>CM055118.1:476083673-476683673 GCA_029206835.1 Rana muscosa
ACGTATTCCTATGTGAACACAAGGAATCCTGTATAATTAAGCAAACTTAAATTATCATGCCTCATTATGCAACCATGCAAAATCTAGGCGAACATGCAACTTTAGGCGATCATGTATCCTTATGCGATTCAGCATCTTTTATGCGATCAAACATCTTATGCATCTTAAGCACTACTGTGCGGACATGTACCCTTGTGTGACAAAGGACTCTTGTGTGATCAAGCACTCCTGTGCTATCCAGCACGTTTATGCAATCAAGCATTTTTATGCGACTTTAGGCCTTTCCGTGAAAACAAGCCTCTCTGTGTGATCAAGTATCCTTGAAAATCAAGGACTCCTGAGATCAGGCAACCTTGTGTGATCCAGCATTTTTATGCAATCAAGCATTTTTATGCGATTTTAGGCATTTCTGTGCAAACAAGCCTCTCCGTGCGATTTAAGCACTTTAATATGATTAAGCATCCTCATGCGACTATGTAAAAAACATGTAATCCATAAAAACAGAAACATGTATCTTTATGTGATCAACAATAAACATGTTCTGTTACTTGTCTTTTTACCCCACATGCATTTTGTGTATTCCAAACTCATGTATTTTATGCCAACATGTGGACTGGTAAAGAGGCAGTTATCCTCTGTAGACGTGCGGTTCCGCAATCATGCGATATAGCTGTTGTGCGTTAGCAACGTGCACCAGCAACAGTGCATCCCAGCAGTTGTGCGTTTGGCTAGCCTGAAGCCAGCACCAAGATGAGGATCCTGGGGAGGTTTTTCTAGCAACCTATACTCCTTGACTAGAGTTTCTAGGAGGAGAAAAAAAAAGTGCTTATGCGGGTGCCCAACCAGCAGATAAACTGTTGCAGTAATGGATGGAGTGGGAAGGTACAAGCAACCTATGGGATTTATTTTATTTATTTTTTTAAACCCCAAGGCGGAGACGGAGGCTTTAGCCAACTAGGCTAAATTATATGCAGTATGAATCTCTGAAAAAGACTGCAGCTGCAACTCCAAAGCTTGTGAGGCTTCTGATACCTCCGCCTCGTTAGCCTGCACCTCCGACGGTGAACTTTCAACCTCAGGACTTTTAATCCATTTGTTTGAGGATTTAGAGCAGGGAAAGGGGCACACCCCAGTTTCTGCGAGGATTCAGCAATATAGCAATTAACCTCTTATAGACCAACAACGTCAGCCTTTTGCTTCTCAGGATTTTTAGTCCCAGAGCCCTTAGAAGGCATAGTCCCAAGCTCAAAGCGGAGGTACTGGCAGCCAAATTGCACCTATTACTGAGCTATAGTTCAGCGTACAAGCTGCTATATGAGCCAGTCAGGTGTCTAAACTAATGTGCCTTGGGGATGCCTGTATCACCGCCTGTTGTATGCCAAATACATTTTTACTGTCACCAAATCAGCCCCTGCTCCTGTGTCTGTCCTCTTACCAGTGTGTCTCCCAGAGACTGTTCTTTTAAGGCAGAGGACGCCCGCACATGCACAGAAGCGCCTCGGGACACACGGAGCGTCAGCACGCCAAGCCCCGCCCCCCTCCGTGACTTGTTCATATCTTGGAAACCTCTCTCGCACGTGCAAAGCCGCGCCTCCTCATGGAGAGGAAACTGGGAGAGGAGGGAGGCCGCGAACTGCTCCAGCCCGTCATGGCTGAGCGGCGGCTATACAGGGAGATCCGCAGCGCAGCACCAGGTTGCGAACTCAGGTCTCCCCCTCAGGTATGACATGGCAACATTTAACAGATGGCCCCTGGAGCTGTACTTACAAAAGGGAGCTCCTCCATCTGTCCAGGCATTACTCTTGAAACAAGGTATAACCCAGTTTAGATATCTCAGAGGTCTCGCCCTCTAGTGCCCGAAAAAAGGGTACTACCATAATGTCCAAAACTAGAAACCATATGAAATCATTTCAGGTTTTACAAGATTAGGCACCAGGATACAGCGGGAGTAATACCACATAGGTAAATTACAAGCAAAAAACACATTAGTTTGAAGGTTCCCTGCTGAACCAAGTCCATCAGGGACCTTCACTTACCTTTTCCCCGCCGCAGGACCCTGTTCGGAACAGATAGCCCAAACTTCGCCCCTCTCGGCGGGCAATGTCAGCCGACCTTCAGGAACCGGGGTCCTACTGAAAGGAACACCACTCCCCTGGACCTGTATAGCACCCTGCCAGAAACATCTTGGTTTTGGGTATGACCAGAGTACAGGAACCCAGGATCCAGCCCTCCTAAGAGAGGCATTACAGGCCAAAACCTCGTGCTTCGGATACGAGGCCCCAGGTACCATCCGTTTGGCTATGAAGCACTTTGGATGGATCTGGTCTTTTATGGGGGCTATTTAAATCCAGCATGGATCCCTCCAGTGGAGCTCCTCAGAGCACATCTTCACTCGTGACCAACACCTTAGACACTGATGAAAAAACTGGAGGTACTCCCAGTATGGGAGGGGTTATATAGGGAGGGAACTTCCTGTCTAATTGATTACATCAGTGTCCAGCACCTGAAGGTGAGATATATAACCCACATAGTAATTACTAAGCTCTGTGTCCCGTGATGTACGATAAAGAAAGTATCATCCCCACAGCTTCAAAATTACAGCGGAGCCCCCCTCTCCAGAACTTGTTCTCAAAATGACCACAATGCTCAGCAGGAGACATCTATCTAAGGTCTGAGTGACAACACTCAGCTCTGGCTGCACATATGTAATAGAGTTGAGAGCTGTCATTCACCACAGCAGGGGGAGGGGAGCCTGTCATTGCAACAATCCTGTGCAAGTGTTTATAGGATTGTTGGCAACAAAAAGCAGAGACTTCAGTATTTACTTGTTGTAGGCACAATCTATGTGTTCACAGAACACAGAGGAGAGGGGGAGGTGGCTTGTGTGCTCTGATGTAGCTCTCCCCAAAGGAACGCCCAAAAATTGGGCCTCAGCCTGGGGAGGAGCTACCAGAAGTGGGGATTAAAAAAAAAAAAGGGGAATGTGCTTTTATGGAGCCACAATGCTGCAGAGAGCTGCACAGCAATGACCATCACCTTCAGACACTGGTAGAAAAACTGAAGCCCTGTAAGGGAGGGGATATGTTGACTTCCTTTTTTTTGCCAGTGTCCATTTACCTGTGAGTGACATTTATTTTTTTAAGTTTTTCAAGAATACAATACAGGCAAAACACATTGGTATTACAGTCTTCACACATGAAAAAAGGCAAACAAACCATCTCAAAATAACGAGACAGTAATCGATAAGACCAATAGCTACAGGTAAAAAAAAAAAAAGAAAGGATAGCCACCCCTCTCAGGTCAACTATCTGTTCAAAACAAAACCAAAGACATTCCCAACTCAACTCGCCAGCTAATCTGCTACCAACCAAATTACCCTGTCTAACAGTCTGCGTTAAAAACAGGGGTTTAGTTAGCACACATTTGCAAATACATGCAAATGTGTAATATTGGTGAGGGGACACACTGGACAGCCTTTGCTGCCATTGTGCTATGTGCTGAGTGTCCAGTGTGTCCCTGTGCCTCTAAGGAGGGCTGGTCGACCTCCAGGCTGACCTGCAACTCTATCTATCCATTAAAATGCATGTGCTTCCACTGTGGAGGCTCTCATAAATTTACAAGAGTTAGGACTGCAGAAATTTTGGGGTGCCTTGAAGTGGCTCTACAGCTTACGCATGTATTTGCAAATGTGTGCTAACTAAACCCGTGTTTTTAAACGCAAAACTGTTAATTTCGTTGGTAGTAGATTGGCAGTTGAGCTGGGAATTTCTTTGGTTTTGTTTTGCATGAGTTGCCCTTCCATGTGGTCCTTGCTGTGAAGGACCGTTATAGGTTGGGGGCAGTGGCCAGTAATTTGTAACTATATATTCAACAATTCATCTCGAACAATAATCTTCAAGATAACCAATCAGGTTATATTAGAAGCCTGAACTATAGGGTAATGGCCTGTTAAGTAAAGGCATCTGATTCTGTTCTGTTAGGCCGGCCATAGATGAAGTAAATTTATTTTCTGCAACCATTGTGTTCTCCCGTCACGGGAAGTAGTCCCAAATTACAGCCACTAGCAATAATCACATGTAAAATCCGGCAGGCAGGTTGTACCTAAATTGATCATGCGATCAACTTGGGTACATTCACCCTGCCCATACAGGGTTCGAATCTTGGCTGATTCCAGCTGAACCAGCCAAGATTCGAACCATCTATGGCCAACTTTAACAAGTTCCAAGAGGTACTGTAATCTGAAGCAACCAAAAGATAAAATGAGAGAAAAAGAAAGTAAAAGAGAAAAAAGGAGAAGGAAGAAAGAGGGAAAGGAAGAAGAGGAGTGAGTAAAAGGATATGGGAAGAAGCAGGATGACAATCAGTGTTTTTGGGTGTTTGTTTTTTAAACAAGGAAGGACCGGTGTAAAGGGGAGTCTCAAAGCAGGACCAGGGATCCCACACCCACTCATAGGTAGTGAAAGTATTCAGTCTGGTCATAAGAGCTTCCATAAGTTCGACCTCTGCAATAAGAGTGTAAATCAGGGGTGGCTGGCAATCGAGCATCTCGCGGCTGTAAGAAATGTATGGTTTGCATTCTGGCATCCTTAGGCACATGGGGTGGTGAAAGACTGAGAAAGTATGACTGGATCAGGTGTGATTTGTAAGATTGTAGAAAAGGCCTTCCACTTCTAGCCTGAATGGCCGAACAGTTTCCCAGAGCGTCGCCTGCATTTTCAGCAATAGCTTTTTTTTTTTTTTTTTTTTTTTAAAGTTTGAATACAAGTAGGGAATGGCTAAAACTCCTGTAAAGTTTTTTTTCCCCTATTTGTCTGTGTCCTATTGGGAGGATTTCCTTCACTTCTGGTCTCAGAAACAAAGGAACTCTTTTCATAAGTAAAGCTGGCCTAATGAAAGCAAACTAACAGATTCTTTGATCCACACAAATATGGTGGATGGAGGAATTCCGGTTCACCAGGACATTATATTCTGAACGAATACCCTGTGGAGCAGTTGCAACCGCTGATCAATGGAAACTTTTCCAACAGGTCCCTTCAAAAGGAGTTTATTAAACAATTGACTTTCGGGAAGGGAAGCCCACACATTGATTGAAATTTGGCCTGTCTCTGCTGGACTGGCCAAAAAGTTCGTAAGTGTATGGACAAGCTTAAAGATGCCTTTTGGTAGTTCAGGTCATTTTGATATAGTTACATTGGTCCAGCTTGGACCAATGTAAGTATGTATGTGCCATACCTGTGGGGTTCGTGTGGAGCCTTGAAATCATTGTAGTAGGCACTGCTACTACAGTGATTGCCGCTAGCTTCCGGGTCATGTGCCGAGCAGCTTGCTTAGTGAACACAGAAGGTTGTTTGCTCAGCACTGGCGCCATTCAGAGACACTTTGATTTTTTCAATGAATGCAAAGTGTTCTCTTAAAAGAGGTGGAGATTGTGACATCACTGCCCTGCCTCTGCACCTTGTCCAAACAGATAATGCTTTGCATTCATTGAAAAAAAAAAAAAAAATTGTGTTCTCTGAATGGTGACCATGCCAAGTGAGCGGAACCTGGAAGCTAGTGGAGATCACTATAGCAGCAGTGTCCACTACAGTGATTTTCAGCTTCCATAGTGATTCCAGAGGTATGGCAGATACTTACTTAAAATGAAAGTATTAAAAATTGCCATACCTGAAATTTGGCTTAAAGAGAAATTCACTTTTAGACCATTGTCACCGCACTGAAAGTTCCTTCTATTTCTGTTTTGGTGACAACTCAAAATTGTGGATTTTTACCCTTACTCTCAGTGGAGGCGACAGTGGTCACCAAGACTAATTGAAAGGGAAATAATTCCCAGTGGAAATGCAGACACCAATAATAACTAGAGTTTGCAACGCTTCCCTATCTAAAAAAAATTTAAAAAAAATGGCTTCATATACACGTTAGGGAGTTAAATACAGGTTTATACTACATACCTAACAGAAAATGACCAGTAAATGGACTATGTACTATCCTAAGATGATCCCAATAATATATTATGTGAGGGCAAGCTAGCACAAAAGTTGGGATTCTAAGCTGCTTCTAAATCTTTTGCAGATAATAAAATCAGTAAAAAAGACAAAAAGTACCTGGTTATAAACTTAGGGGAAAAAATCAAACATATTAATAGGCAGCTTTTCTTACCTGAAGTTTGCTGTGCTATAGTTGTACTCTATCAGCACTTCACACACTCCCATGACCAAAACAGCATAGGTATAATTTTTCATCCCAACACTTGAATTTGGCGAGAAGTCAGCTGACTTGTCCTAGTATAGTGCGAGAAAAGCACAGTAAATTTTGCCTGTAACAATCAAAATTGTAGCTTCTCATTTAGAGAAAACGCATTACCAATTCAAACTCTTCTAAATCACATTTGGTCATTCTTCTTGTGATAGATTCCAACATTTCATCAATTTCTTGCCGACATTCCATACAGTCATCATCGTCATTCTCATCGTCCATGCCCCTCTCCTGCAGTACGCTGCTCCTCTGCTTATACCAGCTTAAGCAATTATGAATACTGCTCAGGAGGTGTGCCTAGAGAACAGGAGTGTCAAAATGTTAGGAAAACGATTAATAATGCCCCTTCGAAATCAATAAAGTATTCTGAATCTAAACAAACAAGAAGAAGAACAGCATTTTTGGCTGTCCAGTTCTCATAGTATAATTGCATATGCATGCAGGCTGAACACAAGAAATAATTTAGTACTTCTGTAATCAAAATGTAAAGCTTCTTACTACCATTGAGTACAATCATATTAAATCACAACTCACATCTTCCATACACAAGGTACATATCTCAAGACATCCTTTTATTATTTTATTTTTTTAACCACTTCAGCTCTGGAAGGTTTACCCCCCTTCATGACCAGACCATTGCGTTAATTTAACTGACAATTGGGCAGTCGTGCGTCACTGTACCCAAATAAAATTTACGTCCTTTTTTTCCCCACAAATAGAGCTTTCTTTTGGTGGTGTTTGATCACCTCTGCGACTTTTATTTTTTGTGCTATAAACAAAAAAAGACCGTCAATTTTGAGGAAAAAAAAATATGATTTTTGTACTCACCGTAAAATCCTATCCTCTGAAGTCCATGGATGGACACAGCTTCCTTATAACCTTGACTTGTGGGTTATGTTCCGTCTATTAGGAGTGGACTAGGCAGACATGTAAATGGTTAAACATGTAATCTTTAGCAAAGCTGAACAGCCCCGCCCAGGGGGTGGTCCCTCTGGTCATAACCCCTCTCACTGCAGTCAGCAGCCTCAGTTCGTCAAAAGCAGTACAAACTTAAAAATGAGTGGTGGGTGCTGTGTCCGTCCATGGACTTCAGAGAAAAGGATTTTACGGTGAATACAAAAATCCTATTTTCTCTTTCGTCCATGGGTGGACACAGCTCCCTTATAATCTTGACTTGTGGGACGTCCCCAAGCAGTGTCAGAAAAACGAGGGGTGGGAACAGCAGTAAACAACTTCACCCCAAACAATCAGAGCTCCTCAAAAAAAAGAGGAGTTGCCACTTAAAACAGCTGCGTGCAAAACCTTGCGGCTGAAGCAAGTATCCGTAGATGCATGCACGTCAACTTTGTAAAACGTAGTGAAAGTGTGAACGGACGACCAGGTCGCCGCCTTTTACACCTGTAAAACAGACGCTCAATGTCGGAAGGCCCAGGAGACACCAAGTGCCCTGGTAGAATGCGCCGCAACAGGAAAAGAAGGCGCCCGCCCTTTAAGGGCAGAGGCCTGAAGCACAATCTGTCTGATCCATTGAGAATGGTGTCCGACGACACCGCCAGGCCCGTCTATGGGACAGTCATAGAGACAAACCGTGAGTCTGACCTCCAAAACGGAGCCGTAGCAGACAAATACACCCGCAGAACACGTACCACGTCTAAGGAAAGTAACGCAACCTCTTTGGGATGCGACCGCGGAGGACACAAGGATGGAAGTACAATGTCCTTATTCAAAAGAGAGGCCGAAAACACCTTCGGAAAAAACGAAGGCTGCGGACGTAGCACCGCTTTATCCAGATGGAGGATCAAGTAGGGGGATTTGCAAGACAATGCTGCCATTTAGAAACCCTCCTGACAGAGGTCAAGTCACAAGAAAGGCAACTTTCTGAGAAAGTGTCAAAAAATAGGATTTTTATAACAGCTTACCTGTAAAATCCTTTTCTTGGAGTACATCACGGGACACAGAGCGGCATAGTCATTACTATGTGGGTTATATAGATACCTTCAGGTGCTGGCACTGGCAACTTCCAAAACCGGAAGTATCCTCCCCTATATAAGCCCCTCCCATCCGGGAGCACCTCAGTTTTGTAGCAAAGCAATAAGTGTCCCCAAAGAGGGGTGGGAGCTCTGTGTCCCGTGATGTACTCCAAGAAAAGGATTTTACAGGTAAGCTGTTATAAAAATCCTATTTTCTCTTTCTCGTACATCACGGGACACAGAGCGGCATAGTCATTACTATGTGGGATGTCCTAAAGCAATGCCCAATGAGGGGGGGGATACACCATACATAAGCTGAGCGCTATCAGACATGAGGATCTTTTGCGGCCTGCAACACACTGCGCCCAAAGGCGACATCCTCCTGACTTCTAACGTCCACCTGGTAGAACCTAGTAAACGTGTGTACTGAAGACCATGTTGCGGCCTTACAGATTTGAGCCAGGGAGGCCTGGTGATGCACTGCCCATGAAGTTCCAACTGCTCTCGTGGAGTGTGCCCTAACTTTGAACGGAGGCGGTCTCCTTCTCAAGCCATAGGCTTGCATTATGACCTGTCGAATCCACTTGGCTAAAGTAGATTTTGACGCTGCCTGACCCTTTCTGGGGCCTTCCGGCAGAATAAACAAAGTATCCGTTCTGCGAATCTGAGCAGTGGCTTTTAGAGAAGCTTTAACTGCTCTTACTACATCCAAAGAATGCAATAACTTTTCCTCTACCGAACTAGGTTTGGGGAAAAAAGAAGGAAGAACCACATCTTGGTTCAAATGAAACCTCGATACCACCTTAGGAAGAAAGGCTGGATGAGGACGTAATACTACTCTGTCCTTATGGATAACCAGATATGGCTCTTTACAGGACATAGCTGCTAATTCCGACACTTTTAGCCGAACAAATGGCTACTAGAAAAATCAATTTCCTGGTGAGAAGAAACAGGGAAATATGCTGTAATGGTTCAAATGGTTGCTTCTGTAGAACCGACAGAACCAGGTTTAAGTCCCATGGACATATGGGAATATTAACCGGAGGGCTAATACGCATCACTCCTTGTATAAAGGCTTTGACTAGTGAATGCGAAGCCAAGGGCCTTTGAAAAAATATTGACAAGGCCGAAATCTGACCCTTGATAGTACTCAAGGCAAGCTTCCTATCTACAGCCCACTGTAGGAAGTCCAGAATCCTACCTATTACGTACTTACCTGGATGCCATTTCTTGGCCTCACACCAGGCGATGTACGCCTTCCAGATTCTATAGTAGATCTGCCTGGATACCGGCTTCCTGGCATTGATCATGGTAGATACCACAGGATTAGAGAGCCCTCTCTTTTTTAGACTGTGGGCTTCAATAGCCAGGCCGTCAAACCTAGGGCTGGTAAGGAAGGGTGGTATATCGGTCCTTGCGAAAGCAGGTCCGGACGATGTGGGAGAGTCCAAGGACTCCCTACTGACATTTTTACAATCTCCGCGTACCATGCTCTTCGGGGCCACGCTGGAGCCACCAGAATCACTGGTTTCTTTTCTACCCTGATTCTGCGGAGTAATCGAGGTAACAATTGTGGCGGTGGGAACGCATATATCAGCTTGAACTGATCCCAAGGGAACATTAGGGCATCCGAGCCGCAAGCTAGGGGATCCCTTGTCCGAGAGACAAACCTGTCCACCTTTGCGTTGAATCTGGATGCTAGAAGATCTACATCCGGTGTTCCCCACCGCTGACATATTGTCCAGAAAACCTCGGGGTGAAGGGACCATTCCCCTGGGCATAATTGCTGGCGACTTAGAAAGTCCACCTTCCAATTCTCCACTCCTGGAATGAATACCGCAGATATGACTGGGACATATCTTTCTGCCCATTTCAGGATGTAATTTACTTCCCTCTGGGCTGCACGACTCCTGGTGCCACCCTGATGATTGATATATGCCACTGCTGTGGCATTGTCTGATTGAATTCTGACAGGGGACCCTTGGAGTTTGGATGTCCATGCTACTAGGGCATACCGGGCTGCTCGTATCTCTAAGAGATTGATGGGCAGGGCCTTTTGTGCATCCGACCATCTGCCCTGGAGAGACCATTGCTCCAGTACTGCTCCCCAGCCTATAAGGCTGGCATCTGTAGTGACCACCTTCCAAGAAACCGGACTGAAGGATTTCCCTTTTTCCAGATTCTGGAGAACCAACCACCAACGGAGGCTCTTGCGAATGGAAGGGGACAAGGACATTGGCAAGTCTAGGGCCTGAACTTTCTTGTTCCAGGCTGACAGTATGGCCCTTTGCAAATTCCTTGAATGGAATTGACCGTAGGGTACTGCTTCGAATGATGCCACCATTTTTCCCAGCAGCCTCATGCACAGGCGTATGGACGGCTGTCTTTTTGTACCCACTAAGTGGATCAAATCTCTCAAAGACAACACCTTTTTTCGAGGCAAGAATATTTTTCTCTGGCCTGAATCCAGCCTTAGCCCCAAGTATTCCAGACTTTTGACTGGTTTTAGGGCTGACTTGTCTCGGTTGATAATCCAACCGTGAGATTCCAGATACTTGATTGTCTTGTGAACGACCACTTCTAGTTTTTCCACTGAGTGGTCTATCAGCAACAAGTCGTCTAGATATGCCATTATCGTTACACCTTGCGTTCTTAGATTGGCCAATAATGGGGCCAGAATTTTTGTGAACACTCGTGGTGCTGTGGCCAGACCGAAGGGTAAGGCTCTGAACTGAAAATGGCGCCCTTCTACTGCAAAGCGTAGAAATTTTTGGTGGACTGGAAAGATGGGAATGTGCAAATAAGCATCTTTGATGTCGATCGAGGCTAACCATTCCTCCCCTTGTAGGGCAGTGGCCACCGATCGGATCGACTCCATCCGGAAAGTCCTGATATACAGGAATTTGTTTAGCCCTTTTAGAATTAATATGGGCCTCACGTCCCCGTTTGCTTCGGGACTGTAAAGAGGTTTGAGTAAAAACCCGAACCCCCATTCTTCCAGGGGAACCTCCATAATTACTCCTTGGAGCAATAGTTGTTCTAGTGCCAACAGGAGGGACTCTCTCTTCCGGGGATCCCTTGGCACGTTTGACCTCAAAAAATGGGAAGGAGGAGAGTCTTTTAACTTCAATCTGTATCCCAAACATACTGCGGAGAGCACCAATCTGTTCTGATCGTGTCCCGCCAGGTCTCTGCGAACAACTGGAGTCTTCCCCCCACCCGACTGAGTGGGGGCAACCCTACAATGAATTTAACTTTGGGGGAGGTTTTGTACCTCTCCTGACCCAGGGTTTCTCATTACCCTGCGATTGTCCCTGATTTTTACCCCCGGGATTTGACCGAGGAGGCCATCGGAACTGTTTCACAGCCGATGCCCCAGGGACTGGAGAAGCAGGCCTCTTAAAAGAGGGACCTCTAACTCTGTTTTTAACCGGCAAGAGTGTATTTTTACAGCTGGAAATTTTCTGGATATATTTGTCCAGGTCTTCCCTGAATATGCGTTCACCATGAAAATGGGATGCTAACCAGCCATTTTTTACAGGGAGCTTCAGCAGACCAGTTTTTTAGCCATAGAAGCCTACGCATATGTACTACAGACAGCGTAAGGCGGGAGGCCTGATGGATTGAATCCTTTATGGCGTCAACCGCAAAGCTTAAGGCTCTAGGTAGATCAGCTAGGGCAAGGGCCTGCTGATCTGGCAAGTCCCTTAAGACCTGTTTCAACTGATCCTTCACTGCTTAGCAGACCCCACTGCTGGTTGTGTCACCAAGCTTGCTGTAGAAAGAAGCAGATTTTCATAAGGACTCCAATTTTTTATCTATTGGGTTCTTGAACATTTGGACATTATCCACTGGACATGTCAGTGATTTATACACACAAGAGATGGCTGCGTCCACTGTAGGGACCTTCCATTTTTTGATGAACTTATCCTCCATGGGATAGACCACCGGAAATCTCTTGGGGGGAATAAATATTTTCTCAGGATGTTCCCAATCCTGGTAAATGAGCCCTTCCAGTAAAGGGTGAAGCGGAAAAGAACAGACAGTCTGGGGGCTTCTAGCGACCCCAACGAGGATACAGTAGTGGTTGATGGTTCCGCAAGGTGCATTTTAAATGCTGATCGGACCATGTTAGTCAGAGACTGAACCCACAATCTTTCAGCTTGAGATGCTGAGAAAGGTTCCTCCACTGTTGATTCCTCTATAACAGAATCAACCTCATCCTGATCCCCTTCAGGCAGGTCGATCCCTGTATGGGACTGTTGCTCCGCTAACAGGCACTCTGAAGGAGGAGACGGAGATCGGGCGTACTTTCCCTGTGACAGGGAGGCAGCGATCAATGTTGACAATCTCTCTCTAATCCTCCCAGAGCTGAGGAAAAAACCTCCTCTATTACATACACAGGAGCAGGTGAACCGAGGACAGCCACAGTACCAAGTACCCCTGCGGGGTCTCTACGGTCACTTACCTCTGAATTTTCAGGGGAGACTGGTGCAGCAGAAGCATGCCCAAGATTCTCAGAGCCCGATGAGACCCCCTTCGCTTCCTGGAAGATTCAGTTCCGGAGCTTCTGGACGGCATATTCCTAAGCCTAAAGCTGAGGTATTCCAGCCGTAATACACCACTTTTACTGAGAATAGTCTAGCACAATTGCTGCTATATAACAGTTGGTGTCTACTAAAGTGCCTTTCTAGGGGATGCCTGCATCAACCGCCTCTGTGTGCCTTTTTACTGTTGCTAGCTCTGTCTGTGCACTTCAATAGCCAGCTGTGATTGTGCTTCAAAACACGCTGGACGCCCGCACATGCGCAGTAGCGCCGCGGCGCACACCGAGCGTCATCCACCCGCTCCGCCCCTTTTTCCAGATCGCCTCTATATATATATATATATATATATATATATATATATATATATATATATATATATATAGATAGAGGCACGTGCGCCTTCGGCGCCTTTTTTGAAAAAAATAAGGAGCTAGATGGGAGCCAGGGTCCCTGCCGCAGGGCCCGGGGATGGATGAGCGCAGCAACAGGGCAGAGGAGACAGCTTCCCAGCAGAGAACTTACCAACTGCCTGGATTTGACTTCGGAAGAAAAAAATCCACATTACAAGAAAAAGAACCATAGCGGCCTCTAGTGTTTAACACAGGTACCGCGGTCTTAAATTTTTTTTTTTTTTTTTTTCTTGCCTACTATTAAAATTTTTACATTTTCTCAGTAGTAACAGGCATGCACAGAATATTAGCGGGAATACCTTAGGTAACAGGCAGAAAGACAAAATAGGCTTGGGGGTCCCCCAATAGAACCAAGTTCCTGAGGGCCCCCACTTACCTTTTCCTCGCCGCAAGACTCTGTTTGGTCCACAGAAGCCCAAACTTCACCTATCACGGCAGGCATTGTAATTAAACCTTCAGGGACCGGGTTCCCAAGGATTCCACTCCCCTGGACCTGTATAGCACCCTGCACAGAAAACATCTTGGTCGTGGGTATGACCAGAGCTCTGGATCCCAGGGTCCAGCCCTCCTAAGAGAGGCATTACAGGCAAAACCTTGCTCTTCTCTTGCAAGGCCCGGGTACCGACCGTTTAGCTATGAAGCTTTTTTGGTCGGATCCGGAATAGCTTACTGAGGCCCAAAAGAACCTGTACGCAAGCTCAGTGAAAAACACATGTTACTTCTTGGCCAACACCTTAGACACTGGCAAAAAACTGAGGTGCTCCCGGATGGGAGGGGCTTATATAGGGGAGGGTACTTCCGGTTTTGGAAGTTGCCAGTGCCAGCACCTGAAGGTATCTATATAACCCACATAGTAATGACTATGCCGCTCTGTGTCCCGTGATGTACGAGAAAGAAAAGGAATCTCCCCGATATTCACAAAGGGAGATCTCTGAAGTACCGAGGGTACCAAAGTCAAATCTCACGGAGGTAGTGGTGGCCGAAACAGAGGAGCCACATGTCGGCCCCCTTGCACAGACGTACTCACCAGTGAATGAGCCGCCAAGGGCAGTTTAAAGAAAAAACAGCCAAGGCTGAAAAAAAAAACTGCCCCATAATGGTGCTTAAGGCAAGTTTCTGATCCACACCATGCTATAAAAAAACAGCAGGTATCATGGAAACCGACTATGCCCGTGGGCGCCAATCTCCTCACACAGAGATGTAGGCCTTCCACGTGTGATGATAGATCTTCAGAGAAGATGACTTTCGTGCCCTCAGCATGGCGGAAATTACAGAGTCCAACAGGCCTCGGTCACTCAGAACCTGACTTTCAACAGCCAAGCCGTTAAGCCAGCGACTGCAAAGCCGGATGAAGTATAGGACCTAAGGGGCATCTGCCACCAGGCGCACTAGGTCGGCATACCTGGGACGCCAAGGCCAATCTGGTGCAATTAGAGTCACTGGAAACCCCTCAGTCCCCACTCTGCGGAGCAGACAAAGCAGAAGATTCAGTGGGGGAAAGGTATAACTTAGCCAATACTGACCCCACGGGGCCACCCACGCATCCGTCGCGTCGCCCAAGGATCCTTGTCCCTGGCTACAAACTTCAATACCCTCCGATTGAATCGAGAAGCCAGGAGATCCACGACTGGCGTGCCCATCTCAGGTAAGAGTCTAAACACATCAGGGTGTAGCGACCATTCTCCTTGGTCCAGCATCTGGCGGCTTAGGTAGCCAGCTTGCCAGTGTTCAACACCCAGAATGAAACCTGGCCGATAGAGCCGGCATGCTCCGTTCTGCCCACCGCAGGATGTGAGCG
Organism: Rana muscosa; assembly: GCA_029206835.1. Classification (NCBI taxonomy): domain Eukaryota; kingdom Metazoa; phylum Chordata; class Amphibia; order Anura; family Ranidae; genus Rana; species Rana muscosa. The sequence goes on from CM055118.1 coordinate 476,098,651, forward strand.
ACCTCCAATGCTGCAGCCGAGCTGCTTGGTCCTCCTTGACGGTAGACATATGCCACCGTCGTGGCGTTGTCTGAGTACCGTCCAGTGAAAAGGAAGGAAGGAACGACTTTCCGGACTGAAGGGCCGGAGATTTCAGCCACCAGACCAGGGGAGGTCTGACTAGGTGGCTCACCCAGGATTGACAATCCAGGGACAACTGAGACTTGTCCCATTTGGACAGGATCTCCCTTAGCAAGACACGAGTATGGAATTTGTGCATACAGTACTGTCTCGAAGGAGACTACCATAAGACCCAGGACTCGCATGCAAAAGCTCAGCGACGACCACCAGCGGGATGCCACAGCTTCACCGCCATCTGAAGGGCCTGCAATTTTTTCAATGGGAGACAAAAAACCTCACCTTTGAAGATACCCAGGTATTCCAGGCGCTGAGTCGGCACCAACATCGACTTCAGGAGGTTCAGCACCCAACCAATTTTTTAAAGGGTCCAACTGTCAATCGCCACATCTTCCTCTAATTCTGAGTACGCAGTAGCCCTCATAAGGAGGTCGTCCAGGTAGCCCACAATAGCAATTCCTCGCTGTCTTAGCAAGGCCAGGATCGTGGTGAACACCTTGGAGAAACCCTTGGTGCCAATGCTAGGCCAAAAAGGGGAAGCCCCAAACTGGTAGTGAGCGACCCCAACTGCAAAACGCAGAAATTTGATGCCTGACATATACGGGGACCTGTAAATATGCGTCCTCTATTTCCAAGGACGCCAGAAAAATCCCCCGGACGGAGAGCAGTGAACGGATTCCATCCTGAACCTTCGTACTTTTACAAAGGAGTTGAGGGCCTTGAGGTCCAGGATTGGACGAACCCCATCCTATTGTGGGACTTCAAACAGATTGGAATAGAATCCCTAAAAACCTTTCCGGCAGCGGCACAGAAGCTATAACCCCGCGCTTCAGCAGGTCCTGCACTGCCCCCCAAACAGGGCGTACCGACGAGCCGGAGGAAGATGAAGGATAAGGGGAAAAAATCTGTTGTTGTGGATAAGACAGAAAATCTATCTTGTACCCTGATGAAACCATTTCGCAACCCACTGGTTGAGAAGCAGGGCAGTCCACCGAGCCGCAAACTCGAAGGCGACCCCCCACCCGAGAGTCGGGCAGGGGCAGCCCATCATGCAGTCACAGATTTGTTCACAGGCCGTCTGGCTTGCGAACCTAGGGACACTTTTGCCCCTCAGCTGGCCTTGTCGGCCTGGGATCGCTCACCTGCGGGCCTGGCGGAAAGAAAACACCGCTTGTGAGCAGAAAAATAAAAAAAGGGGAAGGCCCCTGGCCTACGGCGTGGCTCCTTACCCTTTCTGAATTGTGGAAGCCCCGTGCTCCCACCCCAAACGACATTTTTAATAATGTCATCCAGTGAGGCCCCAAAAGGCCCCCAGCCCTGGAAGAGCAAATCCGCCAGAGTCTTCTTGGACGTCTGGTCCGCAGACCAGCATTTCAGTCAAATCATGCGGCGTAGCCCCACCGCAGATACTAAAAGTTCTGGACAGCCAGGGAGCTGTATCTAAGGCCGCATTGCAGACATACTTGAGGCCATGCACCAACTGGTCCGCTATCATGCAGACCGGGGAAGCCTGTTGCTATTCAACCACGGTGCAGCAATCTTTGCCCATTTAAGGAAGCGCCAGTGACACCAGGGTCGTGGCCAACAGTGGCCGAAATGCTGACCCCCAATACCATGAACAAGTACCAGACCACCGCCTCGGTCCTCCTGTCTGCAGGGTACTTAAAGACAGGGGCCCCTACGTGGTAATTCCCTGGATGCCAGGGGGGAGATGTCCTTTTTCAGGAAACACTCCCCAAAAGGATAACGAACAGCCATGCAATTTTTTTAGAATTCTGCGGCCGTTCTATTTTAAAAACGTATCAAATTAACTAGGTAGGGAAACCTAGCGGTGGAGGCCGGCTCGTGGGACCCAGAAGGGACCGACACCATTAATAGATGCCCTTGCATTAACCTCCATTTTATTGGGGATCCCGCATGCAGTGAAAAGTGTTCCAACAAGCGCCTGTCTGCGCTGACCCGGACACGGAAGCAAGCAAGGACGCAGTTGTGCACTGTCCGAAGGGTCCTGGTTTGCATTGTCTGACAAGTCAGAGCAGGGAACATCTGCCACAGCAAGGCCCGAGTCTGAATCAGAACTGTTTTTTCCCGAAGATGGTGGCGGGAGGGGGCGTTTTTTACCCCCCTTACGTCCGCACAACGCTTCCACCCTGGTAATAAGGGACCCCAGGACCACCAGCAAGGCGTCCATAAGCACCCCAGGTACAGGGCACCGGTCGTCATCACAGGGATGTCAGGGAAAGAAAACGCCAGCTTCGGACGCCCTGCAAACCCACACTTGCCTGACACCCATAGGGACCAAGGCAAGACAGTAAAAAAATCCATCCCCCTAGCTGCTCAGAGTGAGGGACCCCAGGGAACTCACCGCTCTGATCCAGGTGCTGCCAGCACCGCCGTCCGCTCTCCCCATATGCCTCCTGACAGGCATTGTTGCAGTGTCTTCCTGTGCCTGAGGAGTTCTGCGCTGTTCGCACCATCCAGAAGAGACGTTTTCACCGCTAGAGGCAAAAACCGAGCTGGGGCTACAAGAAAATGGCCGCCAGCTGCCTCTGTATAAAGTGTGCGGGCTACAAGAAAATGGCGCCGGGCGCTGCTGAGGGAAAAATTAAACACGCTAGGCCTCAGCGTGGAGGCCCCCCCATTGCACCAAACAACACCCCCCATGGAGAGCGGACCCTGGGCCCCCCGCACAGCCCCCAGTCAGGACACGGAGCACCCCCCGGAGGACCCCCGGTGAGTACAGCAGGCCCAGCCCCACAGAGCATGGGAAGGAGGGAAATGACAGGGAGAGAGGACAGGGAGGATGGGAACCCCCTAATCGACCTCCCCGGGAATGCCCAGCCGTGCCACTGACGAAGCAGGGGGACTGCTACTTACCCGTCCTGCGTGGACTAGCTGAAGGCATTCCTGACAGACCCAACATCCGCGCGGTTACGGCATGGCTGTCGGCCCGGCACACTGTGACACAGACATATAGCCCGGTCATATGTGAGCCCCGGAGCATATAGCTCACCGGCCACCCCTGGAGCAACGGGGCATGTCGTGGACAACTCAGCGCATAGCTAAAGGTCGGCACACGCTCGATGGCCGAAACTGGGGGGGACTACAAGGATCTGGGATCCAGCCTATGACCCAGTCGGCAGTTGATAGTAGATCTCAGGATCAAAAAGTAGAAAAAAAATTGAAAAAATCCACAGGACCAATGGGCCCCAGGCAGCCAGGTCCTTCTCCTCTGCTAGGCAGAAAAAAAAACTGAGCTGCTCACTGCAGTGAGAGGGGTTATGACCAGAGGCACCGCCCCCTGGGCGGGGCTGTTCAGCTTTGCTAAAGATTACATGTTTAACCATTTACATGTCTGCCTAGTCCTCTCCTAATAGACAGAACATAACCCACAAGTCAAGATTTTAAGGAAGCTGTGTCCGTCAATGGACGAAAGAGAAATATATATATATATATTATACTTATACTTTATATATTATACTTTCTGCTATAAAACAATAAAACACACCCTATAAAAAAAATTAAAATCAAATTTCTTCAGCAGTTTAGACCAATAAGTATTCTGCTACATGTTTTTGGTAAAAAGAAAATCCCAATAAGCGTATATTGGATTGGTTTGTGCAAATGTTATAACGTCTACAAACTATGGGATAAATTTATGGAAATACTAGTAATGGCGGCAATCAGAGATTTTTAGTGCGCCTGCGGCAGACAAATCTGACACTAAGTGACACTTTTTGGGGACCAGTGACACAAATACAGTGATCAAAACGAAAAAAAAAATGCACCGTCACTGTACTAATCACACTGGCAGGGAAGGGGTTAACATCAAGGGCAATAAAAGGGTTAAATGTGCTCTTAAGGAGTGCTTTGGTTGTGAGAAGACAGAGATCTTGTGTTTCTGCTTAGCAGAAACACAAGATCTCTGTCTCCCCTGCTAACAGAACGGGTCTCGACGAACATCGGGTCTGCAGGACCCACTGATTGGCTCCCGCTGTGTCCAATCAATCGGTACCTGTACGTGATTTCACACAGAAGAGCTGCAGTCCCACAGTATATGTACGTGGGGTGGTCAGCAAGTGGTTAAACACAAGAAAGAAAGAGTAACTCCACTTTTGTTGAGAAAAAAAAAAACATTCCCCTCTGGGTGAACTATGTACAGTACATTGCAAGGATTTTAACAAACTTTGTTGCAGATTACTTACTACCTTTTGGTATTCTGAAGGAATAGCCGTTGGTCGGTGTTCATGTGAGTGAATCTGTATGGCAGTGGTTTATAATTATCAGTCAGCTGCTGCACCTGCAGGGCTCTAATGAGGAAACTTGCAGGGTCTGCATCACTTTAGATGTGATTTCCTTTTCAGAGACGCTAACCAAAAAAAGTCAATATTTGTTGCAGGGGATGCTAAAAATTTGACTCCTATCTTAGTGCAAACTTCTGGGAAAATCAGTGAGCCAATCATAGAAGCAAGAAATGAAATTTCTTGGGGGCATTCTGTACACCATCTGTGCACAGACCACCTCCAGGCAGCCATATTGCATTGCATTTTACAGAAAATGACAGTGCTGCAGATTGAAAAGGAAAGGTATTTAATAATGTCAGTTACAATATGACTGTCGCATTAATATATGTTGTATTATTTATTTTATAATTTTTTACCTAAAAAGTGGAGCTCCCCTTTAAGCATGTGGATACCCTCTCCATTTGTTGACAATAACAGATATTTCGGGACCTTGATACAAGCTATGTACCTGTTTCTCTTAATACTCTTTCAATAAAAAACTATGGACATTGAAATGTATAGCTTTTGTCTCTCTCACCAAAGGTTCTTGGAGGATAATCTGCTCTTTTTGGGCTGTTATACACCTCTCAAGCTTCAGCGGTGGCAACAGATCAGGCTCTGGTTCATAATAGCGCTTTAACTGTACAAAACAACAGTGAACAAAAAGAAGAAAAAAAGAAAATAAATCAGACAAAGACAAATAGAAAACACAAACTGAACGTCACACACTGAAATGGCCACAAAGGGAATCTCATTTTGCAATATGTGTTGAGGTTTACATGTAAAAACAGTGCATAGTGGAGATTTTCATAAATTCATCCTAGTCACAGCAACAACATGGCAGCTAGTGCTGGCACCCAGATATATGTCATATCAATTAGCAGAGCAGCCTTATTTTTTTAGCAGTAAGCCCAGGTTCACACTGGGCTGTGGGAATGAAGTCATGCGAGTTCAGCTGAACTCGCACGATTTCACTCCCGCTTGTCAGCCCCGATTTTGGCCGTGATTACAGAGACATCTGTGTGGGTTTCTGCACAGATGTCAATGTAAATCGCGGGCCGAAATCGCAAAAAGTAGTACAGAAACTACTTTTTGAAATCGGTGCAGCGCCGCAGATGCGGCGTCTCACAGATTAGGACAGTGCCATTGCCGGCAATTGCCGCCGATTTGACATGCGATTTGACATGTCAAATTGCATGTCAAAACGCAGCAGTGTGAACCAGGGCTTAAGCTGGTTATAAACAGCTTTGAATTTCATCCAATTATTGCTGAATCAACTGAAATACAAGGCATGGGTGGTCCAGCCAGCATTATCTTGCTCAGTAAAAGCCGATTTAAAATTGACTGGGTCGGGTGGAAAAATCATCATCCAAACAGTGACTGCATTCTATCATATCATATGCAGTCACTGTTCAGCAGCCGACAGTGGAGATTCCTCCATCATGCCAATAGTGTGGATGTGAGAATTTACTGGTTTCCTCTTGTTCAGCCAGCAGGCTGAAAGACAGAAAAACAAGTCATACACAGTGCATCCGGAAAGTATTCATAGCGCTATTTTCCCCATTTTGTTATGTTACAGCCTTATTCCAAAATTGATTAAATTCATTATATTCCTCAAAATTCTACAAACAATACCCCATAATGACAACATGAAAGAAGTTTGTATGAAATCTTTGCAAATTTATGTAAAATAAAAAAATGTACATAAGTATTCACAGCATTTGTCATGACACTCAAAATTGAGCTCAGGTGCATCCAGTTTCCACGGATCATCCTTGAGATGTTTCTACAACTTGATTGGAGTCCACCTGTGGTAAACTCAGTTGACTGGACATAATTTGGAAAGGCACACACCTGTCTATATACGGTCCCACGGTTAACAGTGCATGTCAGAGCACAAACCAAGCCATGAAGTCCAAGGAATTGTCTGTAGACCTCCGAGACAGGATTGTATGGAGGCACAGATCGGGGGAAGGGTACAGAAACATTTCTGCAGCATTGAAGGTCCCAATGAGCACAGTGGCCTCCATCATCTGTAAATGGAAGAAGTTTGGAAACACCATGTCTCTTCTTAGAGCGGGCTGCCTTGCCAGACTGAGTGATCAAGGGAGAAGGGCCTTAGTCAGGGAGGTGATCAAGAACCCGATGGTCACATGCTCCTCTACCTGGAAGACTCTGGCCCCTCCCTAGCGGCTGCCCTTCAGTTGATAAAACAGTTCGGAGAATACTCCGGACTGCAAATCAACTGGTCCAAGTCCCAAATCCTCCCATTGGATGTGGACGTCCCATCGGCAGCCCAGGCAGCACTTCCTCTGGTCAGAGCGAGTCATATCAAGTACCTAGGTGTGCAATGCCCCGCCGACTACATAGATCTGAATTTAGAACTACGTTATACACTTCTCAAAACAAAAACCCAAGTCTGGTCTCGGCTCCCCCTTGGGGTCATGGGACGTATCAACTTAATTAAAATGATTCTCCTTCTTAAGCTGCTCTGTTTTGGCATGCCCCCCTCTACATTCCTCCCCGAGTCTTCAAGTCCATGGAAGCTATCCTTAACACCTTTGTATGGGGTTCCTCCCGTCACAAACTTTCCTGGCGAACTCTGAAATGTCCTGTTTATCTGGGTGGTACTGCCCTTCCTGACCTAGCCCTCTACTATATCGCCTCTCAACTGTCCCACTTTTATTATTACAATTAAATCGACAGAGACCGGTACTCTACCTTGGTATGTTCCTCCAGCATCGGCTTGGTCGCCCACCCATTTCAGGTCCTCATGCGTGGCACCCATGGGCCCTCGAACACCAGAAGCACTATGTTGTTCTATCACTGCAAGGTTTGGCAGCTTGCCATGAACATTACCAAGGCTCCTACATTCCACACTCACACTCCATTATGGGGCAATTCCCAACTACCCGAACTGCTCACATTCCCTGATCAAAACCTGTGTGTGGCCAAAGGAAGACTGTTTCTTTCACATGTTCTGACAATGGCACGGTTAGGTCATTTCAGGCCATCAAAGACAACTTTGGCCTATCTAATCAAATGCTCTTCCGCTACCTCCAGCTTCGACACGCCCTCAACCCCCAGTTTGGGGACTCTGTCCCCAGGCTTGAGTCGCTGTTCCTGGTGGACGTGGTTCGTGGTCAGGATCCTAAGGGGTTGATCTTCTCTTTCTACAACCACCTCATGTTGCCCGCGGCCACTTAACAGGCATACCGACTGAAGTCCAAATGGGGGGTGGATCTGGGGGCTGTGGAGGATGGGGACTGGGAAGATGCACTGGCCGCCTCTAAGACGGTATCCCCCAAACTGTCGGATCGACTCACACATCTTTATATCTTGCATAGGTCCTACCTTACCCCGACTCCCCTCTCCAGGTTCAAACCAGACTACAGCCAAGCCTGTCCCAGGTGTGGAGACCCCAGGGGTACATTCTATCACCTGCTATGGACCTGCTCAGGCCTACTGGTCACAGGTAGTTAAGTTCCTCCACGACCGCATATGCTCTCCCCTATCATTGTGCCCCCGTCAGCGTTTACTAGGCATCCTCTCTATTCCCGAAGAGGAGAAGTATCTCAACATATTCCTACAGGAATCTCTCTTTCTCGCCAGAATGCAAATAGCTCGCTCCTGGATTAAAAGCGGTGAATGCTACACTTCCATATAAAAAGGTGTTGTACTCACAAAGAGGTTGTCCAAGCAAATACAATAAAATCTGCGATAGGTGGTTGGAGGACTCTACATGCAATGATCAGCAGTGATCCCCGCGGGAGGCATACCCTTTAGTGTGACTCATGCAAATGCCCGCTGCCCGTACTTTGATCGCCATCATGCTGTCGAGCAGGTTGCTACATGCTTCCTACAAACACTATGTCCACATGGGAAAGAGTTAAGTGTTACCCCTTTACCAGGGCCCTACTGGTCCACGCGGCTGGGTTTTCAGGACTGCCCTATCTAGAGAGATCTGGCATATGCATCATTCCCCTGCAGGTTATGTCAAATGTTGTATCCTTTTGAACTTGGTACTTGTGTATGTATACTTTTGTTTTTATGCTCAATAAACTTTCTTTTGATTAAAAAAAAAAAAAAAAAAAAAAAGAAGAACCCGATGGTCACTCTGACAGAGCTCCAGCATTTTTGTGGAGAGAGGAGACCCTTCCAGAAGAACAACCATCTCTGCAGTTCTCCAATCAGGCCTTTATGGTAGATTGGCCAGATGGAAGCCACTCAGTAAAAAGACACGACAGTCCACCTGGAGTTTGCCAAAAGGCACCTGAAGGACTCAGATCATGAAAAAAAAAAAAATCTCTGGTCTGACGAAACAAAGATTGAACTCTTTTTGCCTGAATGGCAAGCTCATTATCTGGCCAATACTATCCCTACAGTTAAGAATGGTGGTGGGCAGCATCATTTTGTGGGATGTTTTTCAGTGGCAGGAACTGGGAGACTAGTCAGGATTGAAGGAAAGATGAATGCAGCAATGTACAGACACATCCTTGATGAAAACTGCTCCAGAGCACTCTGGACCTCAGACAGGAGAGGAGGTTCATCTTCCATCAGGACAAAGACCCTAAGCACACAGCCAAGATAACAAAGAAGTGGCTACGGAACAACTCTGTAAACGTCCTTGAGTGGCCCAGCCAGAGCCCAGACTTGAACCCGAATGAACATCTCTGGAGAGATCTGAAAATGGCTGTGCACCGACGCTCCCCATCCAACCTGATGGAGCTTGAGAGATCTTGCAAAGAAGAATGGGAGAAACTGCCCAAAAATAGGTGTGCCAAGCTTGTAGCATCTTACTCAAAAAGACTTGAGGCTGTACTTGGTGCCAAAGGTGCTTCACCAAAGTATTGAGCAAAGGCTTTAAATAAATACTTATGTACATGTGATTTATTTTTATTTTTTTATCAATTTGCAAAGATTTCAAACAAACTTCTTTCATGTTGTCATTATGGGGTATTGTTTGTAGAATTTTGAGAAAAAAAATTGGATTTTTGTACTCACCGTGAAATCTATTTTCTCTGTCGTCCATGGACAGACACCGCTCCTTAATTCTTGACTTGTGGGTTATGTTCCGTCTATTAGGAGAGGACTAGGCAGGCATGTTAGTTATCTTAATACATGTAACTTTAACAGAGTTGAACAACCCCGCCCAGGGGGTGGTCCCTCCGGTCATAACCCCTCACCCTGCAGCTAGCAGCTCAGTTCGTCAAAAAGCAGTACAAACTTAAAAAGGAGGGGTGGGTGCTGTGTCCGTCCATGGACGACAGAGAAAATGATTTTACGGTGAGTACAAAAATCCTATTTTCTCTTTTCGTCCATGGACGGACACAGCTCCTTAATTATTGTCTTGTGGGACATCCCCAAGCAGTGTCAGAAAAAACGAGGGGTGGGAACAGCAATCAAAAAACTAACTTCACCCCAAACAGCAGAGCTCCTCAACGGAGGAGTTGCAACCTCAAACAGCCGCCTGTAAAATCTTGCGGCCAAAGGAAGCATGCGAAGATGCACTCACATCAACCTTATAAAATTTGGAGAAAGTGTGAATGGACGACCAGGTCGCCGCCTTACACACCTGTGAGACAGACGCTTGATGTCGGAAAGCCCAGAAGGCACCAATTGCCCTGGTTGAATGTGCCGTGACGGGAAAAGGAGGCGCCCGCCTCTTAAGGGCATAGGTCTGGATCACGGTCTGTCTGATCCACCGAGAAATGGTGTCCAACAAGACCGCCAGGCCCTTCTTTGGACCAGACACCGGCACGAACAGTGAGAGTCAGATCTCCGGAACGGAGCAGTAGCAGACAGGTACACCCGTAGGGCACGCACCACGTCCAAAGTATGTAGCGCAGCCTCCTTGGGATGCGACGGCCGAGGACACAAGGATGGAAGTACAATGTCCTTGTTTAGGTGAAAAGCCAAAAACTACCTTAGGAAGGAATGAGGGTTGCGGGCGTAGCACCGCTTTATCCTTATGGAGGACCAAGTAAGGTGACTTGCAGGACAAGGCCGCCAATTCAGAAACCCTTCTGACTGATGTAATGTCTACTAAGAAGGCAACATTCTGAGAAAGTGTCAAGAGAGGAATCTCCCTGATGTCCTCAAAAGGAGACTCCTGAAGTACCGAGAGCACCACATTCAAGTCCCACGGAGGGAGCGGTGGTATAATCGGGGGAATCACGTGTCGGACCCCCTGCACAAACGTGCTTACCAGTGAATGAGCCACCAGGGGTCATTGGAAGAAAACAGCCAAGGCTGAAATCTGCCCCTTAATGGTGCTTAAGGCCAGTTTCTGATCCACTCCACGCTGTAAAAACAGCAGGATCCGAGAAACCGAATATGCCCGTGGGCGCCAATCCATCTCTTCACACATAGAGATGTAGGCCTTCCAAGTGCGATGGTAGATCTTTCGGGAAGATGACTTCCGAGCCCTCAACATGGTGGAGATTACCGTGTCTGACAGTCCCTTAGTACCTGGCTTTCAATAGCCATGCCGTTAAAGCCAGCGACTGTAAAGCAGGATGAAGTATGGGACCTTGAGACAGAAGGTCCTCCCGCATTGGCAGACACCAGGGAGCGTCCGCCACCAGGCGCAGCAGGTCGGCGTACCAGGGACGCCTGGGCCAGCCTGAGGCGATTAGAATCACCGGAATCCCCTCGGCCTCCACTCTGCGGAGCAGACGAGGAAGCAACTTCAGTGGGGGATAGGCATAAATTAGCCGATACTGACCCCATGGAGCCACTAACGTGTCTGCCCAGGGATCTCTGGACCTGGCCACAAACCTCAACACCTTGTGATTGAGTCGAGAGGCCAGGAGATCCACATCTGGCGTGCCCCATTTTGGACAAAGGAGTTGAAACGCCTCCGGGTGTAGCGACTATTCCCCTTGGTCCAGCATCTGCCAGTTTTCTACGCCCGGAATGTAAACAGCCGATAGAACCGGTACGCTCCTTTCGGCCCACCTTAGGATGTGAGCGACCTCCAACGCTGCGGCCGAGCTCCTTGTTCCTCCCTGATGGCTGACATAAGCCACCGCCCTGGCGTTGTCCGACTGGATCCTGACTGGACGCCCTTGAAGTCTCTGTGACCACTTGGAGAGGCATAGCCTGATCGCTCGAAGCTCGAGGACATTGATCGGCACTAAATTGATTACCGATGCCCTTAGGTGGTAATCAGCACCTTTAATAGACCATGTGCCACGTCCTGTATGTAATTGGATAATTGGTTGAGTAGAAGAAATTGACTTTATAGGCACGTAATTGTAAAAGTAACAAAATTTTAATATTTCACTTGAATACATTGAATAACATAATTGTATCTACCAGTAGAATACAAAGGAATAATAAAAAACACACACACAGATCATGTGGAAGCTTCCAGGGAGAATATCTCAAGATACTAATTTCCTGCAATAATGTCAACAAGACACAATACCACGTAGGATAGAGATCGCTCCTTGGATTGGGATTAACGAGATACTGTAGACTTAAAAACTGAGCTCTACATGTTTTGCGATATCTGTGTAATCGCTTCTTCAGGAGCCTCTAGGTTATAAAGAAACTGTATTTATTAAATAATCAAATAATCACAATATATTGTAATTGACATATTCAAAGCAAACATATATAAAAAAACTCACCACAAAAAGTGGTGTGGGTTAAGGAAAAAGTTGGACTGTCAGCCCCTCCTAGCTCTGCGGCAAAGGTGCTCGGAAGGATGTTGGCCCCAGATGGATTTTGGGGATGGGCCCTGAAGGCAAAGTGCAAGCCATGCAATAAGTGTGGAAGAGTATGGAGACGTACACGGTAGCTCTAGTAAAAAAGATATAATAAAACAAGTGCAAAGGACTGCATAATTAACATGTAATATCGTCAAGAAAAAGAGGGGCTAATAAACTAGAATATAGAGTTTCAGACCTACTTCAGGGTCGTATAAAGCGAGGATGGAGGGTCTATAACCCTTGTGCTGGATGTGGTATAAAGAGCTCGGATACAAGGAACTGTAAAGAAAAAATTAAATAATTCTAACTAGATTGTTGGATCTTAATGAGTTGATGATAATTAACCTCACAAGATTAAATAGGGTTTGAGAAGAAACCCCTTATACTTCAATGATTGACATACCTTGGATAAATATATTGGCCAGAAAGTTAAGAGCCTCTGGAGTGAGCAGCGAAGTAATGCGTACTAAGGTAACACTGGCAATTTGCTTGTATAAAGTCAAGATGTATAGTCAGAGTATATAGTGTAGCTCACACTGGGAAATTAAAGACATATTTAAAATCAATGAGCCAGAGTTATAAAAAGAAATAATGATGGAATGGTAAAGCGATATAGCACAGTGTGAGAAAATTCCAGCTATATCTCAAACTGGTAATGTTAACACAATATTTAATAATTATATATATATATATATATATATATATATATATATATATATATATATATATATATATATATATATACACATATATATATACACACACACACATACATACATACATATACACACACACACACACACACATACATACATACATATACACACACACACACACACACACCTTGTTGCCCAATAGCTAAAAGCACACCCAAATAGGCGATTCCAGAGGTCCCACTATAAGCCTGAACTTGCTTATAAAAAAGCAGGAAATGTGCAACAATCTGCCATTGATCGGCAGGCAAGATTCTTCTGGAGTCCAGCGGCCCTGGGCCGACTGAACCCCCCAGACTCCCCCCAACCTGTCAAGCTGGCGTCCGTTGTGTTCACAGTCCAGTGGAAAGGAAGAAACGACTTCCCGGACTGAAGTGCCGGGGATGTCAGCCACCAAGTCAGAGAGGCCCTGACTAGGCGACTTACCTGAATCTGATGATCCAGAGACAATTGGGGATTTGTTCCATTTGGACAGAATCTCCTTCTGCAAAACTTAAGTGTGGGATTGGGCATACGGTACTGCCTCGAAGGAGGCTACCATGAGGCCCAGGACTCTCATGCAGAAACGGAGAGACGACCATTTGCGGGATGTTAACAACCTCACCGCAGCTTGGAGTGTCTGCAACTTCTCTGGAGGAAGAAAAACTCTCGACTCCAAGGAGTCCAGAATCAGCCCCAGGTATTCCAGGCGCTGAGTCAGTACAAACACCGACTTCTGGAGGTTCAGTACCCAACCAAATTCTCAGAGAGTCGGACTGGCTTTAGACACGTCCTCCTCTAATTCTGAGCGTGAAGCAGCTCTCAGAAGGAGATCGTCTAAGTAGCCCATGACAGCAATGCCTCGCTGTCTCAGCAAAGCCAGAATCAGGGTGAGCACCTTGGTGAAAACTCTTGGTGCCAACACTAGGCCAAAGGGAAGAGGCACAAATTGATAGTGGTCTTCGCCGATCGCAAAAACCTCTGATGCAGTACGCGTCCTTGATGTCCAAGAACACTAGAAAGTCTCTAACTACCACCGAGCGAATCGAATCCATCCTGAATTTCCGAACCTTCACAAAGGCATGGAGGGCTTTGAGGTCCAGAATTGGACGGACTCCGTCCTTTTTTGGGACCACAAACAGATTTGAGTAGAATCTCTGAAACCTGTCCTGCGGCGGTACGGATATGATCACCCCGCACCTCAACAAGTCTTGTACTGCCCCAGTCAGGGCAGTCCGAAGAGATGGAAGGAGAGGAAGATTTGAGGGAAAGAAACTGTTTGGTGGACAAGAAAGAAACTCAATCTTGTACCCTGAAGTGATTACTTCGCAAACCCACTGGTCGGAAAGCAGGGAGGGTCCACCGAGCTGCGAACTCGCAAAGACGTCCCCCCCCACCCAAGAATCGGGTGGGGGCAAGACTTCATGCTGAAGCCGGCTTGTTTGCGGGCTTGGACTGCTTGTGCACCCAGGGACGCTTTTGTCCCCCAGCTGAACCTTTATCGGCTTGGGAGGGTCTGCTAGCGGGCCCGGACTGACAAAAATACAGCCGTTGTGCGGGAAAGGAGGGCCCCGCATTACGGCGCGGCTCCTTACTTTTAGTGGACTGAGGTAGAAGAGTGCTCTTACCTCCAGTGACATCCTTAATGATGTCGTCCAGTGAGGCACCAAAAAGCCTCCCACCTTTGAAAGGTAAATCTGTCAGAGCTTTCTTAGAAGCATTTTAGCCATATCAGACGGCGCAAGACCACCACAGATACAGAGGCCCTGGAGATCACAGACGTACACAAGGCCCTGCACCAGCTGGTCGGACAGTGTCACGACTTCCTGAGGGAGCTGATGCTCCTCCACTGCCTGGTGCAAAAGTTTAGCACATTCAGTGAGTGTCTGGGACACCAAAGTCGCAGCCATTATCGGCCCAGCATGGTGAACACGGTCCGACTCACCGCTTCGGACCTCCTATCAGTAGGGTCCTTAAAAGCAGGGGTCCCCTCCACCGGGATAGTGGTTACCTTGTTCAACCTTGAGACCGGAGGGTCAACGACAGGTGGAGAAACCCATTTGAAGAGAGCCTTTTGAAAAATGGGCAACGGACCGCAATGCGCTGAGGGACCACAAAAGGACCTCGGCGGCCTTTCCCATTCCTTATCTATGAACTTGTCAAAGAAACCTACATAAAGGAAAAACCTTAACAGAGCGGGTCGGTTTGTGAGACCCAAAAGGGACTGACACCTCAGTGGATGTCCCAGCTGTATCTTCTAGCTTAAGGGTGTCCCTCAAAGCATTGGTAAGTGCTGCCACAATTGCTCTGTCTTGCGTTGACCTGAACGAGGAGTCCTCCTCAGTGCCCCGACGGTCCTGGTCCGCATCGTCTGACATCCCAGAACAGGGGTCCTGAGCTGCAGCCAGGCCCGTTTCGGAGTCAGAGCATTCCCCAGGAGATGGCGGGGGGAGGGGGCGCTTTTTACCCCCCCCTTAAGCTTGCATGCTGCTTCCACCCTGGCAACAAATGACTCCAGGACTGCCGACAAAGTGTCCATGGGAACCGCAGGTGCAGGGGCACCGGTTGCTGCCTCTGGAATGTCTGGCGAAGAAGCGCCAGCTTCAGACTCCATTCTGATCCACTGACAGTCCTTAGGGACCAAGTCAAGGCACTTGTATTAACAAATGTCCACCCTCCTAGCTGCGCTGTGACTGAGGTGTTCTGTGAGGAAATTTGCGCCATTCAGGAAGCCTCCAGCACTAGAGGGCAAGCCATATAGTGAAAAACCACAGTAAAATGGCCGCCGGACTCCTCAGAAAAAAAGGGCGCGGGCTTCAAGAAAATGGCCGCCCGCAATGAAGACCTGCGCCACAGCGCAGCTACAACAAAATGGGAATTTTCACTATAGAAAATACCCACAAGAAAAATGGCGCCGACGCTACCCAAAATGGCGGCCGAGCACACTGATGTAGACGAGAAGGCCGCAGGGACGCCAAGCGGAGGCTCCCGAAAAAAACAGACACCCCCACAGACAGTGGACCCGGGCACCCCCACAGCCCCCAACCGGGATACGGAGGCCCCCTCCAGGTACACTCCGCCGACGCAGTAGGCCCCGCAATGGGGAGGAGGAAAGAGCGGGGGACAGAAAGAGGGAAAGGGAGGACAGGGGACCCCCTAATGACCCTCCAGGAAGCCCAGCTGTTCCAAACTGCCCAAAACAGGAGGAACTGTACTTACCCGTCCATGCGTGGACTTGCTGGTGCGTTCCAGACAGACTCACCGATGGACAGTACGGAGTGGCTGTCGGCCATGGTCCACTGTGACGGAGACACAAATAGCGTCAGTCATATGTGGACCCCGGAGTAAAAACTCACCGGCCACCCCTGGAGCAAACGGGGCATGTCGTGGCCGACCCAGCGCTTAGCTAAGATCTGCTTACACTCGATGGCCGGGCTGGGGAGACTACCAGGATCTATATTATCCAGCTTGTCACCCAGCTGGCAATTGATAGAAGATCTCAGGATCAAAATATAAAATAAAAAACAAGAAAAAAAAAATGCCATAGGACTCTGGGCCTAAGAGGGAGCCAGGTCCTTCTCCTCTACTAGGCAGAAAAAAACGGAGCTGCTAGCTGCAGAGTGAGGGGTTATGACCAGAGGGACCGCCCCCTGGGCGGGGCTGTTCAACTCTGTTAAAGTTACATGTATTAAGATAACTAACATGTCTACCTAGTCCTCTCCTAATAGACGGAACATAACCCACAAGTCAAGAATTAAGGAGCTGTGTCCGTCCATGGACGAAAAGAGAAATAATGAATTGAATCCATTTTGGAATAAGGCTGCAACATAACAAAATGTGGAAAAAGTAAAGCGCTGTGAATACTTTCTGGATGCACTGTATGACCAACTTAATGTTGAACTCAGACCTCTTACACACAAGAGTAAAAAACGGCACATATTTTACTGATCTAAACACAGGTGCACTGTTGTCTATGGAACATTGCACACAACTGCATAAAGGTCAGTAAATACAGGGATGAGTACAGAGCCATAAAATAAAAATAGACAATTTTACATTCAAGTGCAGTAATTTACACGCATACGCATGTATTGCAACACTGAAAACTAGAAGAGGGTGAAGAAGAATTTTATGCATGTATACGCATATTCATGTTTATGTGCCTTTATGCAAGGTCTTTATAGAAAATCTTACTCAAAATCTTTCTGTCAACAAGATTTGAAC
The DNA here is from genome assembly GCA_029206835.1 of Rana muscosa. Lineage (NCBI taxonomy): Eukaryota > Metazoa > Chordata > Amphibia > Anura > Ranidae > Rana > Rana muscosa. Next base: position 476,115,685 of record CM055118.1, read on the forward strand.
AGGAATCGCACCACATTCCTATTCAAATAGCATGCATTTCTTTGCAGTGCGATTTGAGCCCATTAATTTTGTATGGGCTCAAATCATACTGCAAAAGGTATCAGTACTCGGTATCGGTGTGTACTTGACAGAAAGCATCGGTACTCATACTCACCGGTAAAAAACGGTATTGGTGCAACCTTAATTGATACTGATGCAACTTTCTTTTTTAAACAAAAGTTTTATTGAACAAAAAATAGGAAAATACACATACAGGAGGTGTTCGTGACAAACATCTGGCAGAATATAAAGCAACATAGTCAGATATAACAAACGTCATCCTATATCAATGCACTCTAGTATCATGAGACATTAAAATTGGGTTCACATCCCTCAGGTCATACCTCTAAAGTGTACTGTACTAGTGCGTTTCTCCAACCCTTCTCCGCACATTCCTCAGGTACGGGGACCAGGGGGAAGAAAACTTGTGGCACAACCTTCCCCGTTAAACACAAGTATCAGGAACCTTAAGCCACCTATCCCAGATCTGGTCATACTTCGAGGGACATCCTCTATGTGAGTATATAAGCTTTTTGTAGGGTAGAGTATTATTAACTTCCGTTAACCAGTGTGAGAGCTCCGGCGGGTTGGGCCTCATCCAGACTCTAGAAATTACTTTCCTTGCGGAAAAAAGGGTCTCATTTATACTGATACATCTTTAAAAGGGTATCAGGAATTTCCTACACTAGCTTTCATCCATTTCAAAAATCATTGACTGGGGACACACTGGGGTTGATTTACTGAAACTGGAGTGCAAAATCTGGTGCAGCTCTGCATGGTAGCCAATCAGCGTCTAACTTCAGCTTGTTTAATTAAGCTTTGACAATAAACCTATAAACCTGGAAGCAGCTTGGCTTCTATGCAGAGCTGCACCAGATTTTGCACGCTTCAGTTTTAGTAAATCAACCCCAGTGGGTTCTATTAAGTATTTTCAAGAAACATATGAAATCTATGTTCCAGAATTAGCAAACGTTGGTAGTACAGTGCTAAGGTTCAAGCAGTGACTGTTATTAACACATGTGAAATGTATGAATCTAAAGAAATAGACTGGCTAATCAACAAATAAAAAGGTAAAAATGTTATAGTTCCAACACAAACCTGGATTTTAGATAAAAAAATAAAAATCTTTTAGAATGATAATCTTCACCTACTAACAGACAGACATACCTGAGACACCAGTGTCTGCATGATAGGGCTGGCCAGTTGAGAGTTTCGTTTGAGCACATCATAAAAACCCTGATATTGAGAGAAATAAAGATACAGATCAATTGAGGCTCACAATAAATGAACTGATCACACACACACACACACTTCAACCTGATTGTGTAATCTTCTTTAGATTTACCAATAACAAATGTAGTGCAACCAAATTATTATTTCATTTGTTTCACTTTGTATGGTATTATGTATGAAGTCGATTGGTTAACTTTATTACATAGTTAGTCAGGTTGAAAAAAGACAAGTCCATCCAGTTCAACCATAAAAAAATAAATAAAAATAAAATAATATCATACAATCCCATATACCCAATTCTATACCCACAGTTGATCCAGAGGAAGGCAAAAAAAACCAGAAGAGCATGATCCAATATGCTACAGCAGGGGAAAAATTCCTTCCTGATCCCCCCGAGAGGCAATCGGATTTTCCCCGGATCAACTTTACCTATAAATGTCAGTACCCAGTTATATTATGTACATTTAGGAAAGAATCCAGGCCTTTCTTAAAGCAAACTACTGAGCTGGCCAGAACCACCTCTGGAGGGAGTCTATTCCACATTTTCACAGCTCTTACTGTGAAGAAACCTTTCCATATTTGGAGATGAAATCTCTTTTCCTCTAGACGTAAAGAGTGCCCCCCAGTCCTCAGTGTTGATTGTAAAGTGAATAACTCAACACCAAGTTCACTATATGAACCCCTTATATATTTTTACATGGTGATCATATCCCCCTTTAATCTCCTCTTCTCAAGAGTGAATAAATTCAGTTCCTCTAATCTTTCCTCATAGCTGAGCTCCTCCAGGCCTCTTATCAGTTTGGTTGCCCTCCTCTGCACTTTCTCCAGTTCCCTGATATCCTTTTTGAGAACTGGGGCCCAAAACTGAACTGCATATTCCAGATGAGGTCTTACTAATGATTTGAACAGGGGCAAAATGATATCTCTCTCTCTGGAGTCCATACCACTCTTAATACAAGAAAAGGACTTTGCTCGTTTTGGAAACCGCAGCTTTGCATTGCATGCCATTATTGAGCTTATGATCTACCAAAAACCCCAGATCCTTCTCCACTACGGATCCCCCCCCCAGTTTTACTCCCCCTAGTATGTATGATGCATGCCTATTCTTAGCCCCTAAGTGCATAACTTTACATTTATCAACATTAAACCTCATCTGCCTCATAGTCGCCCAATTAGACAGAGCATTGAGGTCGGCTTGTAAATTGGAGACATCCTGTAAGGACGTTATTCCACTGCATAGCTTGGTGTCCTCTGCAAAGACAGAAATGTTACTTTTGATCCCAGACCCAATATCATTTATAAAGATGTTAAAAAGTAAGGGTCCCAGCACTGAACCTTGGGGTACACCACTGATAACCTTCGACCATTCAGAGTAAGAATCAATAACCACTACTCTCTGAATTCTGTGTTTTTAGCCAATTTTCTATCCATTTACAAACTGATATTTCCAATCCTGTAGACTTTACCTTACACATTAACCGTGTGTGGGGAACTGTATCGAACGCTTTTGCAAAATCCAAATATACCACGTCCACAGCCACGCCTCTGTCCAAGGTTTTACTTACCTCTTCATAAAAAGAAATCAGGTTTGTCTGACAACTTCTGTCTGTCATGAATCCATTAACAACATATATTTAAAGTGGCGTGAGGAAATCACATTTGTGTTGTATCATATATCACTATATCATGCGAGTGGCTTCCCTGTTGATATTTTAATGCACCAAGCGTGGAATTGTACACATTTTTGTGAACAAATGTTGTGCGAGGGCCACAGATTAATTCTAGAGTTCAGGTGCGTGCTCATATCACGTAGTTTGATACATATAAAGTTGATTGTACAAGGGGCGTGGCCTGGATAGCAATGGGATAGGTCGCATGTGATGTGAGCTCCGTCTGCCCATACTCCTAACCTACCATCCTGCCTCCATCCTGCTCGGTTCCTGCCATCCCCTACATCCGAGGACATGTCCTGCTCTCCCTGTGGTTCCTGAAGCCTGTTAGCCCGCTGGTTTGCCGCCACTGCCGTCGCGGCGCTTCCCGGTCCTCTGCTTCAGGAAAGGCCCCGGCTTCGGCCTAGTTCCTGGTTCGGCGGCCATCTTGGCCCTCCCGACGGCGGCCCTGGACACTTCTCCTTGCCTCCCTGGGCGCACTGGGCTCCATCCTCTCCTACATCGGCCCCCGGATTACCTGCTGCAGCTGCTGGGGTGTCTTTGCACTCTGCACCTGCTGTGTGAGCGGACCGCGGTCTCGGCCTGACTCCCGGAACGGCGGCCATCTTGCTCCACCCGGAGACATCTTTGGCAAGTATTACAGGCCTCCCTGACTCCCCTGAGCTCAGACTCCCCTGCATGCAGCCTGTTGCCATTACAGCTGCTTGAGAGTGACCTGCTGCCTACGTTGGGCCGTCCCTGGGCAGCGGTGGGGGGGGGGGAGGTTGTGGAGGACCCGGCCTCCTTAACAGCGGCCATATTGGTGCACCCAGGGATCTTCCCTGTCGCCTTACAGCATGTCTCCGTCTAAAAATAATTCTGAAGCCATCGATAAACTGGCCAGATACCGCCGGCTTGAGGAGGGGGATCGGCAGGTCAGAGACGGCGCTGCTGCTTTCCTGGATGCGGATCACTCTGTGGTGGCTACTAACAAATTACTGGATGCCATCGCCATGTGCCAGAGCACGCTTACCACCAAGATCGAGGAGGTAAAAATTGATGTGTCCCTTATCCGGCAGGATCTTTCTACCCTCAGGGACCGCGTGACGGAGACGGAGACCCGTATTAGCAGAGCAGAGGATATCTTACACCCTTTACAACATACCACCGATGAGGTGCGCCGCCAGTTACAACAGATTAGCGCAAAACAGGATGACATGGAAAATCGCCTTCGGAGATGTAACCTCCGCTTCATCGGTCTTCCTGAGTCTGCTGAGGGCACCGATCCGGAGAGCTTCCTTGAAAACCTCCTAACCTCAACCTTCGGCAGAGACGCATTTTCGGTAATGTTTGCAGTGGAGAGAGCTCATCGAATCCCTGGCCGCCCTCCTCCCCAAGGAGCTCCACCGCGTACCCTGATAGCGAAGTTCCTTAATTTCAGGGATCGCGACAAGATCCTCCGCCTAACCAGAGAGAAGGGGAATATCCCCCATACCAACGCACATGTTGCCGTCTTCCCGGACTTCTCCAATGAGGTGCAACGGCAGCGGTCCAGGTTCCAGGATGTTAAGAAGCGCCTCCGCACTCTACACCTCAAATACGCCATGCTGTACCCTGCAAAGCTTCGTGTAGAGTGCGATGGTCGGACCCACTTTTTTGAGGATCCAGAGTCGGCATCCATTTGGATTGACCGGAGAGATCGGCGAGATTGAGCATACCGCGCTGTCTGGGAGCTGTGAGTACTTTTCTTTTCTCTCCCCTGCTGCCCCCTGTTCGTGCCCTGGTGATTCGCCTCACGGTTGCTCTGTTGCTAGTGGGTGCCCTCCGCCGGGACGGGGGAGACAGACCTAAAAGCCTTTTCCGCCCCTCCTTAGATCTCACAGCATGCTCGCCACCTTCGGGTGACCTAACTGTTAATTCCCTGTTCTCCCCACGCATGGGAGATACTTGTAGAGGGCAGCTTACCAAACGTTGCTGGAACTTCCTATCCTACCTTACGTACCACCCTGATGGCAGGCGGGGCTCCCTTCTGCACGGCTGCAATGGTGTTGTGCTTTTGTGGCCCCTACACCCCATGCACTTCTCAGAGAAGAAGTCGCCCCCCTAGGTTCTCTATGGACTTTTTTCACTCCCCCTGTTTACCTGACTGTTTTTTCCTCCTTTTTTGTTTTCTGTTCATCACAGGTATCTATGTCCCTTTGAAATTAAGTCCCTCGCCTCCAATGCTTTTTTCACGTTGGATGTCCCCGGTTGATACCTGGTTTTGGGATACTATGTTCATGCCGAGTTGGGGTGGCACTGGACTGGGAGGGAGGGGAAATGTTTTGGCTGTTTTTTATTTGCCACTATGTTCACAATTGTTTATTTCTGCTAAAGGTACTATGTCATTGTCATACATGCACTATCAATATTGGTTGCTGATGTGTTCTGCACTGTCTGATGTGTCCTTATCTGCTCTGCTGGTTCTGGTCTGGCTGCGGTCTATTATACACACCATATACCCACCATGAGTTCCCTGAAGTTCCTCACGTGGAATGTTAGAGGCTTACGCAATAAGATCAAAGGCACAGCGGTCCTGACATTTCTCAAATCTCAGAGAGCTGACATTATCACACTGGTCGAGACCCATGTCACGGACCACTTGCAATCCTCCCTTAAAAAACCTTGGGTGGGGTGGGCTTATCATGCCACTCACACCTCATATTCCAGAGGAGTATCGGTCCTGGTTGCCAAACGGGTACCTTTTGAGCTAATACTGCTCCGCACGGATCAGCAGGGCAGATATGTGTTTATGCACGCCACCATTAATGGGTCTCCTATCCTGCTACTTGCCTGCTATATTCCCCCCCCGTACAACTCAGCTGTAATTCAGGAAGGCCTTGCCTTTATGACACAATACCCCTCCGTACCGGCAGTGTGGATGGGGGACTTCAATATGACCCTGATCCCCGCTCTGGACCGTCTGGGCACACTGGATCCCCCCCTTAACCCACCGACCCATACCAGACTGCACCGCATAATGACCGACTTTGCTCTTGTCGACACTTGGCGCCACAAACACCCGCACACTAAAGTCTTCTCATGCTTTTCAGCCAGTCATAACACAATGTCACGAATTGATTTTGTTTTTATCTCAATGTCCCTGCTGCCTAAGCTAGGAGATGTGGGCTTTGCTCCGAGAGTACTCTCGGATCACGCCCCCTACTGGGTCACGATCCAGCTCCTGAAGGCTTCCCCTGCTCCTTCTTGGCGGCTAAACCCGTTCTGGCTGACTGCCCTGCAGGACCAGGATAACATCCCCACAGAATTGCAATACTATTTTACGGCCAACAGGGACACTGCCACGCATGATGTGGTGTGGGAAATGTTTAAACTTCACGCTCGTTCCCTACTTTCCACACGTATTAACAGGCTTAAACGGTCATCAACATTTATTCACCTGCAGGTGCTGGAGGAGGCGTTCCACCGGGACCCCTCGCCCAGCGCGGCCAACAATCTAAAGATTCAGGCGCGCCAGGTCTCCCAATTGCACATAGAGAAGGCTAAACAACGTATCTTCTTCTGTAGACAGAGGGTGTTTGAGTATGGAGAGGGATCGGGCAAACTGCTCGCATATCTCGCCCACTTGGATATGCGTCCCCCTGTGGTGGTGTCCTTGACCGACCCGCAGGGGAACGACATCACCGATCCGCAACTGGTGGCGGAGGAATTTGGGAGATTCTACCGTGCACTCTACACTTCCAGGGTCACCCACACTCCCCAAGACACCAGGGACTACCTAGCGGGAGTTCAATTCCCTAGACTGACAGACGACCAGCTTGAAATTCTGGAAGCCCCTATTACTGAGGAGGACATCTCCGAGGCCATTTCCTGTCTGGCCTCATCCAAGGCCCCAGGATTGGATGGCCTACCTCTTGAATTCTATGCCACCTACTCTGAAATCCTAATCCCTGAACTTAAGTACCTGTATAAATCCATATTTGACTCAGGAGTTCTACCCCCATCTATGCGAGAAGCCCAAATAGTCGTAATTCCCAAACCCGGAAAGGACCCTAAATACCCGGAGTCGTATAGGCCCATTTCCCTGTTACAGGTAGACATTAAAATATTAGCTAAGATTCTAGCCTCCCGCCTTAACCAGGTTATTCTGTCATTGATACACCCTGACCAAACCGGCTTTATGCCAGGGAAGAACACGGCCATGAATATTCGCCGCCTATTTATGAATATTCAGGGGTCCCATGATGAAATTGGCTCGAGGGTCGTGGTGGCGCTGGATGCCGCCAAGGCCTTCGACTCCGTGGAGTGGAACTACCTGTGGGAGTGTCTCTCAAGATTTGGATTTGGCCCCAGCTTTATTCGCTGGGTCCAACTCCTCTATCAGTCCCCAAGGGCCAGAGTGTTTGTGAATGGTTGGCTTTCTGACCAGTTCCCGCTGGAGAGAGGGACCCGGCAGGGCTGCCCCCTTTCCCCCATGCTTTACGCATTGGCTGTGGAGCCGTTGGCCATAATGGTCCGTGCGGACACTTGCATCCGAGGTCTCAGGATGGGGAACCTGGAAGAAAAGATTGGGATGTATGCCGACGACACACTTTTGTATCTGGCGGACTCCGGTCCTTCTCTTATAGCAGCCCTCCAGTCCATAGAACGTATGGGTGGCCATTCGGGTCTGAGTATTAATTGGTCTAAGTCCCAGATCCTTCCGATTGACCATTTCCCCTCCTCGTTCGCGTCCCCTCCTCTGGCTCTTCCAAGGGTCTCCCAGATTAAATACCTTGGCGTACAGGTCATCAGATCGCTCTCAGATTATAAACTACTGAACATTGAACCCCTGTTTGCTCTGATCAAGAACAAGATGCAGACTTGGGCCAGACTACCCCTGGGTGTTATGGGTCGCGTCAGCTTAGTTAAGATGATACTCCTTCCCAAGATACTCTATTTGGTCTGGCATGCTCCCCTCTATATACCACAAAAAATTTTCAGGACAATTGAATCCATCCTGAATTCATTTATTTGGGGTCATGGCAGACACAAATTATCCTGGAGAATCCTGGAGAATCCTGAAGAACCCTGTGACGTTGGGAGGAGCTGCTCTCCCTGACCTTCAGGATTATTATTTTGCCTCCCAGCTGTCCCACTTCTATTATTTTGATAAACATGAACTAACGAGATACCAGACACTACTCTGTGAGCACCCAGATGACTCGGCCCACACCCCACTTCAATCGGTCCTAAGAGCCCCATTGACAAGACGCCCCCCCCAACGCACAGCAGACATGTTGACTCACCACCGGAGGGTATGGCGGGCGGCACTGCAGAGAACTGGGACCCCAAAGGTACACTCTCATACCCCTCTCTGGTACAATACATGCTTGCCAGAATTATTGTCCATTCCGGACCCCGCGGCGTGGATACGCCATGGGATCTTATACATACACCAGATCATGACCGATTCAGGCCTTAAGTCATTCCAAATGCTGAAGGACGAATTTTCCCTCCCCAATTGCCTTTTCTTCAGGTATTTGCAACTCCGTCACGCCATACAGGCCCAGTTTTCTGGCTCTTACCCGTCCCTGGCAGTTCCCTCCATAGTGGACACAGTCACGGGTAATGTGCCTGCTAAGCTCATCTCCACTTTGTACTCCGCCATTCGTCTCCCTAGCACCACAGCATTGGCCTATACTGCTAAGACTAGATGGGAGGCGGATGTTGGACTTATAGAGGATGAGGACTGGGGCGAGATTTTGGAGGACGTGAAAAAGGTTTCCCCCAAGCTGTCGGACCGCCTCACACAGCTGTACATTATACATAGAACATATCTGACCCCTCAGAGTGGCACGTTTCAGGCCCACGTACAATCCAGGATGCCGCCTCTGTGACCATACCCCGGGCTCCTTCTACCACCTCATATGGTTCTGTCCTACCATTCAGGCATATTGGACACAGGTGATACGCTTCCTACACGATCAGATGGGCTCCCCTGCTACCCTTGACCCAAAGATGTGCCTACTTGGCCTGTTGCCAGACTTGGATGCCGACAAACCCCTCCGTACCTTTTTACATGAGACGCTATTCTTGGCAAGAAAAGTAGTGGCCCGTAATTGGATGCAGGCCCTGCCCCCTACAGTTCAGGGCTGGAAAAAGGCGGTTAACGATGCTCTCCCATATAAAAAACTGATTTATGTACATAGAGGGTGTCCGCTAAAGTATGAGAAGGTCTGGGACAGATGGATGGCGGATGGTGAAACGTGTACTTGACATGTCGATTTTTTATTTTTGTTGTATACCGGCTCTACTTTCACTGCTGTTATTATCTTTATGACATACAGATGCTTCACTGTGTTCATGTATGTACTATTATATTGGCCATACTGGCTTATGTTGATTTATGTACCATGCATACTTTTCAATAAAGTTGGTTTCCAATAAAAAAAAAAAAAGTTGATTGTACAAAGATTATAAAGGTCAAATTAAAAAAACTTGCCATACAAGTATAGATTTTTCTCTTGCCAGTATATGAGCTAAACACAAGAAAAACACTCCATTCCTTCATTCACGCAAAACAGAGCGGAAGGAAAAATCTTCAACTGCCGTCTATTGTATTCACACACCTATAGCTATCTAAATACCCAGAACAGCAACTGAATCTGTTAGGATACCGTCACCAGTCAGCTGAGAATTTTGCATTCGGCTCAGTCGATTGTGAAGTCCACTTTTAGTGTGGCAAAGGGTACCAATAAGGCCACCCACATCTCAAACTGGAACTGGCTAAAAATCGAGCCATGTAGGAAGACTTAACATTTATAGTAAGCGTAAACACTGCCAAGGCAACAGAATAATGCAAACATAAGTAGTGAACACCAGTAAGTAAAAAATAAATAAAATTTACTTCATAAAGTAGACGTCTAATATCTTCTTGCTGACTCAAACTTCTTCTCAGGCAGCCCAAAATCTCCAAGCAAAAGGCCTCATTTGCAGCAGAATTGTAGCGGGTATGGACATCCACCAGAACCTACAAATTAGACTTGGATTTGTAAAACAGTAAAGGCTAGAAGGCCATGTTACCCTATATGTGCATTCACTCATACCTGGCTTGCACCAATGGCTTGGCTGCATTGTGAGGACGACAAGCTTCCAAGAACCTTAAAATTCTTCAGTAATAGTAAGAAACCAGCAACAGCAGACTTCCGGGCCTCTATTTGACTTGTCACAAATACAATAAAGAAACAAATAAGTTGAGGTATTTTGGAAAGTCAGCTTCAACTGAAAATGAGAATATTGAGCACATTACAAAAACACACCAAGGTGCATATACAAGACCTGAAAGGAATCTTGACACATTTTATATATATATATATTTATTACACACACACACACACACACACACACACACACACACACACACACACACACACCTAGGAAATTAATAATTAGACAGAGCCGCGCTACACAAATTTAAAAAATAAATATAGTGAGAAGCAATTAACCTAGGGAGGAGTGGCGTGCTGACGTCACTGCATTGTGATCCCGAGTGGATGAGTTTTCGCAAACCTTTCATTTTAATAAATTTGTATAATACGATTTACACTATGGTGAGTGCCTTTCTATTTTGGGTAATGCCTGATCTACATCCATGACAATGGAATGATCGAGTCTCCCTGGTCGTTTGCGGTTTGTTATTGCCCCATCATCTCAAGTATCTGTGTGTGGGCTGCTATTCCAATACCTCCTGGATAAAGGCCTTGGCTCGGTTATTAGTCGCAAGCTTGGGATAGCTTTCTTTCCGGTAAGCACGCACTTTATGTGATGGAGGTGCACGAGTTCATGGTGGTGTTGAAAGCCATTTCAAAGATTTCAAGATTTATACACATCCATTTGTGGTGTTGTAAGCCAATTTAGGATTTATGCACAATTATCTGTGTTATATGGATTAATTGCTTATCATAAAAGTAAATCAACAACAGAATGGCTTAAACAGAAGAAAATACACCTTCTGGAGTGGCCCAGTCAGAGTCCTGACCTCAACCCGATTGAGATGCTGTGGCATGACCTCAAGAAAGCGATTCACACCAGACATCCCAAGAATATTGCTGAACTGAAACAGTTCTGTAAAGAGGAATGGTCAAGAATTACTCCTGACCGTTGTGCACGTCTGATCTGCAACTACAGGAAACGTTTGGTTGAAGTTATTGCTGCCAAAGGAGGTTCAACCAGTTATTAAATCCAAGGGTTCACATACTTTTTCAACCTGCACTGTGAATGTTTACATGGTGTGTTCAATAAAAACATTCTTTGTGTGTTATTAGTTTAAGCAGACTGTGATCGTCTATTGTTGTGACTTAGATGAAGATCAGATCACATTTTATGACCAATTTATGCAGAAATCCATATTATTCCAAAAGGGTTCACATACTTTTTATTGCAACTGTATGTGTATCTCACTTTTGAGCTGCTGCTTGTTTATACATATTTCACTTAGCGTGGTATTTTTCTATATTTATATATATATATATATATATATATATATATATATATATATATACACACATACACACACACATATACACACACACACACACACTATAGACAATTTTGGGATGTAAAATTTGCTACAACTTACAGGGGAACTATTAAACCCTCAAGTCATCAACTTTCAAATAATCTTATTTGCTTTTAGTTGATTAACCACTTCCCGCCCAGTCAATAGCGAATTGACGTCCGGGAAGTGGTTGCAATATCGATACTGGACGTCATATGACGTCCTGCAGGATATTGCCTTGCGCGCGCCCGCGGGGGGCGCGCAGCGCGGTGATCGGGGACGGCATGTGTCCCTCGGACACATCGCTTCCCCGATCACGGTAAACAGCCAATTTCATTGGCTGTTTACCATGTGATCGGCTGTGTCAAAGTCACAGCCGATCACCTGTCAAAACAAACTCGGCGGCGCGCTCCGTGCGCGCCGCCACAGGCTTGCAGAGCGGGGATCGGGGAAGGCGAGTGTCCCTTGGACACAGCGCGTCCCCGATCAGAGTAAACAGCCAATGAATTGGCTGTTTACCACGTGACCGGCTGTGTCCAATCACAGCCGGTCACAAATGTAAACAAACTCCACAGGAGTTACTACCTGATCCCTGCTCTCTCCTCACACACCGATCTGTGAGGAGAGAGAAGAGATCAGTAAGTCAGCTCAGTGTAGTTTGTCTACATAAGTTTACAGTGCACAACACGCCCCCCCCCCCCATAAAGAGGACCTGTCACACAGCCCAGCACATCAATCAGCCCAGCCAATCAGCCCATCTGTCAATCAGCCCATCTGTCAATCAATCAGCCCACCTGTCAATCAATCACCCCACCTGTCAATCAATCACCCCACCTGTCAATCAATCACCCCACCTGTCAATCAATCAGCCCATCTGTCAATCAATCAGCCCATCTGTCAATCAATCAGCCCATCTGTCAATCATCTGTCACAGGCCCACCTCCATCGGTACCGCCATTGGCACCGCCACACAGGCTACCAGTACCGCCATCGGTACCAGTACCACCACCAGTACCGCCACCAGGCCCAGCATCTATACTGCCACACAGGCCCGCTACCAGTATCACCACTAGTGCCGCCATCGGTACCACCACCAGTACCACCACCCGTACCACCGTCGGTAGTGCTGCCACCACCACCTGTACCGTCATCGGTACCATCACCACCCATACCGCCATCGGTACCACCACCACCCGTACCGCCATCGGTACCACCACCACCCATACCGCCATCGCTACCACCACCACCACCCATACCGCCATCGCTACCACCACCGCCATCGGTACCGCCATCGGTACCACCACCACCTGTACCGCCATTGGTACCACCACCACCCGTACCGCCATCGGTACCACCACACAGGCCCACCACTAATACCTCCATCGGTACTACCACACAGACCGCCACCACTACCACCAGCAGTACCATTACACAGGCCCACCAATAAGCACTGCCATAATGTCCCAAAGGGTTTACACACCTGAGGAGGCATATGCCATTCTTGCCATGTCGGATGATGAGAGCAGCGGGGAGCTCCCATTATCTGATTCTGGTTCGGAATACGAGCCAGTGGAGGATAGTGGCTCAGAGTCCGAGTCCCCGGAGGAAACCGTCCCTCCCAAAAGAATGCGATCGGCACCAAGATCGGCACCAAGATCAGCACCAAGATCAGGAGAACTGCCCACCACCAGCAGCGCCATACCCCAGGAAGAGGAGCCCAGTACAAGCAATGGAAATGCACACCCAACCCGAAGAATCCAGCCCCAATCCTACCTTCCCGATGCCCTGGCAAACCCCTTATGGTTGCCTGCCAACTCAGGATCCGCTATCATCCCCCCTTTCACCGCACAGCCAGGTGTGCAGCCCGACACTACAAATTTTTCTAAATTTGATTATTTTTGTTTATTTTTCCCACAAGATTTGCTGCAGAATATAGTGGATCAAACGAATCTGTATGCATCCCAATTTATTGCTGCCAACCCCGATTCTTCCTACGCCCGCATGTTCCAGTGGTGGCGTCTAACATTGGAGGAATTTAAATTATTTTTGGGCCTTATGTTCAATATGGGGCTTACAAAAAAGAACGAAGTCCATTCATATTGGTCCAAACGCCCCATCCAACACATGCCCATATATTCCGCTGTCATGTTCAGGAAAAGATACGACATGATTATGCGCTTTCTCCACTTCAATGACAATTCACAGTGCCCTCCCCGAGATCATCCCAACTACGACAAATTGTACAAGATACGCCCCCTAATCAATGCCTTTTCCCAGCGATTTGAAGAAGTTTTCATCCCAGACCAAAAAATTTGTGTGGACGAGTCCCTCGTACATTTCACCGGCCGACTGCAGTTCAAGCAGTACATACCAAGCAAGAGAGCCAGGTATGGGTTAAAATTAAATAAATTATGTGATCGAGCCACTGGATACGTCTGCAAATTCAGGATCTACGAAGGCAAAGACTCCCAGCTCCAGCCCCGTGATTGCCCCACATATATTGGAACCAGTGGGAAAATTGTCTGGGAGTTGGCATACCCCCTGTTCGGAAAAGGTTACCATTTATATGTTGATAATTATTATACCAGCCTGCCCCTTTTTCGCCACCTTTACAGTAAACAAACCCCGGCCTGCGGTACCTTCAAAAAAAACCGGAAGGGATTCCCACAAAATTTATTGACAAAAAAATTGCGACCTGGAGAATCGGCATCCATGAGGAACGAGGAGGTGTTGGCCATGAAGTGGAGGGACAAGAAAGATGTCCACATCCTCTCTACGATCCACAATGACACCATGCTGGAGATCCCAAGAAGACGCGGCTCCATTGTAAAGCCTGAATGTGTCCACGACTACAATTTGTACATGGGGGGGTGGATTTAAACGACCAGATGCTACAGCCCTACTTATCAACCAGAAAGTCCCATTATTGGCACAAAAATAGGATTTTTATAACAGCTTACCTGTAAAATCCTTTTCTTGGAGTACACCACGGGACACAGAGCTAGTCATTACATAATGGGTCAAGGGTCACCAGCGGTGATTGGACACTGGCACAACCAATGGAAGACAGTTCCCCTCCATATAACCCCTCCCATCAGGGAAGTACCTCAGTTTTGTAGCAAAGCAGTAAGGTTCCCATAAGAAGGGTGGGACCTCTGTGTCCCGTGGTGTACTCCAAGAAAAGGATTTTACAGGTAAGCTGTTATAAAAATCCTATTTTCTTTATCGTACACCACGGGACACAGAGCTAGTCATTACATAATGGGACGTCCCAGAGCAATGCTCATATGAAGGGGGGGAGACACAGATCAAACCGACCGCTTGCGGACCAGAAGCCCTATACTGCTGCCTGCAGCACACTTCGCCCGAAGGCGGAATCCTCATGTCCTTTCACATCTATTTGATAGAATTTGGAAAATGTATGGACTGAGGACCAAGTTGCAGCCTTACAGATCTGAGCCATCGAAGCCTGGTGGTGCACTGCCCATGAAGCACTTATCGCCCTGGTAGAGTGCGCCTTAACAGGAAAAGGAGGAGTCCTGTTCTTTAAACCATAAGCTTGAACAATTACTTGTCTAATCCACCTGGAAATGGTGGATTTTGATACCGCTTGGCCCTTCTTGGGACCATCTGGTAAAATAAACAAAACATCTGTTTTACGTATCTGAGCGGTTGCTTGCAGATACACCCTTACCGCTCTCACTAGATCTAGAGAGTGTAATAATTTTTCCCCCGCCGTCCGCGGGTTTGGAAAAAAGGAAGGCAGAACAATGTCTTGATTCAAGTGAAAAGCCGACACCACCTTAGGCAGAAAAGCCGGATGGGGTCGTAGTACGATCTTGTCCTTGTGACAAATTAGATAAGGCTCTTTACAAGAAAGAGCTGCTAGCTCTGATACTCTCCTAGCAGAAGCTATAGCAATCAGAAAGGCCAATTTCCTACTTAATATAATTAAAGGAATATGGCGAATAGGTTCAAAAGGTTGCTTTTGCAACACTGACAATACCAAATTCAAATCCCATGGACACAAGGGAGACCTGACTGGAGGATTTATCCTCAGTACCCCCTGAATGAATGTCCGAACTAGGGAGTGAGATGCCAATGGTCTCTGAAAGAAGACTGATAGAGCCGATATTTGCCCTTTGATGGTGCTAAGGGCTAATTTCATATCCACTCCTAACTGGCAAAAAGCAAGAATCCTACTTATTTCATATTTCAGAGGATTCCAACTTCTGGATTCACACCAGGAAACGTATGCTTTCCAGACTCTATGATAGATGAGTCTGGAGGCTGGCTTTCTAGCATTAATGAGCGTAGAAAGAACCAGGCCAGAGACCCCTCTCTTTTTCAAAATGTGGGTCTCAGCAGCCAGGCCGTCAAATTTAGCCTTTGTAAGGAAGGGTGGAATACTGGACCCTGTGACAACAGGTCGTGTCGAAGTGGAAGCTTCCAGGGCCTTCCTATCGCCATTTTTACGATCTCGGCATACCAAGGCCTCCTGGGCCAGTTTGGGGCCACTAGGATTACTGGTATTCCCTCCTCCTTGATCCTGCGAAGCAGTCTTTGTAGAAGAGGGATCGGAGGGAATGCATAGATCAGTGAGAACTGATTCCATGGAGTTATTAGAGCGTCTGTCCCGTAGGCTAGAGGATCTCTCGTTCTGGACACAAAGTTGTCCAATTTCTTGTTGAACCTGGAAGCTAGCAGGTCTACATCTGGGTTTCCCCATCTCAGACATATGGCCTGAAAGATCTCTGGGTGAAGAGACCACTCTCCTGGTAGCAGCTGCTGACGACTCAGGTAGTCTGCTTGCCAGTTTTCTATCCCTGGAATGAAGATTGCAGAGATGCAAGGTACATGCTCTTCTGCCCATGCCAAGATCCGGTTCACCTCTCTTTGGGCTGCCCGACTGTGGGTGCCTCCTTGGTGATTGATGTAAGCTACTGCCGTAGCATTGTCGGATTGAACCCGAACTGGGTAGCCCTGTAACCTGTATGTCCAGGTTTTGAGGGCTAGATATACCGCCCGGATCTCTAGCACATTGATGGGCAGGATCCCCTGAGTCTTGGCCCAGGTTCCCTGGGTAGAAGCCTCCTCGAATACTGCACCCCAGCCCGATAGACTGGCATCCGTAGATACCACCTTCCAGGCCACTGGGAGGAAGGACTTTCCCTTCCGTAAATTCCTGGCTTCTAGCCACCAATTGAAGCTGTGGCGTACTTGTGAGGACAGGCGCATGGGTATATCCAGAGCTTGGCTCTTCCTGTTCCAGGAGGCTAAAATATTGCCTTGAAGTAGTCTCGAATGAAACTGGGCGTAAGGGACCGCCTCGAAGGAGGCTACCATCTTTCCCAATAGTCTCAAGCAAAGGCGAATAGACGGCCTCTTGTTTGCTTTGACCTTGTGGATCAGGTCTTTCAGAGACTGTATCTTTGGCTCTGGCAGGTATACCCTGTTTTGGGCTGTATCTATGATCATGCCCAGGTACACTATCCTTCTTTGGGCCTGGAGAGAGGATTTTTGTAAGTTTATAATCCATCCTAAATGCTCCAGGTATCCTACTGTAGTGTCTACAGCGTGATCCAATCCCTCCTTTGACTGATCTATTAATAGTAGATCGTCTAGATAGGCTGTTACCGCAATGCCCCGTGTTCTTAGGTTTGCTAACAGAGGAGCTAGCACCTTTGTGAATACTCTGGGCGCGGTGGCTACACCAAATGGCAGGGCCACAAATTGAAAGTGGCGATCTTCTACCGCAAACCTTAGGAATCTTTGGTGAGCGGGGAGGATTGGTATGTGTAGATATGCGTCTTTGATATCTATGGACGCAATGAATTCTCCGCCTTTTAAAGTAGCGACCACGGATCGAATCGTTTCCATTCGAAAATGGCGAACGTTCAGAAACTGGTTTAGATTTTTTAGATCCAGGATGGGTCTGACTTCTCCGTTCGGTTTTGGAATCACAAAGAGGTTTGAGTAAAAACCTGAACCTTGCTCCTTTTGGGGTACCTCTGTAACCACACCTTGAGCTATTAAGTGATTCAAACCTTTGAAGAAGGATCCTCTTTTTTGTGGATCCTTGGAGAGTCTTGAACTTCGGAATTGAGAAGATGGGATCTCTCGAAATTCCAGTCTGTACCCTGAGGATATTGTGGATACCACCCATTTGTCCTGGGTTTCTGTCCGCCAAGTCGCTGAGAACTGACGAAGCCTTCCCCCCACTCGGCCGAGCGGGGGCGCCCCTTCAATGAGAGGTTTTGGGGGCTTGCTTATTAGCTCTTGAACCCCACGGCTTCTTGTTCTTCTGAGCCTTTTCTTTGGCTTTTTTGGGCGGCTGAAAAGGCCGTCGCCACTGGCTGGAGTCCGATTTCCTGGGAGCTGGGGAGAGAGTGTGTTTAAAACAAGGTCTCTTGTTTTTCTTTCTCTCAGGTAAAAGTGTCGTTTTACCACTTGATATCTTTTGGATATATCTTTCTAAATCTTCCCCAAAAAGGCGTTCGCCATGGAACGGGAAACTTGCCAACAACTTTTTGCATGGGGCTTCCGCTGACCAATGCTTAAGCCAAAGTACTCTGCGCATCTGTACCAGCTGGAGTGTAAGGCGTGATGCCTGTATGATAGAATCTCGCATGGCATCCACTGTGAAGCATAAGGCTTTAGGTAAATTCTCCCAATTTTTAGCCTGCTCTGAAGGCAGCTCCTTCAGCCCCTGCTTTACCTGTTGGCTGACGACCTGACACATACCGACTGCTGCTACTGCAGGTTGGATAATTGAGCCGGCCAAAAGGAAGGAGGATTTCAGTAAGGATTCCAACTTCTTCTCAGAAGGATCTTTAAACACTTGTACATTATCCACTGGACATGTCAGGTTTTTATTTACACAAGAAATAGCCGCATCTACCGTAGGCAGGCTCCATTTCTTTAAAAAATTTTCCTCCATAGGATAAAGAATGTTAAACTTTTTTGGAGGTGAAAAACGCTTATCTGGATGTTGCCAGTCTGCGTACAATAGATCCTCTAGTAACGGATGAACCGGGAAGGAGCATGCACCTTGCAGGGATCTTAATGATCCTAGGGAGGAGACAGGTGATTCTGTTACCTCCAAAGAGGGTAACCTAAATGCAGCTCGCACGGCTCCTGCATAGCAATGCACCTGTGACTTTAAAATCTGGGATACCGAAAAAGGCTCATCCGATATCCCTGATCCGTCTGACTCCTCATCCTCTGCTGATGTAGCCTCCTCCTCATCCTCCTCCTCCTCAGGTACTTCTGAAGGGAGGTCCAATACTGGAGGAGATCTGCTTCGCTTATTGTCCTTTTTAGAGGATTTAGCGATTAAAGTAGCAATTTTCTCCTCCAGATTATTTAGGGCAGCTGATAAAGTGTCCTCAGTGACATATGCAGGCCCAGGCTTCACTGGGGAAGCCGCCATACCTGACAGAGGTAATGGCTCATCCTGTACAGGTGCTTTTGGCAACACAGGAGAGGAAGGTACCGAGTCAGCACAGCTAGAGCCCCCTGTCTCAGGCGGCGGTGCTCTTTTATCTCTTTTTGTCCGCATTACTTCCCCTGGAAGACTTACTGTTTAGACAAAATACAAGGTACCTAAATGCATATACTACCGTGTTCAGTTTAGCAAATACATTAAGTATGCAACTTTTAACACATAACTATGCATAACATGGATGTCTTCTAGGAAGTACCCAATCCAACCACATGGAGTCTTACGTCCCTGTATAGCTGCTGTGTTTCTCTGCCAGGAACAAGAGAACTAACGAGCTTGCTTGCTGCTGCAGTGCTTTTTACACTGACAGTCTTTTAAATTTGGCGCCGTTTCTGTGCCTGCGCGCGCCACGTGCCCGCCTCGGCCCCCCCCCCCCCCCCTCCGATAAAGCGCGCTCCCGCGCGCGCGCGGCCTTTAGCGCTATGGTGGTGGCCATAGTGAGAGAGGACTCTCATCAGCCCCTGTCCCCACTTACCTGCATCTGCAGGTGTCTGTATCGGCCACCGGAAGGAGGAGCGGGGTGCTCAAGCAAGCTCAGCAGCGGAGGTGACGAGCAGTGTACTTCGCCGAAGCCGACACTGAACAGAGTGAGGTGAGTATATTCAGCTCTTTACTCCCCCCAGTGGTGGAAAAAAAGAAGACATCCACTTTTTGAAAAAGGTCCCAACCTAGTTATGGACCTTCTAATCTCACCTTATCCACGCCGCAGGTTTTTCTGCTGAAAGTTTTCAGACAGATACCAAACTTCACCCTTCACGGTGGGCTATGTGTGCCAACCTTCAGGGATATGGGTTCCTATTTAAAGGATACCTCTCCCCTGGGCCTTGTACAAGACTCTTACCAGGACTTTATAGCGAAATAGCGAAAGTGCTGGATCTTAGAGCCCAGTCCTCCGAAGAGAGACATTACAGGCGACGCCTCATGGATGAGGCCCGGATCCCATCCAGATTCAGCTCATTTGTAGGCGTCTTGGATGGATCCGAAAGCATAGCTCTTTTACCCCCAGAGGGTCTCTTTGGTAGAGCTTTCCTTTAGCACCTCCTAACGCGTCCAACACCTTTCGACACTGGCGAAAAAACTGAGGTACTTCCCTGATGGGAGGGGTTATATGGAGGGGAACTGTCTTCCATTGGTTGTGCCAGTGTCCAATCACCGCTGGTGACCCTTGACCCATTATGTAATGACTAGCTCTGTGTCCCGTGGTGTACGATAAAGAAAAAGTTGCGTTTCACCTGTTTCACATGGCCCTTTTTAATTCGTTTGTCTGCTACCAAAAAGCAACTCAAAATCACCGACTCCACTACCTCCAATATATCGAAGATATCATCGATGCCCTCATTTACCAACAAGATCCCGCCCCAGGAAGCATTCGCTCTGATAGTGTGAGTCGGCTTCACGAGCGACACTATCCCTTTAGCATCCCCCCCACAGAATCTGGAAGAAGACGCCAAAAGAAATGCCGTGTATGCAGCAGAGGAGGAGTAAGAAAAGACACCAGCTATTATTGTCCCGATTGTCCCTCCCAACCTGGCCTGTGCATCGGAAATTGCTTCAAAAATTATCATACATCCATTAGTTCCCCTTATTATTAACAGACTGCCACTTCCCTATTTGCCTGCTACCATGTTACTAACTACCTTCCATGTTAATTAACTGACCCTGGCCTGTTTACCGACGATGCCTCTGCCTGCCGATTTAAACCACGTTTCTGACTTCCATGTGTGCCGACCTTGGCCTGTTAATCGACCATGTTTTTGCCTGCCACTTGGACTGATCTTTTGGCCATCTACTTTTAGTACACAGGGGTCTGACATATGTGAGGGGCTTCAGAATAGCGTTCTGAGTAGAGAAAACCAGTTTTTCGTTTTCTGTGCTCCAAGAACAGGGTCTGGTTGCCCGGAGGCTTCAAAGCGATTTGGGTGGGAGAAGCCTCTACCCCTGTCCCCCTGGCCCTAAGCTTGATGGTCCTTCCTGCTGCCTGGACCAATAATTTGGCTGTGCTGACCATATTACTGCCTGTAATGACCCATGACATTATGGACCATGTTTCTTCCTGCTGCTTGGACCAATACTTTGGCTGTGTTGACCATATATCTGCCTGCTGCCTCTACTGACTTTGGACAGCATTTCTGCCGGGACACCTCTGCCTGCTACCTGGACCTGTGCTTTGGCTGTGCTCTGGCTGTGCTGACAGTATCTCTGCCTGTGCGAACTATGGACAGTATTCCTGCCTGCTGCCTGGATGATTGCTTTTGCTGTCGCTGACCTCATCCCTGCCTGCTGCCTGGACCGATGCTCTCCTCTGTGGACCACTGCACTTCTAAAACCACAGGTAATCTTTTGTTATTTGGTATGTACCTGCTATGTGTTAGATATATGAAGGGCCTTCAAAAATGTGATCGGTAGTCAGAAAATGATATGTGCAATTAATGCTGCTAGAATGCCTGGAGGTGCTACTTCAATGTTGGGCCTCTGTATATGGCCAGGCTGTGTAAAAGTCTCACACATGTGGTATTGCTATACTCAGGAGGAGTAGCAGAATGCATTTTGGGGTGTCATTTTTGCTATGTATATGCTATGCGTTAGAAATATCTTATAAATGGACAACTTTGTGTAAAAAAAATGCATTTTCATTTTTTCTCCACATTTTCCAAAACCTTCTGGAAAAAAATGAACCGTTCAAAAGACTCATAATGCTTCATAGATTATACGTTGGGGTGTGTGCTTTCCAAAATGGGGTCATTTTGTGGAAAATTCCATTGTCCTGGTGCTCCAGGGCCTTCAAAAGTGTAATAGGTGGTTGAGAAAGGATATGTGCGATTTATGCTTGTAGAACGCCTGAAAGTGCTACTTCAATGTTGGGCCTCTGTATGTGGCCAGGCTGTGTAAAAGTCTCACACATGTGGTATCGCTACACTCAGGAGGAGTAGCAGAATGTATTTTGGGGTGTAGTTGCAATTATGCATATGCTGTGTGAGAGAAAAAAACTGTTAATATGACCAGTTTGTGTAAAAAAAAAAATTGTGGGAAAAAAAAACAACTTCAAAAAACTCACCACGCCTCTTAGTAAATACCTTGGACTGTCTACTTTCCAAAAAGGGGTAATTTTGGGGTATTTGTACTTTCCTCACTTGTTAGTGTCTCAAGAAATGAGATATCCCTTCAGTACATCAGGCGTGATCAGATGTGATAAATTTTCAGTGATTGCCACCATAGTTTGTAGACTCTATAACTTTCACAAAGACCAAATAATATACACTAATTTGGGTTCATTTTACCAAAGATATGTAGCAGTATACATTTTGGCACAAATTTATGAAGAAAAATTACTTATTTGCAAAATTTTACAATAGAAACTAAAAAAAAAGTGTTTTTTTTTTTAAAAAAATTGCTGTTTTTTTGCTTATATCGCAAAAAATAAAAAACCCAGTGGCGATTAAATACCACCAAAAGAAAGCTCTATTTGTGAGAAGAAAATGATAAAAATTTTGTTTGGATACAGTGTAGCATGACTAAGTAATTGTCATTCAAAGTGTGAGAGTACTGAAAGCTGAAAATTGGTCTGGGCGGGAAGGTGCATAAGTGCATGGTATTGAAGTGGTTAACCAAGCCACAATTAGTAAGGATTGTAACTCAAGTAAATAAATATATGTTAATTCATGACTGACAAATCCTGTATAGACAGGGATAAAGTGGAAGTACCCTTTAAGTCTTTTTTTGTAGATCTTTATCCACTTACAAACTTTCAGCTGGTGTTCTGTATATTCCTGTCTTCGTTTATATTTTTCTTCTTTGTTGTGGGTACTTAGATCAATATATATTTGACAATGTATTTATCTGTCATTTTAACGAGGGAATAGTATTGCGTTTGTTGCCAATGCTGAGGAAAAATAGATGTCTTACTGCCTGTCTTATGGTTTTATAGTAAAACCTCTGCCCTAATGGTCACCATAATAAGGATCAGGGTTGGGGGGACGCAAAAAAAATTTATGCAAAAAATATTTTACCCATCAAGCTGATCTCACTTTCTTCAAGATAAGTATACACAGTGTGGCAGGCAGAGGGGGAAAGCTTGTTAATGTAATAAATTAACAAACAAACTGTGATCAACATAATTGGGTAATCACGTGATTGGTTCCTAGTCTTCCCTCTAGGTGCAACCTGGTTGTGGTCATCTCACAGAGTATAAAATGTACCTCAAAACAGGGAACATTTTCCAAGGCTAATCGTGGTGGTCACATGGCCAGGAAACAAAGTGCAGGTCTAAAGTCTAGTACACACTGAGTTTTGTTTTTGCTCAACCCAGCAGGCTGAACGAAAAAAAAAAACCTGAAGGACTCAGGAGGAGCCGCTGTACTAACAACTTGATGTTAGTAAAGCGATCTTTCTTGCTTAGCTATTGTGCTCTGACAGGGGGTCGACCCCCTGCCAGAACAACCCTTTTTCGGTCATGCCCCATCGACAGAAGCCAGCCAAACAGCTGCTGTACACACGGGCCGCATGTCGTCCGGTTTCCATTGAACTGGCCTGTGTGTACGAGGTATAAATTAAAATCTCCTCTGCAATATCATCATCAGCCTGGTCCCTATACCATTATTATTCTGCTAGCATGCAATACATTTACAGTCTATGGTCTGCAAGTCATTACTTACTTACAGGGATTAATCCTAAACAGTTAGACATTTATCTATGAACGCAATATCAATTAGCTGTATTATACACCATGCATTGGTAAACACAAGCAGTATTAAAAAGCTTACCTACAAAACATTGCCTTCCTTAGAACGAGGATGATACAATCCCTCACAGATATATTTATCTTAAAGAGAGGCTGTAATGACAGAATATATATTGAGTTTGGTACTCACAAACATGTAGGTAGATGGCGAGTGAGCATCATAAAGTGTATGTCAAGCCAGTTTTGGATACAGTGGGACAGAGTTAGAAACCCCCTCTCAGGTTTATTTTTGCTAACTGGGACTCAGAAGAATGTACCCCGATTTCCTATCCTGACATTTTACCAGGCAGGAAGTGAGGAGGAGAACTCTCCAACAGTAAAGTAATTATTTTATTTACTATTGTAGAGGCTAGAAGCCCTGTCAGGTTTTTATTTGTGCAATACTCAGGCTTACTGTACTACTGTATAGGTATGTGCCTACCTACCTGCAAAGCTTTGAGTAGGCCAAGCACTGTGGAGAAGGGCAACTGGAACAAATGGTCAAAAGCTGCAGTCAGTTTAGAGGCCGAGTTCTGGAGAATTAGGGGTGTAGCATATACAATATCAGAGAGAAGATCTGCAAAACAATTTCAAAAGGTTTTAATATGCCCTGGCTGTTAAATCAATAGATTGCAACATCCATTTAAAAAAAATAATTCACCTTCAGACCATCTTTATGCATAACAATTAAATTGCAACGTAAAACATTAACGCTATCAGGTACTGAAAAGAAATTTCACAAGATGATAGTATACATAGAAAAAAAAAAAAAAAGAACTACTTACGGCTAGTTTATAAAGGCTTTCTACTTATACAAAATAGGCAGAAATATGCAGCAAAATACAAAACTGTTTAACCCTTCTACAATATACTAACCACTTATACCCTTAGTGCTTTTTGTTATTTCAATAGTCATTTCTAAAAACAAAAAAAAGGTCTATTACCTTGGTTATCCCTAAGCTTTGAGCCAAAAAATCTTTTTGCATACGAGTCTGTGTTATACCACCCAAGAGACTTGACATCCCCTTCCCTCACATCTATAAAACTACTTTTGAAACTCCCAGCCCCTCAATCTCAGTACTTTATTAGGGAATGGGAAAAAGATTTTTCTATGCATTAAGATAAAAAGCCCCCCAACACTTGCATGAGGTCCCTTTAGCTCCAGCGATGTTGTAGGAATGTCTCGGCCATCCGGAATTCACCTCCTCATTGGCTGAGACAGCAGCGCGACGCCATTGGCTCCCGCTGCTGTCAAAGTCAGTCAGTCAACGACAATAGAAAGGGGGTGGGGCCAGGCCGTAGCTCCATGTCTGAATGCTTGCTGTGGGGGAACTGAACAGGAGGGAGGGGCCAAGATAGCCAAAGAGGGACCTGAGAAGAGGAGGATTGGGGCTGCTCTGTGCAAATCCACTGCACAGAGGAAGTACAACATTTTTTTTTATTATTAAAAATAACAAACAAGAGACTTTACAATCACTTTAAAAGTAAACTTGTACTTACAAATAGATAAACCTAATAAGCTTGCCCCCATTCTATCCCCACTGCAAACAAGTGGGTTTACATAGTTAAAAATAATACATTGACAAATGATACAACAGAACTGGGCTTACATTATTAACATAAGAGCTTTAACCCCTATTGTACACATAAGAAAATCCAAAATAATCAGGTAGTTTCATTACCTATGAAATGACTTGTCGGAGATGTGGCTTTTGTAATAACTCGATTCAAAACTTGCTCTAAAATCACATTTCTTATTGCTTCATGGACCTAATAGGAAAATGTTAAATATAATAATGTTGCAACATAGGTAACAAAGAAATGTGTGTGGTTAGGACTCCCTACACACAAGGCTATCCAACTGCAGTGCATCCTTCCCAATGTTTTACTGCACAGGGGACCGGCTTTCCAGACATTTGTCCCTGAATGCACTGGGCCCTAAATGCCAGTAGCACTCGTTACAGCATACAGCCTTGTCCAGGCAGCCTGCCATAGACTTTCACAGGCTGCCCGGCAGCAGGGTTCAACTCTGCACCTGTTCCTAACGGCTTCAGTAAAATGCTGGGAAGAACGCACTGCAGCTGGGACGACCCCGTGTGCAAAGGGCCCAATACTTAAAGTGGGAAAAATCGTGTAAGAGGATCAATTTACCTTAAAGGCCTCTAGTAAAATCTTTGATCCCAGCTGACTGGCCTGTTGACTTGGTGATCCTGCTGACATCTCCAATATTTTTGCTCCTGGAATAGCTTTAGGACCATATGAATCCATTAAGAGAAAGCCAAGCTCCACCAATCCTTGGGTGACATGGTCCCAACCAAAAACACTGAGGAGGTAGAAGGTAACATAATGAGGTAACACAAACTGATCTGTGATCATACAGTGCATCCGGAAAATATTCACAGCGCTTCACTTTTTCCACATTTTGTTATGTTACAGCCCTATTCCAAAATGGATTAAACTCATTTTCATCAAAATTCTACAAACAATACCCCATAATGACAACGTAAAGGAGTTTGTTTGAAATATTTCCAAATTTATATAAAAATAAAAAAAACACCTCACAGCCTTTGCCATGATACTCAAAATTGAGCTCAGGTGCATCCTGTTTCTACTAATCATCCTTGAGATGTTTCTACAACTTGATTGAAGTCAACCTGAGCTAAATTCAGTTGCTTGGACATGATTTGGAAAGGCACACGCCTGTTTATATAAGGTCCCACAGTTAACAGTGCATGTCAGAGCACAAAACAAGCCATGAAGTCCAAGGAATTGTCTGTAGACCTCCAAGACAGGATTGTATCGAGGCACAGATCGGGGGGAAGGGTACAGAAAAATTTCTGCAGCATTGAAGGTCCTAATGAGCACAGTGGCCTTCATCATCCCTAAATGGAAGACGTTTGGAACCACCAGGACTCTTACTAGAGCGGGCCAGCCGGCCAAACTGAGTGATTGGGGGAGAAGGGTCTTAGTCAGGGAGTTGACCAAGAACCTGATGACAGAGCTCCAGCTTTTCCCTGTGGAGAGAGGAGAACCTTCTAGAAGAACCACCATCTCTGCAGCACTCCACCAATCAGGTCTGTATGGTAGAGTGGCCAGATGGAAGCCACTCCTCAGCAAAAGGCACATGACAGCCCACCTG
Source organism: Rana muscosa (assembly GCA_029206835.1). Taxonomy (NCBI): domain Eukaryota; kingdom Metazoa; phylum Chordata; class Amphibia; order Anura; family Ranidae; genus Rana; species Rana muscosa. The sequence goes on from CM055118.1 coordinate 476,142,505, forward strand.
GAGTTTGCCAAAAGGCACCTGAAGGACTCTCAGACCATGAGAAACAAACTTCTCTGGTCTGATGAAACAAAGATTGACTTATATGGCCTGAATGTCAAGTGTCATGTCTGGAGGAAACCAGGCCCCGCTCATCACTTGGCCAATATCATCCCTACAGTGCAGCATGGTGGGGGCAGCAACATGCTGTGGGGATGTTTTTCAGTGACAGGAACTGGGAGACTAGTCAGGATTGAGGGAAAGATGAATGCAGCAATGTACAGAGACATCCTTGATGAAAACCTACTCCAGAGCGCTCTGGACCTCAGACTGAGGAAAAGGTTCATCTTCCAACAGGACAATGACTCTAAGCACACAGCCAAGTTAACAAACGAGTGGCTATGGGACAACTCTGTGAATGTCCTTGAGTGGCCCAGCCAGAGCCCAGACTTGAACCCGATTGAACATCTCTGGAGAGATCTGAAAATGGCTGTGCACCGACAATCCCCATCCAACCTGATGGAGCTTGAGAGGTCCTGCAAAGAAGAATGGGAGAAACTGCCCAAAAATAGGCGTGCCAAGCTTGTAGCATCATATTTAAAAATGACTGTAATTGGTACCAAAGGTGTTTCAACAAAGCATTTAGCAAAAGCTGTGAATACTTATGTACATGGGATTTTTTTGTTTTTGTTCTTTGTTTAATAGATTTGCAAAGATTTCAAACAAAATAATGAAAATTAATTTAATCCATTTTGGAATAAGGCTGTAACACAAAATGTGGAAAAAGTGAAGCGCTGTGAATACTTTCCTGATGCACTCTATGTAGATATAGAATACTTGTTAGTGATAATACCTGTTCTTTACAATTTCCAGGAGCATAGAGGAGACACATGTTGGTTGTGGGACTAAATCCTGGAGAAACTTTGAACCTTGCTGAAACTGGAGGTCTTTAAATCCTTTTGAAATAATAGCTTTCAGGAAATCAAAAACCTGTATAATAGAAACAAAAATTTTAACAAACTAAAAGCATGTATACGATCACTGATATAAAGTTGTAGGGAGCAGAATATGCTCTTTCTAGGAGCGTATTTCTAGAAAAATAAAATTGCATACTTATTTGTCCAGCGGAACTGCATATACATTCGCTCTGTGCGAACTAACCAGCTGTTGTGAGAATTAGGCAAATTGAATGTGATTAGGCCATTTTTTCTTCCAGTTGAGTGTTCTTCAAATATTATAGGCAGTTGGAAAGATAGATCCATTCATAAAAAACAGTGAAAAGGAAAAAGATACATTCTAAAATTTGTAGAATGCTGGAGGGAATTGGCATGCAAGCATTGCTACTACAAGACTCGTGTATTTGCAAATTCCCTCCAGCATTCTCTAGAATTGTCGCATTGCATCCATTTTCAATTAGGTTGGAAAAACACACACACACACACACACACACACTTATTTATTTTTTGTTAAAAATTTACAGAAAGAAACAGCACATACAGGCATGAGCTGTACCATAAACTATAAACAAATGACAAAATGGAAAGAGACACTCAGTTAGTACAAGGAGTGTGGCAAAATCAGTGTCTTGTCAATCAATTAAGACATATCTACATAAAAATAAATTCAGAAATTGCTATCATACTGAGTGCAAAGGATGAGTATCGTAGGCAACATATGAATCCTAGGCAAAAAAAGATGGAAGGGTTATAAAATAAGGATTGTGGAAAGAAAGGGGAAAAGAAGCGGAAGAAATAGAGGAGGTCCGTACCTGAGCATCATATAATAACGAAGACTGCACAATCTATTCTTAATAAGATGTGTTTATATCCTATGACCTCAGCTCCATCTATTGGCCAGAATGTGGGTATTTTCCAGATTCATTCTATGTTTGTTATGAATGTAGCCATCTTTAGACAGGTAAGTGTCCTAATATTAAAAGTCAGCAGCTGCTGTAGCTGCTGGCTTTTAATATTTTATTTTCGGCGGACCTCCGCTTTAACCACTTAAGGACCGGACCATTATGCAGCTTAAAGACCTGGCCACTTTTTGCGATTCGGCACTGCGTCGCTTTGACTGAAAATTGCAGTCGTGCAACGAGGCTCCCAAATAAAATTGATGTCCTTTTTTTCCCACAAATAGAGCTTTCTTTTGGTGGTATTTGATCACCTTTGCGGTTTTTAGTTTTTGCGCTATAAACAAAAATAGAGCGACAATTTAGAAAAAAATTCAATATTTTTTAATTTTTGCTATAATAAATAACCCCAAAAAATATATAAAAAAAATTCCCCTCAGTTTAGGCCAATACGTATTCTTCTACATATTTTTGGTAAAAATAAATAAATATATAATTGCAATAAGCATTTATTGATTGGTTTGCGCAAAATGTATAGCATCTACTAAATAGGGGATAGTTTTATTGCATTTTTATAAAAAAATATTTCTCTAGTAATGGCGGTGATCAGCGATTTTTATCGTGACTACAACATTATGGCGGACACATCGGACACTTTTGACACCATTTTGGGACCACTGTCATTTTTACAGCGAATAGTGCTATAAAAATTGCACTGATTACTGTAAAAATTACACTGGCAGTGAAGGGGTTAACCAGGAGGGGGCACTGTAGGGTTTAAGTGTGCCCTGATGTGTTTTTCTTACTGTGGGGGGGGGGGGTGTGGTTTAGCGCGTGACGTCACTGATCGTCGTTCTCTATGACAGGGAACAGACGATCAGTGACAGGCTCACTAGGAAGCACAGGGAGAGGTTTGTTTACACTTACCTCTCCCCGTTCTTCCTCTCTGTGACCCGATCGCGGGACACTGAAGGCGATCGGGTCCACTGTTCCCGCGGGGACGGTCACAGAGAAGATGACCGGGTCGCTAGCGCGCTCGCAATCCATGGCTGGGCTCTTAAAGGGGGACGGACCTGTACGCCCTTGTGCCCAGCCGTGCCATTCTGACGTACATCGGCGTGCGGCGGTCTTCAAGTGGTTAAATAGGACTGTATGCAGCCTATCCTTATCCACCAATAAAGGAAAACTGCCATGAAAGACATATGAGGAAAAGGTCAAACATATGCAAGGACCAAATAGCCCCACTGGCTGAGAAGATGACCAGAGTGCCAGTTGGCCCAGTACAAAGCACCTGAAGTTACTCACTGATCTAAGGCAAGTACAAAGTGTTATAGTTAGTATGGGAAAGGTGGGGATAAGATTTATTTAAATTTATAGTTATCTTTCAAAAAATGAATGAGACTCATTTTACATGCTTTCTTTTCCATATTTTTGTTATGGTATTAACCACTTTAGCTCCGGAAAGTTTAACCGCTGTCGCACTTTGAATGACAATTGCACGGTCATGCAACGTTGTAACCATATGAAATTTATTGTTTTTTTTGAGACAGATAGAGCTTTTTGGTGATATTTGATCACCACTGGGTTTTTAATTTTTTGCTCAAAAAACGAGAAAGACACAACATTTAAAAAAAAAAATGTTTTCGTTTGTTAGAAAATTTTGTAAATAAGTACATTTTTCTCCTTCACGGATGTACACTGATGGGCACTGATGAGACAGCACTGAGGGGCACTAATGAACATTGATAGGCAGCACTGGATGGGCAGCAAGGATGAAACGGCACTGAAGGGCACAGAAAAGGTGGCACTAATAGAGGTACTAATATGCAACACTGATGGGCACTGAAAGGCAGCACTGACTGGCATAACTGATGATCAGTGCCCTGATTATCTGTGCAGGTCTATCCTGAGAACAAAATGCCGCTGATCAGCTCTCCCCCGCTCTCACGCTGTCAGTGTGAGAAGAGGAAAGCTAATGACCGGCATTTCCTTGTTTACATGTGATCAGCTGTGATTGGACACAACTGATCACATGGGTAAAGAGCCTTGACATCAGATCTTTACCGAGATCGGGGAATGCGCCGTGTCCCAGGTACACAGCATGCTGCTGATCACTGGGGGTGTGCAAGCGTGACAAAAGTGAGATGACGTCGTCCCAGAATGAGAGATCAAACCCCAGAGAGCACACAAACTAGCGTACTGACATTACGCGGCCCTGCTTGTGTGCTTTTAACGTCAGTACGCCAGTTTGTGTGCTTTTCGGCCACTCCAGCATCCATCTAGGCATGCTCATCCTTAACGGGACGTTCATTCTATTGTTGTTGCTGCATGTGAATCACCTAGTGTACTGGATGTTACTAGTTCACTATACTTTTAACCTTTTTCAATAAACCATTTTATGTTTGATACTGTTCCATGGTGGTCTCCTCATTTTTTTCATGTATTTGTGTTGATGGGAGTTCTGCCATTTAACCACTTAAGCCCCGGACCATTTGGTAGCTAGAGGACCAGAGGTGATTTCAGAATTTTGCACTGCGCTGCTTTAACTGTAAATTGTGCGGACATGCAATGTTGTACCCAAACGAAATTTGCGTCCTTTTCTTCCCACAAATAGAGCTTTCTTTTAATGGTATTTGATTGCCTCTGCGATTTTTATTTTTTGCGATATAAACGGAAAAAGACCGAAAATTTTGAAAAAAAAAATGATATTTTCTACTTTTTGTTATAAGAAAAATCGAATAAACTCAATTTTAGTCATACATTTGGGCCAAAATGTATTCAGCCACATGTCTTTAGTAAAAAAAATGTCAATAAGCGTATATTTATTGGTTTGCGCAAAAGTTATAGCATCTACAAACTAGGGTACATTTTCTGAAATTTACACAGCTTTTAGTTTATGACTGCCTATCTCATTTCTTGAGGTGCTAAAATGGCAGGGCAGTACAAAACCCCCCCAAATGACCCCATTTTGGAAAGTAGACATCCTAAGGAAATTGCTGAGAGGCATGTTGAGCCCAGTGATTGAATAATGACTAAAAAAAAAAAAAAAAATACAAAAAGTTGTCACTAAATGATATATTGCTCACACATGCCATGGTTATATGTGGAATTGCACCCCAAAATACATTTTGCTGCTTCTCCTGAGTACGGGGATACCACATGTGTGGGACTTTTTAGGAGCCTAGCCGCGTACGGGACCCCGGAAACCAAGCACCGCCTTCAGGATTTCTAAGGGCGCAAATTTTTGATTTCACTCCTCACTACCTATCACAGTTTCGAAGGCCATAAAATGCCAAAATAGCACAAAACCCCCCCCCAAATTACCCCATTTTGGAAAGTAGACACCCCAAGCTATTTGCTGAGAGGCATGGTGAGTATTTTACAGCTCTCATTTGTTTTTGAAAATGAAGAAAGAAAATATATATTTTTATTTTTTTTCAATTTTCAAAACTTTGTGACAAAAAGCGAGATCTACAAAATACTCACAATACCTCTCAGCAAATAGCTTGGGGTGTCTACTTTCCAAAATGGGGTCATTTGGGGGGGTTTTGTGCCATCTGGGCATTCCATGGCCTCCGAAACTGTGATAGGCAGTGAGGAGTGAAATCAAAAATTTACACCCATAGAAATCCTGAAGGCGGTGCTTGGATTTCGGGGTCCTGTACGCGGCTAGGCTCCCAAAAAGTCCCACACATGTGGTATCCCCGTACTCAGGAGAAGCAGCAGAATGTATTTTGGGGTGTAATTCCACATATGCCCATGGCATGTTTGAGCAATATATCATTTAGTGACAACTTTGTGCAAAAAAAAAAAAAAATTGTCTTTTTTCCGCAACTTGTGTCAACATATAAAATATTCCATGGACTCGACATGCCTCTCAGTATATAGCTTGGGGTGTCTACTTTCCAAAATGGGGTCATTTGGGGGGGTTTTGAACTGTTCTGGCATTTTATACACAACATTAGGAAGCTTACATCCACTCTTCTAACCACTTGAAGACAAAGCCCTTTTTGACACTTTTTGTTTACATGAAAACATTTATTTTTTTGCAAGAAAATTATGTTGAACCCCCAAACATTATATATATTTTTAAAGCAAAGGCCCTACAGATTAAAATGGTGGGTGTTGCATTTTTTTTTTCTACACAGTATTTGCGCAGCGATTTTTCAAAGCATTTTTTGGGGAAAAAAATACACTTTTTTTAATTTTAATGCACTAAAACACACTATATTGCCCAAATGTTTGATGAAATAAAAATGATGATCTTAGGCCGAGTACATAGATACCAAACACGACATGCTTTAAAATTTTGCACAAACGCGCATTGGCGACAAACTACATACATTTTTAAAAGCCTTTACAGGTTACCCCGTTAGATTTACAGAGGAGGTCTACTGCTAAAATTACTGCCCTCGATCTGACCTTCGCGGTGATACCTCACATGCATGGTGCAATTGCTGTTTACATATGACGCCAGACCGATGCTTGCGTTCGCCATTGGGCAAGAGCAGGGCAGGACAGGGGTGCTTTTTTTTTTTTTTTTTTATCATTAATTTTGCTTTTTTATTTTATTTTTAAATTGTTCCTTCCATATTTATTTAATTTTTATCATTTTTATTGTTATCTCAGGGAATGTAAATATCCCCTATGATAGCAATAGGTAGTGACAGGTACTCTTTTTTGAAAAAACTGGGGTCTTCTAGACCCTAGATCTTTCCTCTGCCCTCAAAGCATCTGACCACACCAAGATCGGTGTGATAAAATGCTTTCCCAATTTCCCAATGGCGCTTTTTATATCCGGGGGGGGGGGGGGGGACATTCCCTCCCACTGCTTGTAAAAGCCACAAGGATTGCTTTTACATGAAAGCCGGCCGCTGGCTGAAAAGAATGATACCAAGATGATACCTAAACCCGCAGGCATCATTCTGGTATAAACATTCAAAGTCCAGCAACATACCAGTACGTTGCTGGTCCTTGTTGGACATGTATTGTAATCTTTTTTTTTCATGCAGCCAGTTGGCTGAACGAAAAAAGAGATTGATCGGTGGGTATGCCCACCATTAGAATACCTCCCTTCATCCACCCACTTCTAATGATGGGCATACATGCACCATTTATATATGCCAAAGCATGGGGGCATCCTCCCGCAAAAAAGTTGTGCCGCACACACATGGTCGGACTTTTCCACGGGCAAGCCTCCGTCGGAATTTCGACCGTATGTACGCGGCATTAGGAGCAAAATCGCTCCTCCACTCCTCCGCCCCTGCTGCCCCAATGCATATATGCTTTTTTTTTTTTTTTAACTGTGGTGGTGAAATCACCTCCTACAGCACTGGAGTCGCAGGGATCAGGCCTGTCTCTGCGAATGCTGCAGTTATGTGTGTTGTGTTTTGTAAGTGAAAGTGATCGATCGATACTGCACTTGGGTGGCCTGGGCTGGACGGAGGGGCAAAACGCAGGTGCTAGCAGGTATCTGGGCTGATCCCGCTAACACTGCGTTTTTGGGAACCCTAAACTGCTGGGGACGCTAGTATAGATCTGATCAGATCAGATACTATACCACTAAGAGGGGTGTATGCTTCACGCGTGGGTGTTAGCGTTACTGGCACTAACCGGACGCTGCCTGGGGTGTGACGCAGACCCTCTCTGATGCTAAAACCTAATTGATATCACCCGCCGGGCGATCAGGGGGTTAAACCTTTATTGGGTTATATATATATATATATATATATATATATATATATATATATATATATATATATATATATATATATACACACACACACACACACACACACACACGGCGGGTGCCCTGACACTATAAAAAAGCAAACTAACTAACCAGCGTCACCCGTAACACTTATATGGTGATCACTGGTTAAAGGGTTAACTAGGGGCAATTAGGGGGTTAAAACCTTTATTAGATAATATATGGGGGTACCTGACGCTATAAAAACCTGCGGCGAACCTAAAAAAAATAACTGGCTACCGATCTGCATCACCGACGCTAAGACAGCGATCAGAAAAATGATCGCTTAGCGACAGTGGTGATAGGGGGTGAAAGGGTTACCTGGGGGGCGATCAAGGGGGTTAAACCTTTATTAGATCATTCATGGGGGTACCCGACGCTATAAAAACCTGTGGCGAACCTAAAAAAAAATACTGGCTACCGATCTGCATCACCGACGCTAAGACAGCGATCAGAAAAATGATCGCTTAGCGACGGCGGTGCTAGGGGGTGAAAGGGTTATCTGGGGGGTGATCAGGGGGTTAAACCTTTATTAGGGGGCTACACTGGGCCTAAAACTAAATGTAGTGACACTTTTACAGTCACAAATGTCATTGATTGCAGTGATCAGTAAATAAATGGTCACTGCAATCAGTGACACTGTGACTGGGGGCTGAGGGGTGATCTGGGGGGGGGCGATTTGTGTGCCTATGTGTCCTGGTATCAGTGTAGTGTTAGTGTACTGACCTGTGTGTGTTCTCTTGTACGGCGCTCGGTATATGTGAGCACCGCATGAGAGATGACATCACTTCCTCCTGCTTCCTCTGCCTGTGTAAACATTACACAGCAGAGGGAGCATTTCCATTCGCCGGGAGCGATCGCGGGGGGGGTGGCCGGAATCGAATGGCCGCCCCCTCATGTCGGATCGCTCCCCAATGAATACCGACCGCTCACTGTATAGGAGGGGGGTCCGATCGGACCCCCCAACTGTACAAAGGCAATCACGTACACTGTACGTGATTGTGCCTGTCGGTGCCATTCTGCCGACGTACATATACAGTGATCGGTCGTTAAGTGGTTAAGAGAGTTCATACAACATACCAGTGGAGCGAAAGATATCTGTGGATATATACCCAATATTGGGACAAGCGTTCTTAGACCTTACCATCTTGTAGGGCTAAGACCCCTTTCACACTGAGGGCGTATTGCAGGCGCTATAGCGTTAAAAATAGCGTCTGCAAACCGCCCTAAAAAAATTTCTCCATGGTCTCCAGTGTGAAAGCCCGAGGGATTTCACACTGGAGCATTGTGCTAGCAGGACGGTAAAAAAAGTCTTTGGAGCGGTGAAGGAGCAGGGTGTTTACCACTCCTCCACCGCTTCTGCCCATTGAAATTAATGGGACAGCGCGGCTATACCGCCCGAAATGCGCTGCTTCAGCAGCGCATTGCGGGCAGTTTTAACCCTTTCTCGGCTGCTAGCGGGATTTAAATGCGCCCCGCTAGCGGCCGAAATGCGCCGCAAATCCACCCATAGCGTCGGCGGTCAAAAATAGCGACGTTTTACCACTGATGCTATGGGCGGCTCAGTGTGAAAGGGGTCTTAGTGTGAGGTGATAATACACTGTGGTCCAAGATTTTATTTTGGAGCACTTTCTTCATGCAAGATCCTGTTGAAGTCTATTGGAGCACTGCTGTTATGCAATAAAATTGTTTATATATCTCACTTGAGGACTTATGCACAAAAGAACATTTGTTGTGATTTTGTAAGTGCGCTGCACTTATGTTGAGGTTTCTACTTTATTGGTGATTAAACACACCTTTGTGCTTAGCTGCACCACTTGTGAATAAAAATTTATTTTAACTGCTGTGCAGTCTGCAGGGGGGTCACAAGCCTGGTTATGAAATTTAGCACAGCAGCCTGCATAAGACTAAACAGATATACAAAATCTTTGGCAATGAAAACCAATACACACCACTATACTGTGTTTCCACACTCAGCTCTGGTTCAGTTATAAATCCTAAAAACTGATCAGTGTAGAAAGTGGTAGCCCACAAAAAAAAGTCAATGTGAATATGTGGCATAAAATAACAAAAAACTTACCTGTTTTTCAAACCTATGTATTCTGGACACAGACAAGAGGAGAGCGACACTGAAAGGGCATAAAAATTTGTTTGTGTCCCCCTGCTGTGCAGCCTGTTATAAATAAAAAAAAAAAAAAAACAGAAGATAGGGTGAGACAACATCCGTACCATGGACTTGAGTAAAACAATTGCATCAATTTAATGCAAATTACAATCCAAACCACATTTAAAAAAAAAAAAAGAAAAAAAAAAAAGAAGGCTTTATCACCAACAGTTCAAGCTGTACTTTAATCGTGTTTAGCTTCTGGGCTTTTTGAATACAAACATAATAAACACAAACATGTACAGAGTGTCAGAATACAAATATAGAAGCTTGCATTGCTTAATATTTTTGAAAAAGTAAGTTCCAGTGCTGGCATGCTTTTTTTTTACATCACTATTTAGAGTGCCATTGACTCTGCACAAGTATGTATACATCAGGAGTTCCCACTACCGATACAAAGATACTCCAGGTCACTGCCTTGCAAAATATTGAAGCAGAACTAAACTTGCAATGTAAAAAAAACTCTTAGCAGATAAAGCATCTTGCACCAAAATGATCTATGTTTCAAATTGTACACTGACAACAGAGCATGTGCAGCTCAGTGTTCAATCCAGCCATATGTAGATTGCTGGAAGTGCCAGGTTGAATGAACTCCTGTACACATGCTTGGAAGGTATGTCATTCCCAGCCTTACCATTCAAGGAGACTGAAGACTCCTGACTCTGAAAGACAGGGAGGAGATGGAAGAGTCGGGGACTTAGCGAGAAGGGAGATTGTGGATGTCGCAGCTCTGGAGAAGAGCAGGTTAGCAGATGAGTGTGCATAAAGTGCAAATATGATATGCATACTTGCACATTATGGTAAAAGATGCTGCAAGGCCAAAAACTTTACGTCTGTTGTAAAAAGGATGAGAATGGCAGCACCTTTAATGGAAGCTCCAATACATCTGTCCTCACAGGTTCCTTCTAAACACCAAGCAGAGCTTTAGTGACTGCACATACAGTAGCTCATGTTTCTGTGTATATTTTCTTGCAAAAGAAGAACAGCCAGATGCCCTCATCTTTGTACTGTACACTTTTATAAAATAAGTAATAAATCTCAATACCTTGACTAGCTCTCTTCCCAGGTCCTGGTCAAATTTAATAGCAAAGACAATATGCAAGATGATGGTGCCCTCTACTTGACGGAGCTGTTCCTTTGGGATAGTGGAATCATCGAGATCTATTGAGCTAGAAAGACATTGCAAAGATTATGCTCAGAACTGCATGTAATAGGAGGAAAGCATACTGCGATTCTTTCATATCAAGAAAACAAATGCTAGTGTATATAGTTCAGCCTAAGCCATGGGTGCTCAACTTGTGGCCCTCCAGCTGTTGCAGAACTACAAGTCCCAGCATGCCTCTGTTTTTGGGAGTCATGCTTGTTACTGTTCAGCCTTGCAATGCCTCATGGGACTTGTAGTTTGGCAACAGCTGGAGGACAACAGGTTGAGCACCCATGGCCTAAGCTATTACAACTGTGGGTCTAACAGACAACAATTCAAATTAGCATCAGGCAGTATTAACCGGTTCCCGACCGGCTCACGCAGATATACTGTGGCAGAATGGCTCTCCTGGGCGAAGTCCTGTATATACAACGGCTTCGTCCAGGAGAGCCACCAGAGTGAATGCGAGCGCCGCCGGAACCCGATGTGCGATCACGTGCACGGGGGTTTGTGTGTGTAAAACACACAAATCCCTGTGCTCTCTGAGGAGAGATGACAGAGCATGTGTGTCTACAAAGTAGAAAACACGACCTGTCATCTCCTAAAGTCAGCCCCAGCCCCCCCCCCCCCCCCCCCACAGTTAGAACACACAATAGGAAATGGAAAAAAATAAATAAATAAATCGCAGATCAGCGCAATTACTAGTAAAAAAATAAATAAATAATAAAAACGCCATATAAATTCCATAAATCTTTCCTATAGTTTGTAGACGCTATAACTTTTGCGCAAACCAATCAATATACGCTTATTGCGATTTTTTTACCAAAAATATGTATGTAGCGGGGTTCTACTGTAATAGACTATTGTTATATGGAATGTACCCCAAAATCCCTCCGGTGTTCCAGTTACAATCCTATATACTGTTTGTTTACTTATGTTCAGTGATGCGTGTGAAACTTATGGTACAGGGAGAAAGGGACTCCGTTGCCATGGATACCTAATAGACTATGGTACACACAGTGCAGCTGTACTCCCAGAATGCATTACAACCACCGCACAGCCTGCTGGGGGAGGTTACTTAAGGAAGGGGAGGAGCCGCGCTCAGTCTCTCTGGACTTCGCCCTCAACCAAGCAGGAAGTCTGTGTGAGGCCTGCTGCCGGGGGCGACTAGGCCCAAAGCCTGGGCCTGTAGTTTCGCAGAGGATCACCAAGCCAGAGAGGGATCTCTTTCTTTGTGACCAGCTCGCACTTTTCAGAGACTGGAGTCATCCACCAACCGACATCTATGGCGGCTGTGAGAGGGACCGGAGACTGTACGTCACGGATCGAGGTACCGACAGCGGATCGTGTCAGATGGACTAGGCCTGTTTGGGTGAGCGGGCACCTGCCCAGAATCTATAACTGTCTATTAGGCCTGTGACTCTTGAAGGCCCACCATCATCAGAGTAGTGCGCCACACGTACACCAGGACATAGCGCAGCGTGTGGCAGCTGCGTAGTTAAAGTTTGGCATAACACTGACTTAAGCCCTGTACACACGATCGGATTTCCTATGGTTTTTTAACCAATGGATTTTTCCATCGGAAAACCGATGAAGCTGACTTTCATCAGTCTTGCCTACACACCATCAGTCAAAAAACCGACTGTTCCAAACGCGGTGATGTAAAACACTCCGATGAGCAGAGAAAAATGAAGTTCAATGCTTCTGAGCATGCGTGGGTTTTTTATCCGATGGAGTTCCCCACAGACAATAGTAATTTGCTATCGGTTTTTTAACCATCGGATACATTTAAAACATGTTCTATTTTTAAACACCGATGGAAAAAAGACCGATGGGGCCCATACACGATCGGTTTGTCCAATGAAAAAAGTCCATCGGACTGTTTTCATCGGTAAAACCTATCGTGTGTACAGGGCTTAAGAGTTTCACTCCCAAAATTTGGGATTCCTTCCTTTCCCTCTTACTCTGAGATAACACTGGGATTACCACAAAAGGACCAGGGAGACGAGACACCGCCAGAGTGCTGCACAGTGGCATATACTGTGAACGTTTTTCAGCCCAAGAGGGGGTGAACATCTGGCGAGTGCGGTCTTTATTGGAGCACGTTCTGCTGTGGGCACCAGTCTTGAAGATTAAAAAAGGTCACATCACCAGGCACTGGGCACCTAGCATCTGAAAAAAACTACAAAATCATTGGACAATCATATTGCTCAATCGAATCGCATGAGGTTGTATTTGCACCTTATTGCATAGTCGCTCAGCCAGGTCGCATGAGGTTGCGTTCATATTGCTCAATCGAGTCGCATGGGGTTGCATTTGCACCTTATTGCATAGTCGCTCAACCAAATCGCATGAGGTTGCATTTGCACTTTTCTGCATAGTCGCAAGATTTTTTGCCTAGCAAAGTTGCTGGGCATCTAGCATCAAATCATTGGACAATCACATCAATTTGCACAATTCTGCATTTTTTATTTTGCACTTTATCGCTAGTCGCAGGACATTTTTGCATGCATCATTCATTTATTATTATCACGGTTTTATACATTGGTTTAATTTTTTTCACGGTTATCACCTTTAATTGTTCACAATATTTTATTCATTTCATTATTTTACAATTCATTTTTTATATATTTTATTTTAAGCTCATCATTATTTATATCCGCATCAATCTATATTTATCACGTATTCATATATATTAGTGAAGCATTTGGCACCAATGACACTAGTATAATATAGGGGTATTTATATATAAAATATTCACTTGCACTCTAGAGCAAGGAAGTCCATGAATTGTAATTAGCGCCAATTCTACACCTCCCTTCAGTCACTCCCAAAAGCATTGCAGGAGTTTAGTTACATCTTTAACCTCCTTTTGGATTACAATTATAATGTGCACCAACGTTTTCTAGCGAATACTCCCACCATTGAGGAATTCGTACAATAATCTTAGTCAGGCCTGACTGGAACTAACATTGACGGAACACAGGGTGATATTGCCCACTAGGGGAAGCTAACGAGCATAGGACTGTTTATTCATAGAAAGTACAGTAGGCATTAACATTGTGTAATATTTTTTTGTCTTATTCATATTATTGACTCTTGCAGGGCCCTGCAGAGTCTTCTTACCTCTTAGTAAGTAAACTTTATATTTGGTTAAGTGTAAAGCCTGTGTGATGCATTTTTGTTAGCCTGAAGGACTACAACGAAGAAAGGTAACATAGATGTGTAATCTACTGTTGTGATATATGCAGAATTGTGTTTCCCAATAGCAAGTGGGTATTACAATTCTTTTCTATACCAGTTGTGCCAAGGGAGGGTTCGAGCCAGTTAAGGGGTTGAGAATCAGAGGGCAGACCCAAACAAAACCAGCAGCTCCTTCAGGGGTAGTGCTACATGTAGAAGAATACATATCGGCCTAAAACCTAAATTGGGATATTTACTAAAGCAAAAGGTAAAAGATATAGTGTTTTTTTCAAAATTGTCTCTTTTTTTTGTTTATAGCGCAAAAAATAAAAACCGTAGAGGTGATCAAATACCACCAAAAGAAAGCTCTATTTGTAGGGAAAAAAAAAGGACGTCAATTTTGTTTGGGCACAACACCGCACAATTGTCAGTTAAAGCGACGCAGTGCCGTATCGCAAAAAATTGCCTGGTCATTGGGCAGCCAAATCTTCCGGGGCTGAAGTGGTTAAAGGATAGATTCGCCTTAAACAAATGTAATGCACCTCTTTTTGCAGGTAAAGAAAATGTGCATTTTTTTTTATTTTTTTTTAACCCAAAGCATTACACCCGCAATCAGTCGATCGCAGGTGCTATGCAGGGCTCTAGCAGACAGTCTGTGTAAGCTGTCTGCTAGTACCTCATAGGAGCAGGCAGTTACACACTGACAGGAAGACTCAATGTACTACCTAGCGTGCTCAACAGCGTCCTGGCCCTGATAGTTCATTGAGATCTATAAGCCGACAGCCACAAAGGCTGTTGGTACTTATTTTTCACATTCACAGAACTCAGTGAATGAATAACACAGCCGGGCGGGCGAAGCCCCACACAACCGCATTATTTATTTTTAATTGTGACAGCGAGTGAGGCGAGATGTTTCCCAGCTCACTGTCAAAAACGGGGGATGAGGAGGCTGGTGCATCTGTTCCCTGAATATGGAATGTAATATGTAACATGTTACAAAAGGTGAACTTTTACTTTAAAAATGGCTGCCTAAAAATAAAGCCGCCTTATAATGGTTACTTACTGGTATGTGGCCTTAAGTAACCTGCATTATTTGGATAATATTTTGCCTAAATAAACAAAGTACTCTAATATTTATCCAAACTACTTTCCCCAGGTTACCCAGAAATATCGCAAAGTCTTCTTTATTCTTGCAGTGATTTAATTGTTACAAAACCAGTAATTACCACAGCTAACCTGAGGATAATCTGATTGTTGTCTTGACAATGCAATGATTTCTTATGAGCAATGTCCCTACTGTGTGTAGCTATCTCATGTCACTGTTTCTGTTTCTATTCACTTTTAGCAGTGCAGCACCAAATAAGACAACCTTCATCTATCAAAAGAAACAGAAAATTTGGAGGACTAAGGGACCTTTCACACAGGCAATTCGATCAGGTCCGCCTGTCAGTTTTTCAAGCGGACTTGATCGGAAAGTTCATGCATTGCTACGGACTTACGTCTGTTTACACCCGCCTACCTCTGGGTATAAGGCCCGCTTGATAATAAAACAAAAAAAAAAAAAAGGGAGGACGACTGCATCCTCTTCTGTTTGGGGGGACTGAATCGGAGGTAGCCGGGTGTAAACGGACAGTGGAGTATGTTTACTCCCGGCCACCCATAGAGCAGAGCAGGGTCTGTCCTTGTCCACTCTGCTGAAACTGAGCAGACACACCTGTCATCTGCCCACTCTCCTGCTATTAGAAAGGGATCAGCTCACAGAACCCTTGCTGATTGTAATGGAAGCCGCCCGTGTGAAAGAGCCCTAAAGCTGTCCATACATGGCTTCATTTTTTTCATTCAGCCAGAGTGATGGAAAAAAAAAAAAATAATAAAAAAAAAAAAAAAAACAACAGAACCGTTTCCCTTATCCACAAATTGGAGGTGGATGAAGGAATCACTGTCAGAGTAAACTGATCAATGCTACAGCCCATTGGCTGCATGCGCTGATGGAAGCAACATTTTCCAACAAGTCGGTTCATGAGAAAAATCGATTAGATAGACTTCTCATGAACAGCCATAGACTGATCAAAATTCAGCCAGGTCAGCAGGGACCAGCTATGGCCAGCTTAAGCCTATGCATTGGGATGGATGGAAGCTTGGTTTAACATTCAGGCTGGGTCCTTACCGGAAAACTACGTTAATTATTTCAAAGAAAATACGCAATGATACAGAGAAATTACAAGGACAAAATACAAAGCCAAAACTAGTTTCTACAGGATCATTAAATAAGTATAAGTACTGTGTAACAGTCTTAACCTATGCATAATTACCAAAGAACAAAGAATAATGCCGCATACACACGATCGGATTTTCCATTGGAAAAACCTTGGATGTTTTTTCTGACGGAATTCCGCTCAAGCTAGGCTTGCATACACACGGTCACACAAAAGTTCTCTGAACTTTCGACCGTCAAGAACGCGGTGATGTTCAACACTACGACGAGCCAAGAAAATTAAGTTCAATGCTTCCGAGCATGCGTCGGAATTTTGCGCGTTGGAATTGCTACAGACGATCGGAATTTCCGATCAGAATTTTTCCCATCGGAAAATTTGAGAACCAGCTCTCAAATTTTTGTTGGCGGAAAATCCGACAGGAAAAGTCCGATGAAGCATACACACGGTCGGAATTTCCGACCAAAAGCTCACATCTGACTTTTCTTGTCGGAAATTCCAACCGTGTGTACAGGGAATTAGACTGCGCAAGAGAAGCTTACAGCACAGACCAACAGCATGGACAGTCATTGTGCAATACAGACACAGGCTGTAAGACAGAGTAGGGCTTCACAAATATATATAGCTAAAGCAAACCAGTTTAGTCTGCCAAAAAAAAAAAAAAGAGAGACATGCTGCTTTCTTTGTGCACAGAAATATAATCAAGACATCTAAATGGTGCCCTATAAATGGAATGCCAATGTATTTAAAGTAAAATTAAACTATAATGCACTCACTCATCATTTTTGGCCTCATGCATCACCTTCTGATCCAGATCATTAAAAACTGTGATAATTCCTTCCAGAATGGTCCTTTTACTCCCCTGTAGTAACACAACAGAAAAACTAAAATAAAATGATAAAAAAAGTTAAAAAAAAAAAAAAAAAAAAAAAAAAAAGGGAAGATCCCATAATATTCATACAGTACTCACATTCTGGTAAGCTTGCAATAATGACTGTCCCTTTGTTACATACACTAAAAGCTACAGTATGACATTACCTTGGCAGAAAGAAGCAGAAGCTGGTAAACCAAAGGGGGCATTTCTTGGAGATCCAACTTAGATAAGAGTCTTAATACTTTCTCCACTACAAACTGCAACTCTTCTGTACTTAGTAATACATCTCTAAAAAGAGAAAACATTCAAGAAGCCCTTTGAAAATATAAGCAAGTTATTGTTTCAGAATAGAATAGCCTGGGGATATAACAATCAATGCTAAAAGAAGTGGCAATATATAGAGGAGGGGAAAGTGTACGGTATGATGGGGCCAGTATGTGCTATAGGTGTTAAAATGACAATTTGCAAAGATCTCTTTTCTTCAACATGTGCATAATTCCAAAAGATTTACATACCAGGCAATCAAAAGGATATGAACACTAACTGCTTAAGTAATCTTACCTAAACATTGAAGTAAGGAAAATTACACATTTTGGATCCCATCTGAAAAGATAAAGCAAAGACACACTAAAAAAAAAAAAAAATACACATCTGCATAATTCTAAATATACAATCCAATCAATTAAAAAATTAAAATGTATGCATTAAGAACGGACTTGATTGCGTCATAGCAATGTTGTTTCCAGTTTTGGCCATCTTATTGCTCAACTCAGGCAGCACAAATAAATATTACCACCAACACTATCATAAACTTGAAATAATTTGAAAGTTAAAGTGGTCATCAACCCTTACATACACCCAGTGAAGTGACTGGCCTCAAGTGATACACAGAGATGAAAAAAACCCTCCTACATGAATTAAACATATCTGCAGCCATCTCTTCTCTACATCTGCTCAAAATGCTAAATATTATCAGGCCTCATGCCCACAGACGTTTTTACAGCCGCGTTTTTGAGCATTTTTTACAGCTTAAAAACGCCTGTCCATGTTAGTCTAGACTCTATAGCTTCATGCCCACCTAGACGTTTTTGAGCTGCAAATAGCATAGACGTTTTTAAGCTGTAAAAAAAAAAAAAACAGGACCAGTGCGTTCCTCAGCGTCAGAATTAGGCAGAAAAAAACACGAGCGTCAAAAAACGCCCAAAAACGCGCACTAACGCGCGGTCGCGTTTTTAGCTCTGACGGGTTTTTTTTGTTTTGTTTTTTTTCAAAAAAAAATAAAAAAATTTACAACAACATGGACAGGCGTTTTTAAGCTGCAAAAAAGCCAGTGGGCATGAGGCCTAAAGCTTGTCTGAAAGTTCAGGACAAAAAGGGGGGTGGGGCTGAATTTGCAGAGCCCAGTGAGGAGGAGAGCTCTGAGAGCTGATTGGAGAGAGAGGGAGGGGAAGGCCCAATACCACACACACACACACACACACACACACACACACACACACCCCACCCAGAAACAGAGCTGAAGCAGTCAATCAGCTGGAGCTCCCTCCCCTGTCACCATTCTTTAGTGTCAGGAAAACTTGTCAGAAGTGACTCAAAGATAGCAGAGGAACCAGGCAGCAGACAACAGTGGCACTTAGGGCTCGTAATTAAGACAAGTACACATTACAGAGGGATTTGTTTTGTTCAAATTTCATGTCTAAAGGTTTACAACCACTTTAACTGCTCTAGGTACTCCAGGTAAAAATCTAAAATATTTGAAAATGCAGTGTTTACACTGGGGCTCAACGCAAAAGGAAGAAAGAAAATCTAAGGTATAATCCAACACAAATTGGCACCCAATCTGAGGAGCCTTAAGGTGGCCATAGATGGATCGCAATTCGTCCAGTTCAGCAGGGACCAGGCGAATTTCGATCCATGTGTGGCCACTGCAGTTGGACAGAAGTTCACCTACTGATCGACTCCTGTTCAAATGCCCTGTTGGATAAAAGCCGCGCAATCAGCAGCTACAGCGCTGATCTGTGTATTCTGATAGCAGGGAAGTCCCCCCACTGTCAGAATACAATGGCGCGGGGGGATTCACCATCCACTTCAAATGTGTGATAGGGTGAATTGGGTCAGGAAGGAAAACAACTGAACAATGTATGGTCAGCTTTAGTAACATGCATACAAGGACAAAACCTTACCTGCTAGAGCAGAGACTATTGATAATCTGTTTCTTGCACTCTTCTCCTGTTAGTTCTCCTTAAAAAGAAAAAAAATAAAAGTGTCATAAAAGTGAGTCAGGATTAAAAAAAAAAAAAAAATAAAAAAAAAAAATATAATAATAATAATAATAATAATAATAATAATAAAAGCACTCTTTTTTTTTATATTCTGCATAACACTGGATATGTGTGCGAATTATAAAAAGCCACCTATTCCCCACAATGCAGAACACCATTTGTACTTCTATACTTCTCCTTTACATGGTTTAGTGAAATTTTAAGGAGGGGGCCCTGCTCCTATCAGACAGTGTAAATATTTTTTTTCCTCGTCTTAAGTTTCACCCAGAGAGAAAAAAAAAACACAATATTTGGCTACAGGTTCATGATTAGAATAGATTTTTTGCTAGTATGCACACCTTATTAATGGTATTAAAAGTGAACACCTGCTTCCTTAGAAAAAGCACAGATTACAAGTGACCGGTAACTCCAGGAAATAAAAGAAATAGATTACTGTATATACTCGAGTATAAGCCATCCCGAAAATAAGCCAAGGCACCTAATTTTACCACAAAAAACTAGGAAAACGTATTGACTCGAGTATAAGCCTAGGGTGTCCATCTGCATGCCTCACTGTGCCCATGACTAGACTGACGTTTAACATGAGAGTCTATGGAAGGGGTGCCCGGCTTTGAAAAATCGGTGCTCCCTGGCCGTAGGTCCCCCAGACAACAAACTTGTAGAGGAGAAATGGGGCTACATGTGTGCCAAGTTTCGGGTCATAGGCCCTACAACCGCCCGGTACCGGGTCCCCAAAGTCACCAGAGAAATGACCGTTTAACATGGGTGTCTATGGAAGGGGTGCCCGGCTTTGAAAAATCAGTGCTCCCCGGCCGTAGGTCCACTAGACAACAAGCATTGCACACATGTAGAGGAAGAGTGGGGCTACATGTGTGCCAAGTTTGGGGTCCAGAGAACCTACGGCCAGCCGCTACCGGGTCCCCAAAGTCTGGGAGATCAGGCGCAAAAAGGTGACTCGAGTATAAGCCGAGGGGGGCATTTTCAGCACAAAAAAAAAAAAAGGCTGAAAAACTCGGCTTATACTCAAGTATATACAGTATATTGAAATTTTGCGCTGTATGTTATTTTTAAAAATCTTAATAAATATTTTGTAAAAGAAAATGTCATTTAATTACTTAACCCCTTAACGCTGGTGCCTTCTGGCCCTTTAAGGGGTTTCTGATGCCGAGAGGTGAGGATTATAATGTAACCTCTGTAAAATGGTTGTCACAGCGGCCAGATGATCAGAAAAGTTCTCCGTTAGGTGCCGGTAACCGACGGGAACGCGCAGGGCACACACTCTTGGCACAGGTTTGTTTACATTTTGTATGTTTAACCACTTGCCTACAGGGCACTTTCACCCCCTTCCTGCCCAAGCCATTTTTCAGCTTTCAGCGCTGTCACACTTTGAATGACAATTGCGCAGTCATGCAACACTGTACCCAAATGAATTTTTATCATTTCTTTCTCGTACATCACGGGACACAGAGCGGCATAGTCATTACTATGTGGGTTATATAGTTTACCTTCAGGTGCTGGCACTGGCAACTTCCAAACCGGAAGTACCCTCCCCTATATAAGCCCCTCCCATCCGGGAGCACCTCAGTTTTTTTTGCCAGTGTCTAAGGTGTTGGCCAAGAAGTAACATGTGTTTTTCACTGAGCTTGCGTACAGGTTCTTTTGGGCCTCAGTAAGCTATTCCGGATCCAACCAAAAAAGCTTCATAGCTAAACGGTCGGTACCCGGGCCTTGCAGAGAAGAGCAAGGTTTTGCCTGTAATGCTTCTCTTAGGAGAGCTGGACCCTGGGATCCAGAGCTCTGGTCATACCCACGACTAAGATGCTTTCTGTGCAGGGTGCTATACAGGTCCAGGGGAGTGGAATCCTTGGGAACCCGGTCCCTGAAGGTTTAATTACAATGCCTGCCGTGAGAGGTGAAGTTTGGGCTTCTGTGGACCAAACAGAGTCCTGCGGCGGGGAAAAGGTAAGTGGGGGCCCCCCCAGGAACTTGGTTCTATTAGGGGACCCCCAAGCCTAATATGTCTTTCTGCCTGTTACCTAACGGTATTCCTGCTAAATATCTGTGCATGCCTGTAACTACTAAAAAATGTAATAATTTTAATAGTGGTCAAGAAAAAAAAATAATAATAATATAAGACAGACCGCGGTACCTGTGTTAATCCACTAGAGGCCGCTGTGGAACGTTTGTCATGTGGACTTTTTCTTTTCATCAGAGTCAAGTCCAGGCAGATGGTGAGTTCTCTTGTGCGAAACTGCTTCCTCTGCCATGTTGCAATGCTCGTCCATCCCCCGGCCTGCGGCAAAAGGGCCCTGTCTCCTGTCCCTAGTTTCCTTTTTCAAAAAAGAGCGCCGAAAGCGCATGTGGCCGCGCGCGTGCGCGAGCACGCGCCTCTATATATAGAGGTGAGCTGGAAAAGGGGGCGGAGCTTGGGGGATGACGCTCTGTGCGCGCCGCAGCGCTTCTGCGCATGTGCGGGCGTCCCAGCATGTTAAAAACCACAATTATGTGTTGTGAGCTGGCTATGGAGTGCAGAGACAGAGCTGGCAACATTTAAAAAAGGCATACAGCAAGCGGTTGATGCAGGCATCCCCATAGAAAGGCACATTAGTAGACACCAACTGTTTATATAGCAGCAATTGTGCTAGACTATTGTCAGTAAGTGGTGTATTTCGGCTGGAATACCTCAGCTTTGGGCTTAGGAATATGCCGTCTAAAAACTCCGGGACTAAAAATCCCAGGAAGCATAGGGGGTCTCCATCGGGCTCTGAGGATCTTGGGCATGCTTTGGCTGCACCAATCTCCCCTGAAGAATCAGAGGTTAGTGACCGTAGAGCACCCTCAGGAGTACCTGGTACTGTGGCTGTCCTCAGTTCACCTGCTCCTGTGTATGTAACAGAGGAGGTTTTTTCCTCAGCTCTGGGAGGGCTGGAAGAGAGATTGTCAACAGTGATCGCTGCTTCCCTGTCAGAGGGAAAGCGCGCCCGATCTCCGTCTCCTCCCTCAGAGTACCTGTTAGCAGAGCAACAGTCCCATACAGGGATCGACCTACCTGAAGGGGATCAGGATGAGGTTGATTCTGTTGTAGAGGAATCAACAGTGGAAGAGCCATTCTCAGCATCACATGCTGAAAGATTATGGGTTCAGTCCCTGACTAACATGGTCCGATCAGCATTTAAAATGCCCCTTGCGGAGCCATCATCCACTTCTGTCTCCTCGTTGGGGTCGCTAAAAGCTCCCCAGACTGTTTGTTCCTTTCCAATCCATCCTTTACTGGAAGGGCTCATTTACCAGGATTGGGAACATCCTGATAAAATATTTACTCCTCCCAAGAGATTTCAGGTGGTCTATCCCATGGAGGATAAGTTCATCAAAAAATGGAGGGTCCCTACAGTGGACGCAGCCATCTCTTGTGTGAATAAATCACTGACATGTCCAGTGGATAATGTCCAAATGTTCAAGGACCCAATAGATAAAAAATTGGAGTCCTTATTGAAATCAGCTTTTGCTACAGCAGGCTTGGTGACACAACCAGCAGTGGCAGCTATTGGGGTCTGCCAAGCAGTGAAGGATCAGTTGAAACAGGTCTTAAGGGACTTGCCAGATCAGCAGGCCCTTGCCCTAGCTGATCTACCTAGGGCCTTATGCTTTGCGGTTGACGCTATAAAGGATTCAATCCATCAGGCCTCCCGCCTTACGCTGTCTGTAGTACATATGCGCAGGCTTCTATGGCTCAAAAACTGGTCTGCTGAAGCCCCCTGTAAAAAATTGCTGGTCAGCTTCCCATTTCATGGAAAACGCTTATTCGGGGAAGACCTGGACAGATATATCCAGAAAATTTCCAGCGGTAAAAGTACACTCTTGCCGGTTAAAAACAGAGGCCTGCTTCTCCAGTCCCTAGGACATCGGCTGTGAAACAGTTCCGACGGCCTCCTCGGTCAAATCCCGGGGGTAAAAATCAGGGACAATCGCAGGGTAACAAGAAGCCCTGGGTCAGGAGAGGTACAAAACCTCCCCCAAAGTCAAATGCATGAAGGGTTGCCCCCACTCAATCGGGTGGGGGGAAGACTTCAGTTGTTCGCAGAGACCTGGCGAGACACGATCAGAGACAGATGGGTGCTCTCCGCAGTAAGTCTGGGATACAAATTGGAGTTAAAAGACTCCCCTCCTTCCCATTTTATAAGGTCAAACGTGCCAAGGGATCCCCGGAAGAGAGGATCCCTCCTGTTGGCACTAGAACAACTATTGCTCCAAGCAGTAATTATGGAGGTCCCCCTAGAAGAATGGGGGTTCGGGTTTTACTCAAACCTCTTTACAGTCCCGAAGCCAAACGGGGACGTGAGGCCCATATTAAATCTAAAAGGGCTAAACAAATTCCTACATATCAGGACTTTCCGAATGGAGTCGATCCGATCGGTGGCCACTGCCCTACAAAGGGGAGGAATGGCTAGCCTCGATCGACATCAAAGATGCTTATTTGCACATTCCCATCTTTCCAGTCCACCAAAAATTTCTACGCTTTGCAGTAGAAGGGCGCCATTTTCAGTTCAGAGCCTTACCCTTCGGTCTGGCCACAGCACCACGCGTGTTCACAAAAATTCTGGCCCCATTATTGGCCAATTTAAGAACACGAGGTGTAACGATAATGGCATATCTAGACGACTTGTTGCTGATAGACCACTCAGTGGAAAAACTAGAAGTGGTTGTTCACGAGACAATCGAGTATCTGGAATCTCACGGTTGGATTATCAACCGAGACAAGTCAGCCCTAAAACCAGTCAAAAGTCTGGAATACTTGGGGCTAAGGCTGGATTCAGACCAGAGAAGAATTTTCTTGCCTCAAAAAAAGGTGTCGTCTTTGAGAGATTTGATCCGCCTAGTGGGTACAAAAAGACAGCCATCCATACGCCTGTGCATGAGGCTGCTGGGAAAAATGGTGGCATCATTCGAAGCAGTACCCTACGGTCAATTCCATTCAAGGAATTTGCAAAGGGCTATACTGTCAGCCTGGAACAAAAAAGTTCAGGCCCTAGACTTACCAATGTCCTTGTCCCCTTCCGTTCGCAAGAGCCTCCGTTGGTGGTTGGTTCCCCAGAATCTGGAAAAAGGGAAATCCTTCAGTCCGATTTCTTGGAAGGTGGTCACTACAGATGCCAGCCTTATAGGCTGGGGAGCAGTACTGGAGCAATGGTCTCTCCAGGGCAGATGGTCGGATGCAGAAAAGGCCCTGCCCATCAATCTCTTAGAGATACGAGCAGCCCGGTATGCCCTAGTAGCATGGACATCCAAACTCCAAGGGTCCCCTGTCAGAATTCAATCGGACAATGCCACGGCAGTGGCATATATCAATCATCAGGGTGGCACCAGGAGTCGTGCAGCCCAGAGGGAAGTAAATTGCATCCTGAAATGGGCAGAAAGATATGTCCCAGCCATATCCGCGGTATTCATTCCAGGAGTGGAGAATTGGAAGGCGGACTTTCTAAGTCGCCAACAATTATGCCCAGGGGAATGGTCCCTTCACCCCGAGGTTTTCCGGACAATATGTCAGCGGTGGGGAACACCGGATGTAGATCTGCTAGCATCCAGATTCAACGCAAAGGTGGACAGGTTTGTCTCTTGGACAAGGGATCCCCTAGCTTGCGGCTCGGATGCCCTAGTGTTCCCTTGGGATCAGTTCAAGCTGATATATGCATTCCCACCGCCACAATTGTTACCTCGATTACTCCGCAGAATCAGGGTAGAAAAGAAACCAGTGATTCTGGTGGCTCCAGCGTGGCCCCGAAGAGCATGGTACGCGGAGATTGTAAAAATGTCTGTGGGGAGTCCATGAACCCTCCCACATCGTCCGGACCTGCTTTCGCAAGGACCGATATACCACCCTTCCTTACCAGCCCTAGGTTTGACAGCCTGGCTATTGAAGCCCACATTCTAAGAAAGAGAGGTCTCTCTAATCCTGTGGTATCTACCATGATCAATGCCAGGAAGCCGGTATCCAGGCAGATCTACTATAGAATCTGGAAGGCGTACATCGCCTGGTGTGAGGCCAAGAAATGGCATCCACGTAAGTACGTAATAGGTAGGATTCTGGACTTCCTACAGTGGGCTGTAGATAGGAAGCTTGCCTTGAGTACTATCAAGGGTCAGATTTCGGCCTTGTCAATATTTTTTCAGAGGCCCTTGGCTTCGCATTCACTAGTCAAAGCCTTTATACAAGGAGTGATGCGTATTAGCCCTCCGGTTAATATTCCCATATGTCCATGGGACTTAAACCTGGTTCTGTCGGTTCTACAGAAACAACCATTTGAACCATTACAGCATATTTCCCTGGTTCTTCTCACCAGGAAATTGATTTTTCTAGTAGCCATTTGTTCGGCTAAAAGAGTGTCGGAATTAGCCGCTATGTCCTGTAGGGAGCCATATCTGGTTATCCATAAGCACAGAGTAGTGTTACGTCCTCATCCAGCCTTTCTTCCTAAGGTGGTATCGAGGTTTCATTTGAACCAAGATGTGGTTCTTCCGTCTTTTTTCCCCAAACCTAGTTCAGTAGAGGAAAAATTATTACATTCTTTGGATGTAGTAAGAGCAGTTAAAGCTTATCTAAAAGCCACTGCTCAGATTCGCAGAACGGATACTTTGTTTATTCTGCCGGAAGGCCCCAGAAAGGGTCAGGCAGCGTCAAAATCTACTTTAGCCAAGTGGATTCGACAGGTCATTATGCAAGCCTATGGCTTGAGAAGGAGACCGCCTCCGTTCAAAGTTAGGGCGCACTCCACGAGAGCAGTTGGAACTTCATGGGCAGTGCATCACCAGGCCTCCCTGGCTCAAATCTGTAAGGCCGCAACATGGTCTTCAGTACACACGTTTACTAGGTTCTACCAGGTGGACGTTAGAAGTCAGGAGGATGTCGCCTTTGGGCGCAGTGTGTTGCAGGCCGCAAAAGATCCTCATGTCTGATAGCGCTCAGCTTATGTATGGTGTATCCCCCCCTCATTGGGCATTGCTTTAGGACATCCCACATAGTAATGACTATGCCGCTCTGTGTCCCGTGATGTACGAGAAAGAAAATAGGATTTTTATAACAGCTTACCTGTAAAATCCTTTTCTTGGAGTACATCACGGGACACAGAGCTCCCACCCCTCTTTTGGGGACACTTATTGCTTTGCTACAAAACTGAGGTGCTCCCGGATGGGAGGGGCTTATATAGGGGTGGGTACTTCCGGTTTGGAAGTTGCCAGCACCTGAAGGTAAACTATATAACCCACATAGTAATGACTATGTCGCTCTGTGTCCCGTGATGTACTCCAAGAAAAGGATTTTACAGGTAAGCTGTTATAAAAATCCTATTTTTTTTTCCCCCCACAAATAGAGCTTTCTTTTGGTGGTATTTGATCACCTCTGCGGTTTTTCTTTCTTGCGCTATAAACAAAAGAAGATGGACAAGTTTGAAAAAAAAAAAATATATATTTTTTACTTTTTGCTATAATAAATATCAATTTTTTTTTTTATTTTTTTTTTAAAACAAAATTTTTTCCTCAGCTTAGTATATGTATTCTTCTACATATTTATGGTAAAAAAATTAAAAAAAATTTTTTTTTTTTAAATATTAAAAAAATAAAAGAAAAATCGCAATAAGCGTATATTGATTGTTTTGCGCAAAAGTTATAGCAGCTACAAAAAGGGGGATAGATTTATAGCATTTTATTATTATTTTTTACTAGTAATGGCGGTGATCAGCGATTTTTATCGTGACTGCGATATTGCGGCGGACACTTTTGACACATTTTTGGGACCATTCACATTTATACAGCGATCCCTGCTATATAAATCCGTTGATTACTGTATAAATATGACTGGCAGGGAAGGGGTTAACACTAGGGGGCGATCAAGGGGTTAAATGTGTTCCCTGGGAGTGATTCTTACTGTGGGGGGAGGGGACTGACTGGGGGGAGGTGATCAATGGTTGTCCCCATGTACAAGGGACACACCAGATCTGACAGGACGTGGATCTGTGTTTATACACAGAGATCCACAGTCCTGCTCAGTTACTGGGCAATCGCGGGTGCCCGGCGGCCATCGCGCGCCCGGCAGCCGCGATAGTGGCTTGTGAAGGCGATCACGTCATATGACGTCCGTCCAGAACAAGAGGGTCTTCCTCCCGCCGTCATTTCACGGCGGGTGGTTGACAAGTGGTTAATTTTTTTTATTAAGTATTTGCAAAGAATACAATTATGTTGTGCATAAACAAATCACAATTTAACAAATACAACCGGATTTGTACTTCCCCTGCATGATGATCAACAAAGACCATAAAACAGCAAAATGTGCGGGTGAGTATAATAGAGTGTCTGAGGTAAACCTTAGTTTCAGTTGGAAATATAATGAGTACAAAACCTGAAGCATCCAGCAACTCAAAAATGCTAGCATTCTAATTCAATATTTATGAAAAGTAAAAATAATGGTAATAACTTGAAGAGAAACAGAAAGGCGAGAGATGAAGACGAAGGAAGAAGAGGAGGGAGAGTGGAAGTACCATGCGATAATCCCAGAACAACTAAGAACCTCATACGACATTGGTGGTTTATTTACATTTTGGTACACAAATATGCGACCGCTCGACATCAAGGCCCACCCACCGAGAAGCCGCATATTTGCCTGCCTGATAGGATACAAAATAGACTGAATTGTAATGAAGGCCCTCGCATTACATTATTTTGCCAAGTTCAAAGGGGATTTAATATGTATGGCTAGCCGTAAGCTCAGTGCACTCAAATGGTTTAATAGAAAAAGTTTGTTACCATTGCCATAAACTAAAGATTCTTTTGATGAGAGAGCTTTAAGCACATTAGGGAACAGTTCCAAAGACTTCCCATTGGACAGGCTTCCCGCTTTCACCGCTTCAACATACAAGTTTGCCAAATCAAGAAGGGATGCCCCTGGTAAGTGATGAACCTGAAAGAGAAAAACAAAAAGTATGCATTAATTTTAGCAGGGTGACTATTTATACTGGATTTAACCACTAGGGGTCCGCGTTATAGCCGAATGACAGCTACAGCGCGGACCTAGAATGCCGGGAGGACGTCAATTGACGTCCGCCCCTTTCCTCCCGAGCACGCATCGGGGAACTTCCGTGCCCGCCGCGTCACGCGGGTGCCGATGCGCGTGCCTGGCGGCCGTGATGTCCGCGATCGGCATTTACAGAGCCAGGGACGTGGATCTCTGTGTGTAAACACAGAGATCCATGTCCTGTCATGGAGAGGAGACCGATGTTGTGTCCCTTGTACATGGGGACAACCATTGATCACCTCCCCCCAGTCAGTTCCCTCCCCCCACAGTAAGAATCACTCCCTTAGGTACACTTAACCCCTTTAGCGCCCCTAGTGGTTAACCCCTTCACTGCCAGTGTCATTTTTACAGTAACCAGTGCATTTTTATAGCACTGATCGCTGTATAAATGACAATGGTCCCAAAATGGTGTCAAAAGTGTCCGATGTGTCCGCCATAATGTCGCAGTCACAATAAAAATCGCTGATCGCCGCCATTACTAGTAAAAAAAAAAAAAAAAAAAAGCTATAAAACTATGCCCTATTTTGTAGACGCTATAACTTTTGCGCAAATCAATCAATAAATGCTTATTGTGATTTTTTTTTACCAAAAATATGTAGAAGAATACGTATCGGTCTAAAACGGAGGAAAAAAATATATATATATTTTTTTAAATTGGGGATATTTATAATAATAGCAAAAAGTAAAAAATAGTGTTTTTTTCAAAATTGTCGCTCTTTTTGTGTGTATAGCGCAAAAAATAAAAACCGCAAAGATGATCAAATACCACCAAAAGAAAGCTCTATTTGTGGGGGGGGGGGGAGACAATTTTGTTTTGGAGCCACGTCGCACGACCGCGCAATTGTCATTCAAAGTGTGACAGTGCTGAAAGTTGAAAAATGCCCTGGGCAGGAAGGAGGTTTAAGTGCACAGTAAGCAAGTGGTTAAACAAAAAGGTTGTAAACTGTGCCAATAAATTAATAAGTTTACCACACATCAGTCCTTAGGATGACATAATAGAAATGTTGATGCACAAAAATTAATGATGCACAAAAATAATGCAAGCCCATACCATACATTAATATTGTGCAAACTGTTTGCATGACAAACTCAAAAGTCCATAAGCTGTACACTGAACGAGGCAAACTAAAGTCCATATGCTGGAACAAAAATCTCCTTGAGCAACACCACAGTGATTAACACAAATGAAAAGTGCCCACCACCATATTAAATGGCCGCTATGGTCCATCTCCCTTTTTTTGAGTTACCTTACCACGGTCAAGGACCCTTATGATACGTTGAGGGATATCCAGCTGGTCTATCCGTTTCCTGGTCCAATCCACTCTGCATTACAAGCCAAAGGCCGCAGCTAGGTCATAGCCGAATGCTCTTTGTGCTTGCCTTCTGGTAAGCGGTCATTTAATATGGTGGTGGGCACTTTTCATTTGTGTGAATCACTGTGGCATTGCTCAAGGAGATTTTTGTTCAGTTCAGTGTACAGCTTATGGACTTTTGAGTTTGTCATGCAAACAGTTTGCACAATATTAACCACTTGCTTGCTGGGCACTTAAACCCCCCTCCTGCCCAGACCAATTTTCAGCTTTCAGTGCTCTCACACTTTGAATGACAATTACTCAGTCATGCAACACTGTACCCAAATGATTTTTTTGTCATTTTTTTCATACAAATAGAGCTTTCTTTTGGTGGTATTTGAACATCTCTGGGTTTTTTATTTTTTTGCGCTATGAAAAAAGGCCGGAAATTTGGGAAAAAAAAAAAACACAAATTTTTCTTAATTTCTGTGATAAAATTTAGCAAATTAGTACTTTTTTTCATCAATCTTGGCCACAATTTATACTGCTACATATCTTTGGTAAAAAATAACCCAAAATTTGTGGAAATTATTTGGTCTGTGTGAAAGTTTTAGAGTCTGCAAGCTATAGTGCAAATCATAAAAAATGTATCACATCTGATCTCATTTATTGAGATCCTAACAAGCCAGGAAAAGTACAAATGCCCCCCAAATAACCCCTTTTTGGAAAGTAGACATTCCAAGGTATTTAGTAAGGGGCATGGTGAGTTATTTGAAGTTGTAATTTTTTCCCACAATTCTTTGCAAAAGATTTTTTTTTTTTTTTTTTCTGAAAATTGTCATTGTAATAGCTTATTTCTCTCACATGGCATGTGCATACCACAAATGACACCCCAAAATACATTCTGCTACTCTTCCTGAGTATTACAATACCACATGCAGGGCTGCCATCAGGAATTTTGGGGCCCCTTACACAGCTTCAGGCATGGGCCCCCTGGAGCAGAGGAGAACCGGGGAGGGGGTTGCTGCCGCCGCAAATTGAGAAGCGGGGGGTGCTACCGTCGCGAATTGTTGAGATTGGGGGGGCTTTAGGTGCGGACGAAAAAAAAAAATTTACGGAGTTACGCTTACCGGTAACATCTTTTCCAGTAGTCTTTCAGGACAGCCACAATGAGAGACATAGGCTCCTCCCTTTCCACAGGAAACACTTCCCCTGCCGGCCTTCAGTTTTTCTGAGATCACCTCCGGACAGCTGGGGAGACACAAGAACACATTAATAGCATATTATTATTATCTCTATCATGCTGCGTTCCGGTCTTTAGTAAGACCCCCCCAATTTTAGGGTGGGTACTAGGGCTGTCCTGAAAGACTACTGGAAAAGACGTTACCGGTAAGCGTAACTCTAATTTTCCCTATTCGTCTTTCAGGACAGCCACAATGAGAGGATAGACGAGCACTTACCAACTAGGGTGGGACTACAGCTTGCAAAACCTTTCGCCCAAAGGCTTGCTCACCTGTCGACACCAGATCCACTCTGTAATGCCTAACAAAGGTAGTGTAGCTGGACCAAGTTGCTGCCTTGCATATTTGTTCTGGCGTTGCTCCAGCCTTTTCTGCCTGAGAGGCTGCCAGAGCTCTGGTGGAGTGTGCCTTTATTCCTGTAGGGACCTCTTTACCCGCTAAGGAATATGCCTGTCCTATGGCTGTTCTGAGCCATCTGGCAATAGTGCGTCGAGATGCCTTGTAGTTCTTTCTGGCCCCAGAAAATAAAATAAACAGAGAGTCTGACTTCCTAAAGACTCTTGTGTGTTCCAGATAGTGCAGGATGCATCTCCTGACATCCAAGGTGTGAAATTTCAACTCCCCTTCACCTGAGGGGTTTGGACAAAAAGAAGGCAAGATTACCGTATTTTTCGCACCATAAGACGCATTTTTCCCCCCCAAAAAAATAGGGGGAAATGTCCCTGCGTCTTATGGAGCGAATACTGACCAGGCACTGCCCCCCCCCCCCCGTCGCGCGTAAGAATTCCAGCGCTCGGCTTCTCTGTAAAAGGAGAGAGGACAGGAAGTGAGGAGCATCCTGGCAGGGGCATACCAAGGGGGAGCGGGGGGAGGCGTTTTGCCCCGGGTGTCAAAACATGGGGGGTGTCAGTAGCATTGCTATGGGGGTGTGCTCCGTACCCAGGTCGGGTGTCACCCGCCAGAGGTGACACCATCCCGAAAGCTGTGAGAGCCCTTGCTGTTTTTTTTGCAGCCTAAACCCCCCCCCCCCCCCGGCGCCGTGGTCTGGTCCAGTCTGACTTCCTGCTCCTTCCCCCGGGATCTGCTGCTGTAAACTCTGTCCCCAGTCCTCATTTCTAGCTGCTTCCTGGGTACATCTGAGGCTGAGAGCCAGCCAGCCAGCCAGCAAGAGGGGGTTGTGGATTGTAATGGCAGTGTCCTCCGCTGCCTGAGGTGAGCTGTTGATAAGGGGGTGGGAGGTGTAAGCTGGCATGGTATCCACAGCCCAGTCACCTGAGCTGTTGTGATAGAATTGGCTTAAGGGGTGTTTGTGTCTGCCCTGCCACCCTGAGCTGATCTGGAAAGGGGGGGGGGAGGTTGCTGTGTCCACCACCACCACCAGATATAGTGTAGCTGAGCTGATTTGATAGGGGGCTGGTATTGCTGTGTGTCCACCACCCACCTATAGTAATAATATAATATAAAATATTTTAGTACACCGTTTGGTTCAGAATCTTTTTTTTTCTTGTTTTCCTCCTCTAAAACCTAGGTGCGTCTTATGGTCAGGTGCGTCTTATGGTCAGGTGCGTCTTATGGAGCGAAAAATACGGTACTTCCTGATTCCTGTGGAATTTTGAAGTAACCTTGGGCAAAAATGCCGGATCAGTCTTTAAAACGACCCGATCCGGAAAAATAATACAAAAAGGGGGTCTAATGGGTAGAGCTTCTAACTCACTGACCCTCCTAGCAGTGGTCACTGCAATCAAAAAAACAGTTTTTAAAGTTAGATCCCTTAGTAGACACTCCCCTAAGGGTTCGAAGGGAGCGCCCGTAAGGGTCTGCAAGACCAAAGACAGGTCCCAACTGGGAAATAGTGGATTCTGAGCTGGTCTCAGTCTTGATAGGGCTCTGAAAAACCTGACAACCCAGGGATCGGAGGCCAGAGGTTTCTCTAAGTAAGCACTGAGTGCTGAGATCTGACTTTTAAGGGTAGCTATGGAAAGTCCCCTATCTGCCCCACATTGAAGGAATTCCAGGATAGACGTGGAATTATGGACCAAACAGGAACAGTCCGCACACCACTTGTTAAAGCGGAGCCAGACTCTTCTATAGATCTGGCGAGTCTCCTTTTTCCTACTATTAAGGAGGGTGGGTACTAGCTTTTCTGAAAAGCCTTTGGCTTTTAACATGCCCTCCTCAGTAGCCAAGCCGCTAGCCTTCATCTGTGTACCTGGGGGCAAAGGACTGGACCCTGTGAGAGGAGATCCTCTCGAGGTGGAAGGAAGAAGGGGGTTCTACAGCCAACTGTTTGAGAACTGAGAACCATGCTCTCTTGGGCCAATGTGGTGCCACTAGAATCAGGGAAGTGTTTTCTACCTGAAACTTCCTTAGAACAGCGGGCAACAGGACCGGTGGTGGGAATGCATAAACACATTCTGAATTCCCAACTTTGTGTTAGTGTGTCCACTCCCAACTCTCCCTCTCCCCTGCTTAGAGAGAAAAACCAGGGGGTTTTCGCATTTCCCTTTGACGCGAAGAGGTCCACCTCTGGCAGCCCCCACCTCCTGGCCAAGAGCAGGAAAACCTCCTGATTGAGGACCCATTTGCTCCCTCTCAGTTGTGTCCGACTGAGGAAGTCTGCTATTACGTTCCTCTCGCCTCTCAGGAAGATTGCTGAGAGTGTGTTGATTTCGGCCCAGCCCAGAATGTCTGCTGCTAGGGCCGACAAGACTCCGCTCTTTGTGCCGCCCTGCTTGTTCAGATAGGCTACGGCCGAAGAGTTGTCTGACCTCACCTGAGTGTGGTGACCCCGGAGTTGTTCCTGGAAAAACTTGAGAGCTAGACCCACTGCTCTCAGCTCCTTCCAGTTGGACGACCTGTTTAGTTCCTCTAACTCCCAGGTGCCTTGTGCTGGAAGGGATCCCAGGTGTGCCCCCCAGCCTCTGCCACTTGCGTCCGTGGTTACCACCCGAGATACTGGGATAAACCACAGACGCCCCTGCGACAGGTTTGAAACCCTCCTCCACCACCAGAGGGATCTTTTTACCTGAGCAGGTACCTGAACCAGGTGGTCTAGAGCTTCTAGACTGTGGTCCCAGGTCTTCAAAACGAAGGCCTGTAGTGGGCGAAAGTGCAGCCCTGCCCATTTGACTGCTGGGAGGGTAGATGTCAATAGACCCAATGTCGACATCAGATATCTTATTGTCACATGGAGGTTGCTCTGAAGGGACGTCACTGCCCTGTCTAACTTTAGGATCTTCTCCTTCGGGAGGAAAACTCTCAAAAGAGTTGAATCCAAAGTGTACCCTAGGTACGTTATCCTCTGTGATGGGACTAGGCTGGACTTCTCTAAATTTAGAAGCCACCCTAGGTCCGTAAGAACACTCCTTGTCCTTTCCAGATCTCTGGATAGCTGTTCTGGTGATGCTGCAAATAGAAGCAGATCGTCCAGGTAGGCTATGATGGATACTCCCTGAAGTCGCAGAAACGCCAACGGTTCCGCCAGAACCTTGGTGAAAATGCGGGGCGATGAGGATAGCCCGAATGGCAGAGCTTGGAACTGTAGGTGTACTACTGTTCCATCTAGGTTGACTGCTAGACGTAGAAAACGTTGAGAGTTTTCTGCGATTGGGATGTGCAGGTATGCGTCCCTGAGGTCCAGGGACACCATGAAGCAATCGGGAGGAGGGCCCTGCCAGAAAAAAAATTGACTCCATCCGGAACCGTTTGTATACAATCGATCTGTTCAGGGGCTTTCGATTCAGAATTAGTCTGAATCCTCCGGAAGCTTTCTTTACCACAAAAATGTGAGAATAGAATCCCCTTCCCTCCTCTGCTTCTGGAACTCTGCGTATTACGTTCTGACTTTCCAGATCTTCCAGAGCTCCCAACAAGGCTTGGGACTTCTCCCTGCACTTGGGAAGAGATGTGACAAGATATCTCTGGGGGGGGGGTCTTGCAAACTCTAAATGGTACCCCCTTCTTATGATCCCCAGAATAAATTGGTTGGGGGAAATTGTCTCCCATAGTGGGAGGAAGATCCCCAGTCTTCCTCCCACCCTGACTAGAGAGTCAGGGGTTTTTCCCGGGCTGTTGAGGAGGGCGAAAAATTGCTCCACCTCTGCCTTTAGAGGTCCAAGTCTTTTTCTGTCTTTCAGACCTGGGAGCCCCCTTCTGACCCTGCGGACGAAACCCCTTTTTTGATAATACTGGGGCCTTCCGCTTAGGGGGAAAGGACTTCTTTTTATCTGCCGTCCGGTCCAGAACAGAATCGAGACCGGGGCCGAAAAGTAGGTCTCCCGTTAGGGGTATCCCACACAGCTTAGCCTTGGAGGCACTGTCACCTGGCCAAGTCTTCAGCCAGAGGGCTCTTCTGGCAGAATTGGCCAGGGCTGCTGACATGCGGACTGATTCCGCAGAGGCGTCCGCTATATAAGCAATTCCTTGCAGGATTGTCGGAAAGGAGGCTAGAATTGTTTCTTTAGCCGTCCCAGCCTCAATGTGCTCCTGGATTTTAAGGAGCCAATGTTCCAAGTTGCGGGCCACAACTGTCACGGCCATCTCAGGCTTTAGATTCCCCATAGTAGAGTCCCATGTTTTCTTTAGTAGGGAGTCTATCCTTTTGTCCATGACGTCTGCCAAGGCTCCCATGTCCTCGAATGCTAGGTCCGTGTTCCTAGAGACCTGGGAGAAGGCGGCGTCTAATTTGGGGTTCTTATTCCAAATGGACGTTGGGTCATCCGAGAAAGGAAACCTTCCTTTTAGAGATGTAGAAAAGAAGGGCTTCCTCTCGGGATCCTGCCATTCCCTTTTGACAGTGTCAATCAGTACATCATGTACAGGGAAGACTTTTTTCTTCTGTTCACCCAGACCCTTATACATTTTATCATGAAGGGTCAAGGGCTTTTTATCGGTCTGTATACCGAGGGTGGTATAAATTGCCCCCAAGAGGTCCTCTACCTCATCCAGGGACAACTTATACCTGGAGGTTTTCCTGGACTCCCCCGTCCTGGGCTTCTCCGTCTGAGTCCTCTTGAGACTCAGAGGTGACACACTATCTGGATGTGCCTGTTGTACACCGGAAGGGCCTGAAACCTCCTCTGCCCTTGAAACAGTGGCAGGATTAGCCGGTACAGAGCCCTGAGCTGGTGGGGGGGGGGGGGGGGTTGTATCCTGGGAAGTGGGAACAGAGGGGAGTTGAAATCTTTCAAATAGACTCTTGAAAGACGAAAAGGTGGACGAGAGCTCCTTCACGGAAGCTGCCAGACAAGACTCCTGCTCTGAATCCCTTTCTTTCACCAGGGTGTCAATGCAACTTTTACATAGGACCTTCCCCCATGCCTCCCCTAGCGTGTCCCTACAGGAGGCACACTTCTTTTTAGAGGCATGGGTTGATCTCGATTTCTCTGTAGCCTTCTAAATACAGGAAAACAAAACCATACAAAAACATTTATTAAAAAATTTTGACAACAGGTACAACCCCCGGAGTGCGCTGAACCTTCTATCATGTAAGGAACCAGTGCCTCCCCCCCTGACCACCCAGGGGGCTATTACCCCCCCCCCCCCATGGACAGGAACCATGCATGGAGGGCTATTCCTAGGTAGAGAGGAACCCACCCCAGGGTACTCTTACCTTAGGAAGGCTGGAGGTGGTGTCAGTGTGTGCCGCTTGAGCCTCTGCTTCCGACATGCTGACTGCAGGTGGCTGCCTCCGCTGAGTCCCATGCTGCCTGTGCGCGATTTGGACTCTCTCCAGCTTCTGCCTGGGCCCCTATCAGCGCCGCGACCCGGAACCGGAAGTCGTCGGTTAAAGGGGAAGCATCCGCCCTCCGCCGGAAATGACGTCGCCA
Source organism: Rana muscosa (assembly GCA_029206835.1). Lineage (NCBI taxonomy): Eukaryota > Metazoa > Chordata > Amphibia > Anura > Ranidae > Rana > Rana muscosa. The sequence continues at coordinate 476,179,364 of CM055118.1, forward strand.
CGTCGTCCGGCCCGCGGGTTCCAAAAATGCGGCATGTATCCATATACACGGAGGGCGGATTGCCTCCTTGCTGCGGCCCTGTGGACGCGATAGGGGTCCCCCCCCAGCCTTCAGCCGCACTCGACCAGGCTGGGGTGGCTCACGGAAGGTGGGCGACTACCCCACAACCATACCCTGGAAGCCCCAGCTTCCTTTCAGGTAAGAAAAATGCTTCAGTCCCCTGACTGATTTAGTCTGGCTCCTGCACAGTGTCTCCCCTCCGGAGGAAACACTAACAACTGAAGGCCGGCAGGGGAAGTGAGAATTTATGTAGGCTGGCGCAGTGTTTACTGTGGAAAGGGAGGAGCCTATGTCTCTCATTGTGGCTGTCCTGAAAGACGAATAGGGAAAAAAAAAAAAAAAAAGGGGTGGGTTGCCATCTGGGGCCCTAGGGACCTCTGGGCCCCTTTACAGGTGTACTGCCTGTACCCCCCTGACCACATGTGTGGGACTTTTTCACTGCCTGGCCACATACAGAGGCCCAACATGCAGGGAGCACCATCAGGTGTTCTAGGAGCATAAATTACACATCTAACTTGTTGACTACCTATTACACTTTTGAAAGCCCTGGGGCACCAGGACAATGGAAACACCCACAAAATAACCCAATTTTGGAAAGCTAACACCCCAACGTATAATCTATGAGGCATAATGAGTCTTTTGAACGGTTCATTTTTTTTTCCAGAAGTTTGTGGGAAAAAATGAAAAACGCATTTTTTTTATGCAAAGTTGTCCATTGATAAGATATTTCCAACACATAGCATGTACATAGCAAAAATGACACCCCAAAATACAGTCTGCTACTCCTCCTGAGTATGGCGATACCAAATGTGCGAGACTTTTACACAGCCTGTCCACATACAGAGGACCTACATTGAAGTAGCACCTTTAGGCGTTCTAGGAGCATAAATTACACATCTCATTTCTCAACCACCTATTAAACTTTTGAAGACCCTGGAGCACCAGGACAATGGAAACGCCCACAAAATGACCCCATTTTGGAAAGCTAGCACCCCAACGTATAATCTACAAGGCATAATGTGTCTTTTGAACGGTTCATTTTTTTCCAGAAGTTTTTGGAAAAAAAAATGAAAAACGCATTCTTTTTTATTTTTTTTTACACAAAGTTGCCCGTTTATAAGATATCTCCAACACATAGCATGTACATGGCACAAATGACACCCCAAAATACATTCTGCTACTCCTCCTGAGTATGGCGATACCAAATGTGTGAGACTTCTACACAGCCTGGCCACATACAGAGATCCAACATGCAAGGAACACCGTCAGGTGTTCCAGGGACACATAGCATGCACATACCAAGAATTACACCCCAAAATACATTATGCTGAGCAAAGAGTAAACAAAAGATTACCTGTGGTTTTAGTAGCGCAGTTCTACACAGCAGGATAGCACTGGTCCAGGCAGCAGGCAAAGACTTGGTCAGCAATGGCATACACAATTGTCCAGGCAGCAGGCATGGATACTGACCATATACAGTCCAGGGTCAGTGCAGGCAGAGATATTGTCAGCAGTGCCAAAAATATTGGTCCTGGTAGTAGGCAGGAACATGTGGTGTGGTCAGTGCGACAGGCAGAGACATAATGGCAGTAAGTCCTACAGGCAGCCGGCAGAAGTAGGGCCTCGTTCAGGACAGACTGGGGACAGGGGTAGAGGCTTCTCCCACCCAAATCTCTTTGAAGCCTCCGAGTCTCCAGACCCTAATCTAGGAATGAGAAAACAAAATTGTTTTCTTCATCCAGAAAAACAAATTCTGGAGCCCCTCACATGTGAGACCCCTGTGTTGAATCCCACTAGTCCAGTAGCAGGGTACAAGATCAATCCAAGAGGCAGGCAAAAACATGGTCAAACAGTCCAAGGTCAGTTCCAGATCAGGCAGAGGTATTACAGAATCGTCAGACAGAAGCGTGGTCGAATAACAAGCCAGGGTCAGTTAGAGAGCAGGCAGTGGCATAAGGGGTGTGAAGGTGTGTGAAGGCAGGAACTGAGGATTACGTTTACCATACTTCACTAATAATTTAGTGAAGTATGGTAATGGCGAAAACAGTCAACTACGCAGAGGCCTGGTTGGCAAGGACATTGGGCACAATAATAAGCTGTGTCTCGTCTGACTCCTCCACTGGTACACACCTTACATTTTTTTTTTACGTCAACGGCCTGTTGCTGTGGGAGGGACTTTATTGGGAAAGTGACATTCGGAGAGTCGACCAAGAACATCTCTCCACTCGTAGGGACAGGCATAATATGATGTAGGATTGTTCAAAATTAATTGTTGGGCATATAGGTTGCACTGGGTCACAATTCTGGATAGCATGTCCTCTGTAAAAATGAGATCAAAAAAAAAAATCGATTGGGGAAAAATTCTCTGTGTCCACCTGGACTCCTGGCTGGGCAGTGAAAGGGGGAATGTTGGCTTCTCCTGAATTAGGAGGAAGCAACAAGGGGTTCTGAAGGGCATAGGGAAGGCTGGCATGGGTCCTTGGCCTTTCTTGCCGAGGCACTGCGGTGCTGGTGGATGACACTGCCTCCTCACCCAAACGCCTTCGTTTGGCGGGCCGACTATCTTCCTCCTCTGAGTCACTCGGTGTTTCACTACTGAGGACTGGCTCGTAATTTACGTACGACTCAGAATAGGAATTGGAAAGGAAATCCGAAAAAGAGAGCTCCACGTTGCTCTCGTCGGGCGTGGAAAGAATTTGGTATGCCTCCTCGGCGGAAAAACATCTTTTTGACATGGTTGCTGGTGGTGGTGCAACTACACAGGTATGTGCTAAGCTTTTACTGATGGGCACTGATGAGGTGGCACAGATGGGCACTGAGGCGGAGCAGATGGGCACTGATGAGGTGGCACAGATGGGCACTGATGAGGCGGCAAAGATGGGCACTGATGTCACAGACTGGCACAGGTGGGCACAGATCCCTATAGGCACTGTAAACTCGCTGGTAAAATCACTCACTGAAACAAAGTAACAGATCGCTCTCCCTCCTCACACGCCAGCACAGAATTTCCCTGCTGCGCGCTCGGGAGCGCGTGCAGGGAACGAGGAAAGGGGAGGCCATCTATTGACGGCCTCCCGGATTTTCAGGTCCGCGCTGAAGCTGTCATTTGGCTATAGCGCGGGCCTCAAGTAGTTAATGTATGGTATGGGCTTGCATTCATTTTTGTGCATCATTAATTTTTGTGCATCAACATTTCTATTATGTCATCCTAAGGACTGATGTGTGGTAAATTTATTAATTTATTGGTGCAGTTTACAACCTTTTTGTTTATATCTGTTTGTTTATGTGTTTATCCCAATATAAGCTTCTGCCTAAATTTTTCTTATTAGTCTGCTGCGCTAGGTATAAAGTAAATTACACAATACCTAAAAATTAAGCTAGCACAGTATTGCTGGACAACAACATAAACATAAAAGAAAATAAAAACTCCTAATATTTGCAATGATTTTGATTTCTGACCATTTATTCTGGTGCAGAGAAGATGCAACACAGAATGGTGTTGCATCCGAGAGCAACACAAAAATAAAAAGTGACGTTATTCCCTAGACCTGGGGGTATGCGCACCAAGGGCAGGGGGTACACCCAGTGCTATGTCTCCCAAGTTCCGCACACATACAGTCCCCGGTGGCTTGCTGTATCGCGGCAATGTGGTACCAACGGGGAAAGTGGTCCGCCCCACGAGATTGAAGGGGGTATCAGGCCGGCAACAGCTGCCCTGGGTCCTGTCAATGTAACGGAGCCCATCGCGCCCAGCCACAGCTGACTGACCATAGTCAGTAGGAGGCCCAATGTCCTCCCATCTCCTGGCTCCTCCCCCTCTCCAGCCTCAGATCTCCTGCCATGTGTGAAGTACCCATCCGGATGATGCCTGCTGCAGCTCCCTGACCTCCTCTCCACTGTGCAATCCTGAACATAGCCAGCACAATACAGACAGGAAAAAAAAAAAAAAAGGTGAGTCCTGCCTGTCACTTTCCCATCTCCCTGTGTCTGCTCAGAAACTACACATCCCAGCATGCCCACCTATCACTGCAGCCTCATCAGTGCCCTTCTCGAGACAGGGGTACTTAACCGTAAAAAGGTTGAGAAATACTGCCCTAGACTATAGCCACTAGCAGTAAACATTGCTTTCTGCCAGCCAGGATGGTTTGCTGCTGGCAGAACACAATAGAGCTGTGGAAGGGATTCCCCCATCAACACTGACTGTGTTAATGGGGGAAAATCAAGCAATTTGCTTTCCTGCAACTCATGGTTGCAGGAAAGAAAATGGAATCATCTGTGACTTGCCTACCTGTTATCTATTGAGTGCAGAACACTGACAGAAATGAGACTGCTAGTGCCCGATGCAGAGAGAGCTCCATCACTTGGCATCCCACTGCATTACCACACATTCACAACACTGTTGGATGGATATACATCCGTCCTAACAATGAATTTCTGCAGAACTCCTAGCTACTTCTCACGGAACACTGGCAGAAGAAACCCAGAATTAATAGTTGTCCATAGAACTAAAAAATATTGTACAATTAGATTGTATTGTGTATGGCCAGCTTAAAGCGGAACTTCACTCTCACAATCAACATTGACTGTTTTAAAATCTTATGCTGCTAGCATTAGTAAATAGATAGGAAACTATATCATTTTTACATTATTTTTTTTACACTTCAGTTACCTTCCTGGTTTTCAGGCCTAGATAAATGTCATACTTTGCAGGAGTTTTCAGGAGGGGCTTTCTCAGCTCCTGCCTGCATGCCTGAGCTAAGGGCAGATGGATCCTGGGAAGTAAATGCCACATGAATCGTCTGCACTTACTTAACATGGCCATGGCTAGAAATGCAGGGGGGACATGGATGGATGAATTTATTCTGAATATTAAAAAATTAATTAAATACCATTTTAGGTTGGTGGTGCTCTGATGCAGTGTAGTTTCACTTTAGTATATAGAAACAATAGATTGCTTTTTAGCAAAGCTTGTAGAACTGTTTTACAAAATAAACCAGCAGGAAGTGAGGAGAAGGGGTAGACACAAAGGGAAACTAAACACCCTCTATTTGCAATATCATGAAGTAGATTATGATGAGTATACAGAGAACTAATCAGAAATTGAACTAACTAGGAAAAATTAGATGTAATACATAAGAAAGAAAAATCAAAATAGAAAAAGTCAAAATAAGAGGACACAGCATTAGCCTTTTGCTTATTTTACATTTGAACAAATGGTTAGGTAACAGAGCTACATCAGGCTCCATAACGGAGATATCAGTAAAAATAAGAATATCCATTTTTATACTCACCTCTAGCATTAACAGCCCCACAATCTCAGAAGCCACTTCTCTCTGTAGATCTCCAGACTCAACAAGCTCTATGCAGTGCTTATAGACTGCTAACCTCCGGCGAACAGCAACATCCTCTGTACATGGAGACCCTGGCAGGATATACAAACATTTAGGCTGGGTTCACACTTGTGCGGTGAGAATTCCAGCTCTCTCATCTCTGAAAAAAGATAAGAGAGCTGTTCAGCAGATCATCTCCGTTTTAGCTGCGAATTTGGTGACCTGGGAGAGAGGAGAGGAAGGGGGGGGGGGGGAGTGTAGTGAGGTGAAGGAGAGAAATCCTGATGAGAACTGAACACATCTGCGAATCAGATGCGTGCCCATAGAGGATAATGGACCTGAATTCGCACCTGAGCCTCACCGCAATGCCTAGAAAGTGCACACGTTTTTTGGACAATGCGCAGTGCGAATGCATCGTACATATGTGAACCAGCCTCATTAAAATCAATGTATTTTATAATGTTATGCGAATTGGATGCGGTTTAAGCCGCAACCAATTCGCATAGGTGTGAACGAGGCCTTAGTGCTTGCAGGAAATAATTGACTGCAGATAGAATAAAATAATATTAAAATGTTATTAAACCCATAAGAGTAATATCAGTCTGTATAAGCAATAAAGCATGCTTGTTGGCATATTCCCATCACACACGTTCCTTGAATCAACGCTCAAGGTTTCCGGGTGCTGCAGCGACCACTAAGGATGAGCTCTGGCGTGTTCGCATATTACACGTGCAGAGCCCGCCAGGATGTCGGCACCTCGCTGCGCTAATCACAGCCAGGGAGACATTTCCCGATCTCTGCAGCCGAGCATCGGGAAATGTCTCCCTGGCTGTCATTAGCGCAGCGCAGTGCCGACATCCTGGCGGGCTCTGCACGTGTACTATGCGAACACGCCGGAGCTCATCCTTAGCGACCACCAACTGGATACTGATACACGACAGAATGTAAAATGTTTGTCAGCACACCAAGGATCTTCAATTACTTCCAAACGTTTTTTTTATTGAAGAAAGATCACATTACAAACAGTGTAGTGCCACGTTTTGGAGCCGTGCAGGACACCTTCGTCAGGCATGTGATAGAGGCCCCCTTCATCACTTGTCTGGCGAAGGAGTCCTGCGTGGCTCCAAAACGTTGCACTACACTGTTTGTAATGTGATCTTTCTTTAATAAAAAAAAAATTTTGAACGTAATTCAAGATCTTTGGTGTGCTGGCAAATATTTACATTCTGATTGGAGGGGAGGGAAGGGACACCCCCCCCCCCTTCACACAGGAACAGAGTTGAGGCTGTCAATCACAGGCTGTGTGCTGGAGCTCCCTTCCGTGTCATCTTTTTTCTCTTGGTGTCAGGAAAACTTGTCAGAAGTGACTCATGCCTACAGCAGAGGAACAAAGCAGCAGACAGAAATTACACTTGGTGCTCTGGATTGAGACAAGTACACACTATAGTGGGATATGCTTTGTTTCCGATTTCATGTCTGAGGTTTACACCCACTTTAACCCACAAAAATCTTCTACCTATAACATGCATGTTTGAAATACACTTTGAAAATATACCCCATGTATGTCAATAAAGCATTCTGTGTGAACATGCAGTATTGTGGTTTTTATACATATGTACTTACCTTTGAAAATACTGCGCAGTAGTGCTCCAGACTCTTTCCCCTTAATTGCGTGCTTTGTTATAATGGATACAAGCTAGGACAAGAAACAGTATTAAAAATATAAATATACCTTTCTCTATTAACCATTGTGAAAAAACAGCATCCTTTCCAACCAAGCATTAATAAAAATGGGGGAGCTAACTGGGAAATTGTAAGCACATATCTAGACTACATAATACTGGTCCTCCTATGGATGTATTGAAGTTATAGATCCAGAATTAGGGATACTAGTAATAACATTTAGACCAGGCATGTCCAAAGTCCGGCCCGCGGGCCAATCGTGGCCCACATTCCGTTTTCGGATGGCCCGCCTGGTAATTTAGACATATATATCTTTTGTGGCCCCCAACGAATCCCTGAACGCCGGAGGCCACAAAATATATAAATGCTGGCTGCCTTGGAGGAGACGGGTCGAGTGCCGTACATACAGGAGTATTTCCTGTTTACACGGTGTCCTGTGTAAAAGGAAGTCCCGTCTCCTGCGCTGCCATTGGACAACTGTTCTGTCTATCAAAAGGAGGTGGGACTTTCAATTAAAGAGGCAGCCGAGAAAACAGGAGTTTCTCCTGTATGTCTGTCGGCCCTCATCCCGCCCCCTCCCTGTCTCCTCAAGGCTGCAGATGGACATGAATCAGGCTGCACTGACAGCAATGGCGAGTCTGCATTCATGTCAATGTGGGTGCTGCATTCATGGCAATGCGGTGGGTGCTGCATTCATGGCACTTGTGAGGCTGCAGATGGGCACTGATTAGGCTGCATTGATGGGCACTGACCCTTATTTTGCTTCACAGTTCTTTATTTAAAATGTAAGATTTCTTCCTGAAACTTCCTTTTTAAAAGTGAAGGTGCATGTTATAAGCCGATAAATACGGTATATCCAAATAACACACCCAAGCTCATCTCTTCACCACACACAGCCACAAAGGCAAGAGAATTCTTGTTGGGCAGTGTATTAGTGCTCGAACGAACACACTTAGACCGAATTTTAATGGTTTAAAGAAGGTCAGGCAAAATGGTCGGCCCTCACGCATGTTCACTTCATCAAATCTGGCCCTCTTTGAAAAAAGTTTGGACACCCCTGCTTTAGACACTCGACTCGTACAGGCATCGGAACGTACCTGTACATCACGGATTTCTTCCTGGTTCAGGTTCGCGCCCCCGCCCCTCAGTTCTGCCATGATTGAACACAGTGGGACTTTAGACTAGTACACACTGTCAGGTTTTTCGTTCAACGGAAAAAACTGACAGCTCAGTTCGGAGCCACTGTACTAATAATCCGATGAAATGCATGGGACTGCCTGCTTATGGAATGCACATAAGCCCTGTGTGTCCCCATGAGTGTATGATAGGGGTGCACCGGTTCGGATCAGAGTCACGAATCGGATCATTTTTCGGATCAGCAAAAAAAAAAAAAAAAAAAAAACACAAAGACAAATAAACATAAGTTTTGTCTTTTTGTTTATTAACACTTTTATATTATTTTAAAATATATAAAATCAACTTAAAGTGCACAAGGCAGTCAGAGAAGGCAGGGGAGCTCACCTAGGCCGCTGCCGGGTGGAGCAAGATGGCCGCCGCTCCAGGAGGTAGGCCGACCCCGCAGCCTGTCCCAAGGCAAGTGTAGGCTGCGAATGTGCTACGGGAGCGCTCTCAGGCACTACGGAGGCTGATCCAGGAGGGGAGCGAACTTCAGGCAATCAGGCCAGGAAAGCTTGTTGCGGCCACCGCCGGGTGGACCAAGATGGCCACCGCTCCGGGAGCTAGGCCGAAACCGCGGCCTTTCCTATGGCCGATGCAGGACTGGGAGGCCCACGGATCACGTGTGTGCCAACCCGAAGGTGTTGAACCGTACGGATCAATGAGGATGCCCCATGTGAATGAGGCTTATCAGCTTATAGTTGTTGCTTATTTCAGCCTGTCATTGATTTTAATAGGCCGCTGGTAATAGGTAAACACTGCCCCGTCGTGGGTGTATGATATACTGTATATACGTGTATGTGAATGGGGCCTTAGACTTCCCCCTAGTAGTATGGGTCAGAAGGATAGTAGTACATAGTTGCCAACAGTCCCAATTTGCACTGGACTTTCCTGGAAATCAGACTGATGTCCCGGTCTGAGCCTGTACTGGACAAAAATCACGAAAATCAGGCTTTGTCACGGACATCGGGACTTTTGGCACCGACACCAGATGATCCTCCCCCCTACCTCCTCCGATTGGTCAATACTAGTGAGCAGGAACGTGGCTAGCTGAGGGTTATCCACGACAGCCTGCCTAGAGTGGATCATTCGTGCGAGCACGTGGAGAGGCAGCTGATGTCAGAGTGGGAGCCGGCAGCACCTGGTAGGTCCTTCTCTTCCCTAGGTAGTAGAGAAACCCTGACCTGGGCACTGATGGTAAAGAAGGGCTCTGATGGTAAAGGGGGACGTTAAAGGTAAAGGTTTTTTTGTATTCAGCAGTCACAGGACTGTGAGAATTTGGGTTTAAAACTGCACTGAGCAATTTCTCACAGACAAGACGGTGCTACATGTCACCTAACAGCACTCTTTTGCCTTTTATCTTTTAGATAGAAGTAAAAAAAAAAAAATGCTGTTAGCTGACAAAGTGCTACACTGGCATACCGCAAAAAAGTATCCCTAAAAATTATTTGGCAACTATGGTAGAACAGGTAGGTCAGGGGAGAGGACAGCGCTAGGGGGGGGGAGGTCAGGGGAGTGGACAGCGCTAGGGGGGAGAGGTCAGGGGAGTGGACAGCGCTGGGGGGGGGGGAGGTCAGGGGAGTGGACAGCGCTGGGGGGGGAGGTCAGGGGAGTGGACAGCGCTAGGGGGGGGAGGTCAGGGGAGTGGACAGCGCTAGGGGGGGAGAGGTCAGGGGAGTGGACAGCGCTAGGGGGGGAGAGGTCAGGGGAGTGGACAGCGCTAGGGGGGGAGAGGTCAGGGGAGTGGACAGCGCTAGGGGAGTGGACAGCGCTAGGGGAGTGGACAGCGCTAGGGGAGTGGACAGCGCTAGGGGAGTGGACAGCGCTAGGGGAGAGGACAGCGCTACGGGGTAGGTCAGGGGAGAGGACAGCGCTACGGGGTAGGTCAGGGGAGAGGACAGCGCTACGGGGTAGGTCAGGGGAGAGGACAGCGCTACGGGGTAGGTCAGGGGGAGGACATCAGTAAGGGGAGGTAGGTAGTACATGTAGGTAGTAGAGGTAGGTGAGAAGGAGATTATACCTCGGCATCTTTGACTGTCTGCAGATACTTATGAAGTCCCTCGGATTTCTTCTCAGCCGCCAGGGACAGGATCTTCTCCTCCATGGTGTGTGGTGGAGACCTCTGACAATAGAATACAATGGGTCAAACATCATCATATGACTGGACACTTAGAGCAATGACTCCATATATGTGTATACTGCATATACACTAAGACTATATATATTGCACTCCTCACCTCACAACTACCACTTAGATAGAGCACCACTATCCACTGACCCCGAATCTCCCGCGCCTGACGTCACTTCCGGTATCGTCCTGTCAGGGGAGAGACTGTGTGTTTGTGTGGGTCAGGCGACCTTCCTGTGATAGGAAGGCTACCGCCATCTCTACTTACTACATGTATAGTAAAAAATGGGTATACAGAGAAGTGTATACTGTACTGTGTGTAATATACAGAATATCTATATTACTGATAGAAGTAATAACGCCCAATAGACAGGGAAGGAAAGATAGCAATGATGTGTAGAACTGGAGCTTTGTATGAGAAGGGCCAGTGGCGCAATGGATAACGCGTCTGACTACGGATCAGAAGATTCTAGGTTCGACTCCTGGCTGGCTCGTCCCAATTCTTTTTATTCTGTGATCAATTCTTTTCTATTATAATTCTCTTCATTCCATGGAAAGTAATTTCTATACAAAAAGAGAGCGCAGCGCAGCGCCTTCCATTATCTATAATGCTTTGGTTACAATTCTTTGTTTATAATACTTTAATTATTATATTTTGGTTGTAATAATTCTATTTTAATACTTTAGTTATAATAACACTTCAATTATTATCCCTCAGATATAATCCTTCAGTTATAATGAAATACTTCAGTTATAATACTTCAAATATAATACTTTAGTTATAATGCTTTGGTTATAACACTTTGGGTATAATACTCCGGTTATAATACTTTGGTAATACTCGGGTTATAATAATTTTGGTAATACTCCGGTTATAATACTCCGATTATAATACTTTGGTAATACTTCAGTTATAATGCTTCAATTATAATACTTCATTATTAATGCTTCAGTTATAATGCTTTGGTTATAATACTTCAATTATAAAATTTCAGTTATAATGCTTTGGTTATAATGCTTTGGTTAAATTACTTTGGTTATAATACTTTAGTAGGGGTGTGTGTGTAGGGAGAGTATAGGGGTGTGTATGGGGGCTATGTGTATAGGGGGTGTGTGTGTGTATGGGGGGTGTATAGGGGGGTGTGTGTGTATAGTGGGTGTATGGGGGTGTATAGGGGGTGTGTGTGTGTATAGTGGGTGTATGGGGGGTGTATAGGGGGTGTGTGTGTGTATAGTGGGTGTATGGGGGGTGTATAGGGGGTGTGTGTGTGTATAGTGGGTGTATGGGGGGTGTATAGGGTGTGTGTGTGTATAGTGGGTGTATGGGGGGTGTATAGGGGGTGTGTGTGTGTATAGTGGGTGTATGGGGGTGTATAGGGGGTGTGTGTGTGTATAGTGGGTGTATGGGGGGTGTATAGGGGGTGTGTGTGTGTATAGTGGGTGTATGGGGGTGTATAGGGGGTGTGTGTGTGTATAGTGGGTGTATGGGGGGTGTATAGGGGGTGTGTGTGTGTATAGTGGGTGTATGGGGGGTGTATAGGGGGTGTGTGTGTGTATAGTGGGTGTATGGGGGGTGTATAGGGTGTGTGTGTGTATAGTGGGTGTATGGGGGGTGTATAGGGGGTGTGTAGGTGTATGGGGGGTGTATAGGGGTGGTGTGTGTATGGGGGTGTGTGTATGGGGGGTGTATAGGGGGTGGGGTGTGTGTATGGGGGGTGTATAGGGGGTGGGGTGTGTGTATAGGGGGTGTGTGTGTGGTGTGTGTATAGGGGGTGTATGGGGGCAGTGTATTTGGGGTAGTGTGTGTATATGGGGGGGTGTATAGGGGTGTGTGTGTGTGTGTATAGGGTATGTATAGGGGGTGTATAAGGTAGACATGTGCACTGCCGAAAAATTTGTTGTTTTAGTTTCATTCGTTTTTTTTGGAAATTCAGGAAATTCGAAAAGTTTTTTTTTTTTTCGTTTTCACTTTATTCGTTTTTTTGCTTTTTTCGGAAATTCGGGAAATTCGAAAATTCGGAATTCGGAAGTTAGAAAATTCGGAAATTCGATATTTCAAGAATTCCGAATCTTCGAATTTCCGAAAAAAGCAAAAAAAAAAATGAATGAAACGAAAACGAAAAAAAATAATTTTCGAAATTCAGAATTTCCGAATTTCCGAAAAAAACAAACAATAAAACGAAAATGGAAAAAAATAATTTTTCGAATTTCCGAAAAAGCAAAAAAACTAAATGAAACGCAAAAAAAAAAGAATTTTCGAATTTACGAATTTCGAAATTCCGAATTTCCGAAATTCGGAAATTTCCCGAATTTCCAAAAAAGCAAAAAAAAAACAATGAAACGAAAAAAAGAATTTACGAATTTCGAAATTCCGAATTTCCGAAAAAAACTAAAAAAAAACAATAAAACGAAAATGGAAAAAAATTCCCAATTTCGGAAATTCAGAAATTCGAAATTGCGGAAATTCAGAAATTTTGAAATTTCGGAAATCCAAAAATTCGGAAATTGAAAAATTCGGAAATTCTGAAAATTCGGAATTAACAAATTTCTCAAAATTCGCTAAAAAACTAATTTGAAACTAAACAAATTGCACATGTCTAGTAGGGGGTGTGTATGGGGGGGTGTATAGGGGTGTGTGTGTGTGTATGGGGGGGTGTATAGGTGTGTGTGTATAGGGGGTGTATGGGGGTGTATAGGGGGTGGTGTGTGTATGGGGGTGTGTGTATATAGGGGGTGTATATAGGGGGTGTATATGGGGTGTGTGTGTATAGAGGGGTGTGTGTGTATAGTGGGTGTATAAGGGGGTGGTGTGTGTATAGGGGGTGTATGGGGGTGTATATAGGGGGTGTATTGGGGGGTGTATAGGGGTTGTGTGCAGGGGCGGATCCAGAGTCTTTTCTCGGGAGGGGCACTGCCAAAAAATGATTTTTTTGTGGGAAATTTATCGGGGAAATGGTTGGTGTCGGCGCTTCAATCATCCCGGCACCAATGGTTGTTATGGTGTCAGGATGATTGAAGTGCATTATTTCTATTATTACATTGTAATATGAAATTAAATAGTTCAATGCAGAATCAGTGGGAGTCCCCAGTGTGTCACTTGCCACCGTCGCCTGCAATTAGTGGGAGCCCTGAGCGTGTCACTTGCCACACGTTGTGGATTGTCACTTGCCACGTCACCTGCCACATCTTGTGGATTGTCACTTGCCACACCTTGTGGATTGTCACTTCCCACATCACCTGCCACACCTTGTGGATTGTCACTTACCACGTCACCTGCCACACCTTGCTGATTGTCACTTGCCTGCCACCAGATGCAGATTGTCATTTGCCACGTCACCTGACACAATTTGCGGATTGTTACTTGCCACGTCGCCTGCCACACCTTGCGGATTGTCACTAACTTGCCCGCTAAGGTGTAGTTTTGGTTGTCCCTTGCTGTGTCCCAGACTCCCAGAGTCAGGCAGCAGAGAGATAATGTAATCTCTCTGCTGCCTGCACAGTGAGGGCGGAAGTCACTGCAGGAATGCAGGGCAGGCACAGGCGGTGAGAGATGATCTCATCTCTCTGCTCCCCTGCTCCCGGCTAGCTGATTGGCCAGCTGCCACACTGAGCCTGCTCTCTCACTCTCACCTGCGCTGCCAACACACTGAGCAGCACGGTCTGCCCACGAACCGCGCCGCCCCCGACAACAAACCGCGCCGCAAGCGGAGCCGCCCGCTTTCTTACCCGTCTGTGGAGCCGCACGCTATTGCACCTGCCCGCAGAGCGGCCTGACGTGACTCACTGACGTCACTCGTTGCTAGACGCCAAGTGGCCCAGGCGTTAGCAGCAAGTGCAGGGAAGAGGCTCCACCCACCTCCTCCTCGGCTCCTGGTATCGTGTCAGTGCGCCACGTAACTACATTAGACGAGTCTCTCTCTCAGCGCCGCTGATCGGCTGATGTGAGAAACTGAGAGAGAGACTCAGGGAGGCAGCGGCAGCCGCAGAACAAGTACTGTATATACTCGAGTATAAGCCGACCCGAATATAAGCCGAGGCACCTAATTTTACCCCAAAAAACTGGGAAAACTTATTGACTCAAGTATAAGCCTAGGGTGTCCTAGGCTTATACTTGCCTCACTTTGCCTCACTGTGCCCATGCCTCACTGTGCCCATGACTAGACTGATGTTTAACATGGAAGTCTATGGAAGGAGTGCCCGGCTTTGAAAAATCGGTTCTCCCAGACACCAAGCTTTTCAAACTTATAGAGGAGACATGGGGCTACATGTGTGCCAAGTTTGGGGTCCAGAGGACCTACGACCGGCCGGTACCGGGTCCGCAAAATCACTGGAGAAATGACCGTTTAACATTGGAGTCTATGGAAGGGGTGCCCGGTTTTAAAAAATCAGTGCTCCACGGCTGTAGGTCCCCCAGACACCAAACTTTTCAAACTTATAGAGGAGACATAGGGCTACATGTGTGCCAAGTTTGGGGTCCAGAGGACCTACGACCTGCCGGTACCGGGTCCGCAAACTCACTGGAGAAATTACCGTTTAACATTGGAGTCTATGGAAGGGGTGCCCGGATTTAAAAAATCAGTGCTCCCCGGCCGTAGGTCCCCCAGACACCAAACTTTCCACACTTGTAGAAGAGACATTGGGCTACATGTGTGCCAAGTTTGGGGTCCAGGGGTCCTACGGCCGGCCGGTACCGGGTCCCCAAACTTCGGGAGATCAGGCGCAAAAAAAAACAAACAGAGCAAGCGAGTGTGACAGATGGTCTCGGGGGGGCAATTGCCCTGTTGCCCCCCCTGGATCCGCCACTGGTTGTGTGTGTGTGTGTGTGGGGTGTGTGTGTGTATGGGGGTGTGTGTGTGTGTGTATGGGGGGTGTGTGTATAGTGGGTGTATGGGGGGTGTTTAGGGGGTGGTGTGTGTATGGGGGGTTTATGGGGGTGTGTATAGGGTGTGTGTTTAGGGGGTGGTGTGTGTATGGGGGCGGTGTATGTGGGGAGGGTGTATATGGGTGTGTGTGTGTGTGTGTGTGTGTGTGTATAGGGTGTGTATGGGAAATTCTAAAATTCGGAATTCAGAAATTTTCAGATTTCCGAAAAAAGCAAAAAAACGAATAAAACAAAAACGGAAAAAACAAATTTTTCGAATTTCCGAAAAAAGAAAAAAAACGAATGAAATGAAAACGGAATTTTTTTTTTAATTTCCAAATTTCGAATTTACGAAATTCAGAAATTCGGAAATTTCCTGAATTTCCGAAAAAGGCAAAAAAAACTAATGAAATTAAAAAAACGAATTTTCGAATTTCCGAATGATAATTATATTACTTTGGTAATACTCCGGCTATAATAATTTGGTAATACTCCGGTTATAATACTCTGGTTATAATACTTTGGTAATACTCCGGTTATAATACTCCGTTATAATACTTTGGTAATACTTCAGTTATAATGCTTCGATTATAATACTTCATTATTAATGCTTCAGTTATAATGCTTTGGTTATAATATTTCAATTATAAAATGTCAGTTATTATGCTTTGGTTATAATGCTTTGGTTAAATTACTTTGGTTATAATACTCCTGGTTATAATACTTTAGTAAGGGTGTGTGTGTAGGCGGAGTATAGAGGGGGTGTATAGGGGTTTGTATGGGGGGTATGTGTTTAGGGGGGTGTGTATGGGGGTGTGTGTGTGTATGGGGGGTGTATAGGGTGTGTGTGTGTATAGTGGGTGTATAGGGGGTGGTGTGTGTATGGGGGGTGTATAGGGGGTGTATAGTGGGTGTATAGTGGGTGTATGGGGGTGTATAGGGGGTGGGGTGTGTGTATAGGGTGTGTGTGTGTGTGTGTGTAGTCGGTGTATAGGGGGGTGGTGTGTGTGTATAGGGGGTGTATGGGGGCAGTGTATTTGGGGGGGTGTATAGGGGTGTGTGTGTATAGGGTATGTATAGTGGGTGTATAGGGTAGACATGTGCACTGCCGAAAAAATTTTTGTTTTCTTTTTCGTTTCATTCGTTTTTTTCCGGAAATTCGGAAGTTCGGAAATTCGAAAATTCAGAATTCCGAATTTTCGAATTTTCGAAAAAAGCAAAAAAACGAATAAAACGAAAACGGAAAAAACAAATTGTTCGAATTTCCGAAAAAAGCATAAAAACGAATGAAACGAAAAAAATGAATTTTCGAATTTCGAAATTCCGAAATTTCCCGAATTTCCGAAAAATTCGAATGAAAAAACGAATGAAACGAAAACGAAAAAAAAGAATTTCCGAATTTCCCAATTTCCGCAAAAAAGCAAAAAACCAAATAAAACGAAAACGGAAAAAAAAAGAATTTCAGAATTTTGAATTTCCGAAATTTCGAATTTCCGAAATTTCGAATTTCCGAAATTCGGAAATCGGAATTTCGAAAATCCGAAAATTCGAAAATTGAAATATTCGGAAATTCTGAAATTTCGGAATTAACAAATTTCTCAAAATTCGCTAAAAAACTAATTTGAAACTAAACAAATTGCACATGTCTAGTAGGGGGTGTGTATGGGGGGGTGTATAGTGGGTGTATGGGGGGTGTATAGGGTGTGTGTGTGTGTGTGTGTATAGTGGGTGTATAGGGGGTGGTGTGGGTGGTGTGTGTGTATGGGGGGGTGTATAGGGGGGTGTGTATAGTGGGTGTATGGGGGTGTATAGGGTGTGTGTGTGTGTAGTCTGTGTATGTGTATAGGGGGTGTATATGGGGGTGTGTGTATATGGGGGGTGTATATGGGTGTGTGTGTGTATAGGGTATGTATAGGGGGTGTATAGGGTAGTGTGTATAGGGGGTGTGGGGTGTATATAGGGGGTGTATAGGGGTGTGGATGTGTGTGTGTATAGGGGGTGGTGTGTGTATAGTGGGTGTATAGGGGTATGGGGTGTGTGTGTATAGGGTATGTATAGGGGGTGTATGTGGGGGGGGGTGTGTGTATATAGGGGGTGTATGGGTGTGTGTGTATATAGGGGGTGTGTAGGGCGTGGTGTGTGTGTATAGTGGGTGTATAGGGGTGTATGTGGGGGTGTATATAGGGGGTGTATGGGGGGTGTATAGGTGTGTGTGTATAGGGGGTGTATATAGGGGGTGTATGGGGGTGTATAGGGGTGTGTGTGTGTATATAGGGGGTGTGTAGGGGTGGTGTGTGTATGGGGGGTGTATAGAGGGGTGTGTGTGTATAGTGGATGTATAAGGGGTGGTGGGTGTATAGGGGGTGTATGGGGGCGGTGTATGTGGGGGTGTGTGTGTATTTAGGGGGTGTATGGTGGGTGTGTATAGGGGTTGTGTGTGTCTGTGTGTGTGTGTGTGTGTGTGTATGGGGGGGGGTGTATGGGTGTGTGTGTGTATGGGGGTGGTGTGTATAGTGGGTGTATGGGGGGTGTTTAGGGTGGTGGTTTGTGTATGGGGGGGTGTATGAGGGGGTGTATATAGGGGTTGTATGGGGAGGTGTATAGGGGTGTGTGTGTGTGTATAGGCTATGTATGGGGGTGTGTGTATAGTGGGTGTATGGGGGGTGGTGTGTGTATGGGGGTGTATTTGGGGGTGTATGTGGGTGTGTGTGTGTATATAGGAAGTGTATGGGGGTGTGTGTATAGGGGTGTGTGTGTGTATAGGAGATGTGTATGGGGGGTGTAGAGGGTATATATAGGGGGTGTGTAAATAAAGGGGGTAATTTGGGGGTGTATGTGGGGTGGGTGTGTATATAGGGGGTGTATAGGAGGTGTGTATGGGAGGGTGTAGGGGGGGTGTATGGGGGTGTATAGGGGGTGTCTGTATGGGGGTGTGTGTGTATAGGGGTGTATGGGGCGTGTGTATAGGGGGTGTGTGTATATAGGGGGTTATGGGGGGTGTATAGTGGTGTGTGTGTGTGTGTGTGTGTATAGGGGGTGTGTAGGGGTGGTGTGTTTATAGTGGGTGTATAGGGGTGGTGTGTGTGTTTATAGGGGGTGTATGTGGGGCGGTGTGTATATAGGGGTGTATGGGGGTGTATAGGGGTGTGTGTATAGGGTATATATGGGTGTGTGTGTGTGTATATAGGGGGTGTATGGGGGGTGTGTATAGGGAGTGTATTAGGGGTGTGTGTGTGTATAGGGAGTGTGTATGGGGGGTGTATAGAGGGGTGTGTGTGTATAGTGGGTGTATAAGGGGTGGTGGGTGTATAGGGGGTGTATGGGGGCGGTGTATGTGGGGGTGTGTGTGTGTATTTAGGGGGTGTATAGGGGTTGTGTGTGTGTGTGTGTATGGGGGGGTGTGTGTGTGTGTATGGGGGTGGTGTGTATAGTGGGTGTATGGGGGGTGTTTAGGGGGGTGGTGTGTTTATAGGGGGTGTATAGGGGCGGTGTATGTGGGGGTGTGTGTGTATATAGGGGTGTATAGGGGTGTGTGTGTGTGTGTGTGTGTGTGTATAGGGTGTATGTGTGGGTGTGTGTGTGTATAGGGTATGTATGGGGGTGGTGTGTGTATGGGGGGTGTATGGGGGTGTGTGTATAAGGGGTGTTGTATGGGGGGTGTATTTGAGGGTGTGTGTGGGTGTATGGGGGTGTGTGTATAGGGGTGTGTGTGTGTGTGTGGGTGTATGTATAGGAGGTGTGTATGGGTGGTGTAGAGGGTATGTATAGGGGGTGTGTATGGGGGGTGTATGGGTGTGTGTGTGTGTATATAAAGAGGGGTGTATGTGGGGTGTGTGTATATGGGGGGTGTGTGTATAGGAGGTGTGTATGGGGGGTGTAGAGAGTATGTATAGGGGGGTGTATGGGGGGTGTATTTGGGGGTGTATATAGGGGGTGTATAGGGGTGTGTGTATAGGGGTGTATGTGTGCATGTGTATAAGTAGTGTATAGCAGGTGTGTATGGGGGGTGTATTTGGGGGTGTATGTGGGGGGTGTATACAGGGGGTGTATAGGGTGTGTGTGTGTATGTGTATAGGGTCGGGTGTGTATAGGAGGTGTGTATGGGGGGGGTGTAGAGGTTATGTATAGGGGGTGTATTTGGGGGTGTATGTGGGTGTGTGGGTGTGTGTATAGGGTGTGTATAGGAGATGTGTATGGGGGGTGTTGGGGGGTGTGTATAGTGGGTGTATGGGGGGTGTATTTGGGGGTGTATGTGGGGTGTGTGTGTGTGTGTATATGGGTGTGTGTATAGGAGGTGTGTATGGGGATGTTGGGGGTGTGTGTATAGTGGGTGTATAGGGGGCGGTGTATGGGGGGTGTATTTGGGGGTGTATGTGGGGGTGTATATAGGGGTGTGTGTGTGTGTGGGTGTGTATAGGGTGTGTACCGGAGGTCTGTATGGGGGGTGTAGAGGGTATGTATAGGGTGTGTGTGTGTGTGTGTGTGTATAGGAGGTGTGTATAGAAGGGGGGTGTGTGTGTGTGTATAGGGGGCGGTGTATGGGGGGGGTGTATTTGAGGGTGTATGTGGGGGTGTGTGTGTGTTAGTGATGAGCCGAACACCCCCGGGTTCGGTTCGCACCAGAACCCGCGAACGGACCGAAAGTTCGCACGAACTTTAGAACCCTATTAAATACAATGGATGCGAACGTTCGAAATCTAAAGTGCTAATTATAACGACTATTATGCATGTTATTGTCCTAAAAAGGGTTTGGGAACCCGGGTTCTGCACCAGGGGACATGTATCAATGCAAAAAGAAGTTTTAAAAACGGCAGTTTTTCTGGAGCAGTCATTTTAATGATGCATAAAGTGAAAAAAAAAAAGTCAAATATTACTTTAAATACCGTACCTGGGGGGTGTCTAAAGTATGCCTGTGAAGTGCCACGTGTTTCCCGTGTTTAGAACTGTCCCTGCACAAAATTACATTTCTAAAGGAAAAAAAGCCATTTAAAACTGCTTGCGGCTTTAATGTAATGTCTGGTCCCGGTAATATGGATGAAAATCTTTAAGAAAAATTACATAGCTACCCCATCACACCCCCCCCCCCCCCCCTTACCCCAGCCCATTACCAGCCCCTTTGGGTCTTGTATGGATATTAAGGGGAACCCCGCACACAAAATAAAAAAGGCCCTATATACTCTGAACAGCCGTATACAGGCGGTGCATACAAGACAGGGACTGTAGGTTTGTTCTTATGTAGAATCTGTTTGTAATTTTGAACAGGTACATTGTTTAAGTGTAGCTCCAAACAAAAAATATATTTTTAAGCTTTTTGGAAAACATAGGGAAGGGTTATCACCCCTGTAACATTTGTTTTGCTGTCTGTGCAGTGTGCACCTGTTCAGAACAGTTCACCTCACTTTCCGTCCTAATGACAAATGTTTTTTGAAAATTTGGGGTTTTTATTGAAACAAGAATTGGAGATAAAGAATCAGTAGAGAGGAGACACTTTTTCCCATATTAACTCTTACAGGAGAGAATTTGCCTTCCTAGGGGTAGATTTCCTCTCACTTCCTGTTGTATCCTTCCGTTTGCAAGGAGGAGTCGTTTGTAAGTTGGATGTTTGAAAGTAGGGGCCTGCCGTATTTACTCAGCTGAAATTTGCCCCTTACATGTTGGTGTTGCCACAACACTGTGAGCCCTTACAGTTACTCTTGGTGGGCGCATGAATGGGCCCTGCTGTGAATTATTAGATCAAGAATTGTAATTGCATGCCCCTGTTAAACAGGGGCTGAAAAATTGGGCCTTAGCCACTGGTGCTGGTGCCACGACACTGCAACCACTCCCAGATACTCTACTTGGAGTGCAGGAATGAGCCCTGCTGCAAAGCATTGCATAAAAAAATTGTAATAACACACCCCTGTTAAACAGGGGCTGAAAAATTGGGCCTTAGCCACTGGTGGTGGCACCCAGAAACAAAAATGTTCTTCCAAGCTATCATCGTCAATCGGATCATTGAGGAGGAGGAGGATAGTCAGTCAACATAACAGGACAAACTCTCAGCATCAGCATCAGTCTTGAAGGGATGTGACATTTGAAAATAAATTAGTCTGTTATATCAGCTTCAGGTGTTTGGTAGCTGGTGGTGATCCAAGACTGGTTCATCTTGATGAAAGTCAGTCGATCAACCGAGTCGGTGGACAGGCGCACCCTGTGATCCGTGACAAATCCTCCAGCAGCACTGAATGTGCGTTCTGAAAGAACGCTGGATGCAGGACAGGCCAGTAGCTCAATTGCATACTGTGCAAGCTCTGGCCAGTGATCCATCCTCAAGACCCAGTAAACCAGAGGATTTTCGGTGGGGAAGGTGTCCAAGTCTGACCTTGCCCCTAGGTATTCCTGCACCATGTATATCAGACGCTGGCGATGGTTGCTGGAACCGATCATACCTTGGGGCTGCGGACTAAAGAATTGTCTGAACGCTTCGGTCAGACGGCCACCTTCCCCACCGCTCCTTCTTTGACTGACCGAAGCCTCAGCAACTCGTTGTCCAAGACCAGGAGTTTGTAACCTCCCAGTCTCTGGGAACGCGTTGCACAGACCTTTCTGCAAGGCCTCCCGGAGTTGTCTCATCCTCTGCTCCCTCTGCGACGGTAAGATAAGGTCCGCAACCTTACCCTTGTACCGTGGATCAAGGAGAGTGGCAAGCCAGTAATGGTCCCTCTCCTTGATCCGAAGAATACGAGGATCCTTCCGCAGACTTTGCAGGATCAGGGAGGCCATGCAGCGTAGGTTAGCTGAGGCATTCAGTCCGGAGTCCTCTGGGTCACTAAGGACGACATGATCCGCAGCCACCTCCTCCCAGCCACGTACAAGTCCACTGGTTTCTTGGGACTGTAAATCATCCCTAAAAGACTGCTGCTGATTAGGCTTGGGCAATTCGTTTCGTAACGAATCAAAATTCGTCCGAATTTAGCAACTTTCGGACATTCGTAAGCATTCGAATTTCCGAACAGAGCAATTACGAATAAAACCGAATCCGAAATAAATTATACCGCAAAATAGCGAATGCCCGAAGGTCTTCGGCATAATTCGTTATGAAAAAAGTTACGAATGTACGAATCCATTCGAACCACAATAACACTCACTCTGCTCTCTGCTTCTCCCTCACCATGCTGAACTCCCTCTCAAAATGGTGTACAGGGGCGGAGGCTATAGCCGCATGAAAAAACGAAAGTAAAATACGAGATTTCGAATCTATTCGAAGCACAATAACACTCACTCTGCTCTGCTCTCTGCTTCTCCCTCACCGTGCTGAACCCTCTCAAAATGGTGTACAGGGGCGGAGCCTATAGCCGCATGTAAAAAAACGAAAGTAAAATACGAGATTTCGAATCGTTACAAATAACCGCTATGTATTTAGAAAAGTACAAATCCATTCGAAGCACATTAGGCATAATAGGCAGCGTCGTTGTGAGAGAGACACGGAAAATTACGAATCAACGAACCCAAAAAAAGTTACGAAAGTAGGAGTTGTGTCCAGAATCAACGAAAAACAACGTACTCTACCGAAAGTACGAATTATAAAGCAACAAAAAATTTAACGAAAAATGTCGCTTGCAAAAATACGAATGAGTCCGAACACGAAAAATCCCGTCTAGCAAAATTACGAATGATTACGAATCAACAGGACCGGAAAGAAACGAACCGAAACGGAACGAATTTTTCCGTTGTGCACAAGTCTACTGCTGATGATGCTGAGTGCCAGGCTCCACCTCCATGCTGACACAATCCTCCTCCTCCTCCTCCTCCTGTGCGATGGGTGGGACAGAAGGAACACTGTCTGGGTAAAGGGGGCCTTGAGAGGCAAGGAAGTCCTCCTCTTCCTGCCTCTGTTCTGCCTCAAGTGCCCTGTCCATTATTCCATGCAGCGTATGTTCCAACAGGTGGACAAGAGGTACAGTGTCACTGATGCATGCACTGTCACTGCTCACCATCCTCGTGGCCTCCTCAAATGGTGCCAGGACAGTGCATGCATCCCTGATCATGCCCCACTGGCGTGGTGAAAAAAACCCGAGCTCCCCTGACCCTGTCCTGGTGCCGTAGTCGCACAGGTACTCATTGATGGCCCTCTGCTGCGTGTGCAGCCGCTGCAGCATGGCCAACGTTGAGTTCCACCTGGTGGGCATGTCACATATAAGGCGGTTCTTGGGCAGGTTCAACTCCTTTTGCAGCTCAGCCAGGCGAGCACTGGCATTATAAGATCTGCGGAAATGCACACAGACTTTCCTGGCCTGCCTCAGGACATCCTGTAAGCCCGGGTACCTGCCCAAGAACCGCTGCACCACCAGGTTAAGGACGTGAGCCACACAGGGCACATAGGTCAGTTGTCCCTGTCGGAGAGCGGAGAGGAGGTTGGTGCCATTGTCGCAAACTACCATTCCTGGCTTAAGCTGGCGTGGCGTCAACCACCTCTCGGCCTGCCCCTGCAGGGCAGACAGAACCTCTGCCCCAGTGTGGCTCCTGTCCCCCAAACACACCAGCGCAAGCACGGCATGGCATCTTTTTGCCTGCGTACTTGCGTAGCCCCTTGAACGCCTACGGAGCACCGCTGGTTCCGAGGACAAAGCACAGGAAGAGGCCACGGAGGAAGAAGAAGAGGAGGGGGTGGAGGAAAGAGGTGTGTCACAACCAGTAGTAGCATTTTGGAGGCGTGGCAGTGGAACAACCTCCAACACTACTGCACCTTGTCCTGCATCCTTCCCAGCTGCCAAAAGAGTGACCCAATGGGCCGTGAAAGAAAGGTAACGTCCCTGTCCATGCCTGCTGGACCATGAGTCAGCGGTAATATGCACCTTACCGCTGACCGCCCTGTCCAGCGAGGCCAAGACATTGCCTTCCACATGCCGGTAGAGAGCCGGAATCGCCTTCCGTGAGAAAAAGTGGCGTTTGGGAACCTGCCACTGAGGAACCGCACATTGCACAAACTCACGGAAGGGGGCCGAGTCTACCAACTGAAAAGGCAGCAGTTGAAGCGCTAGCAATTTAGCCAAGCTAGCATTCAACCGCTGGGCATGTGGATGGCTGGGAGTGAACTTCTTTCGACGGTCCAGCAGCTGGGGCAGGGAAATTTGCCTGCTAGAATCGGACGTCGGTCTACTGCTAGCAGAGTGGCCGCAAGTACTTGGCTGTGACACACCTAATTCTACACCTTCATTCCTCTCAGTGCAGGTTTCAGAGAGGACTGAAGGTATAGTGGGGTTGGAGATCCCAGCTGATGCGGTGCAAGGAGAGGAACGCTTTGTTCTTTGGTGTGGGTCTTTAAGGTAGGCTTGCCAACGAGCTGCATGGCAGGTCAACATATGTCTGGTCAAGCATGTGGTGCCCAAGCGGCTGATGTTTTGGCCACGCGATATACGCTTGAGACATATGTTGCAAACAGCAGCTGTGCGATCTGATGCACTTGCCTCAAAAAAGGCCCACACCAAAGAACTTTTTGAATAACGGGCATAGGCAGCGCCCTGCACAGGCGGAGCTCTGCGGTGTGATTCCGTCGGTGTGCTGCCCTTACGCTGGCCACCCAAGGGCATCCTGCCTCGTTGGAGATGTGCCTCCTCCTCATCCTCCTCCTCCTCCTCTCTCCTATTAGGCACCCACGTGGAGTCAGTGACCTCATCATCCCCTCCCTCCTCATCACTGGAGCCAATCTGGCAGTATGCTGCAGCTGCTGGAACATGACTGCCAGATTGGTGTCCTTCTTGAGCATCCCCTCTCTCTGCTCTCACGCTACTGCCTTCCTCTAGCTGGGTATCATCATCAGACCCTTCGAAACGCTGGGCATCCTCCTGGAGCATGTACCCAACACTGTGCTCAAACAGTTCAGGGGACTCCTCAGGAGGAGGACATGGTGGGTCTAGGGAAGGAGTGACTGATGATGACATTGATACCAGGGAAGAGGACGCTTTGGCAGCTGCTTTGCCAGTACCCTGAGCCTGGGTGAGAGATGATGAGGAGGATGAGGAGGGCTTGGTCATCCACTCTACCAAGTCTTCGGCATGATGTGACTCAACATGTCCAGCTGCCGAAAAGAAGGACAAGCGTGCATGGCCATGTGCTGATGACAATGCACCGCGTCCACGACCAGCACTGTTGCCCCCAGACACAGAGCCTGCTTGCCCTCTTTTATTGGCTCCTGACTGTCTGCCTCTCCTTGTTTGCCTTCCAGACATTCTAATGGCCTGCAGGGAGATGGGAAAACCAGCAATAAGGGGTAGCTTCAGGTGTATACTGTGCCGGAGGCTTAGCAACAATGACACTGACACTGTCCCCTGCCTATCCTTCTCTCTCCCTGCACACAAGGTTTAGCAAAGAATATGACACTGACACTCTCCCTGCCTATCCTTGTCTGTCCCTACAAACAAGGTTTAGCAAAGAATATGACACTGACACTCTCCCTGCCGATCCTTGTCTGTCCCTACAAACAAGGTTTAGCAAAGAATATGACACTGACACTCTGCCTACCTATCCTTGTCTGTCCCTACACACAAGGTTTAGCAATATGGTTCAGCACACAAGGTTTAGCAAAGAATATGACACTGACACTCTCCCTGCCGATCCTTGTCTGTCCCTACAAACAAGGTTTAGCAAAGAATATGACACTGACACTCTCCCTGCCTATCCTTGTCTGTCCCTACACACAAGGTTTAGCAATATGCTTCAGCACACAAGGTTTAGCAAAGAATATGACACTGACACTCTCCCTGCCGATCCTTGTCTGTCCCTACAAACAAGGTTTAGCAAAGAATATGACACTGACACTCTGCCTACCTATCCTTCTCTGTCCCTACACACAAGTTTGAGGTACAAATAGCACTGACACTGTCCCTGCCAGTGCCTATGTAACTCTTTCCCTGCGCCGGAACACACTACACGAGGCCGCCGCGCTGGCGGCCTTTTATAGTGTGAGGCGTGTACTAAACCCCCTCAGCAATAATTGGCCACAGGCATCCTGCCTGTGGCCAATCATTGCTCTCCTCGCTGCCGGCGCTGTAATTGGCCAAGCATGCAGGGTCACAGTGCATGCTTGGCCAATCACAGCGCCGGGATTACACTGCGATGGCGCAGTGTATTGTGGGCCGTTCGCGTCACTCGAATTTGACGCGAACGGCCCAAATCGTTCGTTGTTCGCCGAACGCGCGAACAGCCGATGTTCGAGTCAAACCTATGTTCGACTCGAACACCGAGCTCATCCCTAGTGTGTGTATATAGGGGGTGTATGGGGGTGTGTTTATAGGGGGTGTGTGTGTGTGTATGTGTATAGGAGGTGTGTATGGGGGGGTGTAGAGGGTATGTATAGGGGGTGTGTGTGTATAGGAGGTGTGTATGGGGGGGTGTAGAGGGTATGTATAGGGTGTCTGTGTGTGTGTATAGGAGGTGTGTATAGGGGGTGTAGAGGGTATGTATAGGGGGTGTGTGTGTGTGTGTGTATGGGAGGTGTGTATGGGGTGTGTGTGTGTGTGTATAGGAGGTGTGTATAGGGTGTGTGTGTGTGTGTGTGTGTATAGGAGGTGTGTATGGGGGGGTGTAGAGGGTATGTATAGGGTGTGTGTGTGTGTGTGTATAGGAGGTGTGTATAGGGGTGTGTGTGTCTGTGTGTGTATAGGAGGTGTGTATGGGGGGTGTAGACAGTATGTATAGGGGGTGTGTGTGTGTGTGTGTGTGTGTATGGGGGGGTGTAGAGGGTATGTATAGTGTGTGTGTATAGGAGGTGTGTATGGGGGGTGTAGAGGGTATGTATAGGGGGTGTGTGTGTGTGTGTGTATAGGAGGTGTGTATGGGTGGTGTGTATGGGGGGTGTAGAGGGTATGTATAGGGTGTGTGTGTGTGTGTATAGGAGGTGTGTATAGGGTGTGTGTGTGTGTGTATAGGAGGTGTGTATAGGGTGTGTGTGTGTGTGTATAGGATGTGTGTATGGGGGGTGTAGACAGTATGTATAGGGTGTGTGTGTATAGGAGGTGTGTATGGGAGGTGTGTATGAGGGGGTGTAGAGGGTATGTATAGGGTGTGTGTGTGTGTGTGTATAGGAGGTGTGTATGGGGGGGGGTGTAGAGGGTATGTATAGGGTGTGTGTGTGTGTGTGTGTGTGTATAGGAGGTGTGTATAGGGGTGTGTGTGTCTGTGTGTGTATAGGAGGTGTGTATGGGGGGTGTAGACAGTATGTATAGGGGGTGTGTGTGTGTGTATGGGGGGGGTGTAGAGGGTATGTATAGTGTGTGTGTATAGGAGGTGTGTATGGGGGGTGTAGAGGGTATGTGTGTGTTTGTGTGTATAGGAGGTGTGTATGGGTGGTGTGTATGGGGGGGTGTAGAGGGTATGTATAGGGTGTGTGTGTGTGTGTGTATAGGAGGTGTGTATAGGGTGTGTGTGTGTGTGTGTATAGGAGGTGTGTATGGGGGTGTAGACAGTATGTATAGGGTGTGTGTGCATAGGAGGTGTGTATGAGGCAGTGGCGGATCCAGGGGGGGGCAACAGGGCAATTGCCCCCCCCCGAGACCATCTGTCACACTCACTTGCTTGCTCTGTTTTTTTTTTTTTGCGCCTGATCTCCCAAACTTTGGGGACCCGGTACCGGCCGGCCGTAGGACCCCAAACTTGGCACACATGTAGCCCAATGTCTCTTCTACAAGTGTGGAAAGTTTGGTGTCTGGGGGACCTACGGCCGGGGAGCACTGATTTTTTAAATCCGGGCACCCCTTCCATAGACTCCAATGTTAAACGGTCATTTCTCCAGTGATTTTGCGGACCCGGTACCGGCCGGTCGTAGGTCCTCTGGACCCCAAACTTGGCACACATGTAGCCCCATGTCTCCTCTATAAGTTTGAAAAGTTTGGTGTCTGGGAGAACTGATTTTTCAAAGCCGGGCACTCCTTCCATAGACTTCCATGTTAAACATCAGTCTAGTCATGGGCACAGTGAGGCATGGGCACAGTGAGGCAAAGTGAGGCAAGTATAAGCCTAGGACACCCTAGGCTTATACTTGAGTCAATAAGTTTTCCCAGTTTTTTGGGGTAAAATTAGGTGCCTCGGCTTATATTCGGGTCGGCTTATACTCGAGTATATACAGTACTTGTTCTGCGGCTGCCGCTGCCTCTCTGAGTCTCTCTCTCAGTTTCTCACATCAGCCGATCAGCGGCGCTGAGAGAGAGACTCGTCTAATGTAGTTACGTGGCGCACTGACACGATACCAGGAGCCGAGGAGGAGGTGGGTGGAGTCTCTTCCCTGCACTTGCTGCTAACGCCTGGGCCACTTGGCGTCTAGCAACGAGTGACGTCAGTGAGTCACGTCAGGCTGCTCTGCGGGCAGGTGCAATAGCGTGCGGCTCCACAGACGGGTAAGAAAGCGGGCAGGTCCGCTTGCGGCGCGGTTTGTTGTCGGGGGCGGCGCGGTTCGTGGGCAGACCGTGCTGCTCAGTGTGTTGGCAGCGCAGGTGAGAGTGAGAGAGCAGGCTCAGTGTGGCAGCTGGCCAATCAGCTATCCGGGAGCGGGGGAGCAGAGAGATGAGATCATCTCTCACCGCCTGTGCCTGCCCTGCATTCCTGCAGTGACTTCCGCCCTCACTGTGCAGGCAGCAGAGAGATTACATTATCTCTCTGCTGCCTGACTCTGGGAGTCTGGGACACAGCAAGAGACAACCAAAACTACACCTTAGCAGGCAAGTTAGTGACAATCCGCAAGGTGTGGCAGGCGACGTGGCAAGTGACAATCCGCAAATTGTGTCAGGTGACGTGGCAAATGACAATCTGCATCTGGTGGCAGGCAAGTGACAATCAGCAAGGTGTGGCAGGTGACGTGGTAAGTGACAATCCACAAGGTGTGGCAGGTGATGTGGCAAGTGACAATCCACAAGGTGTGGCAAGTGACAATCCACAAGATGTGGCAGGTGACGTGGCAAGTGACAATCCACAACGTGTGGCAAGTGACACGCTCAGGGCTCCCACTAATTGCAGGCGACGGTGGCAAGTGACACACTCGGGGCTCCCACTGATTCTGCATTGAACTATTTAATTTCATATTACAATGTAATAATAGAAATAATGCACTTCAATCATCCTGACACCATAACAACCATTGGTGCCGGGATGATTGAAGCGCCGACACCAACCATTTCCCCGATAAATTTCCCCACAAAAAAATCATTTTTTGGCAGTGCCCCTCCCGAGAAAAGACTCTGGATCCGCCCCTGGTATGAGGCGGTGTAGAGGGTATGTATAGGGTGTGTGTGTGTGTGTGTGTGTGTATAGGAGGTGTGTATGGGGGGTGTAGACAGTATGTATAGGGGGTGTGTGTGTATAGGAGGTGTGTATAGGGGGTGTAGAGGGTATGTATAGGGTGTGTGTGTGTGTGTGTATAGGAGGTGTGTATGGGGGGTGTAGACAGTATGTATAGGGGGTGTGTGTAGGAGGTGTGTATAGGGGGTGTAGAGGGTATGTATAGGGTGTGTGTGTGTGTGTGTGTATAGGAGGTGTGTATGGGGGGTGTAGACAGTATGTATAGGGGGTGTGTGTGTATAGGAGGTGTGTATAGGGGGTGTAGAGGGTATGTATAGGGTGTGTGTGTGTGTGTGTGTGTATAGGAGGTGTGTATGGGGGGTGTAGACAGTATGTATAGGGGGTGTGTGTAGGAGGTGTGTATAGGGGGTGTAGAGGGTATGTATAGGGTGTGTGTGTGTGTGTGTGTGTGTATAGGAGGTGTGTATGGGGGGTGTAGACAGTATGTATAGGGGGTGTGTGTGTATAGGAGGTGTGTATAGGGGGTGTGTATAATATAGGGGGCTTAAAAGAAAATAGTATTTACATCTCTTACATTGCCACTGACTGGAGCTGTATTGTCTGCTATTCTTATGAACACTACATGTCACTCACAGTGGTTTATATCAGAATAACAGAAATAGTTTATTAGTTACATTGTATCAATGTGTTTAACAAAAGAATCCATCTGATCAGAAGATTAGCTGTAGAAGTATAGGACAGTCAGGTTGTGGCTGTGGCTGTGAAGGGTGTGGGGCCAGTGGCGCAATGGATAACGCGTCTGACTACGGATCAGAAGATTCTAGGTTCGACTCCTGGCTGGCTCGCATATATTTTAAATTCTTTTTAATACTTCAATCAGTTCTAAAAACCTGTATTATCCGGTGTAGCAGTAAAATCCGTATCTCATGAAAATCTGCATCCCATGCTGCTACTGCGCATGTGCCGGCTTTAGACGAAAGAAACCGAGCGCAGAGCAGCTCACGAGGAATACAGCTGACTCGGATTAACCCCTCACTCGCTGAGCTACTGCTGACGAACACAGCTGAGTTACATTAACCCCTCACACGCCGATTGATCGGCTGCATCCAGAAGACACAGCGAGACTGGACCTGGCTCCATCTGGATGACAGCGGGGGACACGACGAGGGGACACAGCCCGGTTGCGACGAAGGTACAGCAACAAGCTGTATAGGCTACACACAGTCTGTATGTCACGGGGGTCAGTCTGTATGTCACGGGGGACTGTCACGGGGGTCAGTCAGTATGTCACGGGGGTCAGTCAGTATGTCACGGGGGGTTTTGTATGTCATGGGGGTCAGTCTGTATGTCACGGGGGTCAGTCTGTATGTCACGGGGGTCAGTGTGTCACGGGGGTCAGTATGTCACGGGGGGTCAGTCTGTATGTCACGGGTGGTGTGTATGTCACAGGGGGTCAGTCTGTATGTCACGGGGGGTCAGTCTGTATGTCACGGGGGTCAGTCTGTATGTCACGGGGGGTTCTGTATGTCACGGGGGTCAGTCTGTATGTCACGAGGGGTCAGTCTGTATGTCACAGGGGTCAGTGTGTCACGGGGGTCAGTGTGTCACGGGGGTCAGTATGTCACGGGGGGTCAGTCTGTATGTCACGGGTGGTCTGTATGTCACGGGGGGGTCAGTCTGTATGTCACGGGGGGTCAGTATGTCACGGGGGGGTCAGTCTGTATGTCACGGGGGGGTCAGTATGTCACGGGGGGGTCAGTATGTCACGGGGGGGTCAGTATGTCACGGGGGGTCAGTTTGTCACGGGGGGGTCAGTCTGTATGTCACGGGGGGTCAGTCAATATGTCACGAGGGGTCAGTATGTCACGGGGGGGTTAGTATGTCACGGGGGGTCAGTATGTCAAGGGTTCAGTCTGCAGGCCTACACTGGATATTTTACCAGTGAATGGGCTGTAGGTGTGTCCCCTCTGTATGGTTCTAGGCGGCTCTCTGGATGTCACGGGGGGCCAGTCTGGATGTAACGGGGGGGTCAGTCTGTATGTCACAGGGGGTGGGGGGTCAGTTTGTATGTCACGGGGGGTCAGTCTGTATGTCACAGAGGGCGGGGGTCAGTCTCTATGTCATGGGGGGTCAGTGTGTATGTCACGGGGGTACAGGCTGCATGAGACTGGTAGCACACCATGTTAGTCGGTGCTGATCCCTGGGGATTTCACAGCGCCTGTAACATGAAGATGGGGTCTCTGTCAGGGGTGGAGGGGGGGGGTTAGGATGAGTGGTTAGAGGAGTTGGGGTCTATCAGTGGAGGCCAGGGGTCATAAGTTGAGAGGTGACGATTTATCAGGTGTGGCTCTCTTGGTGGGGGAGTGGGGGTCTGTTAGTGTGGGGGGGGGTCAGTATTTAGTTTGTGGGGCAAAGATTTGTGAGTGAGGGGGGCAGTTGTTGGGAGGTGATGATCTTGTAGTGGGAGATCAATGTTTAGTTTGTGGGATGAGGGTCTGTCAGTGGGGAGTAGTGGTCAGTAGTTTGGGGGGGGGGGTGTGTCTGGATGCAGAATTTCACGGCCTGTAATATAAGAATGGATACTGAATTTCATGGCCTGTAATATTATAAGAGGGGATACAGAATTTCACGGCCTGCATTAGTACTATTGTGGGAGGACACAAACTTAACCCCCCAACTGGGGGAAAAAAAGCAAGCGGTAGCAGTTATCATTGTCATTAGTTGGGGGTGACGTGTATTAGTGTCAGGGGCTCAGTCTGGTGTTTCAGTTGGACGGGGTCAGTCTGAGGTGTCAGTAGTTTGTTGTGGGGTGTCGGTCTGGGGGGTGGTGATCTATCCGTCTGTGTAGCCAGTGGACGGTGTAATTCCTAATTATTAGTGGCTTGGAGTAAGTAGGTCTCCTCACTCCTCAGCGTACTTATTTGTGACTGGGTTCACACTATTTTGAATTGGATGTGGGTTTTCCCAGCATTCAATGGAGTCGGTTCACACATCTCTGCAGCGGCTCCGGTGTGAATTGCACAGGAGTCCTGTGCATCTTTTGATTCGTTTCAGGTCCGAAATTAGCCAAAATTTCGAGCTGAAATCAGACCTGAAACGGTGAATGGAGACGCACCCGACTCCTGCTGTGAGCCGCTGCATTCTCCATGTAAACACAGCCAGGGCTACATGGAAATTTAAATCCCTGGCCCACCCATTTTTTAGTTAACCAAAGTTAAAGAGGTATGTTACAATGTATTTCTAAATTTGTCAGTTTCTGACTCTTCGATTTTTTTTTCTTATTCAGCTTTCCCCCATCTGTTTTGGCTGTCTTCATGCAGATCTGCAGTTTTCTCATCCACCCGTGATTGGCCGTGTACTTTTGGAGAGGAAACGTATATATCAATTCTTTATGCAGCTCACCTTTCCATTTTTCTAATCTTGTATCGTCTGTCAGCAGAAATGGCTTTACAATCAAGCTGACCTGGCCCACCCTTCCTTTCCTAATCCTAGCTATTCTTTCTTAGGGATATTGCTGCCCAACTTTTTTTGGTAAACATTGTGATTAAAGCGGAGTTCCGCCTAAAAAAAATAAATATTAAAAGTCAGCAGCTACAAATACTGCAGCTGCTGATTTTTAATAATCGGACACTTACCTGTCCCAGGGCATTGTCACTGTGGGCGCCCGGCTGTGGCTTCACAGCCGGGCACGCACTGCGCATGCGCGAGCCGCGCTGCGCACCGTGACTGGCGGAGCAATTACCTGGGACCTGTGACATGTCCCAGATGATTGTGGAGAGGGAGGGAGAGAGGTGAGCTTACTTCCGCCGCCGCGGCCCGGGAGGAAGTGGGAGCTGGAACCCTCTAAAAAGAGGGTTTCCGCTCCTCCCCCCCAAAAAAATTACATACCAAATGTGGCATGTCATGGGGTCACCATGGGGTCACCTTTCTTTAAAGTGGAAGTTCCATTTTTGGGTGGAACTCCACTTTAAATACTTAAATGGACTATTGTATAGCTTGAGTCTTGCTGTTTGAGCTTTGGTGTCGGGTATTTATTTTATTTTATTTTTGTTTTCATGCCCCACTTTTTGAATAAAATTCCCTGTTTTTAAAAGTTTAAAAATGATATGCTTTTAACATCAATAAAATGGTCAGTGCCTATTTTTGCTCATACTTCTTGTCTCGTTGCTTATTTCCTTAACTTTTGTCTTTCAGTTTGTTTGTTTTTGACCTCCGAGAGCTTTTACCCCTTTTATGACCATAGTATTGTTTTCTATCCAGCACTGTGCTACTTTCACACTGGGGCGCTGGGGGCATTGGCGGTAAAGCGCCACTATTTTTAGCGGCGCTTTACTGTAATTTTTGCGGCTTTTAACCGCCACTAGCGGCCGAAAAGCGCTTTTTCAGCGGCGCTGCCCATTGATTTAAATGGGCAGGAGCGCTTTAGGAGAGGTCCATCAACACAGATGGGGGAATCCCTCCCATCCCATAGTGCTATTGTGTTTTGCCAGTGGGGAGCTTTCCCTGCTGGCAGAACAGAATGATCACTGCCGGTGGCTATAGCTGCCGGCAGTGATCGCCTGAAAAAATCCCACTGGCCGGTTGTACTGAAGTCAATCGATTTCAGTACAACCAGCCTGCCCATGGATAGATTGAATCTTAGGCCTGTTCCTGCTGAACCAGCCAAGGTTCAATCCTTCTGTGGCCGGCTATGGATTGTAAGATCAGAGAGGGCTGATATGAATACTCAGGCATACTACACTGTTTATGTCTTTTCTAAAAACAAGGCTTGTAAATACCTATTTAGAGCGATCTTCAGGCCGGTCACGTGACTCGCCGCTGCTTTACAGCTCCGATACATGGCTTCTGCAGGAGAGGGCGTGGTCTCCCTCCACCGTCAGCTGGGGAGATCACGTGGCCGCTCAGCTCCTCCTGCAGAAGCCATGTCTCGGAGATGTAAAGCGGCCGTGAGTCACGTGACCAGTCTGAAGATTGCTCTAAATAGGTATTTCCAAGCCTCGTTTTTAGAAAAGACATATACAGTGTGGAATGCCTGCCTATAACAGTCTGCATGTCACGGGAGGGCCACAGGCTGCATGAAAAGGGGGGCCCACAGTCTGCTTGTCACAGGGGGGGGCCCTGGCTTTCCCAATGACGTGGGTGCATGTGACCCCGCCCCGTGATGTCACGGGGCGGGGTTACCCGCCCACTTCATTGGGAAAGCCGGGGGTTTCATTCCTCGCTGGAGAATGAGTGGAGAGACTGCAGCGTCGCTGGAATGGATCATCGTTGGACATCGGGGAGACGGGATTACATCGCTGGAAATTCATTTTATTTTTTTTAATAAAATGTGTTTTTTTTTAAATTTCAAACTTTCTTTGTGAAATGGTAGGG
This sequence comes from Rana muscosa, assembly GCA_029206835.1. Lineage (NCBI taxonomy): Eukaryota > Metazoa > Chordata > Amphibia > Anura > Ranidae > Rana > Rana muscosa. The sequence goes on from CM055118.1 coordinate 476,214,243, forward strand.
GTACAATGTACCCATTACCAATTCACATGGGGGGGCCGGGATCTGGAGTTCCCCTTTGTTAAAGGGGTCTTCCAGATTCCGATAAGCCCGCAGACCCCCACAACCACCGGGCAAGGGTTGTGGGGATGAGGCCCTTGTCCCTATCAACATGGGGACATGGTGCTTTGAGGGGTCACAGACCCCCAAAGCATCCTCCCCATGTTGAGGGCATGTGGCCTGGTACGGTTCAGGAGGGGGGGGGCGCTCTCTCGTCCCCCCTCTTTTCCTGCGGCCTGCCAGGTTGCGTGCTCGGATAAGGGTCTGGTATGGATTTTTGGGGGGAACCCCACACCATTTTTTTTTTAAATTTTGGCGCGGAGTTCCCCTTAAAATCCATTCCATACCTAAATGGTCTGGTATGGATTTTTGGGGGGAACCCCACGCAATTTAAAAAAAAAAATTGGTTCCCTGTGCAAAATTTCATTTTTTAAGGAAAAAAATTCATTTAAAACTACTCGCATCTATTAATGAATTGTCGGGTCCGGTCGTTTTTTCAATGACTTTTATCTGTATTGCCGGGACCCGACAATTCATTATAGCCGCGAGTAGTTTTAAATGACTTTTTTTCCTTCAGAAATTACATTTTGTGCAGGGACAATTCTAAACACGGGAAACATGCGTGACTTTACAGGCATACTTTAGACACCCCCCAGGTACAAAATTTGTTTCACTTTAAGCATTATTAAAATCACTGCCCCCGAAAAACTTTTTTTTGCATTGATACATGTCCCCTGGTCCCCAAACACTTTTTTTATGACAATAACTTGCATATTAACCTTTAAAATTAACACTTTTGATTTCTCCCATAGACTTTTAAAGGGTGTTCCGCGGCTTTTCGAATTTGCCACGAACACCCCAAATTGTTCGCTATTCGGCGAACGGGCGAACAGCCAATGTTCGTGTCGAACTCATGTTCGACTCGAACATAAAGCTCATCCCTAGTGCCCAGGGACACCAAAATTGGTACAGGGATACTAGAGGACCCCCAGGGGCCACACCTATTTTTTGGGGCCAATGCTTCCTTTTCATTGGGACCTGTATGGGGGTAGAATTTGCCCGACCACTGCAGGAGACAGGCATTGAGGAGAGTGCACCCTTCTTATGTTGTGATCATGCAATAAATTACCTTTTTGGATGCTACTTTTTGTCGATCCATGGTATGCTGGCAAATATCATTTTTTTGACTTGAACCAGTATCCAGCTGGTTGTTGCTGCAGCACCCAAACTTTGAGAGCTTATCCAGGAAAGTGTGCGATTGGAATATGAAGTATTACAGGCATTGAGGAGCCCTGCTCTGCAGGTACTGTTAAATAGTTAAGAGTACAGAGATTCCTGGAGTACTCAGTACTCCCTGCGCCGTGATACTGTCCGAGGGCCACACACATCCAAGTGGCCTATGAAAAAGTTGACCAGAACAATTCGGGCTAGTGAACCCCAAATTTTAGGGGTGGTAAAGGAGGTCCTCCCCTAACGCTGTGCCAAATTTGGACCCATGGACATGTTCAGGGCCCAAGCTGTGCCCACTCTAAGCTTCCCATACTGCACCAAGCTGACCAAAAACCCAGAAGTGCTAGGTACAGGTACAGGCAAACTTGGTACAGGGATACTAGAGGCCCCCAGAGGTAGACCTCCCCTATCTCTGTGCCAAATTTTGGAGCCCGGACATTTGGGTAAAGTATTGCATGACCGAGTAATTGCCAATTAAAGCTGGGTTCACACTAGTGCGAATTGGATGAGGGTTTCACTGCATCCAATTCGCATGTCAGGAGATTGTGACCGGCTCTCTATGTGCGTCTTTTGTTTTGTTTCGGGCTGAAATTCGGACCTGAAATGGTGAACGGGACTCACTGGACCCCTGCTGTGAGCCGCTCCAGTGTGCAGTGTGAACCAAGCCTAAGGCTACTTTCACACTGAGGCGCTTTGAAGTAGCTATAGCGCTAAAAATTACACATACAATGCGCCTAAAAAGAGCGTCTTTTTCTCGCGGGCTTTCACACTGGAGCGGTGTGCTGGCAGGACGGTAAAAAAAAAGTCCTGCTAGCCGCATCTTTGAGGCGCTGTAGGAGCGGTAAATACACCTCTCCTAAAGTGCTCCTGCCCATTGAAATCAATGGGCAGCGCCGCTGAAAAAGCGCTTTTCGCCCGCTAGTGGCGGTTAAAAGCCGCAAAAATGTAGCAGCGCTTTACCGCCGACGCCCCCATTGCCCCAGTGTAAAAGTAGCACAGTGCTGGATAGCAAACAATACTATAGTCATAAAGGGGGTAAAAGCTCCCGGAGGTCAAAAACAAACAACAAACTGAAAGACAAAAGTTAAGGAAATAAGCAACAAGACAAGAGTATGAGCAAAAATAGGCACTGACCATTTTATTGATGTTAAAAGCATATCATTTTTAAACTTTTAAAAACAGGGAATTTTATTCAAAAAATGGGGCATGAAAACAAAAATAAAAGAAAATAAATACCCGACACCAAAGCTCAGACAGCAAGACTCAAGCTATACAACAATAGTCCATTTAAGTATTTAAAGATTTTCAGGGCCTGTAATATTATAAGAGGTGATGCTGAATTTCACGGCCTGTAATATAAGAGGGGATAAAGATTTTCACGGCCTGTAATATTATAAGAGGTGACGATTGTTGTATAGCTTGAGTCTTGCTGTCTGAGCTTTGCGTGCCCGGCTGTGAAGCCACAGCCGGGCGCCCACAGTGACAATGCCGGCGCCGCGGAGAGTAGGGGGAGACGAGCGGAGCTTCGTTTCCCTGCATCGATGGACCCTGGGACAGGTAAGTGTCCGATTATTAAAAGTCAGCAGCTGCAGTATTTGTAGACTTTTAATATATTTTTTTTCGGCGGACCTCCGCTTTAATCACAATGTTTACCAAAAAAAGTTGGGCACCAATATCCTTAAGAAAGAATAGCTAGGATTAGGAAAGAAAGGGTGGGCCAGGTCAGCTTGATTGTAAAGCCATTTCTGCTGACAGACGATACAAGATTGGAAAAATGGAAAGGTGAGCTGCATAAAGAATTGATATCTACATTTCCACTCCAAAAGTAAACGGCCAATCACGGGTGGATGAGAAAACTGAAGATCTGCATGAATACAGCCTAAACAGATGGGGGTAAGTAAATAAATACCTGACACCAAAGCTCAGACAGCAAGATTCAAGCTATACAACAATAGTCCATTTAAGTATTTAAAGATTTTCAGGGCCTGTAATAATATAAGAGGTGATGCTGAATTTCACAGCCTGTAATATAAGAGGGGATACAGATTTTCACGGCCTGTAATATTATAAGAGGTGACGATTGTTGTATAGCTTGAGTCTTGCTGTCTGAGCTTTGCGTGCCCGGCTGTGAAGCCACAATGTTTACCAAAAAAATTTGGGCACCAATATCCTTAAGAAAGAATAGCTGGGATTAGGAAAGAAAGGGTGGGCCAGGTCACGGGCAATCACGGGTGGATGAGAAAACTGCAGATCTGCATGAAGACAGCCAAAACAGATGGGGGGAAGCTGAAAAAGAAAAAAAAATCGAAGAGTCAGAAACTGACAATTTTAGAAATACATTGTAACATACCTCTTTAACTTTGGGTTAACTTTAAAAAATGGGTGGGCCAGGGATTTAAATTTCCATTTAGCACTGGTGGGGTTTACAGGGAGAATGCAGCAGCTCACAGCAGGGGTCGGGTGCATCTCCATTCACCATTTCAGGTCCGATTTTAGCTCGAAATTTTGGCTGAATTCGGACCTGAAACTAATCAAAAGCTGCACAGGACTCCTGTGCAATTCACACCGGAGCCGCTGCAGAGATGTGAGAACCGACTCCATAGAGAGCCAGTCACAATCTCCTGCTATGCGCATTGAATGCTGGGAAACCCTCATCCAATTCACAATAGTGTGAACCCAGTCACAAAGTTTGTAAAAAATTGTTTAACTGAAATATAATAAGTACGCTGAGGAGTGAGGAAACCTACTTACTCCAAACCACTAATAATTAGGAATTACCCCGACCACTGGCTACACAGACGGATAGATCACCACCCCCCAGACCGACACCCCACAACAAACTACTGACACACCTCAGACTGACCCCGTCCAACTGAAACACCAGACTGAGCCCCTGACACTAATACACGTGTAGCGGCCTCACCCTCTCTCTTTCTTTATCGGTTTTACACACCAACTCATGTCTAGGGGTTCCTGGGTTGTGAGAGTGAGATGCGCCACGGCCCATGTCCTCCCCATTGTAGTAGGGAGGTGAAGTCGATAGTACCTCACCCCAGGCTAAAGGTGCCTGGGATGGACGCCAACATGACTCCGGACCAGGCCATGGGCACCTGGACCAGACTCCTGGATCTCCCGCACCCAGGCCTAAGGGCCCTGGGTGCGGACCGCAGCCCTCCTCCTCCGAGGACCTCCTTCTCCGCAAAACGACGACCTCGTGGTAAGGGCGTCTCCCCCTTTTATCTCCTCCCTTCAACGGCCCGGCGGGTTCCCCGCCCCAGCCATACCATCTCCAGTAAGGGACAAAACAGGGAGCACTGCGAAGATGATTCTACCTGAAGCCTGTGGGTACCCCGCCACCCACAGGCTAAGGAGAATATTAGATCCTCCAATCCTCCACGAAACAAAAAGGGGTCTGAATCCTAACACAATTATACACCTGGGTCAGACTATTGCCCAGGTGTATCCCATCAATTTGAGGACCCCGCTACACACTCCCCCCTGTAATTTGACGCTGGTCCCCAGCGTCAGGTGCACACCCATGCCTCCCATAAAGTGGTGACATGGAGTGAAACCCCTGAAGCAATTCCTCTAAATTTTCCCAAGTGCCAAGACCTGCTCAGGGAATGGGGAACATATAAAACAACTTATGTCATAAAACACTTTAAACATCTGCATAGTCACAACCCCTCTCCCACACTATCTAAGAGCCACCCACTCTCAATGATCTTGATTGACGATTCTCCTGCAGGGGAAAGAAAAAAAAACATCCTAACATAATTTCGTGTCATTTGGGATGAGTGGGCCCGTCAGCCGAGAGACCCACTCACTCCAACAAGCAAGGTGATGTGTGTGTGAAACATTTTCAAACATTTGTTGCGCAACACTGCCACCTGGTGACAACGCCGCGGTCATGACACTCAACGAATCTTCGCTCTTCCAGCTTTTTCCTACTCTGCCACTATTCCCAAATGTCCTTGCCTTTGGCACATGAAGAAAAGGGGAAACACGAAAACACAACAGTCCCCAAGTCTCCAACGAGAAAAAGAAAAGCCCAAATAAAAACAAAAGCAGGGCACAGTCCTGGATGTCTGGGAATGACTCTTCCAGAAAGTTCAAGTGCACAAAGGAAATAAACAGGAGTTCTTTTCTCCTATAAGTAAAACTTTGGATCCGGCAGGTACAGGGGTTTCAGGTGTTTGTCAAATGCCTCTATCGAATACTCGACATCTTCTCCTTCTCTTCTGCAAATAACTATCTTGTCAGCATGGATATGGCGCCCCAATTTCCATTCAGCTTTGCAGTCCTCAAACCTCTTAGACACTGCCGGCACACATTCCAGGTACCTGCGAGCATGGGGCGCCTTCAACTTGTCCCACACAAACTCGTCATACCATCTTGTTCTCCAGACTTCCACCTCATACAGCAAGTCCCGGGGTAGATACGGGTATTCCCACCCATATTCCCGAGCTACTTTGTGGCAAAACAGTTCGTCTATCTCGCCATCATCTCCGCAATCAGACAGCGACTCTAGGTCGGAGGTGTCATACATCTCCGCAGGCAGATATCTTCCGGTGGACACAGAATCAACCTCCCTGGGGGTCTCCACCTCCAATGGGCCCCCGACACCTCCAACCACCACCACAGTCCCAGCCCCTGGCTCACCTGACCCTTGTAGAAGACTGGGATGTCCGGGACTTCCTTCTCGACCGGCGCCATCCAGGCCAGGCAAGCAGTGGGGTGAAGCTCGACCACGTCCACAGGATGCCTGTACTAGGCCAACTTTCCTCTTCGGTGGTGGGAGCAGAGAACTTGTGGCGACCGAGGCAGCATCCTCGGATTTTTCTCTGTTGGGCAGTCCATCGCCCTGGTCAGCGCTCACAGGAACCTCGACAAAGGCCTTGATCTCCCCTTCTGGAGTAGCAGTACCCGTGAGGTGGTTGAGGCGAAGGGCCCGGGGCCTTGCTGTGGACGACTCGACCTCAAAAAGGAATTCTCTGCACTCCTCACATCGCCCGAATGGCTTCAGGGTGACACCAGTCCCGAGCAGCCGGGACAGATCACACCGAGGGCCTCCGTGTCTCTGCAAGTGTACAGAGCCAACCGCCCTCGGGGCCTAAGTCTTATCCCCGTGTCTGTGATGGGGGCAGCAAAGGAAGTCATTCTCGTGGGGTGAGGAACCATAATCCACGGGGCACTTGAGGTCATCCCGACTATCTGCTGCTCCATCATGCACTGACCCCGCGCCGGAGTCTCCACGTGTATCCCCACACTTGGCCAGACTCCTCCCATGAGCTGTACATTTTCGCGGGCTTCCTCTTGACTCCGCCCACGAACGATGTCGCCATGGGGTGCCTCGTGGCGCAGTGCGTTAACAGTCCCCACGTGCAGTACGTCACACGGCTGGACCTCTCCCTTTTTCCGCTCCTCCGCATGGGCCTTTCCCGTGTTAGGGTCATTTCCACAACTCCGAGCAGGGACGCACTTTGGCCAGTAATATGGCCGATCTGCTCGGAACTCCTCTGGGCAGCAAAGTTCAAATGTAGACATTCTCAAGTCCATCTTTAGAACACACTCTATCCCGGACGAACGAGCCCCCACGTGTAGCGGCCTCACCCTCTCTCTTTCTTTATCGGTTTTACACACCAACTCATGTCTAGGGGTTGTGAGAGTGAGATGCGCCACGGCCCATGTCCTCCCCATTGTAGTAGGGAGGTGAAGGCCACTTCCTGATGTTTCCTCGGGCCGGTGTGTTCTGTGAATGCACTGAGTCTGTAATTGCAAGCTCACCAGCCTCCCCTTTGCTTCCAGTAACTGGAGTTCACACACCGGAGAAAGGTCCAACACTTGTTTATTCGACACTCCAATAGCAAAGCACGATAAACAGTTCTTTTGCAGCAAACTGGTTGGGACCTATAACCTTGCCAACGGTGGGGCGAGCAGATCGAGGCACTTCCTAAAGTTTTAGTTCTATGCCACTGGGGTCTCTTCTAGCAACCCCTATGAACAGCAATGGAGCCCTCTTCGATACGCTGTGGCCCCTATCAGGGGGATGTGTCCTCCCAAGAGAGTTCCCGGAGGCCCACTGTCACCGGGTTGGTGCTGCTCCGGGTCTCCAGTGGGTAACCTCCCCGGCCTCCTCACCTCAGGTACGAGTCCCTCCGCTCAGGGACCCTCGGACAGTCCACCCTAGCGGGACCCAGTCGAAGGTACTGGGCCCCAGGCCTCCTCGATAGTACCTCACCCCAGGCTAAAGGTGCCTGGGATGGACGCCAACATGACTCCGGACCAGGCCATGGGCACCTGGACCAGACTCCTGGATCTCCCGCACCCAGGCCTAAGGGCCCTGGGTGCGGACCGCAGCCCTCCTCCTCCGAGGACCTCCTTCTCCGCAAAACGACGACCTCGTGGTAAGGGCGTCTCCCCCTTTTATCTCCTCCCTTCAACGGCCCGGCGGGTTCCCCGCGCCAGCCATACCATCTCCAGGAAGGGACAAAACAGGGAGCACTGCGAAGATGATTCTACCTGAAGCCTGTGGGTACCCCGTCACCCACAGGCTAAGGAGAATATTACATCCTCCAATCCTCCACGAAACAAAAAGGGGTCTGAATCCTAACACAATTATACACCTGGGTCAGACTATTGCCCAGGTGTATCCCATCAATTTGAGGACCCCGCTACACACGTCACCCCCAACTAATGACAATGATAACTGCTACCGGCTTGCTTATTTTCCCCCTCTATGGCAGTTGGGGGGTTAAGTTTGTGTCCTCCCACAATAGTACTAATGCAGGCCGTGAAATTCTGTATCCCCCTTATAATATTTCAGGCCATGAAATTCAGCATCACCTCTTATAATATTACAAGCCGTGAAAATCTGTATCCCCTCTTATATTACAGGCCGTGAAATTCAACATTACCTCTTATAATATTACAGGCCGGGAAAATCTGTATCCCCTCTGATATTACAGGCCGTGAAATTCAGCATCACCTCTTATATTATTGTAGTGCCCCCCCCCAATATTTGGGGGCGCTATCTGGAAATTTATGGGCGGTCTGAGCCAGTAGTTGGGCTCAGACCAATTATGTTTCAATTATTGTTCTGCTCTGGGTGTGATACTGCCTGACAGTTTTGTTCTCCATTGCCTGCAGATGGCACTGTCGCCGCCGGCACGGGCTGGACCACGGGGGTATCACAGCACCTTGGGTGTCCTCTCTCAGCAGCCGTGCAGTGGGCGTGGTCTACCCGCGGTGCATGCTGGGAGAGGGTACAAAAGGGGCAGACGCCATTTGGCGGTGCGCGATCCAAGGCGTTCAGGGGGACCTCTGGTCCAGTGAGTATGCCTCGTGGCCTGCATGGCACGAGGTGCGCTAGAGTGTTTAGGCCTTGGGCACCTTCAGCCCAAGGCCCTGCTGCTGCATTGTAGGCCCAGCTCCACTGACTAGGGCCTACGCTTCAGAGAGGGATCCCAGGCTGCCCGTTGTTAGAGGGCCCATCTTTAGGAAAGGAGTTCCAGGGGAAGAAAAGTCCCGGCGGAGACTAGCGACGGTACTGCTGTCTCGGGGAGAGGCCTGGAGACCTGCCTAGAGGGGGATCCATCATCTCTGACATCCGTGCTCCATCCCGGCTGCTAGGACCGCTCTCCTAGAGACTATCTGGGTGAGCAACACCCACTCAGGCTTGAGTGGCGACGAGTGTATATACTGGATTTAAGTGTTGCGTGCCTGAACCTTCCCCTACGTCTTTCAACTTTTCTGATCTTGCTTTCTTCAAGTTAACGCAAAGTGGAAAAAGAATAAAGCCTTGCTGATTAGGTTTTACTCATGTGTGGACATTGGCCTTATTCCTGGAAGATATTGGTGTACCTAGACAACGGAGCAGAAGGATCCACTTTTGGGAGGTAATTGCTGCAGACCCAAAGTAACGAAACCAGTAGATCCCATTAACAAATAGGGGTCTGCGGGTGTGATGAGACCGGGTGAGGGAGCTACATTATTACAGGCCGTGAAAATCTGTATCCCCTCATATATTACAGGCCGGGAAATTCAGCATCACCTCTTATAATATTACAGGCCGTGAAAATCTGTATCCCCTCTTATATTACAGGCCGTGAAATACCGCATCACTTCTTGAAATATTACAGACCATGAAAATCTGTATCCCCTCTTATATTACAGGCCGTGAAATTCTGCATCCAGACACCCCCCCCCCCCCCCAAACTACTGACCACTACTCCCCACTGACAGACCCTCATCCCACAAACTAAACATTGATCTCCCACTACAAGATCTTCACCTCCCAACAACTGCCTCCCTCACTCACAAATCTTTGCCCCACAAACTAAATACTGACCCCCCCCCCCCCACACTAACAGACCCCCACTCCCCACCAAGAGAGCCACACCTGATAGATCGTCACCTCTCAACTTATGACCCCTGGCCTCCACTGATAGACCCCAACTCCTCTAACCACTCATCCTAACCCCCCCCTCCACCCATGACAGAGACCCCATCTTCATGCTACAGGCGCTGTGAAATCCCCAGGGATCAGCACCGACTAATCCACATGCATAGGGTTAATCCAGCCTGTGTACAACTGTCCCCTCTGATCCAGACTATGCCCCCTGTGCCAAACATGGTGTGCCACCAGTCTCATGCAGCCTGTACCCCCTATGACAGCCATGGTGTGCCCCCAGTCTCATGCAGACTGTGCCCCCCCCTGTGACATACAGACTGACCCCCCCTGTGACATACAGACTGACCCCCCCTGTGACATACAGACTGACCCCCCCGTGACATACAGACAGACCCCCCCCCCCGGTGACATACAGACTGACCCCCGTGACATACTGACCCCCGTGACATACAGACTGTGTGTAGCCTATACAGCTTGTTGCTGTATCTTCGTCTCAACCGGGCTGTGTCCCCTCATCGTGTCCCCCACTGTCATCCAGATGGAGCCAGGTCCAGTCTCGCTGTGTCTTCTGGATGCAGCCAATCAATCGGCATGTGAGGGGCTAATGTAACTCAGCTGTGTTCAGCTGTGCTCGTCGGCAGTAGCTCAGCGAGTGAGGGGTTAATCCGAGTCAGCTGTATTCCTCGTGAGCTGCTCTGCGCTCTCGGTTTCTTTCATCTAAGGCCTCATGCCCACGGGCGTTTTTTCAGCCGCGTTTTTGAGCGTTTTTTACAGCTTAAAAACGCCTGTCCATGTTAGTCTATAGCTTCATGCCCACCTAGGCGTTTTTGAGCTGTAAAGAGCATAGGCGTTTGTAAGCTGTAAAAAAAACCCAGGACCAGTGCGTTCCTCAGCGTCAGAATTAGGCAGAAAAAAACGCGAGCGTCAAAAAACGCACAAAAACGCGCACTAACGCGCAAAAAACGCGCACTAACGCGCGGTCGCGTTTTTAGCTCCGACGTTTTTTTTTTTTTTTTGAAAAAAATAAATAAATAAAAATAAAAATATTTACAATAACATGGACAGGCGTTTTTAAGCTGCAAAAAACGCAGCTGTAAAAACGCCAGTGGGCATGAGGCCTAAAACCGGCACATGAGCAGTAGCGGCATAGGATGCAGATTTTCATGAGATACGGATTTTGCTGCTACACCGGAATGAATGTGCTGGAGATCACTCTCACTTCCTTGTTCACATTTACTTATATGAGCTCTTTACACCTACTTTAGTATCCTGGAACTGTCACTATGGCAATGACTAAGCGTCCTATATTCCTATTCTCTCACACAACTTAACCCCTTGTCTATAGGACACTTTTTTCATTCCATTACACACATTATATAATCTGTATTTTTTTGCTAGAAATGACAGTAAACCCCTTAAAAAGTATATATTTTCTCAAAGCAGAGACCCTGGAGAATAAAATGGTAGTTGTTGCAATTTTTTTATGTCTCACGATACTTGTGCAGGCATTTATCAAGAGCATTATTTCAGAAAAAAATACACTAAAATGCATTTTAATGCAAATATTTTTTTGTCAAATATAAAGGATGATATGGCCTGGAGTAAATATATACCAAACACGTAAAAATTGTGCATACCTGCAGAATCGCAAAAAAAAAATAAAAAAAAAATTACCAAAAATTCTCCATAAGCAATGATTCAAAAACTTTTACAGGTTATCAGTTTAGCATTAACTGGGGATTATGGCCGTGGAATTATTACTCTCACTCCAACATTTACAAGGACTCCACGCATGTGTGGTGTAATTGATGTTTACATACACACTCTATGCTGCACTTTTTATATGGGGTGTGTATGGGGTGCTTTAAAAATAGTTTTTAATTATTTTTATTTATTTTATACTTGACGTAATTGTAGCCGTATTAGTGCAATTGTGACAGAGAAAATTAAGTACTGACCGTGATACTTTTTTTATTTGCACTAACATAGAATTTTTCAGGACAAGCTTTCGGGGTATGTCCCCTTCTTCAAGGTCTTCTTCAAGGCTTTGAGTACTGCTTGGACCTTGAAGAAGGGGACATACCCCGAAAGCTTGTCCTGAAAAATTCTATGTTAGTGCAAATAAAAAAAGTATCACGGACAGTACTTAATTTTCTCTATTTATTTTATGAAATTATTATTATTATTATTTTTAAGTGACTGTAAAGGTTAAGTTTTGTTCAATTTTTTTGTCATTAAAATAATAAGCATGTCTTACTTACCTGGTCTGTACAAAGATGTTGTCAGAACGGCCCCAAACCTCATTCTCTGGGGACCCTGCCAGAGCTCCTCCTCCCTTCTGAGTGCCCCCATAGTAAGCCACTTGCTTAAGGTGAAAAAAAATAAAAAAAAATAAAAAACTTTTAACGTTTAGAACCATTTTAACTTTGTCACTATCAAAAGGGTGCTAACAAGCCAGTGACAGGTACCCTCTATGGAGACATTAGGGGTCCTCATGGGCATCAGATCACGGAAGCAGAGAAAAGTATTGCTGACTTTATTTCCGCTTTAAGGTATGGTCACACCACAAAAACACACTCCAGATCCGTTTCGTGGCATATCTGCATGAGCGTTTTTAAGTGTTCCGGTGTGTTTTTCTTTTTATGCATTCCAGATGCTTTTTTTTTTTTTTTTTACTGTACTGGGGTCTGGTGCATTTTTTTTATGTGTTCCAGTGCAGGAAAAATGCAGCATGTTCTACAATTTTTTTTTTCTGGAACTGACTGCACTGGTGTGAACTTAGCCATTGGAAATCATATAACCTACTTTTCATGCATTTTTTATGCAGAAATTAAACGCACTGGACTGCATGTGGTGTGAACAGGTCCTACATTCACACCAGAATCACACAGGAATGTGCTCTGCATTCCTGTGCAATTCAGTGTTATGCGATTTTTCAGGCCATTCATTTGAAAGGGCAAAATTACAGTGAATGGTACCAAAAGTAGTGCATGCACTACTTTCAAATATGCACTGTACTGAATTGCATGGACTGTGGGAATACTCATGAATACTACACCGCAACCACAAGTCAAGCGTTTGGCTCATGGTTGTGGCATAGTCCTATTGACTTCAATGAGCACATTTAATTGGTGGAGCTCAGTGGCGGCCCATCTATTAGGGGTGCACGGGTTACCGCCCCCCCCATCCATGTATTTGGCCCCTAATCTGCATACAGGGCGCCGGATGCATGATTCCATATGCGAAGGGGGGGGGGGGGGGTTTGAAACATGTGATTAGAGCCAGAGGCTCTAATAGGCTTCAAAAAAGGGTGGGCTCGGGGCGCAGAGCACTGAGCTCAAAGCCCACCCAGTAATGTGACAATAGAAAATACATTTTTCGCTGTTGTAACACTGATTTTTCTCCCAGCCAATCAGGGAGCGGGTCGTGAGACCCGTTTCTGTTTGGCCAAAAGGAGAAGCGATCTTATTGGCCAAGGGGGAGGAGGGAGGAGGAGAAGCAGGGGAAGACTGACCGACCCACCAGCCACCACAATGGCTCACTCGCAGCGGCTCAGCCATCCAGCACTCCCTGGTTCAGACAGGGGAGGGAGGAGGAGGGGAAATCGGAGTCATCCCGGGCAGGATATCTGCCTCCTAAGGCAAGAAGGCTGTCTGTCTCCCGCATGTGTGTGTGTGGGGGGGAGGTGTTTCCTGTGATCCCTGCATTCATGTCTGTCTAGGGGTGGGGGGGGGCCTCCAGGCTTTGTTATGTGGCCTCCAGGCTTTGTTATGTGGCCCTAATACCACGTTTGGAGCCACATTGTGCTGGAACTCTATTTTGCCACCTCTGGCACTCACCCTCTGCTCCAGTTCCACAACGTCACTTGTTCTCAGGAACTAACAGATCCCTGCAAGCACTAATGGCAGTGCATGGTGGAGAGAGTTCTCCAGAATCTGAGCGAGAGAATGATCTCCCTGCAAGGCGAGGCAAAGTGGCCTACATGTGGAGGTACTAAAGCTGGGTCAGGTAGGATAGAGAGACATGAGGAAGCTTTGGGGGGGGGGAGTTGGGATACCACACTGTGCATAGTGCACCCACAAACTCTGCACTCTGTACACAGCACACTCCTGAACTGATGCACTCCTGAACGCTGCACTCTGTAGCACACCCCCGATACAACCGGCTCTTTGAGGATGCGGCCTGCAATGACATTGAGTTTGACACCTCTGATATAGAGGGTTACGGAAATGGCTGGGGGAATTTATGGTTCTAAAGTGAACATGTACCTTAAACCTTGACCAAAACTCATCTCTACTTGCTGGTGCTGAGTGACATCTTCACCAATTCTTCTTCTGGGTTGGATCTTCAGCCATCTTCATTGGTTGGACTGATGTAATTACCACACATGTACATGGGAAGTCTTCATTCTGGCACTAATGCACAGCTCTGTGTACATTATACATAGGATTGTGAATACTCAGGTAGGTTTATTTTATTGCTGAACAGACATAACATGTCACACTTCTGTAATAAAAAGCCTACTGGCTATTTTTTATTTTATTTTTCTCAAAAATAGGAGAAATGTGTAAAGTGTGACGGTATGCGAGGTGAGATATATGACAGTCGTTATGTTTCACCTCGCATTCGGTCCATTGTAAGGGACTGAACCAGAATCCGGCCCAGGTTTTTCCAGCCTCTGTAGTTGGCTGGGTTCCGGTCCGGATATTCAGGTTCACTGGAATCCATAGGCAGCTGGGCTTTAAAGATCCAGGAAGAGAGGACAGCAGGGCTCTGGCCTGAAACTCAGAAGGGAATCTGAGTAAGAGGAGAGCTGGTTATTTTGGGCTGAAACAAAAGGTTTGCTTTACTTCACCTTGTGTTTTGTGGGTGACGGGGACCAGCCCCTCACCGTATAGAGAGCGGTTACTGTATAGTTTAGCGCCGGACGGCAAGGATTTGTTTTACTGTTTTGTTTATTTTTGTATGACTATTGCAAACCACTTGTAAATAAAGCTGGCAATACGCCAGGTTTTAAAGAAACTGCCTGTACACTGACCTTTCGTTCTGTGAAAAGGTGATCCCCACGAGCTAATCTCCCACACGTGGTGGATTCAGCGGGCATTTTCTGAAGATGGAGGAAATGTTAAAGGCCCTGCTACAGGCCAATGCAGCTCAGCGGGAAACCAACCGCCAAGTCGCAGCACAACAGGCAGCACAACAGGAGATGAACCACCAAGTCGCAGAGGCCGCTGCAGCACAACAAGCAGCCCAGCAGGAGATGAACCGCCAAGTCGCAGAGGCCGCTGCAGCACAACAGGCGGCCCAGCAGGAGATGAACCGTCAGTTTGCAGAGGCTCTGATGGAACTGAAAAAGGGGTTCGCACCTCATGTGCCAGTGGAAGCCAAGATGATACGTGCATCCTACCACTTACAGAAAATGACATCTGCTGATATCGAGGCATACCTGGCGACTTTTGAGAGAGTTGCTGTCCGCGAAGGATGGGCAAAAGAACAGTGGGCGGGTCTGTTGTCCCCATTTTTAACAGGAGAACCCCAAAAGGCCTATTTTGACCTAGAACCCGATAAGGCCCAGGACTATGAGACTCTAAAGACAGAGATACTCGCACGCTTGGGTGTCACCATGGCAATCCGGGCCCAGCGGGTGCATCAGTGGTCATTCTCCAGCAACAAGCTACCCCGTTCGCAAATGTTTGACCTGGTCCATCTCACCAAGAAGTGGTTGCAGCCAGAGACCTTGACAGGCCCGCAGATCGTAGAGCGTGTGGTAATGGACCGGTATCTGCGTGCGCTTCCGGCTGCTCTGAGGAAGTGGGTCGGACAGAGCGATCCCAAAACTGCAGCCCAACTGGTCGACCTAGTGGAGAGGTACAGTGCTACTGAGGACTTGGTGAATCCATCTACGCCCCACTTCGGTGTGTCTAGGGGTGCAAGATCTCCCGGCGGTTCGGGTTAGACTGTTCCGGGGTCCAAGAGCTTGGGGAGATTTGATAAGACTGTTGTTCCAACTCATGAGACTGTGCTTCCTAGACCTGGAGACTGGCCAAAGAAGCCAGGAAGGTCTTTGGAACCGTTGAGAGGACTGGGGGTTGAGCATATAAGATGTTTTCGTTGCCATGCATTAGGGCATATTGCTGCGAACTGTCCTTTAAATGATGAACCTATGCAATGCGATTATGCTTATATGAAAAGACGCTTTTCTTTGTTTGCACAGGTCGCATGTACTGCATCATGTCAGAGTTGCATTGAAAAACAAATGTGTGTTATTTCTGTGGATGGAAAGCCACTGACAGCCCTGCTAGACTCTGGTAGTGTGGTGACCCTAGTCGGGAGTGATTGTGTGAACCCCACAAAACTACACCCCAGTACTATTGGGGTAATTTGCATCCATGGGGACACTCGAGACTACCAGACAGCGTGGTTGAGACCCCAGGGGCAGTATAACACATTCAGTGGGGGTGGTACCTTCACTGCTTCATGAAGCTTTAGTGGGAAGAGATTTTCCCCATTTCTGGAATTTATGGGAGAGCAAAGGGAGGCTGGTAGATAGAGCTCCCCCTGCTGGGAAAGCACGGGAACTCTCACCCGACCCTTTTTGCCAAAGGGAAGGGGATGCTGTTGGTGGGATCAAGGAAGCCGGAGACCCTCTTCCTTTCCCTGTCATGGTTGGGGAGCCGGAGGACCTGGAAGCTAGCTCCCAGCCTGAGGGTAACGAACAGGAAAACCCCTCTGACCCCGACATTGAGAGTAGCCAAGATGTGGTACCCGATTTAGAGGTTAGGAGAGAGGATTTCTGTACCGAGCAATTACGAGAGGCCACCCTCATGAGAGCCAGGGAAAACGTTAAGATGTTGGATGGGGAACCGGTGGATCCTAATTGGGTGGTGTCTTTCCCTTCCATGGCAATTAAAAACAATTTATTGCATTGAGTGATAAAACATGGAGAGGACGAGGTAGAACAGCTACTAGTCCCCAAACCCTTCCGCAGGGTGGTGCTAGACCTGGCCCATGGTCATGTAATGAGGGGGCATCTCGGTGTTGAAAAAACCAGGGAGAGAATCGCCCAGAGATTTTTCTGGCCCGGATTGCATGCAGATGTCAAGGAGTACTGCGAATCGTGCCCCGAGTGCCAAATGTCGGCACCGTCACCCCATTTTCGCAGCCCCCTCGTTCCTCTGCCAATAATCGAGGTCCGCTTTGAGAGGATTGGCATGGACCTGATGGGGCCGGTTGTGAAATCTGCCCGCGGTCACCAGCAAATTCTGGTGATCCTGGACTATGCGACTCACTATCCTGAGGCCATACCCTTGCGCAATACCTCTGCGAAGGCTATCGCCAAGGAATTGGTCCATGTCTTTAGTCGACTGGGGATCCCAAAAGAGATCTTAACCGACCAGGGCACCCCCTTTATGTCCAAGGTTACCAAGGAGCTTTGTAAGTTATACAAAATCTCCCATCTCCGTACCTCTGTCTACCACCCCCAAACGGATGGTCTGGTCGAAAGATTTAATAAAACTTTGAAAAGTATGCTGAAAAAGGTGGTCGACAAAGATGGGAGAAACTGGGATTTTTTGCTGCCATATCTCATGTTTGCAATACGTAAGGTTCCGCAGGCGTCCACAGGCTATTCCCCCTTTGAACTCTTGTATGGTAGGCATCCCAGGGGACTGCTAGATGTTGCCAAGGAAACATGGGAAGGTGAGGCAACCCCATATAAAAGCATCATAGAGCATGTCTCCTTGATGCAGGATCGAATCGCAGCTGTCCTGCCCCTGGTGCGAGGAACATATGGAGCGGGCCCAGGAGGCCCAAAGGAGGGTCTATGACCGAAGTGCCAGGGTCCGTACTTTCAGCCCTGGGGACAGAGTGTTGGTATTGGTCCCCACGGTGGAAAGTAAGTTTTTAGCCAAGTGGCAGGGTCCCTTCGAGGTTGTCGAAAAGGTGGGGGAGGTAAACTACAAAGTCTACCAGCCAGGGAAAAGGAAACCACCCCAAATTTACCATATGAATCTCTTAAAACCCTGGAAGGACCGAGAGACTTTACTGGCCACGTCCGCGCCTCCAACCGACCGGGTACCCGTGACACCTGACGTTCCCATCACGGATACCCTGTCCGTGGCACAACAAAGTGACGTTAGGGTGTTTGTGCATAAAAATAGAGACTTTTTCTCCCCCTTACCCAGACTGACCAACGTGATCCAACATGACATAGTGACGGAACCAGGGGTTCGGGTAAATGTGAAGCCGTATAGAATCCCAGAGGCCAGGCGTGAGGCAGTCGCAAAAGAAATTAAAAACATGTTGGAGTTGGATGTGATAGAAGAGTTCCACAGTGAGTGGTCGAGCCCCATAGTGCTGGTCCCAAAACCTGATGGCACTATCAGGTTTTGTAATGACTTTCGAAAACTTAACAGTGTATCCAAGTTTGATGCATACCCGATGCCCCGGGTCGACGAACTTGTGGACAGGTTGGGACAGGCTCGCTATATAACGACCCTAGACCTGACAAAAGGCTATTGGCAAATACCGCTGTCTGAATCGGCCAAGGAGAAGACTGCCTTTTCCACTCCTGAGGGCTCGTTTCAGTACAAGCGGATGCCTTTTGGTCTGCATGGGGCTCCTGCATCATTCCAACGAATGATGGACAAAACTTTGAGACCACATCGCCCGTATGCGGCTGCTTATTTGGACGATGTGGTCATCCACAGCCCAGATTGGGAATCGCACATGCCCCGGGTACAGGCGGTGGTAGATTCCCTTAGAGAAGCAGGCCTCACGGCTAACCCAAAGAAGTGTGCCATAGGCCTGGAGGAGGCCAAGTACCTGGGATATGTTATTGGCCGGGGACTTGTCAAGCCTCAGACCAATAAAATTGAGGCAATTCAAAAGTGGCCCCAACCCGTAAACAAGAAACAAGTTCTAGCCTTCCTAGGCATTACGGGGTATTACTGACGGTTTATACCTGATTTTGCCACTATTGCCGTCCCTCTGACTGACCTGACGAAGGGCAGAGGGTCGGTCATGGTCAAATGGAACACTGAGGCCGAGAAGGCCTTTCAAAAATTAAAACAGGCCCTTTGTGCACTACTGGTGCTGGTGACCCCGGACTTCACAAAGGAGTTTGTCGTACAGACAGACGCCTCTGAGGTGGGCCTAGGGGCTGTACTGTCACAGGTCAGGAATGGTGAGAAGCACCCGGTTGTATACCTAAGCCGGAAGCTGAACAAGCACGAAAGGAACTATGCCATTGTTGAAAAGGAGTGTCTCGCCATTAAATGGGCCTTCGACTCCCTGAGGTATTATCTACTCGGGTGGTCGTTCAGGCTGGTCACTGACCATGCTCCCTGAAGTGGATGTGTGACAACAGGGAGAAAAATGCCCATGTGACAAGGTGGTTCCTGGCTTTACAGCCCTTTAAATTCACGGTTGAGCACAGGCCGGGCAAACTCCAGGATAATGCTGATGCCCTCTCCCGCGTGCACTGTATGGCTGGGTCAAGTGCTCAGGGGCTTGAGCAGAGGGGGAGGATATGTGACGGTATGCGAGGTGAGATATATGACAGTCACTATGTTTCACCTCGCATTCGGTCCATTGGAACCAGAATCCGGCCCAGGTTTTTCCAGCCTCTGTAGTTGGCTGGGTTCCGGTCCGGATATTCAGGTTCACTGGAATCCATAGGCAGCTGGGCTTTAAAGATCCAGGAAGAGAGCACAGCAATGCTCTGGCTGAGACTCAGAAGAGAATCTGAGTAAGAGGAGCGCTGGTTATTTTGGGCTGAAAGAAAAGGTTTGCTTTACTTCACCTTGTGTTTTGTGGGTGACGGGGACCAGCCCCTCACCGTATAGAGAGCGGTTACTGTATAGTTTAGCGCCGGACGGCAAGGATTTGTTTTACTGTTTTTGTTTATTTTTGTATGACTATTGCAAACCACTTGTAAATAAAGCTGGCAATACGCCAGGTTTTAAAGAAACTGCCTGTACGCTGACCTTCATTCTGAGAAAAGGTGATCCCCACGAGCTAATCTCCCACAAAAGCTAAGTTTTAGGTAGCATCAGGTACTGCTGCACACTGTATTCAGCTCCAGTATTAATTAATGAAGGACAGGCTTCAGCTCAGCCCATCGGTCACGTCCCTCTGACATGTTTCACCCACATTGAGCTTAATTGTAGACCTCTATGATTAAGCCCAATGTGGGTGAAACATGTCAGAGGGGAGTGACCGATGGGCTGGAATCTGAGCTGAAGCTGTGAAAAGTGTGGCATGCATTTGTATTCAGCCCCCCTGAGTCAATATTTTGTAGAAAAACCTTTGGCTGCAATTACAGCTGCAAGTCTTTTTGGGGATATCTCTACCAGCTTTACACATCTAGAGAGGGACATTTTTTGCCCATTCTTCTTTGCAAAATATCTCAAGCTCTGTCAGCTTGGATGGAGAACATCTGTGAACAGCAATTTTCAAGTCTTGCCACAGATTCTTCATTGGATTTAGGTTTGGACTTTAACTGGGCCATTCTAACACATGAATATGCTTTGCTCTAAACCATTCCATTGTAGCTCTGGCTGTATGTTTAGGGTCGTTGTCCTGCTGGAAGGGGAACCTCCGCC
The DNA here is from genome assembly GCA_029206835.1 of Rana muscosa. NCBI lineage: Eukaryota > Metazoa > Chordata > Amphibia > Anura > Ranidae > Rana > Rana muscosa. The sequence continues at coordinate 476,234,526 of CM055118.1, forward strand.
CCAGTCTCAAGTCTTTTGCAGAGGTTTTCTTCTAAGATTGCCCTGTATTTGGCTTCATCCATCTTCCCATCAACTCTGACCAGCTTCCCTGTCCCTGCTGAAGAAAAGCATCCCCACAACATGATACTGCCACCAACATGTTTCACGGTGGAGATGGTGTGTTCAGGGTGATGTGCAGTGTTAGTTTTACACCACACATAGTGCTTTGCTTTTAGACCAAAAAGTTCAATTTTGGTCTCATCTGACCAGAGCACCTTCTTCCACATGTTTGCGGTGTCCCCCACATGGCTTCTCACAAACTGCAAACAGGACTTCTTATGGCTTTCTTTCAACAATGGCTTTCTTCTTGCCACTCTTCCATAAAGGTCAGATTTGTGGAGTGCACGACTAATAGTTGTCCTGTGGACAGATTCTCCCACCTGATCTGTGGATCTCTGCAGCTCCTCCAGAGTTACCATGGACCTCTTGACTGTTTCTCTGTTTAATGCTTCCCTTGCCATACTCTTTCCGTATTCAGATGATGGATTGAACAGTGCTCCGCGAGATGTTCAAAGTTTGGATTTTTTTTTTTTTATAACCTAACCTACTTTAAACTTCTCAACTTTATCCCTGACCTGTCTGGTGTGTTCCTTGGCCTTCATTATGCTGTTTGTTTTCTACGGTTCCCTAACAAACCTCTGAGGGCTTCACAGAACAGCTGCATTTATACTAAGATTAAATTACACACAGGTGGACTCTATTTACTAATTGTGACTAAATGTGACTTCTGAAGGCAATCAGTTCACTAGATCTTAGTTAGAGGTATCAGAGTAAAGGGGGCTGAATACAAATGCACCCCACCCTCTTCACATATTTGTAAAAAAAAAATGAAAATCATTTTCCTTCCACTTCACAATTATGTGCCACTTTGCGTTGCTCTATCACATAAAATACATTAAAATTTTTGGTTGTAACATGAAAAATTGTGGAAAAATTTCAAGTGGTATGAATACTTTTTCAAAGTACTTTGTAGATCACCCAGCGGGAGGAATGTTTTTTTCTCAACAAAAGTGGAGTTACTCTTATTTATATGCAGTGGAATAACGTCCTTACAGGATGTCACCAATTTACAAGCCGACCTCAATGCTCTGTCTAATTGGGCGACTATGTGGCAGATGAGGTTTAATGTTGATAAATGTAAAGTTATGCACTTGGGAGCTAAGAATATGAATGCATCATACATACTAGGGGGAGTACAACTGGGGGGGATCCGTAGTGGAGAAGGATCTGGGGGTTTTGGTAGATCATAAGCTCAATAATGGCATGCAATGCCAAGCTGTGTTTTCCAAAGCGAGCAAAGTCCTTTCTTGTATTAAGAGAGGTATGGTCTCCAGAGAGAGAGATATCATTTTGCCCCTGTTCAATTCATTAGTAAAACCTCATCTGGTATATGCAGTTCAGTTTTGGGCACCAGTTCTCAAAAAGGATATCAGGTTACTGGAGAAAGTGCAGAGAAGGGCAACCAAACTGATAAGAGGCATGGAGGAGCTCAGCTATGAGGAAAGATGAGGAACTGAATCTATTCACTCTTGAGAAGAGGAGAATAAGGGGGAATATGATCAACATGTACAAATATATAAGGGGTCCATATAGTGAACTTGTTGTTGAGTTATTCACTTTAAGGCCATCACAGAGGACAAGGGGGCACTCTTTACATCTAGAGGAAAAAAGATTTCACCTCCAAATAGGGAAAGGTTTCTTCACAGTAAGAGCTGTGAAAATGTGGAATAGACTCCCTGCAGAGGTGGTTCTGGCCAGCTCAGTAGATTGCTTTAAGAAGGGCCTGGATACTTTCCTAAATGTACATAATATACTGTAACTGGGTACTGACATTTATAGGTAAAGTTGATCCGGGGAAAATCCGATTGCCTCTCGGGGGATCAGGAAGGAATTTTTTCCCCTGCTGTAGCAAATTGGATCATGCTCTGCTGGGGTTTTTGCCTTCCTCTGGATCAACTGTGGGTATAGAATTGGGTATATGGGATTGTACGATATTTTTTATTTTATTTTTATTTATTTTTATGGTTGAACTGGATGGACTTTGTGTCTTTTTTCAACCTGACTAACTATGTAACTATATATTTGTTATTATGTGTTTCCATATATGATATAGAACTCGCCCACACTGAGCTCTTGTAGAAGAGGAATATCTCTGAGAGACACATTGAGAAATCACATGACATATACTGTTACTGTTATAATAGCTAATAAATGTTGCGTTGGGATATACAGTATATTCAAATAAAGGCTTACCAATGATACTATGACTCTCCGTGTAAAATGTTTTAAAATAAGACTTTTAAAGGCTATTAATAAAAGATATACATTTGTATTACTTTTATGTTGTAGTGTGGATATCTTAAAAATCTGCTTTATACAACTTCTATTTTTTGGCATAACGTGCATGTGGTACCATATTGAGCCCACCTCCTTTGTTTGAATTGTTTTTGTTCCTTGTAGTTCCGTTTTAAAGCGGAGGTGCAGCCAAAAAAAACTGTTAGTAGCTGCTGACTTTTAATAAGGACACTTACCTGTCCTACTCGCCCACGATGTCGGTCCCGCCACAGCGATCGATCGCTGCTGGCAGGTCCCGGCTCCTCCATCCTGAGTAAGGGTAAGGCCGTAAGGCTTCACTGCCCGTTTCCTACTGCGCATGCGCCACTCGCACGGCGCTTTGTGAATGGGCGGCTTGCCTCCTGGGATACACACAGTTCCCAGAAGGCAGCGCGCCCCATTCACAAGAAGAGGAAGTGGAAGGAGACCCACCGCGGACGAGAAGAGGCACATTAGAGGCAGATTAGGGGACTTCCGCATAGCAACAGGCATTTAGGGTAAGTATAAAATTATTTTTTTTTTCTATAAATTTTTTTTTTTTTTTTTGGGATTTTTAATGTAAACATTTTTTCAGGGTGGACCTCCGCTTTAAGGGCTGATTCACACTTTAGTAACCTATTGTGGTGTGTTAATGAGTGTTGCCTTAAGGTAGTCTTTTATTTATTTTTTCAGCAACGCAGCGCACCACAACGCATTGTATATAAGTTTTGCACTGCAGTTCCTTGCATTCAGCTGTAAAGTGTATTGCATTACTAATCACAATGAATGCAACTCCAATGCACCGCACATGCAGAGATGATGCAGGAACTGACACATTGCTGCAATCCACGTGTTTGGGACCTAAAGTTTGAACACAAATATGTGACCAGTCTCACACACACACAAAAAGAAAAGATAATATATTGACTGGAAGATTGTGCAGAAATGTTTGAAGTTAGCTGGGTGAAGAAGAGTTAATTCTCTTCTCATCCGTAGGGCCAGTGGCGCAATGGATAACGCGTCTGACTACGGATCAGAAGATTCTAGGTTCGACTCCTGGCTGGCTCGAAATTTTTTATTTTTTGAAGGTTCCACTTTGCAAGCAATCTTTAACCTATAATACTAGTATATACTTACACTGCTCCCATTATTACACTAATGTTAAAAAAAAAGAAAAAGAAGAAGAAAATATAGGAAAAAAATCTGCTCCACCAATGCATTCCATTATACATTCATTTTTTTTCTTTTGGAGTTTGCCTGATGGTATTAGTAAATTGTTAAAAGCGTTCCAAAGAACCACTTATCTATTCCTAATTTCTTCTGGGAGATGCCCAGGCACCCCCTGGGGGGTCATCAGTGGCTTAGTACATTATAGTATTACTACTCAAACTGATGCATTCTGACACTTCTATATTTAGTTGGGGAATCTGAACCTCAATGACCGCACTGATGTTGGACAAGAAGGCCTGGCTCGCAGTCTCCACTCTAATTCATCCCAAAGGTGTCCTATTAGGTTGAGGTCAGGACTCTGTGCAGGCCAGTCAAGTTCCTCCACCCCAAACTCACTCATTCATGTCTTTATGGACCTTGCTTTGTGCACTGGTGCGCAGTCATGTTGGAACAGGAAGGGTCCATCCCCAAACTGTTCCCACAAAGTTGGGAGCATAAAATTGGCCAAAATGTCTTGGTATGCTGACGCCTTAAGCGTTCCCTTCACTGGAACTAAGGGGCCAAGTCCAACCCCTGAAAAACAACCCCACGCCATAATCCTCCCTCCACCTAATGATTTGAACCAGTGCACAAATCAAGGTCCGTAAACACATGGATGAGCGAGTTTGGGGTTGAGGAACTTGACTGGCCTGCACAGAGTCCTGACCTCAACCCGATAGAACCCCTTTGGAATGAATTCGAGACTGCGAGCCAGGCCTTTCTGTCCAAAATCAGTGCCTGACCTTACAAATACGCTTCTATAGACACACTCCTAAACCTTGTAGACAGCCTTCCCAGAAGAGTTGAAGCTGTTATAGCTGCAAAGGGTGGACCAACTCAATATTGAACCCTACGGACTGAGACTGGGATGCCATTAAAGTTCATGTGCGTGAAAGCCAGGTGTCTTAATACATTTGGTAATATAGTGTGTGTATAGAGATAGAGAGATTATATATATATATATATATATATATATATATATATATGATAGATAGATAGACATACACACAGTATCTCACAAAAGTAAGTACACCCCTTACATTTTTGTAAATATTTTATTCTATCTTTTCATGTGACAACACTGAAGAAATTACACTTTGCTACAATGTAAAGTAGTGAGTGTACAGCTTGTATAACAGTGTAAATTTGCTGTCCCCTCAAAATAACTCAAAACACAGCCAATAATATCTAGACATGTGCGCACTGAAATATTTCTTTTTGGAATTTCGTTTTTGTCAGAAAAATAAAATTATTTTGTTACTTCCGAAATTCGTTTTTATTTATTTCGTTTAAAAATGCATTCGTCCGAAAAATAGGATTTTTTGTACTCACCGTAAAATCCTTTTCTCTGACATCCATGGACTGACACGGTGTCTCTTTACACTTTACACGTGGGTTATGTCCCTGCTTGCAGGAGAAGACCTAGGCAGAATGTGAGATGTTATACATACATTCTAAAAGCCAGAGCTGAACAGCCCCACCCAGGGGGCGGTCCCTCCGGACATAACCCTCCCACTACAGTCAGCAGACTTCAGTTCGTAACAAAGCAGTACAAACTTAAAAGGAAGGGTGGGTGCCGTGTCAGTCCATGGATGTCAGAGAAAATGATTTTACGGTGAGTACAAAAAATCCTATTTTCTCTTACCATCCATGGACTGACACGGTGTCTCTTTACACTTTACACGTGGGATGTCCCAAAGCAGTGTTAAGAGGGATGGGAGCAGTATAAATGGAAAAACCAAAACTTCACTCCAATAAGGCAGAGCTCCTCAACGGAGGAGTCACAACTTTAAACAGCGGCCTGCAGCACCCTGCGGCCGAAGGAAGCATCCGAAAATGCAGCCACATTAACCTTATAAAACTTAAAAGGCATGAACAGACAACCAGGTCGCCACCTTGCACGCTTGTGCAACCGACGCTTCATGTCGGGAAACCCAGGAAGCACCAATTGCCCTGGTGGAATGCGCCGTAACCGGAAAGGGAGGCGCCCGCCCTTTGAGAGCATAGGCTTGAATGACGGTTTGTCTGATCCCCTAAAAATGATGGCAGACGAAACCGCTTGGCCCTGTTATGGACCAGAGACAGTCACAAACAGTGAGTCAGACTTCCGAATAGAAGCAGTAGCAGACAGGTACACCCGTAAGGCTCGTACCACCTCCAATATGTGCAGCGCAAACTCTCTGGGATGCGATGGGTGAGGACACAAGGACGGGAGGGCAATGTCCTCATGTAGGTGAAAGGTCAACACCACCTTTGGCAAAAAAGGAAGGTCGCGGATGCAACACCGCCTTATCCTTATGGATGACTAAATATGGCGACTTGCAGGACAAAGCCGCCAACTCAGACACTCGTCAAACAGAAGTGATTGCCACTAAAAAGGCCACCTTCTGAGACAAGACAAGAGGGGAATATCCCGGATATTCCCAAAAGGAGGTTCCTGGAGGACCGAGAGCACCAAATTCAGATCCCACGGTGGGAGAGGAGGCTTGACAGGAGGGAGCACATGGCGAACCCCCAACACAAGGTGCTAACCAAGAAAATGACCTGCTAGAGGTCGCTGAAAGAAGACGGCCAAGGCCGAAATCTGATCCTTGATGGTACTCAAAGCAAGCTTTTGGGTCACTCCACACTGCAGAGGACGCAGGATTCTGGGGACGGAATACGTTCGAGGACGCCAGTCCAGCGCTTCGCACATGGCGATATAAGCTTTCCAGGCACGGTGATAGATCTGCCGGGAGGAAGACTTCCGTGTCCTTAACATGGCCAAAATGACCAAGTCCGAGAGACCTCGGTCCCTCAACACCTGGCTTTTAACAGCCCTGCTGTTAAAGCCAGAGACTGTAAGCCGGATGAAACATAGGACCTTGAGACTGAAGGTCCTCCCTCATCGGCAAACACCAGGGAACGTCCGCGACAAGACGTACCAGATCAGCGTACCAGTGATGCTGAGGCCAATCCGGAACAATTAGGATCGCTGGAGTTTATATCAGGCGATAAGGACCCTATGGGGCCACCAACGCATCCGAGGCATCGCCCAAGGATCCCTGAATCTGGCCACAACCTCGACCCTTGCGATTGAGTCGAGAGGCCATCAGGTCCACATCCGGCGTGCCCCACCGTCGGTAAAGGAGTTGAAATATGCAAGGACCACTCTTCTTGGTCCGGTGTCTGGCGATTGGCGACTCAGATAGTCCGCCTGCCCATTGTCTATGCCCAGAATGTAAAATTGCCTACAGAGCCGGCACGTTTCTTCCGGCCCACTTCAGGATACGGACTACCTCGGAAGCCGCAGCTGAGCTCCGAGTTCCCCCTTGATGGTTTACATACGCCACCGCCGTGGCGGTGTCCGACTGGCTCCTGATGGAGCGACCCCGTACTCTCTCCGACCTGAGGAGAGACACAGTCGGATGGCCCGTATTTCCAGAACAGTGATTGGTAAACGGGCTCGTCCGGAGTCCAAGGCCTGAGCCGACAGGACTCCCCAGACTCCACCCCAGCCCGTCAGGCTGGTGTCCATCGTGAGTACCATCCATTGGATGGGAGGGGAACGACTTTCCGGACCGAAGAGCCGAGGACCTCAACCACCATGTCAGGGGCGCCCTGACCAGGTGAATCACCTGGATCTGAAGATCCAAGGACAACGAGGATTTGTCCCAGGTGGACAAGATCTCCTTCTGCAATGCCCTGGTGTGTGATTGGGCATACGGAACGGCCGCGAAGGAGGCCACCACGAGTCTCGGGACTCTCATGCAAAAAAAACGGATTGACAACCATTTTTGGGATGTCAGCACCCGCACCGCAGACTGAAGTGTCAGCAACTTCTCCAGAGGTAGGATACCGTTGCCTCCAAGGAGTCCAGAATCAGAACTAGATACTCCAGACACAGAGTCGGGACCAGGACGGACTCCTGAATGTTCAGGAACCACCCGAGTCCCTGAGGGTCTAATTGACGATAGTCACCTTTCCTCTAAGTCTGATACACTTTCTGCTCTTAGCAGAAGATCTTCCAGATAGCTCACGACAGCAATACCTTGCTGTAACAGAAGGCTAGAACCGGAGCAAGCACCTTGGTGAACACCCTTGGTGCCGAGGCTAGGCCGAAAGGAAGAGCCACAATCGATAGCGGACTTCGCTGATCGCAAAGCGCAGAAACTTCTGGTGACTTGCGCAGATCGGAACATGCAAGTAGGCGTCCTTGAAGTCCAAGGACGCCAGAAGAAAATCCCTTTGGTGGAGTGTAGCGATCACCGTGCGAATGGATTCCATGCGGAATTTCTGCACCTTCTCGAAGGCATTCAGGGCCTTGAGGTCCAGGATAGGTCGAACCACGTCCTATTTTTGGGACGACAAACAGATTCGAGTAGAATCCCTGAAAACTTTCCTGTGACGGAACCGGCACAATCACTCCGGACCTGATCAAATCCTGTACAGCCCCCAAGAGGGCTGCCCGACAGGTAGGAAGGAGAGGAAGATTCGAGGGAAAGAATCTGTCTGGGGGCCAGGATCGGAATACTATCCTGTATCCTGAGGTGACCACCTCGCACACCCACCAGTCGGAGATTCGGGAGGACCACCGATTCGTGACCTGCGAAGTCGTCCTCCCACCCCAGAGTCGGGCGGAGGCAAGACTTCACGCGGAGGCGGGCTTGGAAGCTGCTTGTTCGGCTTACGCACCCAGGGGCACTTGTGCCCACCAGCCGCACTGCCGTCAGTCTGAGAGGGCCTACCCGTGGACTCTGACGAAAAAACCCCAATTTGCTGGAAAGGAAGGCCCCTGTTTGCGGCGGGCCTCCTCACCCTTGCTAGTCTAAGGAAGAAGAGTGCTTTTACCTCCCATGACATCCATGACGATGTCATCCAGAGCAGCACCGAAAGGTCTACCACCTTTAAATGGTAGATCCGTCAGGAGCTTCCTAAGGCCAGCACTTCAACCAGATAAGACGACGCAATACCACCGCCGAGACAGAGGCCCTGGATATTAAAGGGGCCGCGTCCAACGTGGCGTCGCACACATAAACCAGGCCCTGAACCAGTTGGTGGGCCAAAGCAACTGTGTCTGGAGGAAGATTATGCTCCTGTACAGCTAGGTGCAACATTTTTGCCCAACCTGTAAGTGTTTAAGACACAAGGGTCGCCGCTACCACAGGCCGTAGGGCAGATCCCAACAAGGCAAACATGGCTCTGCTCACCACTTCGCAAGGGGGGGAAAGTTTGGGACTTTAAATGAGGCGCATATGTGGTGCACCTCCATCCCTGATTCGAAAAAAATATAAATGGAAGTTTGGGACTTTGAGTGAGACTGTAGACATGGTGTAGGTAAAAAAGGTACATGTTTATTCAAAATAAAACGCATGAACATCTTCAAACAGAAATCACATAGAGGGAAAAACATTCTGGTTGATGCGATTCCCTAGAGATACACACACATAAGTATGGGTATGCACAATATAAGCAACAAGGTACATCAGTGTGTGACCAGGTGCCACACAGTGATCCGTATGGATAATGGAATACATTTTGTGAATAACATATGTACAGATATCACATGGCAACAAGCGCTAAAAACATGAAAAAATTAGCATATAAAACCAGTAAGAGCATAAGTAAATGATTATGTTGTCAACTGAGTTGATGCGTTTTCTGATTGCCCGACGTGTTTCGTGGATATAAGTTACACTCTTCAGGGGCTAATGCTCAGGACATCTAAAAAATATAATACAGTGTAAATAACTAAATCTGGTTGCTGGTCAAAGGAAATAGGTGATGGAACACAAAAGCCCATCTTGGGTACTTACATGGAATCTGGTACAATGGGTGTGGTACATATGGAGCCCTGACCAAAGATAAGTCCGTCATGGGAGCTGAGGTGATATATAGCCGCACTTAGGCAGGGTGTACTATTGCAGCCCTCCTAAGAACACCGGAACATGCAGTGTTGATGTTAATAATACAAATTGAACCAGAGGTGGCTACCAAGGGCAATCTAAAAAAATGACACAAAAAATATAAATGTCAAAACATGTTCATGCCCGGTGAGGGAAGGACCACAATGGGGAAATAAAGGGTGAAATGACCTGATGCTCAAATCCCAGGAGTCCCAAAAATGCAGGGACCGATCCATGAACCATGCAGTATGGCGTCTCAGGATAGTGGTGGAGGTGTATTTGGGGAAGGTTCATATAAGAGCACTCCACACAGGTGCAGACTAATCATCACCAGCATTGTGTAGGCAATAGAGAACACCCCACACACACACACAGGTGCAGGCTAATGATCACCAGCATCATGTAGGCAAAGCGTAAGCCAGGAGGAACTTCCGATGTGGGTGGGGGAACGCCCACGGAGGAGCTCGTGTCTCCAAGCTGCGCCGGCTAAGATGGATGAACGCACGCTCAGTGTTGAGATGCCAACATGTGACGTCCCACGCTGGGCGGGACGCATGACGCCGATGCGCTGTGTGCCCGGGCCCCACCATCACACAACCCACCGCCCGTGTGGGCGGGGGAAGGGGGACAGCAAAGCGGACGCGCAGAGCGCATCGCAGCTCCCAAATGACAGACATAAAAAGGCCAGGGACATGCATAAGACCAAACCCCAATCCCAGAACCAGGGTAAAACGCATGTATGCTGCCCATTCTCATGGACATGGATGAACCATGTCCTGAGAGAGCACAGCCTCAATGAAGGCACATTACCTAATGGGGCTTGGCAACCTAACACCTGGGTGGCAGGGGAAAACTGCCTACCCTGTCTAACAGTCTCCATCCCTATTGAAAGAACGCAAGGGGGGGAAAGTTTGGGACTTTAAATGAGGCGCATATGTGGTGCTCACCACTTCTGACCTCCTGTCAGTGGGGTCCTCAAATGCAGGAGTCCCCTCCATCGGGAGAGTGATGGCCTTGTTCAACCGGGCGACTGGAGGGTCGACCCTGGGGGAGAAGCCCACTTTTTAAGTAGGGCATCTTCAAGGGGTATCTGATAGACAAACGCCGCGGGACCATAAAAAAATTCTTCTGCGGCTTTTCCCAGACCTTATCAATGAGCTGGTCAAAGAAAGTACATATGGAAAAACCTCTTTAGAAGGCCTGGCCTTAAAAGAACCAAAGGAGACTGTATCCGCCTGAGGTCCTGCATCCGCAGCATTTTAGCTTGAGAGTGTCCCTCACCGCAGTCATGAGTACACTAACAAGCGCCCTGTCATTTACTGACTCAGAACTGGAGTATTCCTCATAAGGAATGTCCTGTTCAAAACCATCCAATACATTCAGAACTAGGGTCCTGAGCGGTAGTGGCTAGGCCCATATCTGAATCAGCGCACTGCCCTCATGAATTAAAGTGGGGAGAGGGCGCTTTTTTGCTCCCTTGCGCTTGCCCACAGCTCCCATCCTGGTCAGAAATTATTCCAGGACTGCCCACAACTGGTCCCTAGGGACCGCAGGTGCTGAAGCACTGCCTGTTGTCCACTGACATTTAGGGGAAGCTGGTGACAGATACTCCATATTGCCCCCCTCTGAGACCCCTCAGATAAAAAGTCCACCCACAGGCTGTGCTGACTGAGGAGGGGGCGCCCAGGGGACTCACCAACCGGACCAGGGACCGCTCTGTTCCGCTGTCTGTACCACGCTGTGTCAGCGCTGGTGAGCTGTGAGGAGATTGTGAGGAGATTCGCGCTGTTACAGCAGCGCTAGAGGCCAAAACTAGTGCTGAAGAGCGCGCGGACTACAAGAAAATGGCCGCCGCACTTCACTGAGGCGCTCCGCGGCAAGATGGCCGCCATGACGCAGCAAAAGTGAAAAAAACAGCACACACACAGCGCCACTCGGCGCTCAGGCCCCAAAACACACAAAAAAAGGCCCCAAGCATATCTGCAGACCAGCATTAGCCCCCCCAAGAACAGTGTGACCCCCAGGCACCCCACACAGCACAGCGCCAGCAATGGTGTCAGAGAGTGACAATGAAATACAGGGGGAGACAGGGAAAATCCCCCACAGAGAAACACACAGCCTTTTGTACTCACCTGCAGGCAGGAGAGACTACTTACCCGTCCCCTGAGGGACCCACTGGTGTGTTTCTGACAGGACTATCACAGTGCAGTACTGAGTAGCTGTTGGCCCGGTCCACCGCGAAAGATACAGTCAGTCAGGAACTGTTCAGTCTTGAGAGGACCGTGGGAGCATGAAAGCAAACCCGGCCACCCCTGGAGTCATGGGGCCTGTCGTGAACTGAGTCTCACGCACACAAGGCGAGGATCAGCACGCTCGATGGTCAGACAGGGAAGACTACGAGGATATCTTGTACCCAACCTGTTGCCCAGCCGACAGTTGATAGAAAATTCTCAAAAATAAAATAAAAAAGAATTCCAGAAAAGGAATAAAAATAGGTCAGGAGACTGGCTCCTGAGAGAGCCACGTCTTCTCCTTCTGCTAGGCAGAAAAAAACTGAAGTCTGCTGACTGTAGTGGGAGGGTTATGTCCGGAGGGACCGCCCCCTGGGTGGGGCTGTTCAGCTCTGACTTTTAGAATGTATGTATAACATTTCACATTCTGCCTAGGTCTTCTCCTGCAAGCAGGGACATAACCCACGTGTAAAGTGTAAAGAGACACCGTGTCAGTCCATGGATGGTAAGAGAAATCTGAATTAATTAAGGTCGAATCTGTCAATTGAAGGCTTATGGTGTCTGTCGAATGTCCGAAGAAGATTCAACGAAGCAGCCAAACTGTACGACGCCGCAATCGTACATTTCCGGTCTAATGCTCCGCCCACAAGCTATAGTAAAATTCTAATGTTGTATGACTAGTAATAGTATTTATTAATTATTATTACTAGTCAACCAACATTAGAATTCTTCTATAGCCTATGGGCGGAACATTTGACCATAAATGTCCGCTTGTGGTGATCGTATGTTTTTAGCTGCTTCGTTGAATCTTCATGTCTCTATAATGTCGAATCTTTTCTCTCTATGTCGAATAATCTTGTACTAATAGAGTTAAGGTTAGGCACATTCGACCGCAGGTTCGATAGACACAGATCACTATTGTTACCGTCATGTCGAATCTTCTATCTATATCAAACTGTTGTCGCAACGAAACGAAAATAGAGAGAAAAAGGGGCCAAGGGCAAATTTATGCTGTGCCACATCCGGTATTTGTGATAGAGAAAAAGGAAAAGGTTTCCCCTGGGTGGACTTTTTAGGCACCAATTGTATTAATTTTCAAATATACAAAATATTAAAGTAAAAACGTTTTATTCATAATTAAACATATTTGACAAAAATTTTATATTGAGTTTAAAATTTACAAATCCAATGAATATCACCATGCAAGAAAATACATGTAGAACCTTCTTAAGACCCAACACGTTTCGAAATAAACTTCTTCAGGGGTGTGTAGAAGAAGGTCCGCTCCTGATGGGGAAAGTGAGAAGGGGCGGGTCTATTCATTTTTTTACACTGAAGAGGAAGTTCCCCATCAGGTCCGCTTAGCCAATGACGTAGGCAGGGTCTGAGATACGAGGGTGCCCCCGGCCCCCTCGCACCTCAGACCCAGCCTACGTCATTGGCTGAGTGGACCTGATGGGGAACTTCCTTCACAGTGTAGGTCCTCTCAGCCAATGACGTTTTGAGTGGAGACTGCAGCGCTGGAAATCGGATCGCTGCGGGACATTGGATTACATCGCTGGAATGTATTTTTTATTTTTAATAAAGGACTTTTCCAAGGTGTCTGTTTTTTTTTAAACTTTCTTCGTGAAATGGTAGGGGTTCAATGTACCCCTTACCAATTCACATGGGGTGGGGCCGGAATCTGGGGGTCCCCTTTGTTAACCACTTAACGACCGCCCACCGCCGATTTACGTCGGCAGAATGGCACGGACAGGCAGAATCACGTAGATCTACGTGATCGCCTTTGTGCAGTTGGGGGGTCCATCCGGACCCCCTTCAATGCAGTGAGCGGCCGTTAAGTGTTCGGGAGCGATCAGGCATGAGGGGGCGGGCGCTCGATTCCGCCCCCCCCCTCGCGATCGCTCCCGGCCAATGAAAATGCTTCCTCCGCCATGTGATGTAAACAAGGCTGGAGGAAGTGATGTCATCTCCCTCGCCGCGGTCTTTTCGTTCCCGGCGCCGAGCAGAGAAGAAGCAGGTTAGTGCACCAACAGTCCACTGACACGTAGGTACACATAGGCACACAAATCACCCCCCAGTCACCCCCAGATCACCCCCCAGGTCACCCCAAAGCCCCCAATCACAGTGTCACTGATTGCAGTGATCATTTATTTTACTGATCACTGCATTTAGTGTCATCTGTGATTGTAAAAAGTTGCAGGGCAGTTAGGATTAGGCCCCTTTAGGTCCAGGGTAGCCCCCTAACCCCCCCTAATAAAGGTTTAACCCCTTGATCACCCCCCAGGTAACCCTTTCACCCCCTAACTTCAGCGTCACTAAGCGATTGTTTTTCCGATCGCTGTATTCGTGTCGCTGGTGTTTTAGATAGGCAGTTATTTTTTTTTAGGTTCGCCGCAGGTTTTTATTAGTGTCAGGTACCCCCATATATTATTTTAACCCCCTGATTGCCCCTAGAGTTAACCCTTTCACCAGTGATCGCCGTATAAGCGCCACTGGTGTCACTGGTTAGCCAGTAAGTTATTTAGTTATTTAGGTTACCCGTCAGGTTTTTATATAGTGTCAGGTACCCCCATATTTAGTGAAAGTATGGTAAATATTGCGCTGAATGTGAAAAAAGAAAAAAAGGAGGAGAAAAAAGCTGCTACATAACAATATGACAAAAATTGCAAACGTGATGGGGATAAAGAAAGTAGCGCTGCCAAGAATGAAGAAGAAACAAATGAATGTCTCTCAAGGTGACAAGGTGGAACTAATAAACAATAAAACAATAATGTGAATGTGTAAGCAAAAAGTCAAAAAAATACACCAACATGTAACTCGCAAAAAGAGTTATACAATGTGTCCATCAAAATAATGTGAAAAGAATCAATATAAGGACATGCAGGTGTATAGTTCGTCAAACAAAGAACATCTTCCGGTTACAGGAATAGGTGAAATACTCTTACCAGAGCCCGTGGATCTGCCTGTCGATGACAGCAGATCATGAAAGCATATGAAATCCACCCACGACAACGAACAGCTTGTCTGATGACATCTGTTGCTTTAGAGTCTTGATTTTAGCCGTTGGAACACCGTGATCGTCTACTTCAAAGCTTGGAGGGAAATCCTGGATAGTTTGAGCAAATCTGAGCTTGTGAGAAATCAGCCCGACTCCCAATCAATGTACAGGGAATTCTACCTCAAAAGAGACCGACCATGGGTAGCTGGATAGTATAGAGTGGATCCAAGTAGAAATCTCTTTACCTCACATGCATGAAAAAGAAGAGACAAGGCTCCAATGGTATAGATCAAAAAAAATTTGTATAGGTTTTATTGGAATAAAACCAAAAATGTAACAATAAAAGTGATCACAGAAACAGAATAAAAAAGGCAATATGGGGAGTGGCGTACCAAGCCCTACGCGTTTCGTCCAAATAGGACTTCTACTGGGGCATCAACCTGCTCCCCCATATTGCACATGCATATATACACCAAACAATCAAAGTAAGAAGGGGAAACAACCAATCAGATGAGTTCCAACCTTCTTGGTCCGTGATTGGAGGAGAGACGACTGGATATCCAATCAAACTCGCAACCTCCAGGCAGGGACCAATAAAAACATAGTAATGGAAAAAGCTCCTCCCAAGTCGACTGACATAACTCATTTGACCCCGGAAGTAATAGTGATCTAGCCAATGGTAGCCTTGGACCATAGATAGACAGTTGCCATCATCCCCAGTGGCTGAAATCCATACCCGGTGGTCAGTTTCTCCGATTAAGACGTAAGTGCACTAAGGTTGAAGATTTCGTCACCCAATCAGCTATTCTTAAGAAAAGATTTATAGAGAAGGGATATGAAAGTGGCGACCTGGATATGGAAATCGATCGGATCTTACGGATCGATCGAAACACATTACTCCAGGAACGTCCAAAAAAAGTGAAGGACGAAAGATTTAAATGGTCTTTTGTTACCACTTACTCTGTCCAGTCTAGACAAATAAAAGAAATTCTGAAGAAACACTGGGGTGTTCTCCAAAATGATAGGATTCTGGGACCTGTTTTACCCGAACGGTCAAATGTCATCTTCAGGGGAGCCAGATCTATTCAAGGTCAGATTGCTCCAAATATCATCGACCCCCCTAAAAGATTGACATTTTTCCAAGAATACAAGGGATATTTCCCTTGCCGTAAGTGTAACGTATGCCTACATAACACCCATGGCAGACGGAAAAGCGAGACCTTTCAGTCCACGGTCACCTTACGGGTATACCAGATGAAACGTTTCACCACGTGTGCCACACAGTTTATTGTGTATCTCTTGACCTGCCCATGTAAAAAACAGTATATTGGTCGTACCATCAGGACCTTTTCGATTCGGGTCAATGAACACATAAATAATATTAAACTGGGGAAAACCAATCACAGCGTTCCCCGACATTACCTCCAACACCACGATCGTAATCCTATGGGGACACAATTTTTGGTGATTGACCAGTTTGTTCCCCATTGGAGGGGCGAATCCCGCATACGTGGAGTGTCCCGTTTGGAAACTTTTTGGATCCATGAACTCCGTACATACCAACCGTTTGGTATGAACGTGGAATGGGACATAAATTCGTTCATCAATCTGGCATAATTATTACATGTGTATATATACATATATGTGGGTCTATACCTTTTATTTTCCATCTCCGAGGTGTAGATATACTTTTTAGGATTCATGTGTATCTAAGTTATTAAATACTAATTACGCTGGCGTTCAGCAGTGCAAACCTTTGTGTTTGACTTGTTTGAACCCCAGTTTGTGATATTGGTAACATTATGGGGAGTGATTCCTTATGATTTTTTGTTTTTCCTTTATGTCCACAAGATGGCACTCCATGCTTAACAGGAATGCTTCTCTTTTTCCTTTTTATTTTTTTGCCTATATTAGCTCTGCCCCCACTCCTGTCGGGTGTGCGCTCACTGGAGAGCTTCTGGCATGGATGTGGGGCGCCATATAGTATATTGAGGTACTTGTCTCTAATCATCCTAATTGTTGGGATGATGGAGATGTGTTTCCTCTTTTCTACGCAGAGCTGGAACGCAGTTTACGCGGCGGTCTTGGCTTGCGTTGCGTCCCAGCTTTGCGACTCACGTGACGGGGGCGTGTGTCTCCTTTTCTTATAGCAGATACATGTCCCTCCCTTTACGCGGGGCTGGAGCGCAGCCGATGCGGCCGATCCTTTTCCGGTCGGCGCTGCGTTCCAGCGTGGTGGCGCTGCGGTTCACACCGCGGTCCACGTGATCGTTACGACGCAATGCGTCATGACGTCATTTTTATAGTAACTGGCGTCTCATGAGAAGAGACGCCAGTAAATGACATTTATAGCCTTTAAATATCCAGTGGCCATACCCTGAAGCCATAACGGGTAAGGCACCCAATGAGGGATTACATTAATGTAGGTGCGTTGCCTTGATATGCGACGCACCTCCCCCTATCCCTCCACCGATCCAATGAGTCCTTTCATCTGAGCCGATTGGTCAGTGGTGAGCGGGTCCACCATTGGCTATTTCAATTGACCAATGGGAAGTGGTAGTTGATTGTGTGGGAGTTGATTTCTGTATATCACCTCCTCTGTCATTTTGGCGGTCCTTTTAAACAAGGCTACCATTGGCTAGATCACTATTACTTCCGGGGTCAAATGAGTTATGTCAGTCGACTTGGGAGGAGCTTTTTCCATTACTATGTTTTTATTGGTCCCTGCCTGGAGGTTGCGAGTTTGATTGGATATCCAGTCGTCTCTCCTCCAATCACGGACCAAGAAGGTTGGAACTCATCTGATTGGTTGTTTCCCCTTCTTACTTTGATTGTTTGGTGTATATATGCATGTGCAATATGGGGGAGCAGGTTGATGCCCCAGTAGAAGTCCTATTTGGACGAAACGCGTAGGGCTTGGTACGCCACTCCCCATATTGCCTTTTTTATTCTGTTTCTGTGATCACTTTTATTGTTACATTTTTGGTTTTATTCCAATAAAACCTATACAAATTTTTTTCGATCTATACCATTGGAGCCTTGTCTCTTCTTTTTCATGCATGTGAGGTAAAGAGATTTCTACTTGGATCCACTCTATACTATCCAGCTACCCATGGTCGGTCTCTTTTGAGGTAGAATTCCCTGTACATTGATTGGGAGTCGGGCTGATTTCTCACAAGCTCAGATTTGCTCAAACTATCCAGGATTTCCCTCCAAGCTTTGAAGTAGACGATCACGGTGTTCCAACGGCTAAAATCAAGACTCTAAAGCAACAGATGTCATCAGACAAGCTGTTCGTTGTCGTGGGTGGATTTCATATGCTTTCATGATCTGCTGTCATCGACAGGCAGATCCACGGGCTCTGGTAAGAGTATTTCACCTATTCCTGTAACCGGAAGATGTTCTTTGTTTGACGAACTATACACCTGCATGTCCTTATATTGATTCTTTTCACATTATTTTGATGGACACATTGTATAACTCTTTTTGCGAGTTACATGTTGGTGTATTTTTTTGACTTTTTGCTTACACATTCACATTATTGTTTTATTGTTTATTAGTTCCACCTTGTCACCTTGAGAGACATTCATTTGTTTCTTCTTCATTCTTGGCAGCGCTACTTTCTTTATCCCCAACCCCCATATTTAACCTAATAAAGGTTTTAACCCCCTGATTGCCCCTAGTTAACCCTTTCACCAGTGATCACCATATAAAGGTTACGGGTGACGCTGGTTGATTAGTTTGCTTTTTATAGCATCAGGGCACCCGCCGTATATAACCCAATAAAGGTTTAACCCCCCTGATCGCCCGGCGGGTGAGATCAATTAGGTTTTAGCGCCAGAGAGGGTCTGCGTCGCCCCAGGCAGTGTTAGGTTAGTGACAGTAACGCTAACACCCACGCGCAAAGCATACACCCCCCTTAGTGGTATAGTATCTGATCAGATCTGATCAGATCTATACTAGCATCCCCAGCGGTTTAGGGTTCCCAAAAACGCAGTGTTAGCGGGATCAGCCCAGATACCTGCTAGCGCCTGCGTTTAGCCCCTCCGCCCAGCCCAGCCCAGCCCAGCCCACCCAAGTGCAGTATCGATCGATCACTGTCACTTACCAAACACAACACACATAACTGCAGCGTTCGCAGTGCTTGGTTTTTGGGGCCCTGTACGCGGCTAGGCTCCCAAAAAGTCCCACACATGTGGTATCCCCGTACTCAGGAAAAGCAGCAGAATGTATTTTGGGGTGCAATTCCACATATAACCATGGCATGTGTGAGCAATATATCATTTAGTGACAACTTTTTGTACATTTTTTTTTTCTTTTTGTCATTATTCAATCATTTGGGACAAAAAAAAAAAAAATTCAATGGGGTCAACATGCCTCTCAGCAAATAGCTTGGGGTGTCTACTTTCCAAAATTGTGTAATTTGGGGGGGTTTTGTGCCATCTTGGCATTTTATGGCCTTCAAAACTGTGATAGGTAGTGAGGAGTGAAATCAAAAATGTATGCCCTTAGAAACCTTGAAGGCGGTGCTTGGTTTTTGGGGTCCCGTACGCGGCTAGGCTCCCAAAAAGTCCCACACATGTGGTATCCCCGTACTCAGGAGAAGCAGCAGAATGTATTTTGGGGTGTAATTTCACATATGCCCATGGCATATGTGAGCAATATATCATTTAGTGACAACTTTGTGCAAAAAAAAAAAAGTTTGTCATATTCCCGCAACTTGTGGCAAAATATAAAATATTCCATGGACTGAACATGCCTCTCAGTAAATAGCTTGGGGTGTCTACTTTCCAAAATGGGGTCATTTGGGGGGGTTTTGTGCTATTTTGGCATTTTATGGCCTTCGAAACTGTGATAGGTAGTGAGGAGTGAAATCAAAAATTTGCGCCCTTAGAAATCCTGAAGGCGGTGCTTGGTTTCCGGGGTCCCGTACGTGGCTAGGCTCCTAAAAAGTCCCACACATGTGGTATCCCCGTACTCAGGAGAAGCAGCAGAATGTATTTTGGGGTGCAATTCCACATATAACCATGGCATGTGTGAGCAATATATCATTTAGTGACAACTTTTTGTAATTTTTTATTTTTTTTTTGTCATTATTCAATCACTTGGGACAAAAAAAAAATATTCAATGGGCTCAACATGCCTCTCAGCAATTTCCTTGGGGTGTCTACTTTCCAAAATGGGGTCATTTGGGGGGGTTTTGTACTGCCCTGCCATTTTAGCACCTCAAGAAATGAGATAGGCAGTCATAAATTTAAAGCTGTGTAAATTTCAGAAAATGTACCCTAGTTTGTAAACGCTATAACTTTTGCGCAAACCAATAAATATACGCTTATTGACATTTTTTTTACTAAAGACATGTGGCTGAATACATTTTGGCCTAAATGTATGACTAAAATTGAGTTTATTCGATTTTTCTTATAACAAAAAGTAGAAAATATCTTTTTTTTTCAAAATTTTCGTTCTTTTTCCATTTATATCACAAAAAATAAAAATCGCAGAGGCAATCAAATACCATTAAAAGAAAGCTCTATTTGTGGGAAGAAAAGGACGCAAATTTCATTTGGGTACAACATTGCATGTCCGCACAATTTACAGTTAAAGCAGCGCAGTGCCGAATCCCAAAAACAGGCTTGGTCCTAATGGCCCGAAATGGTCCGGGGCTTAAGTGGTTAAAGGGGTCTTCCAGATTCCGATAAGCCCCCTGCCCACAGACCCCACAACCACAGGGCAAGGGTTGTGGGGATGAGGCCCTTGTCCCCATCAACATGGGGACATCCCCCCATGTTGAGGGCATGTGGCCTGGTACAGTTCAGGAGGGGGGGGGCGCTCTCTCGCCCCCCCTTTTTTCCTGCGGCCTGTTAGGTTGCGTGTTTGGATAAAGGGTCTGGTATGGATTTTTGGGGGAACTCCATGCCATTTTTTTTTATTTGGGGTGGAGTTCCCCTTAAAATCCATACCAGACCTGAAGGGCCTGGTATGGATATTTGGGGGGAACCCCACTCATTTTTTTTATTTGCGGCAGGGTTCCCCTTAATATCCATGCCAGACCTGAAGGGCCTGGTAAATGAATTTGGGGGGACCCCCACCCATTTTTTTTTATCAATGACTTTTCTATGTATTGCCGGGAGCCGACAATTCAGTATAGCCGCGAGTGAGCTTTAAATTACTTTTTTTCCTTCAGAAATTACACTTTGTGTAGGGACAGTTATAAGCACAGGAAACAAGCGCGACTTTACATGCATACTATACACACCCCCCAGGTACGAAATTTAAAGGAATATTTCACTTTTATTGTTTCACTTTAAGCATTATTAAAATCACTGCTCCCGAAAAAACTGCCGTTTTTAAAACTTTTTTTTTGCATTGATACATGCCCCCTGGGGCAGGACCTGGGTCCCCAAACACTTTTTATGACAATAACTTGCATATAAGCCTTTAAACTTAGCACTTTAGATTTCTCCCATAGACTTTTACAGGGTGTTTTGCAGCTTTTCTAATTTGCAGCGAACACCCCAAATTGTTCGCTGTTCGGCAAACATGCGAACAGGCAATGTTCGAGTCGAACATGAGTTCGACTCGAACTCAAAGCTCATCCCTACTCTTGGGTTCAATGGTGCATGTCTGGTGGGAATGTCCTAGGATCAGGTCAGTTTGGAAGAGGATATTTAACCTCATATTCAAGGTCACTAAGTATTCGATTCCCAGGTCCGCTTCTATCGCTCTCCTCAATGCTCGTATTCCTAGCATCCCCAAACCCACTCAGCAGCTGATCCACTTTATGCTACTCGGGGCCAAACTTACCATTGCTAGGGTTTGGAGGCAGCCCAGGGTTTCCATTCTGGCAATACAAAGTAAGATCTCTTGGATTATGGCACAGGAGAAGTTGGCTTGTATTTTATCAAATACAATTCCTAAATTTGAAGCTGTGTGGGAACCTTGGGCTGCTTACCGTGGTATTTCTCTGGTGGTCGGGATCAACTCTGATCACCCCATTTCCTAAACCTCACATTAGGCACGTGATTTCTTCCCTCTTCTCATCTCTTTCTTCCTTTTTCTCTTTCTCCTTTTTAGGTCTTATTATTTATTATTATCCTTTTTATCTTAGGTTGATAGATGTGACTTAGGGGTTTTGCATAATTAATTGGTATGAAGTTGTTTCAGCTACTTTGTGAATCGAATTCAATATGCGTTTCAGAGCTAGAGTCTAATTGTTTTCTCCATTAGAATTCCTCATATGCTTGTGGTTAGGTTTCTGTGAGGGGGCGGGCTGGGGGGGGCCTGACCAGGGCACAGGATAATCCCATTTGGGGTGCCCGGGATGGGTAGGACTTCCCAGACCGTCTGACTCTCTGGTTCATTTTTATACCGTTCTTCTCTCTCCTTACCCAGGGGTTAACTTATAATTTCAGTTCCTCGACCCATGGTTTTTCTCTGAAACACTTTTGGAGGATTTGTTGCTGAGCCTCCGTTTTGTGCTGTTTTATTTTTTTGTAATTCATGATATTGCCCTTTGTCATGCTGTACTTATTTGATATCTATATTTGATTTGAAAAATAAAAATCTATTGAACGCAAAAAAATTTAGCAAAAGGTTGTCAATATTTCATTGGATATAGTTTAAAAGAATTTGGAGATAAACAGCATGCTGGATTTTGTCAATGGGGCCGCCAATCAAACAAGCAGGGGCATCAAAGTGGACAATCAATACGAGTCTGGGTAGAACATTTTTATGGAATATTTATTCTCCCCCCTTGAGGAAAGAGTTCTTCCCAGATGCAGAGAGCAAGCTGATCGACAAAAGCGATATACTGAGACTAAAGTGGAGATCCCTATGAATACATAAAAAGTAGTAAATTATATGTTGTACCATATTATAACTCACTAGTGTAAAACTAAAGAATGATCCAATGTGCAGATATGTATTTGGGAGAGATATTAAAATACCTGGAAATATTGGATCAGTAAAAGGACCCAGTAATGTCCACTGTTGGACAATGTATTGCAATAACTACAAAAACAGCAAAAATATATAATAAATCATCACTATAGGAATTAATTTAGATTATTTTAGATTTATATAAACAATTAAATTATTAACCACTTCGCATCCGGGCCAATTCTGACACTTCGCTCCTACATGTAAAAAGCCTAATTTTTTTGCTAGAAAATTACATATAACCCCCAAACACTATATATATTTTTTTAGCAAAGACCCTAGAGAATACAATGGCGGTCATTGAAACTTTTTATCTCGCACGGTATTTGCGCAATAATTTTTCAAACGCATTTTTTTTGGAATAAAAACGGTTTCATGAATTAAAAAATATTAAAACATTAAAGTTAGCCCAATTTTTTTGCATAATGTGAAAGATGAAGTTATGCCGAGTGAATAGATACCCAACATGTCACCCTTCAAAATTGTACACGCTCGTGGAATGGCGCCAAACTTCGGTACTTAAAAATCCTCATGGGCGACGCTTTAAATTTTTTTACTGGTCACATGTTTTGAGTTACAGAGGAGGTCTAGGGCTAGAATTATTGCTCTCGCTCTAACGTTCGCTACGATACCTCACATGTGTGTTCTGAACACCGTTTTCATATGTGGGCGGGACTTACGTATGCGTTCGCTTCTGCGTACGAGCTACCAGGGACAGGGGCGCTTTACATTTTTTTTTTTATTATTTATTGTTAATTTTACTTTTAACTTTTTATTTTGACAGTTAGAAAAAAAAAAAAAAAAAAAAAGATCACTTTTATTCCTATTACAAGGAATGTAAACATCCCTTGTAATAGGAATAAGCATGACAGGTCCTCTTTACAGTGAGATATGTGGTCAATAAGACCCCACATCTCACCTCTAGGCTGAGAAGCCTGAAATAAAAAAAAAAAAAAAAACGATCACCACTTCCTAGCCGAAGCGGCGCCGTTTTTTTTAATGCAGAGGCCGGGCGTGATGTCATAACATCGCGCCCGGCCTCAGAACGATCATAGAGACTCCGGCGACCATCTGGTCCGTCGGAAATCTCTATGGTTAGAAGCCGGGGCCGGCGGATCCTGTCACCGACTCACCGATCGCTCAGGTGAGTCGGTAGAAGCACCGGAGGGCGGCGGGAGGGGGGGACGTCCCCTCTCGCCGCCTGTAAGAACGATCAAGCGGCGGAACAGCCGCTATGATCATTCTTACGGTACAGAGAATCGCCGGCTCTAAAAAACGATATCTGAATGATGCCTGTAGCTGCAGGCATTATTCAGATATCCCGGCTGAAAGTCAAGGACGTCCCACGGATGTCCTTAGATGCGAAGTGGTTAATAATAAATTAAGGTAAACGCCTCTTTTTAGTGGCGCTATTCGGCCGCTAGCGGGGCGCTTTTAACCCCCGCTATCGGCCGAAAAAGGGTTAAAACCTCCCGCAAAGCACTGCTACAGCGGCGCTTTGCCGGCGGCGCTGCCCATTGATTTCAATGGGCAGGGGCACTTTAGGAGCAGTGAGTTCAGGACTTTTTCCTGATGCCCTGCCAGCGCAACGCTCCAGTGTGAAAGCCCTCGAGCTTTCACACTTGTGTTGCGTTTGTTAAAAATATGATTTTTATTATATTACTCAGACATAGGATACATGGGACAATTTTACAATAGTGAGTTGGTCAGTCTTTTTTGGTTTGAGTAGATTTCTCAAACAAATGTTGTTTTCATACAATGGGGTTAGATACCATTGTTGTATTCATGTCTATAGCTACAGTAAACAAGTAAGACATTACTTGTTTGAGATTTCTTTCAGCTCTCAAACTGAAAGAATGAGTGTTAGATTACTGTTAAGTAGACAATAGGTAGATAGCATTGTTGTATTCAACAGCTACAGTAAACAGGTATGTTTTTTGTTGTTTGGTAACACATAAAAGCAGGCATAAGCTAGGACACACACACATCATGTTGCTGTAAGATCAGAAGAAGCCACTCATCATGAGAAGAAGATGCCTGGTCACCAGCAATGGAGATCATGAACATAGCGTAATCGAAGTTAAGTAACCTTTAAATGTATTTGTACTGTTATAGACCATAGGCTGTTCATTTGCTAGGCATTTTGCTTGTTATAGAGATCTGTCAGTCTTGTATTGTAGTCCTAATATTGTAATAGTTTTGTATGTACAGCATCTTGTATAGTAAAAGCACATTTACACACTGCAGAAGTCTCAGCTTCCTTGTTATACCATAGAGTAACCTTGCTAGATAGGCGCAAGCAAAACATTTGGGGGCTCGTCCGGGATCTGTGCTATAATTCAATTGAAGCAGACTTGTTTTTCTGTAGTGTGTTGTGTAGCTTGTGCTAGGTAAAATGCTGCATAAGCTGTTTAGGAAAAGCAAGGCTGCAGAGGGTTCTGGTGACCAGAAGAAAGTGTGCAGCTTACCTATCTGGGCCAGAAACAATGAGTGGGAGCCTCTTGCTAAAGAATTTGTGAAGTATGCTTCTCCCTTGAAGCGGACTTGGGGTGATAATGTCTCAGATCATTTTGTAGATTTTAGCCTTAAGGGGTTGGATTTAGGTAAGAAAGAGAAGAGGACAATGTCCACAGTGGGTTGGTACTTCCTCCATGCTCTCTATACTGAATCACATAGAAGGGAGAAGGCAGAGGCAGAAGTTAAGGTATTAAAAGACCAGCTAGCAGTTGCTTCAGAGTGTGTACGTTCAACTGCTAGTCGGGCTGATGATTTGCAAGAGCGGTGTGCAGCCCTCATGACCAAATCAATTAATGCCTGAAGGAAAAGGAAGAGGCGTAAACCTGTTAGTAAAGCCAGGGTACGTGCCATTGTCACATCCCAAAATTGGGATTGTGAGGATGTGCTCTCCTCAAATGATAGTGAGGATGAGGACATAGAGTTTGATATTTCAGATGATGATCTGCTTGTAGGAAAGAAAAAGTATGCCAGACCTCTCATTACTAAGCATAGGAAATGGCAACATGATAGAGAGGATATGGCAGATGGGGAGGTGCATTATCGCAACCCCAGAGATGTTGAAATTGAAGAAGTATGGGAGTTTACACAAACTGAACTCCATGAGCTGGCAAAACAATACAAACAAAGGTCTGGCGAGCCCCTATTGAGTTGGCTCCTACGCTTATGGGATGAAGGGGCGTACAGTGTTGTTTTGTCAGGTAAGGAAGCAGTGGCTATGGGAGTGTTAACCCATGATCCACAATTGCGTCAGGCAATGCGAAAAGCCTGAGAGTTTAGCGTGAATTTTTCACTGTTAGACCTTGTGAGAGATGGAATAGTCCGAGTATACGCCAGTCCTACTGACCTGGAAAATACCTACTCCTGGAGATCAATAGGAGAGGGTATTTCCAGGTTACGTGAGATGGGTTGTATAACCGGATTAAATACATTTCCAGAATGGATAGGTCCAGATATGGAACCTTTTACGTCTGCTCTGAGCTCTAAGCTGATGAATTCTGGGCCATTTAATCTCAGGGCTCCATTATTGTCCTTGTTGGGAGGCCTGGGATTAAACAGCAAGATTAATTAAGCCACAACCCTTTTAAGCCAGTTGGGGGAGATAGAGGAGGCTAAAACAAAACCTGTCAGGGCAATAGATAAGGTCAAGGCCAGACAGGAAGAATACAAGCAGAAAAGAACAGAGAAGAAACAGAATGGGGTAGAGAAGACAGAAGGTGAAGAGAAAACCAGGCTAGTTATTTCTAGGAAAGAAATGTGGGTGGACCTATTAAAGGCAGGAGTACCTAAAGATGAGATAGATGGCATGTCTACTGCAGAAATGCTGAAGAGGTGGAAACATTTAGTAGGGAAAACTGTCAGGGTTAGAAACACTACTCCTAGTGAAGATAACATCAGCCTAGACTTAGAGGAAACAGAACAGACCCCTCCTGCTAGCCCCAAACCAATTCCCAAAACTGAACATGAACCCAAACCCAAATCCCTTTATCCTGGGGAGGAGTTAGAGTGAATCAGAAAAGGGGATTGGGAGGTTCAATATCCTTTATGAAGGGAAGGTGAGTCTCCTGTAATAGCAGCAAGGGCAGTGACAGCAGGAGACCGACGCCCATATGCACCTGTCACTGTATGGTGGGGGAAGTCATCTTCTCCTACACATGTAATGGCTTTAGTTGATAGCGGAGCTGAAGTTACACTTTTGCAAGGAAATCCTTCCCATCACAAAGGAGAATTGATTTATGTAGAAGGTTTGGGAGGGCAAACTACACCAGCAGTTAGGATACGGGTGAAATTGGCTATTGGCAAGGGATCAGGATTTATGACAAATGTTTTGATATCAGAGTTACCCGAAAATATTCTTGGGATGGATGTACTTCAAGGTCAGTCAATTCAGACTGAAAGAGGTACATTCACATTCGGGTATCCTGATAAAGCGTATCTGGTAAGGGCGGTGAAGGCTGTGGTCAGAGGTCATGCGAAATGGACCCCTGTCTACATTCCTCCACCAGAGAAGCCAGTCTGTCTCAAGCAGTACAGACTTCCTGGAGGCCACAAAGAAATTGGGGAGACTATTCAAGAACTGTTGAGAGTAGGGATCCTTAGACCTGCTGTAAGTCCTTTCTCGTCTCCGGTGTTCCCAGTAAAGAAACCTGATGGGACATATAGAATGACTGTGGATTACAGAGGTCTAAACAAAGTGGCACCTCCATTGAAGTCAGCTGTACCAGATATGATCTCAATTGTTGAGAAAATTGCTAAAGATGCAGGAGAATATCATGCTGTGATAAACCTGGCTAATGCTTTCTTTTAAATTTTGATAGACCCAGATTGTCAAGACCAGTTTGCTATGGTGTGGGACGGCCGCCAGTACACTTTCACTGTCCTTCCGCAAGGCTAGCTTCATTTTCCAACGATTTGTCATGGACTGATTGCCCGAGATTTAAGTACCCTGAATTTGAGTCGCTGTGTTTCACTACATTGATGACATCATGATCTCTGGGACAAAAGAAGATGTAACTGAAGCACTGCACCTGCTGATACAGCACTTGGAGAACAGAGGGTGGGCTATCAACAGAGACAAAGTCCAAGGACCTGCCACAGAGGTAAAATTCCTAGGAATGATGTGGACTGGGCCACAGCGGAAGATTCCAGAGACAGTTGTGCAAACTATCCAGGCGCTGTCGCCCCCTACTACCAAAAAAGAGGCACAGAAGTTCATTGGAGTTGTAGGATTCTGGAGATCGTTCATCCCACATCTTGGACTGATATTGAGGCCTATATACAATGTTACCAGAAAAAAGACTGAGTTCTCATGGGGTTCAGAACAGCGGACTGCATTTCTGGTTGCTAAAGAAGCTATTTTGCAGCATCAGGGATTGGGACCCGTGAGACAAGGAGTACCATTTCAGCTGGATGTAGTGGAGCAGAATGGTACCATATCATGGAGTCTGTGGCAGCCAAATGAAAAGAAAGGACTGAGAGCAATACTTATTGGATTTTGGTCCAAACAACTGACAGGGGCACAGACGAGGTACACGCCCCTAGAGAAGTACCTGTTTGGGGCCTACACAGCACTTCAACATGTAGAGACCATTACAGGAAAGGACACAGTTACCATCCATACTGCATTGCCAATAGCAGGATGGGTGAGAGATAATGGACTGACCACTAGGGCAGCTGTAGCCCAGAACCAGACACTGATGAAATGGAAGTGGTACCTTCAAGAAAGAGGGGGTATTGCAGCTGGGGATGTTAGAGACATTGCAAAACAGTTGGCAGGGCTTGTTACTTTTACCAGCACCCGGCCAGAAGAAGAAATTCCTGTGCTGCAGTCATCCCCCATTCAAGAGGCTCCACCCTTTGAGTCTCTGTCAGAAGACATGAAGGAGTCAGCATGGTTCACTGATGGTTCAGCCATAATCACCTCGTCTGGGCGTAAATGGACAGCAGCAGCCTACAACCCAAGTACAGACACAGTCCTGCAGGAGTCCGGAATCGGAGGGTCCAGTCAGTATGCAGAGTTAAAAGCTGTAGTGATGACTCTTCAGGAGGATCCTTCTTCCCATGTCACTATCTACACTGACAGCTGGGTGGTTTTTAAAGGACTGACAACTTGGATGCCCACGTGGAAGTCCAATGAATGGATGATTCATGGAAAGGTGGTGTGGGGAGGCAAGGAAGTCTGGGACTACATCTGGAAGGAAGCTCACTCCCGCACCATAAAAGTGGGGCATGTTGATGCACATGTGCCCCTAGTACCAGACTTTGAGAACTATAACAGAGTTGCAGACGAAATCGCCAAAGTGAAGGCAGTTGTGCCAATTGATCCTGTTTTGATGAACTTGGCCAACTGGGCACACAGGCAATCTGGACATTTGGGGCAGAAAGCAACATATGAATGGGCACAGCAGAGAGGATTGCCTATATCCATGGACATGATAAAGACTGTAATAGGGAACTGTACAGTGTGTGGAGAAGTGCGACAATGGCCATTGCAAAAGTACTCCCCCGGGTCGATTAGGAGGGGTGAGAGGCCTGCAGAGATCTGGCAGATTGACTTCATCGGTCCCCTGCCCCGGGGAAACAATGGACTGAGATATTGTTGCACTGCAGTGAACACCTATTCAGGACTTATGCTTGTTCATCCTTGCAAACGTGCAAATCAAGCCGCAACGCTTCAACTGCTTCAGAAACTTGTCGTTGCTTATGGTTGTCCCAAACAAGTCCAAAGTGATAATGGCTCACACTTCACTGGATCAACAGTACAGCAGTGGGCCAAAGATTCTGGAGTGTACTGGTTGTGCCACATCCCATACCATCCACATGCAGCTGGTTTGATTGAAAGATACAACGGGCTATTGAAAGACCAGATACGCAAACTTACACCCACACATACACTAAGGGGGTGGGGGATCGGGTCCTCACACAGGCAGTCGTGTTGTTAAATTCTAGGCCAATAGCCAAAAGCACACCATATGAGAGGATGGTAGGGGCTGAGGCACAGATTCCACAGCTGGAGTGCAGAGTTCAGTATTTATGTAAGGTTCCTGAAAGAACAGGGTTTAACAGATACCATGTTACTGCTTCCCATGACATAGAAACCAAGAGTGACGTATCTGAAGCTGAAGCCTATCTAGGAATGAGAGGGAATCTGGCAAAAAGGTTTGAAGTTATATTTGCATTGGCAGATGAGCTTCAAGACAGTGGCTGGGACTCTGACTGGTTAGTGGATACTTCTCAGCAAGAGTGGAAAGTGAGGCTACATAACATCAAACCTTCCAAAATAAACAGCAGTGATCTTCTGGGAAATATCAGTATATTTCCTCTCCTCCCTATTGATGTTCTTTGGGAGGGTCAGAGGTGCATAGAGGCAGGTGGCAAAGTATTGGTCAGATATCCAGGCAAGAAGCCATTTAGAGGAGAGATTGTAGCTGAAGGGCCAGGATCTACTGTTTATGTATTGTTAGAAGGAACAGATAATCCGCTTTGTTTTCCGCTCCACAGGCTGTCTCCGATTTGATCCATAGGAAGACCAGAGAAAAGTGGTTACATGATGGAAAGAATGACGGAAGATCGCAAGAGCTGTGGAGAGCAAGGCCTTTGATGTATTTCAAGCCTGGACTTATTTCTAAAGAACTTTAGAATGGACTTTCTAATGAACTATTATCCAAAGACTGAAACACCTTCCCAGTGACAGAAATATGGGAGGGGTTCCATTTAAGGAAAATTCATGTGTAGAATGAGTTGTTAGTAATGAAGAGATTTTCTGTGTAGTCTGAGAAAAAAATAAAAAAATAAATCATAGGGTGGAATGTGTTGCGTTTGTTAAAAATATGATTTTTATTATATTACTCAGACATAGGATACATGGGACAATTTTACAATAGTGAGTTGGTCAGTCTTTTTTGGTTTGCGTAGATTTCTCAAACAAATGTTGTTTTCATACAATGGGGTTAGATACCATTGTTGTATTCATGTCTATAGCTACAGTAAACAAGTAAGACATTACTTGTTTGAGATTTCTTTCAGCTCTCAAACTGAAAGAATGAGTGTTAGATTACTGTTAAGTAGACAATAGGTAGATAGCATTGTTGTATTCAACAGCTACAGTAAACAGGTATGTTTTCTGTTGTTTGGTAACTCAGCCTGACACATAAAAGCAGGCATAAGCTAGGACACACACATCATGTTGCTGTAAAGATCAGAAGAAGCCACTCATAAGAAGAAGATGCCTGGTCACCAGCAATAGAGATCATGAACATAGCGTAATCGAAGTTAAGTAACATTTAAATGTATTTGTACTGTTATAGACCATAGGCTGTTCATTTGCTAGGCATTTTGCTTGTTATAGAGATCTGTCAGTCTTGTATTGTAGTCCTAATATTGTAATAGTTTTGTATGTACAGCATCTTGTATAGTAAAAGCACATTTACACACTGCAGAAGTTTCAGCTTCCTTGTTATACCACAGAGTAACCTTGCTAGATAGACGCAAGCAAAACAACACTGGAGTGAATAGAGCCGCTGTTTCAGGGCGCTTTGCAGGCACTATTTTTAACGCTATAGCGCCTGCAAAACACACCCAGTGTGAAGGGGGTCTTAGGAATAAATTGCCTTTTTTTTTCAACTTTACATATTAACTAAATTATACACACTTTAAGGTTATTATCCGATTAATCGAAATAATAAATCGGCCAACTAATTGATTATGAAATAATCATTAGTTGCAGCCCTATGATGCTCAGTTTCAGGGTCTTGGCAATCCTCTTATAGCCTAGGCCATCTTTATGTAGAGAAACAATCCTTTTTTTTCAGATCCTCAGAGAGTTCTTTGCCATGAGGTGCCATGTTGAACACCAAATTTAACACACCTGCTCCCCATTCACACCTGAGACCTTGTAACACTAACGAGTCACATGACATCAGGGAGGGAAAATGGCTAATTGGGCCCAATTTGGACATTTTTACTTAGGGGTGTACGCACTTTTGTTGCCAGCACTTTAGGAATTAATGGCTGTGTGTTGAGTTAATTTGAGGGGACAGAAAATTGACACTGTTATACAAGCTGTACACTCACTACTTTACATTGTAGCAAAGTGTAATTTCTTCAGTGTTGTCACATGAAAAGATAGAATAAAATATTTACAAAAATGTGAGGGGTGAAGTCATTTTTGTGAGATAGAGTGTGTGTGTATATTATATATATATTAATAAACACACACACACGCACATTTTTACAGCCCTTAAAATGGTTGTAAACCTCAGACATGAAAATGTGAACAAAACAAACCCCTCTATAGTGTGTACTTTGTCTCAATTAAGAACACTAATGGGCAGATTTACTAAAACAGGAGTGTGCAAAATCTGGTGCAGCTCTGCCTAGAAACCAACCAACTTCCGGTTTAATTTTCAAAACTGAAGTTAGAAGCTGAATGGCTACCATGGACCAGATTCTGAGTGCTCCAGTTTTAATACATCTTCCCCAAAGTGTCATTTCTGTCTGCTGCTTCATTCTTCTGCTACCAGCATGAGGCACTTCTGACAGGCAAGGGACCTCCAGCCTGTGATTGACAGCCTCGGCTCTGTTCCTGTGTGAAGGGGATGTGTCCCATCCCTCCAATCAGCTCTCACTGCACTCTGCAGAGTGTAATTTCAGCTCTCAGCCCCCTGCTTTCTGAAAGCTCAGACAAGCTTTATAAATTCTGGAATTTGAACAGATGTAGAGAAGAGAAGACTGCAGATAGCCAGGTACAACGTACGTAGGAGGATTTGTATTATCTGTGTATTACACGAGGCCAGCCATGTCACTGGGTAAGTTGTAAAGGCAGCTGCCCCCCACCCCCCAATGCTTTGTGTCCGTGTTAAAAATTATTACCTGCCGAGTTTAGTGGGCAGCACAGCTTCTGAACGCAATGCATTCTAGTGAATGAGACCACGCTGTTACCAAACTGCAATGCACATGGTTGCAGCATAGTAATGCGTCATTTACAGGGTTAAAACAGGAGATATGGACAGGACAATACCTCTTAAAAGTGATCCACCGCCGACCGTTTTCTAGAAGTGCAGCCATTTGTGTAAATCCAGCCAGAATATCTTGTGTCATATGGCGGCTTGCAGTACGTTATTGGGAAACAAAATAATTTACAAAACACCACACAGACACACACACATTGGTAGAATACTTAAATAGAAGTTTAATGTCATTCAATATTACAAAAATAGCAAAATGTAAAAAAGTCATTTACAAACATAAAAAATACATATGTACATGTAAACTAAAATGACTGCATAGGTGACTCCAGAGAGAGCGATACAATGTAATAATTCTCTATTGTTAGCAACGCACATCTGTACCCTGTAATCTGTATACTAGAAGAACATTTGTTTGCGGGTGGAGAGTCTGGCTTCTCAGATCATTGGGGTGTCATGACAAATATGGCGCCTGCCATTGCCAACATCTCCTGACCCCCTCACGTGTATGTATTTACTGATCTGGAAATAGCAGGCAGATAAAGACTTTCCTGAGCTGCATATTCTGGGCCAGCGACTCGAAGTATTGAAGCCAGGTTACAGTAGCAGCCAGGCATCTAGCCTCTTTAGAAAAAAAATAAAAATAAATCAGCAATGACAGTTCCCAATTTGACACTCATGAAAGGTTTACTTTAACAAAATCCTGCACTGAGAAAAATAAGGATGCCATAGCTGCAGAGCATCTGAAAATGCTAGCTGCCTGGCTGTCTCGGACTTCAAGGCTGATTCATTGACCTGTAACCAGCATGCAGCACATGACGTCAGTAGTTCATATTTGTGTGAATGTTCCCGGTCCGTTACACAAATTGTATTGAAGCCAGAGGGTTGGCATGCTGGCCAGGCAACAACCACCGTCACAACAAAAGATCAGTAACAGCAGCCTGAATATTTGTCTCAGGTTTCCTTTTATGTGGAATTTTGGGATAACCCCTAACTAGAGCCAAAGCTGTCCACTCCTACCACCTATTCTTACTAACCTGTGTAAGAAAGATCTGTATACTAACCCATTTTCAGACCGCTCTGGTCATGTGATCTCCCATGTCTGCCAGTGGTGGCTGCAGGGGAGAACAGAGAGCACTCCGACAACAGCAAGTAAAGCCTGGAGCACCGATGTCCCCCATAGGCTTCAATGGCCCTTCTGTTGCTGGCTCTCCCTCCTCTGCCCTGCAGCACTCGCTGACACAGGGGAGTGGGGTCACGTGACCAGATTGGTGCAGCGTATATAATAAAGTATATACGAAGATTCTTTTTTTACTAAGAATTTCAAAAAGAAATGACATCACTTTTCTACATAGTCACCTTACTTCATTCTAAGGCCTGGTTCACACCTTTGCATTTTTAGCGCATTTTGCACTACAGTCCATTTAACATGGTTTCCTTTGGGTCACATTCTGTAGTGCAAATCTGCAAAATGCCAAAAGCACTAAAAATGCAAAAAGGTGCGACTCAGGCCTTAGGCTGGCCATACATGGAGGGAATTTTTAATTTTTTTTTCTGCGACCACAGGTTGCAGGAAAGAAATTTGCTAGATTCCCCCATCAACACAGACATTGTTGATGGGGGAATTCCCCCCCCCCCCAGCCATTGTATTCTTCCAGCAGGGGGGGGGAGCCAGAGGGAAGACAGTGATTACTGCTAGCGGCTATACCAACCACTAGCGATAATCGCATATAAAATCCAGCAGGCTGGTTTTACCAAAGTTGACCGATCAATTAACTTGGTACATTCAGCCTGCTCATAACATGGTTCAAATCTCGGATGGTTCCTGCTGAACCAGCTGAGATTTGAACCGTTTATGCCCTGAGCCTTACATAGGTTAGCATGAATAGATGTTAGCCCACATTGAGGGCGGGCGTGAAATTGGGCAGGTGTGAAATTGTGCGAGTAATGCCGTGTACACACGACCGTTTTTAATGACGAGAAAAACGCAATTTTTTTAAATGGTCATTAAAAATGATCGTGTGTGGGCTTCAGAGCATTTTTCACGACGTGAAAAATGGCCATGAAAAATTGGAACATGCTCTAATTTTTCTCGTCGTTTTTTACATCGTCGTTCTTCTCATCATGAAAAACGGCCGTGTGTGGGCTTTAACGACGTGAAAAAAACCGCGCATGCTCAGAATCAAGTATGAGACGGGAGCGCTCCTTCTGGTAAAACTAGCGTTCGTAATGGAGATAGCACATTTGTCACGCTGTAACGGACTGAAAAGCACGAGGCTGAAAAGCGCGAATCGTCGCTCAACAAACTTTACTAACATGAAGGGTGGCGCCATCCGAATGGAACTTCCCCTTTATAGTGCCGTCGTACGTGTTGTACGTCACCGCGCTTTACTCAAGCTTTTTTTGCCCCGATAGTGTGTAGGCAAGGCAGGCTTGATTAGAATCAGGTCGAGAAAAATGCAGTTTTTTTAATGACAATAAAAACAGTCGTGCGTACGCGACATTAAGCTGAACTCGCACAATTTCAAACCGGCAATGCAGTCCGACTTCAGGCACAGACGTCCCCGAAGTTGCCAAAAGTAGTACAGGTGACCCGCACCGGTTCGTACGGTGCTATTTCCGGCAATAGCTGTCGATTTGGCACGCGATTGGACATGTCAAATTGCATGCCAAATCGGCCCAATGTGAACGTGGGCTTAGTAGGGGGAGGGGACAGTTTTAAGAATTGTTAGGGGTATCTTGGAATACCACTTTAAAGCGGAGTTCCACCCAAAAATGGAACTTCCGCTTTTCGGATTCCCCCCCTCCGGTGTCACATTTGGCACCTTTCAGGGGGGAGGAGGGAGCAGATACCTGTCTAATACAGGTATTTGCTCCCACTTCCAGGCACAGATCACCACGGTGGCCTACGCCACATCCGGCACCTACTCCGTCCCCCCCGCTGTCTTCTGGGAGACACACAGGTCCTAGAAGACAGCAGGGACCAGTGGGATCGCGCAGCGTGACTTGCGCTTGCGCAGTAGGGACCTAGGAAGTGAAACCGCAGGGCTTCACTTCCTGATTCCATTACCGAAGATGGTGGCAGCAGAGCCTGAGGGACAGAACAGCTTCGGGTGCCGACATTGCGGGCACCCTGGACAGGTAAGTGTCCATATATTAAAGGTCAGCAGCTGCTGTATTTGTACCTGCTGACTTTTAATATTTTTTTTTTCCCGCGGAACTCCGCTTTAACTGCAATATCATACAATAATAAACTGTCAAAGATTCTGCCTTCTACATTATACCAAGGTACTCTAGGTGAAGAGGTATGAGGACTTTATTACCAGGGGACTATCCAACAGCAAATAAAGATCTACATCTCCTAATACAAGCACAACGTTTCCCCTACTGCAGGTAGCAGATCTTCTATAAAGACACAGTGTATGTGGTGTATGACGTTTTATCAGTAATGAAAGAGTGGTTTAAAAAAATGGTTAGACGTGTGGCTGTAATAAATAGGTCTCGTCAGAACAAGAATTTAAAGGGTAACTCCACTTTCGTGGGGAAAAGAAAGCAAATAAAAAAAAAATAATATATATATATATATCGTATACAATTGAGACCCAAGCCATATTGTAATTGCGTGCGTTTAAAAATTGTAAGGCCCATTGGTTGTTTGGCCTCTTTTAGAACTATAACTGAACATGTTTGGCAATAGAAGTCTCTTCGTAGTTGTGCACTTTGGCGCAATTCCTGATACCCATTGGTGGACATGGACTTCGGTTTTAACTCCTTACCTGTAAAACGTGCAGCACTGATAACTACCCGTTTACTGGTTATGTTGACCGAGCCATTTCGCACTCTTTTGGATTACATTAGAACGTTTTATTGTAATTTGGAAAACTGAACAAAAAGATTGAAACAAAATGTTATTAAAAATGACCTAATCTGCAGCTCTGACATTTTCTGTAAAATGCAATATGGCTACCTGGAGGTGTTCTCTACACAGATGGTGTACAGAACACCCCCCAGATACACTAGATTGGCAAAAGTATTGGGACGCCGGCCTTTACACACACATGAACTTTAATGGCATCCCAGTCTTAGTCTGTAGGGTTCAATATTGAGTTGGCCCACCCTTTGCAGCTATTACAGCTTCAACTCTTCTGGGAAGGCTGTCCACAAGGTTTAGGAGTGTCTATGGGAATGTTTGACCATTCTTCCAGAAGTGTATTTGGGAGGTCAGGCACTGATGTTGGACAAGAAGGCCTGGCTCACAGTCTCCTCTCTATCGGGTTGAGGTCAGGACTCTGTGCAGGCCAGTCAAGTTCCTCCACCTCAAACCCGCTCATCCATGTCTTTATGGACCTTGCTTTGTGCACTGGTCCAAATCATTTGGTGGAGGGGGGATTATGGTGTGTGTTTTTTTTTCAGGGGTTGGGCTTGGCCCCTTAGTTCCAGTGAAGGGAACTCTTAAGGCGTCAGCATACCAAGACATTTTGGACAATTTCATGCTCCCAACTTTGTGGTAACAGTTTGGGGATGGCCCCTTCCTGTTCCAACATGACAGCGCACCAGTGCACGAAGCAAGGCCCATAA
Organism: Rana muscosa; assembly: GCA_029206835.1. Taxonomy (NCBI): domain Eukaryota; kingdom Metazoa; phylum Chordata; class Amphibia; order Anura; family Ranidae; genus Rana; species Rana muscosa. The sequence goes on from CM055118.1 coordinate 476,271,700, forward strand.
AGACATGAATGAGCGAGTTTGGGGTGAAGGAACTTGACTGGCCTGCACAGAGTCCTGACCTCAACCCGATAGAACACCTTTGGGATGAATTAGAGCGGAGACTGCAAGCCAGGCCTTCTCATCCAACATCAGTGCCTGACCTCACAAAGGCGCTTCTAGAAGAATTGTCAAACATTCCCATAGACACACTGCTAAACCTTGTGGACAGCCTTCCCAGGAGAGTATAAGTTGTTATAGCTGCAAAGGGTGGGCCAACTCAATAATGAACCCTACGGACTAAGACTGGGATGCCATTAAAGGTTATGTGTGTGTAAAGGCAGGCGTCCCAATACTTCTGATCACATAGTGTAGGTAATTTCTGCTTGTATGATTGGCTCACTGATTACAAGTCAGATTTCAGGCATCTCCTGCAGCAAAAATGCCATTTTTGGTGAGATATTCCCAACAGGAAATCACATCTAAAAAGGGATGCAGACTAGAGCTGCACAATTAATCGTTAAAAAATCGTGATCTCGATTCAACCCCCCTGACATCTCCAATGCAGAGTTTGCCGATTCTTTCTTATAAGGCCTCAGGCCCACGGACGTTTTTACAGCCGCGTTTTTTACAGCTTAAAAACGCCTGTCCATGTTAGTCTATAGCTTCATGCCCACCTAGACGTTTTTGAGCTGCAAATAGCATAGGCGTTTTTAAGCTGTAAAAAAAACCCAGGACCAGTGCGTTCCTCAGCGTCAGAATTAGGCAGAAAAAAACGCGAGCGCCAAAAAACGCGCACTAACGCGCGGTCGCGTTTTTAGCTCCGACGTTTTTTTTTTTTTTTTTTTCAAAAAAATAAAATAAAAAAAATATTTACAATAACATGGACAGGCGTTTTTAAGCTGCAAAAAACGCAGCTGTAAAAACGCCAGTGGGCATGAGGCCTAACAAGTGGAGAGACTTGATCTGCTCACTCAACTGTCAAAAGAAAATATCCGGGCAGTCTGACAAGTTTTTAATGGGAAACATTGTAACTAATGCTACGTTTTTAGATCAAGAGGATGAACTTCTGTGTGTGTAAAGAAAAAATCTGGGCAGTCTGCCAAGTTTGTAACAACATGAAACATTGTAACTGCAGGAAGTTTAACCACTTAAAGTCCAAATCTTTTTCTGACACTTGTTTCTTAGGCCTCATGCCCACGGACGTTTTTAGAGCCGCGTTTTTTACAGCTTAAAAACGCCTGTCCATGTTAGTCTATAGCTTCATGCCCACCTAGGCGTTTTTGAGCTGCAAATAGCATAGACGTTTTTAAGCTGTAAAAAAAAACCAGGACCAGTGCGTTCCTCAGCGTCAGAGTTAGGCAGGAAAAAATGCGAGCGTCAAAAAACGCGCGGTTGCGTTTTTTAGCTCCGACGTTTTTTTTTTTTTTTCTCATAAAAAAATAAAATAAAAAAATTTACAATAACATGGACAGGCGTTTTTAAGCTGTAAAAAACGCAGCTGTAAAAATGTCAGTGGGCATGAAGCCTTAAAGCGGAGCTCCGCCGTTAAAAGAATATTAAAAGCCAGCAGCTACAAATACTGCAGCTGCTGACTTTTAATATTAGGACACTTACCTGTCCTGGAGTCCAGCGTCGTCGGCAGCAGAAGACGAGCAATCGCTCGTCACTCTGCTGCCCCCACCGCCATCCTCAGTGAGGGAACCAGGAAGTGAAGCGTTCCGGCTTCACTGCCCGGTTCCCTACGGCGCATGCGTGAGTCACACAGCGCCGTCCTCACTGGTCCCCGCTGTGTTCTGGGAGCCGTGTGTTTCCCAGAAGACAACGGCATTCTGCGGGAAGTGACGCACTACCCACAGAGAGGACTCCCGGAAGTGGTGCAAATACCTGTCTTAGACAGGTATCTTCACCCCCCTCCCCCCTGAAAGGTGTCAATTGTGACACCGGAGGTGGGGAGGGTTCCAATGAGCGGAAGTTCCACTTTAGGGTGGAGCTCCGCTTTAAGTTAAAATTTATATTTTTTGCTAGAAAAACCCCCAAACATTATATATAATTTAGCAGAGACCCTAGGAAATAAATGGCAATTGCTGCAATATTTTATGTCACACTGTATTTGCTCAGCGGTCTTTCAAATGCAATTTTTTGGGGAAAAAATACACTTCAATGAATAAAAAAAAAAAAAAAATCGAAACAGTAAAGTTAGCGCAATTTTTTTTTTGTTTTAATGTGAAAGATGATGTTATGCCGTGAGAATCGTGATCTATCTTCTAAGCAAAAAAATCGTGATTCTCATTTTAGCCAGAATCGTGCAGCTCTAATGCAGACCCCGACACTTTCCTCATTAGAGCCCTGCAAGTGCAATAGCTGATAATTATGAAACCACTCCCATTAGATTCACTTTCCATATGGGCACACACAAACCGCAATTTCTTCAGAACAAAAGGTGCGAATATGCAACAGTTTGTTAAAATCCCTATAATGTACATAGATCTCCCAGAGGAGAAGGTTTTTTTTTCCCCCAACAAAAGTGGAGTTACTTTTTAAACAGTTGGAGAAAAAGAGAGTTACCGCTCCGATGTGACTGCTGAACCTCTCACTGGATTCAAAGCCGTGAGTGCAGGCAATGCATATAGAGTTGCGGAAATTGAAGAAAGTTTGGACAGCCGCACTTCAAAAATAGTTCCTTTTATTGTAAAATCAAATCACCAAAATACATGCCACAGCAAAAAAACAGATGCAAGCTGACGCGTTTCACAATGTAGTTCAGTGCTTATTCATGAACTACAGTGTGAAACGCGTCAGCTTGCATCAGTTTTTTTGCTGTGGCATGTATTTTGGTGATTTGATTTTACAATAGAAAGGAACTACTTTTGAAGTGCGGCTGTCCAAACTTTCCTCAATTTCCGCAACTCTATATGCATTGCCTGCACTCACGGCTTTGAATCCAGTGAGAGGTTCAGCAGTCACATCGGAGCGGTAACTCTCTTTTTCTCCAACTGTTTAAAAAGTAACTCCACTTTTGTTGGGGGAAAAAAAACCTTCTCCTCTGGGAGATCTATGTACATTATAGGGATTTTAACAAACTGCTGCAGATTCCTACCTTTTGTTGTTCTGAAGAAATTGCGGTTTGTGTGTGCCCATATGGAAAGTGAATCTAATGGGAGTGGTTTCATAATTATCAGCTACTGCACTTGCAGGGCTCTAATGAGGAAACTCTCTTCAATTTCCGCACTTTTTAAACAGTACTGCAGCCTACTGTATTCTACAATGTATATTCAAAGCAAAGGAATGCAGTCAATTATGTACTACCAGCTTGTGTTAATGTACAGAAGATTGTTCCCATTCTATTCTGTCACTTTCCTTGAATATATAATTACAATATTTCTGAACGGCTCCGATCGGCTCCAAACGTGGTACTGCACACCGCAGAGGCTTGAACCCTGCTTGTTTTGCGAGACAAAACTCGCAAACTGAGTCAGGATTTAAAAAAAATATTGCTCGTATTGCAAAACGCTCGATAACCACATTACTCGCAATCTGAGGTTCCACTGTATGTCAATTTAACAGATTTTATGCACGTTAATTTACCTAAATGACTGACATCTTGCATGTAAAGTCATCAGCCAGAGCAGACTCTGAGCCGTCACTCAAGCGACACCCTATAGCAGCCTTTCTCAACCTTTTTAACAGAGGAACCCTTGAAATATCTTTCTGGTCCCAGGGAATCCCTGTTAAAAATGACCAGATCTACAACTCATGATACATTAGTGACATGGCACTAGGAAAGCTGCTTTTTAGATTTGTGGTTACTGTTGAGAAAAAAAAAAAAAAAAATAATAATTACTGTTGTCAGTAGTTCCTTGAGATTGAAATTGCTCGTTGCTCAAGGAACCCCTAGCAACCTCTGGAAGAACCCTAGGGCTACACGGAACCCCGGTTAAAAAAAAGGCTGCTCTAAAACTTTCCTTTACACTCTTTCCATGGCAGCTACATAAAAAATATTATGTAAAAAGGTCAGGAGAGGAGCTGGGCCAGCACAGAGTATTTAGACATGCAAAGGAATGAGGGGACTGTGCTAGGGAATGGACTAGCCAATTTTTTTTTTGCAAGTTCAAAGGCACGCTGCAAGTGAGTAAACAATCATTTATGGAAAGGTAAAATACTGCAAGAAAGCATTTTATATACTTTTTTTTCTGTGCTTTTGCCTGCAATATTTAAAGGATAAGTTCACAATTAGTTAAATATAAAATAAATGCAGTTTTTTTTGCAAGTAAAAAAAAAAAAAAAAAAAAAAAAAAAATTTTTTTTTTGTAAGACCCCTTTCACACTGAGGCAGTTTCCAGGCGTTTTAGCGCTAGAAATAGCGCTCCATATTCCCATCGCACACGTTCCTCGAAAAGCTCTCAAGGGATTGGGTGCTGCAACAACTACCAGCTGGTTCAGAAGTCACAAGGAAAATGTTTGCCAGCACACCATGGATCAACAAGGAAGCGTCCAAGCGGATTGTTTAATGCATGATCACATCAAAATAGTAGTGCAACGTTTCAGAGCCACGTAGGACCCCTTCGTCAGGTATGTGTCATCACACGTTTCAGGGACCACAAAGTGCCTACATATCCATGAACCAGCTTTTATTGTCCCCAATATGCTCAAAATCCAGGTCGTTCTGATTGGGCAGAAGCTCGCAATGTCCAGGTATGGGAGCTTGCTCATCCCCTCCTGCTTATTTCTACTGGACAGTAAGGCCAGCCATGGTACATTCAGCTTGTCCATTAATGGTTCGAATCGCGGTCGGTTTCTGCTGAACCGGCTGAGATTTCGAACCGTGTATGGCTGGCCTAAGGCAGCCTAGGACACTATTGGCACAATAGGAAAGAATAGGGTAGGAGGGAGTGGCCAGAATTACAGTACTTGAAAGTGCTAAAGGTTTTCAAGTTAAAACAGTCCGGCATTAGGGTGTACAGAAGGGCATTAGGGTGTACAGAAGGGCATTAGGGTGTACAGAAGGGCATTAGGGTGTACAGAAGCAGCACATTAGGGTGTACAGAGGGCATTAGGGTGTACAGAAGGGCATTAGGGTGTACAGAAGCAGCACATTAGGGTGTACAGAGGGCATTAGGGTGTACAGAAGCAGCACATTAGGGTGTAAAGCTGCTGCATATTATGTGAAATCATCCTCATTTGCTTGGACTTTATACCTGCTAGCAGCGTTTTTCTTTTTACGTTAAAGAGTCACTTTAGCCTAGTTTCATACTGGGAACTGCATGTGAATCGCACCGCATTCCTGTGAAATAATCACCTGCGATTCTGTGCGGCACGATTTGAGCCCATTGACTTTTGATGGTTCAAATCACACTGGATCCGCATCAAAAAGGTGCAGACGCCTTTTTAGTAGCCACGCTGGAATCGGATCACATGGGTGTTTATACATCCGGTTCAGGCAAACACACTGGGCTTGTGACCTGCTTTTGGGGGGTCGTTAACTTTTAACTGACAACTGCAGTAAATCGCAGAACACAGTGCGACTGCGACGTGGGAAACGCACAGGATTCGCTGCGTTTCCTGCACTGCATCAGTGTGAACCAGGGCTAAAACACAGGATTTAAATCAGTCACAGTGGGGTTGATTTACTAAAACTGGAGAGTGCAAAATCTGGTGCAGCTGTGCATGGGAGCCAATCAGCTTCTAACTTCAGCTTGTTCAATTCATCTTTGACAAAAAAAATAGAAGCCGATTGGTTTCAAGCAGAACTGCACCAGATTTTGCACTCTTCAGTTTTAGTAAATCAACCCCATTATATATTTAGACAGGTTACAATTGTACTTACACACTGATCAGTCATAACTGAATGACCATTGACAGGTAAAGTGAATAACACTGGTTATCTCATTACAATGGCACCTGAAGGATATATTAGGCAGCAAGTGAACATGTAGTCCCTGAAGTTGTTGTGTTGAAAGCTGGATGCACCTGGGGAGCGAAGGCTGGCCTTTGTAGTCGGATCCAACAGAAGAACTACTGGAGCTCAAAATTTTGGAAAACATTAATGCTGGTTCCGATAGAAAGGTGTTGAACACACAGTGCATCACAGTGCGCTGCATACAGGGCTGCAGAGCCGCAGAGAGGTCAGGGTGCCCATGCTGACCCCGTGTCCACAGCCAAAAGTGCCTACAATGGGCACGTGAGCATCAGAACTGGACCACAGAGCAATGGAAGAAGGTGGCCTGGTCTGATGAATTCAAGAATGAACCGAAGAACACTGCAACGAGTTTGAGATGTTGACTTGACCTCCGAATTCTCCAAATCTCAATCCGATATAACATCTGTGGGATGTGCTGAAAAAAACAAGGTCGATCCATGGAGGTCCTACCTTGCAACTTGCAGAACTTAAAGGATCTGCTACTGTTTGGTGCCAGATACCACCACATACCTGCAGAGGTCTAATGGGGTCCATGCCTTTACGGGTTATGGTGGGTGGACATAATGTTATGGCTGATCGCTGTATACCAAAAACATCCTAGCTGAAGACAGACGGTGTGGGAACTGTTCTTACAGTGGGTTTCTTCTTACGTCAATCATCTCCATGTTAGACATCAATGGCATGACACTTATATTACATCTACGAACATCTCGCCGGGATTTGGGCAAGTACATAGCAGGTCTTTGACAAACACCATCATTTGGTTGCATCAATCTGTTCAGTGGTTCATTCATAGTGTCCCGATGTCTTAGCTCCTCCAGTCCTGCCTGCTCTTCAGAAGGTAGGGAAGAGCGCCTCCATGTGGGTGGTAATGGCACATGCATCAACTCCTCTCTAGGTCTCAGGTTGCGCTCTGCAGCAAGTGGTTGACTGTTCAAGTTATTATTTTCTTCGGCGCACCCAGCTAAGGAGACGTGTCTGTCAGTATTATGAAGGACTCTGCCATCTCCTTGAGGAGCTTTAAAAGAGGAAATAACGTGAATGAACATACTGCAGACAGCAAACACTGCTTACAAGGACTTAGAAAACGCCTACCTTTTGCTTGATTTCCTGCAGCATTTAGAGGAGGGACGGCCATTTTGCTGAGTCTCTGACTAAGCTCCTGATGAGCCCACATGTACCAGCCAAGCTCCTTCTCAAGCATCTGGATCCTGCCTTCGTACTGTCTTTTGCTTCCCGCTAATCCCTCACCCATCTGGTCTGAAAGACAAAAAAGCGTCAACAAATTTAGTCCAAAAGCCCAAACCATTTCTAGAAAGATAACCGTCACACGAATAAAAACCTAAAATGGTAAAATCTTTGTCAAGATTTATCACACCGAGCCTAGTCAGATCATGGTCAATAGTGGTTTAGTGAAACCTCAAGACCACTGCTTGTGCCCTAGAGCCCTTAGCCTGTTATATTTGTATATTATAAATTATACTTGCTTAACTACTTCCTTACTGGGCACATATACCCCCTTCCTGCCCAGGCGAAATTTCAGCTTTCAGCACTGTCACGCTTTGAATGACAATTGCGCGGTCGTGTGACGTGGCTCCCAAACAAAATTGACGTCCTTTTTTTCGCACAAATAGAGCTTTCTTTTGGTGGTATTTGATCACCTAGGCGGTTTTTATTTTTTGCGCTATAAACAAAGATAGAGCGACAATTTTGAAAAAAAAGCAATATTTTTTGATTTTTGCTATAATAAATATCCCAATTTTTTTGGAATTTTTTTTTTCCCTCAGTTTAGGCCGATACGTATTCTTCTACATATTTTTGGTAAAAAAAACCGCAAGCGGCGTTTATTGATTGGTTTGCGCAAAAGTTATAGCGTTTACAAAATAGGGGGTAGTTTTATGGCATTTTTATAATTTTTTTTTTTTTTACTAGTAATGGCGGCGATCAGTGATTTTTTTCGTGACTGCGACATTATGGCGGACACATCGGACACTTTTTTGGGACCATTCACATTTATACAGCGATTAGTGCTATAAAAATGCACTGATTACTGTATAAATGTGACTGGCAGGGAAGGGGTTAACACTAGGGGGCGAGGAAGGGGTTAAATGTGTGCCCTATTAGTGATTACTACTGTGTGGGGGAGGGGACTGACTGGGGGAGGTGACCGATCTGTGTCCCTATGTACAAGGGACACAGCATCGGTCTCCTCTCCCTGACAGGACATGGATCTGTGTGTTTACACACACAGATCCATGTCCTTGTCTGTGTAACCGCCGATCGCGGGTGCCTGGCGGACATCGCGGCCGCCAGGCACGCGCATCGGCATTGCAGTGATGCGCCGGGTACGTGCGCGCCCCCCCCAGTGGCCAGATTAGCGGAGGCCGTATAAACAGGGCCTCCCGGCATGTAACAACCACCTCGCGGCCGTATATAGTCGTACGGCGGGCGCGAGGTGGTTAAAGTGATTGTAAATCTCAGACATGAAATATGAACAAAGCATATCCCTCTATAGTGTGTAGTTGTCTCAATCCAGAGCACTAAGTGTCATTTCCGTCCGCTGCCTTGTTCCTCTGCTATCAGCATGAATCACTTCTGACAAGTTTTCCTGACACCAAGAGAAAAATGGTGACAGGGAAGGGACCTCCAGCTGATTGACAGCCTCAGCTCTGCTCATGTGTGCTCTGTGAAGGGGGGTGTATCCCTTTCCTCCAATCAGCTCTCCTCACATACGCAACTTCAGCTCTCCACCCCCTGCTTTTCAGAGCCGAGAGATCCCGAGTAAATTCTACACTTTGAATGAATATAGGGGGAAGATGGCTGTAGATATACAGTACAGGTACAATTGAGGTAGGAGGATTTGTTTAATCTCTGTGTATCACCTGAGGCCAGTCACTTCACTGGGTATATGTAAGTGTTTACAACCACTTTAAAGTGATTGTAAATGTAAATTTTTTTTTTTTTAAATAAACAAGCATTTCATACTTACCTCCACAGCTCTCGCGGCTCCTCCCCACATCAGATAACCCCCTAGGAGAATTGCTCTCCCGGGGGGGGTTACCTTGCGGGCGTGCTCCCGAGTCCATCATTCAGCGTCCATAGCTGCCGAATGCAGGACTCAGCCCCGCACCCCACGTCTTTGGATTTGATTGACAGCAGTGGGAGCCAATGGCTGCGCTATCAATCTATCCAATCAAGAGCCGAGAACCCCGGGCAGAGAGACAGTGCGTTCTCGTCGTGGGACATTGCAGGGCTCAGGTGAGTAAAACGGGGGGCTGGTGACCGACAGAAGTTTTTTCACCTTAATGCTTAGGATGCATTAAGGTGAAAAAAACAAGGAGGGTTTAAGCTAGCCATGCACAGGCTGAACAAATGAAATCCAATGGATTTCCTTATTCACACTAAACACAGGCAGAGGAATCTCCCCGGTCAGCTATTGGATTGTGACAGCCGCGGCTGTCAGAATACCCAAACAGTGAATGGATGCAATCACTGTTCTGAATGTTTTCCCCAAGAAAGGAGAATAAACTTTATTTTAACAAAAGTCCATTGAAAAAAAATAAAAACTTTTTTTTAAGTCTGAGTGGTGCCAGTAAGGCACCATTTGAATTTCGGCAGGCGTGTCTATGCAGTATGTTGCAGACATTGTGGCTTTGATTTACTAAAACTGGAGAGTGCAGCTCTGCATAGAAACCAATCAGCTTCCAGTTTTTTTATTTTATTTGTCAAAGTCTAATTGAACAAGCTGAAATTAGAAGCAGATTGGCTACCATGTACACCTGCACCAAATTTTGCACTCTCCAGTTTTAGTAAATCAACTCCACAGCATCAGTGTGTTCCCATAGAAATCAGATGGTAAAGTATTTTTTATTTTAAACTAACAAACATGTTTTATGTTTATACCTACCGTACCTGCTCTATGCAGTTGGTTTTGCAGAGCAGCTCAGATCCTCCTCTTCTTGTGTCCCTCTTATGTGCTCCTGGCTCCCTCCTGTTGAGTGCCCCCACAGCAAGCACCTTGCTATGGGGGCACCTGAGCGGAGTCACAGCTCTGGGTGTCCTTTCAAACACAGAGCCGCAGCCCAGCCCCCTCTCTCCTCTCATTGGCTTACTGACTTTGACTGACAGCAGCGGGAGCCAATGGTGCTTCACTGCTCTCTCAGCCAATGAGGAGGCGAGTCCCAATCAATCAATCGTCCATCTGGCAGATGGGATGAAAACAGACAGGCGGTCCGTTTTCGTCCGCTCCCCCATAGAGGAGAGCAGCGTTCTGACAGGTCGGTCCCTGCACAGTGTGCAGAGACAGACCTGTCATCTGCCTGCTCAGCGGGGATCAACTAAGCGATCCCTGCTGAGCAAAGCAGAGTCCGTACACGGACACATCCATGTGAAAGGGTCCGAAGTCGGCAAACCATGAGACAAGTAGAGTAGTAATGCATTACTATACCATCTCATACTTCGTAAATAACCATATCTATCTGCCTATGCAGACAACCTTCCAATCCCCAAAAGTACGCTGGGTAGAAGTATAGGCCCAGTACAGCCACCCAGCAGGTTGAGCCTTGAGTTAACATTAACTTGTCATTAAAATGCCTAAGAGTCATAAAAATGTACGTAACAAATAAAACATTTAACATTAAAGAAAAGCCCTTAGTAAAAACTGTGGACCGATATGTTCCCAGTACAGGGATGATCATGAAATGTCCCTGCAGGCACCCCGATGGTCTTCTGCGGGGACCTGTGGATCAAAGAACAGAGGGAAGGGGTGCAGTCCAGCCATTTAAACTGGCAAACTTGAAAGGAGTCTGATTGTGCTACATAGGAGGAGCTGAAAAAATAGAGGAGCAAAGCCCTCTGACTTGGAAGAATATTAATAAGTATAGCAAGCCTGCTAGGGTGGCATTTGCAATGACAGGTAGTCTGGGTTATATCCCATAAAAAATTAAGGCACCAAGTCCTTGCCAGAATCTACAGTACAATAAGACAGCTTGCAGTAACTGTGTAGTCGCCATACCTCAGCAGCCTCACGCTGCAAAGCAGCAAGCATAAATGTAGAAGTAGTTCCCGGGATCAGGGATCAGGATCAAAAGGAGAGCGGTAGATTCCGAGACCCACGGTGGTTCCTGGTCCTTATAGGAGGGAGGCCTGAAGCGGCAACGGCTCTTCTTTTCTGATTGTAGCCAGTTCGGGACCACGATGGCGGCCTTGTCCAGGAAGCAGAACAGGGCCGACAGATCATCCAGGTGGTGTAGCACAAATGACAAGGAGCTCCTCTGGACTATCAGAGACAGGGGGAATCCCCATCTGTATGTGCAGACTTATCCAGGAGTGGACGGAGCAGTGCTCGGCGCTGGAGGGTTGCCCTGTAGAGATCAGGGAAGATCTTTACTGATGCCCCGTCAAAGTCAACTTCTCCATGTTCCCAGGCCTTCCTGAGGATCAGCTTATTGTGCGTGTACCGGTGAAGGTCTGTTGGGGTCCAAGGAGCGGGGGCCCAGGGCTCTGTGTACCGTGTCTATCTCCAAATTAACCAGAGGGCCGAGTCCAGAAGCCTGTTAAATATCGCCAGTACAGTGTCCTTAAAATGTTGAGGTCCTGAAGCCTCCGGGAGACCTTAGAGCCGCAAGTTGTTACGGCGGCTTCGGTCCTCTAGGTCTTCCAGGTGGAGATGTAGGGTAGATACGTGGGTGGTTTGGGAGGCCTGTGCTGCTTCCAGTTGGGAGCTGCAGGTTTCTTAGGCACAGACAGCAGTCTCCCCAGTGGAGACCCGCTCTGCTATCTGGTGTACCTCAGTGCGGATCACCTGCAGGTCTTTGCAGTGCGATTCCTCCAGCCGGATATCTGCCTTGGTCGGCAAGGCTTGGATGAGGGCACGCAAGTCAGAGTTTCCAGGGTTCGATAGGGACATCCTCTGTTCACATGGAGAACCTATCGGGTGGGAATGGAAAGCATCCGGTAAGTCTGAAAATGTGTCCGAGGTTGATGAGGCTGGGGAAGCAGGAGATGCTGCCATCTGGGAGGCCTCTGATGCCTTTTCAAGTGGATCCACCTTGCGGGCACGAGAGCTAGATTATCGCAGTCCCGGGAACAAGTGTTGGATCTCCGACGGAGGAGAGGCTCTCTGGAGATTCTTTACCTACCTCCGTTACATTCCGGGAGAATATTCTGCCAGGAAAAATAGGATTTTTTACTCACCGTATAATCCTTTTCACTGAGTCCATGGACCGACACAGCTTCTCTATTGACATAGTGGGTATTATCCGTTAATTAGGAGTGACTAGGCAGAAAACTTGTAAAAAGTGTTGCATCACACCTTCTACAGTACCGCCCAGGGGGCGGACCCTCTGGGTATACCCTCTCAGTCTGCACCTCGCAGATTAGTTCGTCAAAAAGCAGTACAAACTTAAAAGGAGGGGTGGGTGCTGTGTCGGTCCATGGACTCAGAGAAAAGGATTTTACGGTGAGTAAAAAATCCTATTTACTCTTTCGTCCATGGACCGACACAGCTTCTCTATTGACAAAGTGGGACGTCCCAAAGCAGTGTCAGAGAAAAAACGAGGGGTGGTAACAGCATAAAAACAAACTTCACCCCAAAACACAAAACAGCACTCCTCCAACGGAGGAGTTGCAACTCTAAACAGCCGCCTGCAAAACCTTGCGGCCGAAAGAGGCATCCGAAGATGCACCTACATCAATTTTGTAGAATTTTGTGAAAGTGTGAGCGGACGACCAAGTCGCCGCTTTACATAGTTGGGAAACAAACGCTTGATGTCGGAAAGCCCAAGAGGCACCTATTGCCCTGGTCGAATGCGCCGTGACAGGAAAGGGGGGCGCCTGACCCTTTAAGGCGTAAGCCTGGATTACTATCTGTCGGATCCACCTAGAGATGGTGGCCGATGAGACTGCTTGGCCCTTCTTGGGACCAGCCACCGAAACAAACAGTGAGTCTGACTTCCGGAACAGGGAAGTAGCAGATATGTATACTCTCAAAGCTCGGACAACGTCCAAGGATGCAACGCCGACTCCTTAGGATTCGACGGCTGAGGACACAAGGATGGAAGTACAATGTCTTCGTTGAGATGAAAAGCCGAAACGACTTTCGGAAGAAAGGAAGGCTGCGGCCGCAGCACCACCTTAACCTTGTGGAAAATCAAATAGGGAGCCTTGCAGGACAAGGCTGCCAGCTCAGAGACTCGTCTAACTGACGTAACAGCCACCAAAAAGACCACTTTCTGAGAAAGTGTCAACAGGGGAATATCTCTAATATTCTCAAACGGTGCCGTCTGAAGCACCGAGAGGACCAGGTTCAAGTCCCACGGAGGTAATGGGGGGCAGACCAGAGGGGCCACATGTCGAACCCCCTGCCCAAATGTACTCACGAGAGAGTGAGTCGCCAGGGGTCGCTGAAAAAAGACAGCCAGGGCAGATATCTGTCCCTTAATCATACTTAGGGCAAGCCTTTGGTCTACCCCATGCTGTAAAAACAGCAGGATTCTGGAAACCAAATAGGTACGCGGATGCCATTTCATTTCCTCACATATGGAGATGTAGGCCCTCCAAGTGCGGTGATAGACCTTCCTAGAGGACGGTTTCCGAGCACTTCTCATAGTAGAGATTACTGAGTCTGACAGGCCCCGATCTCTCAGTACCTGGTTCTCAACAGCCATGCCGTTAAAGCCAATGACTGTAAAGCAGGATGGAATATGGGACCTTGCGATAGCAGGTCCTTCCGTAGTGGTAGGCGCCAGGGGACGTCTGCTACCAGACGTACTAGATCGGCGTACCAAGGACGCTGAGGCCAATCTGGAGCGATTAGGATCATTGGAATTCCCTCTGCCTCCACTCTGCGGAGCAGAAGAGGAAGAAGCCTTAAGGGAGGGAAGGCATAGATTAGCCGATACTGACCCCACGATGCTACCAACGCGTCCGTTGCGTCTGCCCATGGGTCTCTTGACCGGGCCACAAACCTCAATACCTTCCGATTGAGTCGGGAAGCCAGAAGATCTACGTCTGGTGTGCCCCATCTTTGGCAGAGGAGTTGGAACACCTCCGGGTGTAAGGACCATTCTCCCTGGTCCAGCATCTGGCGGCTCAGGTAGTCCGCCTGCCAGTTTTCCACACCCGGAATGTACACGGCCGACAGTGCCGGTACGCTCCTCTCTGCCCACTTCAGGAAGCGAGCGATCTCCGATGCTGCAGCTGAGCTTCTTGTTCCTCCTTGATGATTGACATATGCCACTGCTGTGGCGTTGTCTGACTGGATCCTGACTGGACGCCCTTGCAGTCTCTGAGACCATTTGAAGAGGCACAGCTTGATCGCCCGGATCTCCAGGACATTGATCGGCAGGAGGGCTTCCTCTGGGGTCCAGCGACCTTGCGCCGACTGGACACCCCAGACTCCCCCCCAACCTGTAAGGCTGGCGTCCGTCGTGATCACTATCCAGTAAACCGGAAGAAATGACTTCCCGGCCATTAGAGCCGGTGCTGTCAGCCACCATACCAGGGATCTCCTGACTAGGTGGCTCACTCGGATTTGATAATCCAGAGATGAAGGGCATCTGTTCCATCTGGACAGAACTTCCTTCTGTAACACTCGAGTGTGGTATTGAGCATATGGGACCGCCTCGAAGGAGGCTACCATGAGGCCCAACACTCGCATGCAAAAACGGAGTGACGACCAATTCCTGGAAGTCAGCTGCCGTACTGCAGCCCGGAGGGTCTGCAACTTCTCCACAGGGAGGAATACCTTTGCCTCTGAGGAATCCAGAATCAACCCCAGGTACACTAGGCGTTGAGTGGGCACCAATACTGACCTTTGCGTGTTTAGTATCCAACCACAGTCTCGAAAAGTCTGACAGGTAATGGACACGCTTACCTCTAATTCTGAGCTTGAAGGGGCCTTCAGCAGAAGGTCGTCCAAGTAACCTGTGATAGCGATACCCCGCTGTCTTAGAAGTGCCAGAATCGGAGCAAGCACCTTGGTGAACGTCCTGGGTGCTGAGGCAAGGCCAAACGGGAGGGCCACAAACTGGTAGTGGTTCTTCCCAATAGCAAATCGCAGAAACCTCTGGTGTCTGGAGTATATGGGGACATGCAGGTATGCGTCCTTGATGTCCAAGGAGGCCAGAAAGTCCCCCGGATGGAGAGCCGTGACTACGGATCGAACCGACTCCATACCGAAATCTTTGTACCTTCACAAAGCAATTGAGGGCTCCGAGATCCAAGATTGGACGAACCCCCTCCTTCTTTGGCACAATGAACAGATTTGAGTAAAAACCCTGACCCCGTTCCTGTTCTGGAACAACTACCCCGCGTTCCAGTAGACCCTGGACCGCCCCATACAGGGCCTCCCGACGGGTCGGTAGTAGCTGGAGATTGGAGGTGATGAATCTGTCTGGTGGACAAGAGAGAAATTCTATCTTGTAGCCTGAGGAGATTACTTCGCAAACCCACCTGTTGGAGACTAGAGCAGTCCACTGAGTCGCGAATTCGCGAAGACGTCCCCCCACCCGAGAGCTGGGTGGGGGAGGACCTTCATGTGGACGCAGATTTGTCCGCAGGCTTGTTGGGTCTGCGGGACCAAGGACGCTTTTGTCCTTGGGCAGGCGCTTTATCGGCCTGGGGTCTTTTCCCTGTCGCCCTAGGGGGACGAAAAAACCACTTGTGTGCAGTAAAGGAGGGCCCTTGCCCTTGGCGTGGCCCCTTACCCTTGCTAATTTGGGGAAGCAAAGTGCTTTTACTTCCTGTGGCATCCTTGATGATGTCATCCAGAGAAGCCCCAAAAAGTCTGTCGCCCTTAAAAGGCAGATCCAACAGGGCTTTCTTGGAAGTCTGGTCCGCAGACCAGCCTTTTAGCCAGATCAGGCGGCGTATTGCTACTGCATAAACCGAAGTTTTAGACAGCAGGGGAATAGTATTCATGTCTGACTCGCAGACAAACCTAAGGCCCTGGACCAACAGGTCGGCCAATGTTATCTCATCAGGAGGAGCATCTCGCTCCTTAACCCCTGGAGTAGCAATCTTGCCCATTCAGTAAGTGTGTGAGACACTAGGGCCCCCGCCAATGCCGGGCGTACTGCCGAGCCTACCACTGAGTATAGGTAGCAAGCGAGTGCTTCAGCCTTCTTATCCACAGGGTCCTAGAAAACAGGAGCCCCTTCTACAGGAATTGTGGTGGCTCTATTAAGTCTGGACACCGGAGGGTCCACTATAGGGGGGAGAGGTCCATTTCTTCAGAAAACTCTCCTCAAAAGGGGTACCGTACCGCAAACCTCTTTGGGGCTGTAAAGACCCTCAGTGGGTTCTCCCATTCCATGTATAAGAGTTTATCAAAAGACACACAAGGGAACACCTTAGCAGTGCGGGCAGGTCTATGAAACCCAAGTGGACCGGAGTCTCTGCTGCTTCTGCAGTATTTTCCAACTTTAGCGTATCCCGCACTGCAGTAATAAGGTCAGATACCAAAGCCGTCTCGCGTACTGACCTGGACTTGGAGTCCTCCTCACTGTCCGATCGGTCACGGTCTGCAGTCTCTGATGCGTCAGAATCTGGGCCATGAGCCGTAGCTGGACCTGGTTCTGCATCAGAAATATCCCCAGAAGATTGCAGGGGACGGGGGCATTTATTACCCCCTGTATTCCCGTGTGCTGCTTCCACCCTGGCAGCAAACGCCTCTAGGATTGCCGACATAGCGTCCATAGACACCTCAGGGACACCAGCTGCTAAATCTGGTGTTTCAGGGGAGAAGACATCTGGCTCAGATGCCATGCTGACCACACGCTGACACTCACAGGGCTCCAGGCAAGATATCAATAGGCCACCCTCCTGCGCTGCAGAGATGTTGGGTTACCCAGAGGACTCACCACCCTGGATAGGTACTGCTATGCTGCGCCTGCGATGCTGTCCCCTTGCTGCTGTGTCAGTCTGCTTCTTTTATCAGCACTTCCTGTGTGAATTTTCACGCCAGTGTAATGCACCCTAGAGGCCGGAGGCTCTCGCAAAATGGTTGCCAAAAACGTCTGTATGGAAGATAATGTGGGCTCTAAGAAAATGGCCGCCGACAGAAGATAGAGGTCAGGCAGCCATAGCCCACAAAAAGATGGCCGCCGAACGGCAATATCTGCATACAGGGTGGACCAACATGGCCGCCGATCACCTGATAGGGGCCAGTGGGTGTGGCCGAACCACAGGAAGATGGCCGCCAGGCAGTTACAAGAGGCCAAACTTGGCATGGACCACCTCAAAATGGCCGCCGACAGCATGGAGACACAGAAACACAGGTAAGCAAAAATGACATTTCTTTTAAATGTTAGTTACAGCCAGCCCCGCTCCAGTGGGACCCCCTAGGTGACACCCAGCAACCTTTAGCTAGAAGCCCAGGGAGGAGGGAAAGGCAGGGAGAGAGGGAAGAAAGGGGCCACAACCACTTACTTGATCTCTCCAGGAATGTCCAGCTAAATCACACAGCCGAGGCAGGGGAGTTTTACTTACCTATCCTGCATGTATTCTGCTGGAAGACATTCCAAACCGATCATCGTCCGCGCACGGAAGGTGACTGTTGGCCAGGCATGCTGTGATTGGACCCAGAAGGGACGATCATATGTATGCCCTGGAGCATGACGCTCACCGGACAGGCTGCTGCGACTCGGCCGTAAGGTCAGCCGAAGCTGAGCGGTCCGATGCAAGCCTTGGAGCGTAAGCTCACCGGCCAGGCTGCTGCGACTCGGCCGTAAGGTCAGCCGAAGCTGAGCGGTCCGATGCAGGCCCTGGAGCGTAGGCTCACCGGCCACCCGTGGAGCGACGGGCATGTCGTGGAAAACCCAGCGCGTAGCTAGGGTCGGCACACGCTCGATGGCCGAAACTGGGGAGACTACAAGGATCCAGCCTGTCACCCAGTCGGCAGTTGATCGAAGATCGCAGGAAACAACAAATGTAGCAAAAAATAAATAAAAAAAAATATATATATATCTTTTTTCCCCGGACCAATGGGCCCGAAGGGAGCCATGTCCTACTCCTTGCTAGACAGAAAAAAACTGATCTGCGAGGTGCAGACTGAGAGGGTATACCCAGAGGGTCCGCCCCCTGGGCGGTACTGTAGAAGGTGTGATGCAACACTTTTTACAAGTTTTTCTGCCTAGTCACTCCTAATTAACGGATAATACCCACTTTGTCAATAGAGAAGCTGTGTCGGTCCATGGACGAAAGAGTAATCCTATTTACTCTTTCGTCCATGGACCGACACAGCTTCTCTATTGACATAGTGGGACGTCCCAAAGCAGTGTCAGAGAAAAAAATGAGTGGTGGCAACAGCATAAAAATAAACTTCACCCCAAACACAAAACAGCACTCCTCCAACGGAGGAGTTGCAACTCTAAACGGCCACCTGCAAAAAACTTTGCGGCCGAAAGAGGCATCCGAAGATGCACCTACATCAACTTTGTAGAATTTTGTGAAAGTGTGAGCGGACGACCAACTCGCCACTTTACATAATTGAGAAACAGGTGCTTGATGTCGGAAAGCCCAAGAGGCACCTATTTTCCTGGTCGAATGCGCTGTGACAGGAAAGGGGGGCGCTTGACCCTTTAAGGCGTAAGCCTGGATTACCATCTGTCGGATCCACCTAGAGATGGTGGCCGACGAGACTGCTTGGCCCTTCTTGGGACCAGCCACCTAAACAAACAGTGAGTCTGACTTCCGGAACAGGGAAGTAGCAGATAGGTATACTCTCAAAGCTCGGACAACGTCCAAGGAATGCAACGCCGACTCCTTTAGGATTCGACGGATGAGGACACAAGGATGGAAGTACAATGTCTTCGTTGAGATGAAAAGCTGAAACGACTTTCGGAAAAAAGGAAGGCTGCGGCCGCAGCACCACCTTATCCTAGTGGAAAATCAAATAGGGAGCCTTGCAGGACAAGGCTGCCAGCTCAGAGACTCGTCTAACTGACGTAACAGCCACCAAGAAGACCACTTTCTGAGAAAGTGTCAACAGGGGAATATCTCTAATATTCTCAAATGGTGCCTTCTGAAGCACCGAGAGGACCAGGTTCAAGTCCCACGGAGGTAGCGAGGGACGGACTGGAGGGGCCACATGTTGAACCCCCTGCACAAATGTACTCACGAGAGAGTGAGTCGCCAGGGGTCGCTGAAAAAAAGACAGCCAGGGTAGATATCTGTCTCTTAATCGTACTTAAGGCAAGCCCTTGGTCCACCCCATGCTGTAAAAACAGCAGGATTCTGGAAACCAAATAAGTACGTGCATGCTATTTCATTTCCTCACACATGGAGATGTAGGCCTTCCAAGTGCAGTGATAAACCTTCCTAGTGGACGGTTTCCGAGCACTTCTCATAGTAGAGATTACTGAATCTGATAGGCCCCGGTCTCTCAGTACCTGGCTCTCAATAGCAATGACGTTAAAGCCAGTGACCGTAAAGCAGGATGGAGTATGGGACCTTGCGATAGCAGGTCCTTCCGTAGTGGTAGGCGCCAGGGGACATCTGCTACCAGACGTACTAGATCGGCGTACCAAGGACACTGAGGCCAATCTGGAGCGATTAGGATCATTGGAATTCCCTCTGCCCCCACTCTGCGGAGCAGAAGGGGAAGAAGACCTAAGGGAGGGAAGGCATAGATTAGCCGATACTGACCCCACGATGCCACCAACGCGTCTGCCCATGGGTCTCTTGACCGGGCCACAAACCTCAATACCTTCCGATTGAGTCGGGAAGCCAGAAGATCTACGTCTGGCGTGCCCCATCTTTGGCAGAGGAGCTGGAACACCTCTGGGTGTAAGGACCATTCTCCCTGGTCCAGCATTTGGCGACTCAGGTAGTCCGCCTGCCAGTTTTCCACACCTGGAATGTACATGGCCGATAGTGCCGGTACGCTCCTCTCTGCCCACTTCAGGATGCGAGCGACCTCCGATGCTGCAGCTGAGCTTCTTGTTCCTCCTTGATGATTGACATATGCCACTGCTGTGGCGTTGTCTGACTGGATCCTGACTGGACGCCCTTGCAGCCTCTGAGACCATTTGAAGAGGCACAGCCTGATCGCCCGGATTTCCAGGACATTGATCGGCAGGCGGGATTCCTCTGGGGTCCAGCGACCTTGCGCCGACTGAACACCCCAGACTCCCCCCCAACATGTAAGGCTGGCGTCCGTCGTGATCACTATCCAGTAAACCGGAAGAAATGACTTCCAACAGAGCCGGTGCTGTCAGCCACCATACCAGGGATCTCCTGACTAGGTGGCTTACTCGGATTTGATAATCCAGAGCTGATGGACATCTGTTACATCTGGACAGAACTTCCTTCTGTAACACTCGTGTGGTATTGAGCATATGGGACCGTCTCGAAGGAGGCTACCATGAGGCCTAACACTCGCATGCAAAAACGGAGTGACGACCAATTCCTGGAAGTCAGCTGCCGTACTGCAGCCGAAGGGTCTGTAACTTCTCCACAGGGAGGAATACATTTGCCTCTGAGGAATCCAGAATCAACCCCAGGTACACTAGGCGTTGAGTGGGCACCAATACTGACTTTTGCGTGTTTAGTATCCAACCACAGTCTCGAAAAGTCTGACAGGTAATGGACACGCTTACCTCTAATTCTGAGCTTGAAGGGGCCTTCAGAAGAAGGTCGTCCAAGTAGCCCATGATAGCGATACCCCGCTGTCTTAGAAGTGCCAGAATCGGAGCGAGCACCTTGGTGAACGTCCTGGGTGCTGAGGCAAGGCCAAACGGGCCACAAACTGGTAGTGGTTCTTCCCGATAGCAAATCGCAGAAACCTCTGGTGTCTGGAGTATATGGGGACATGCAGGTATGCGTCCTTGATGTCCAAGGAGGCCAGAAAGTCCCCTGGATGGAGAGCCGTGACTACAGATCGAACCGACTCCATCCGAAATCTTTGTACTTTCACAAAGCAAATGAGGGCTCAGAGATCCAAGATTGGGCGAACCCCATCCTTCTTCGGCACAATGAAAAGATTTGAGTAAAAACCCTGACCCCGTTCCTGTTCTGGAACTGGAATAACTACCCCGCGTTCCAGCAGACCCTGGACCGCCCCATACAGGGCCTACCGACGGGTCGGTAGTAGCTGGAGATTGGAGGCGACAAATCTGTCCAGTGGACAAGAGAGAAATTCTATCTTGTAGCCTGAGGAGATTACTTTGCAAACCCACCTGTCGGAGACTAGAGCTGTCCACTGAGTCGCGAATTTGCAAAGACGTCCCCACACCCGAGAGCTGGGTGGGGGCGGACCTTCTTGCGGATGCAGATTTGTCCGCAGGCTTGTTGGGTCTGTGGGACCAAGGACGCTTTTGTCCTTGGGCAGGCGCCTTGTTGGCCTGGGGTCTTTTCCCTGTCGCCCTAGGGGGATGAAAAAAACGCTTGCGTGCAGTAAAGGAGGGCCCTTGCCCTTAGCGTGGCCCCTTACCCTTGCTAGTTTGAGGAAGCAAAGTGCTTTTACCTCCTGTGGCATCCTTGATGATGTCATCCAGAGAAGCCCCAAAAAGTCTGTCGCCCTTAAAAGGCAGATCCAACAGGGCCTTCTTGGAAGTCTGGTCCGCAGACCAGCCCTTTAGCCAGATCAGGCGGCGTATTTCTACTGCATAAACCGAAGCTTTTGACAGCATGGGAATAGTATCCATGTCTGACTCGCAGACAAATTTAAGGCCCTGGACCAACTGGTCGGCCAAAGTTATCTCATCAGGAGGAGCATCTCGCTCCTTTAACCCCTGGAGTAGTGTCTGAGACACTAGGGCCCCCGCCAATGCCGGGCGTACTGCCGAGCCTACCACTGAGTATAGGTAGTGAGCGAGTGCTTCAGCCTTCTTATCCACAGGGTCCTTGAAAACAGGAGCCCCTTCTACTGGAATAGTGGTAGCTCTATTAAGTCTGGACACTGGAGGGTCCACTATAGGGGGAGAGGTCCATTTGTTCAGAAAACTCTCCACAAAAGGAGTACCGTACCGCAAACCTCTTTGGGGCTGTAAAGACCCTCAGTGGGTTCTCCCATTCCTTGTATAAGAGTTTATCAAAATAAGACACACAAGGGAACACCTTAGCAGTGTGTGCAGGTTTATGAAACCCAAAGGGGACCTGAGTCTCTGCTGCTTCTGCAGTATTTTCCAACTTTAGCGTATCCCGCACTGCAGTAATAAGGTCGGATACCAAAGCCGTCTCGCGTACTGACCTGGACTTGGAGTCATCCTCACTGTCCGAACGGTCACGGTTTGCAGTCTCTGATGCGTCAGAATCTGGGCAATGAGCCGTAGCTGGTTCGGTCTCAGAAATATCCCCAGAAGATTGCAGGGGACGGGGGCATTTACTACCCCCTGTATTCCCGTGTGCTGCTTCCACCCTGGCAGCAAACGCCTCTAGGATTGCCGACATAGCGTCCATAGACACCTCAGGGGCACCAGCTGCTAAATCTGGTGTTTCAGGGGAGAAGATATCTGTCTCAGATGCCATGCTGACCACGCGCTGACACACACAGGGCTCCAGGCAAGATATCAATAGGCCACCCTCCTGCGCTGCAGAGATGCTGGGTCACCCAGAGGACTTACCACCCTGGATCGGTACCGCTATGCTGCCGTGTGCTTCGCCTGTAATGCTGTCCCACCGCTGCTGTGTCAGTCTGCTTCTTTTATCAGCGCTTCCTGTGTGAATTTTTTTTCGCGCCAGTGTAATGCACCCTAGAGGCCGGAGACTCTCGCAAAATGGCCGCCAAACGGCTGTATGGAAGATAATGTGGGCTCTAAGAAAATGGCCGCCGGGCCGAAGATAGAGGCCAAAGCAGCCGTAGACCACAAAATGATGGCCGCCGAACAGCAATATATACATACAGCGTGGATCATTACAAACATGGCCGCCGATCAGTCGATAGAGGCCAGTAGGTGTGGAACTACAAGAAAATGGCGCCGAAACCACAGGAAGATGGCCGCTGGGCAGTCACTAGAGGCCGAAACCGGCATGGACCACCACAAAATGGCCGCCGACAGAATGGAAGGGGAAGAAGCACACACACAGGTAAGCAGAAATTACATTTTTTAAATGTTAGTTACAGCCAGCCCCGCTCCAGTGGAACCCCCTAGGTGACCCCCAGCACCCTTAGCTAGAAGCCCAGGGAGGAGGGAAGGGCAAGGAGAGAGGGAAGAAAGGGGCCACAACCACTTACTTGGTCTCTCCGGGAATGTCCAGCCAAATCACCCAGCCGAGCCAGGGGAGTTTACTTACCTATCCTGCATGTATCATGCTGGAAGACATTCGAAACAGATCATCGTCCACGCACGGAAGGTGACTGTTGGCCAGGCATGCTGTGATTGGACCCAAGGGGACGATCATATCTATGCCCTGGAGCGTAAGCTCACCGGCCAGGCTGCTGCGACTCGGCCGTAAGGTCAGCCGAAGCCGAGCGGTCCGATGCAGGCCCTGGAGCGTAGGCTCACTGGCCACCCGTGGAGCGACGGGCATGTAATGGAAAACCCAGCGCGTAGCTAGGGTCGGCACACGCTCGATGGCCAAAACTGGGGAGACTACAAGGATCGAGGATCCAGCCTTTCATTCAGTCGGCAATTAATCGAAGATCGCAGGAAACTAAAAAAAATGTAGCAAAAAATATCTTTTTCCACTGGACCAATGGGCCCGAAGGGAAGCCATGTCCTACTCTTTGCTAGACAGAAAAAAACTGATCTGCGAGATGCAGACTGAGGGGATATACCCAGAGGGTCTGCCCCCTGGGCGGTACTGTAGAAGGTGTGATGCAACACTTTTTACAAGTTTTCTGCCTAGTCACTCCTAATTAACGGATAATACCCACTATGTCAATAGAGAAGCTGTGTCGGCCCATGGACGAAAGAGTAATGTGGGTTTGCTGGAAAGTAAGCAGGAGCTCAGGCTCTTCACTTCTCTACTCTGCCATGTCCAGGCCACGCCCCCCACAGAATGTTTTTTATCTTAATCCACAGAATGCATTAAGATAAAGAGATTGTAAAGGCAGAAGGATTTTTAACACAACAGTCAGAAAGCGGAAATGAGTACAAAACAATATAAGCTCATATTCTAATTAATATTCCTTATATTGCCTATCACAAAGTAAGAAGTATATAAATAAGACAAAAGCACACCTTGGCATTGCTTCAGCAGGAGTTGTATGTTACGTTCATGTTCCTGCTGCTGCAAGGTGAGCTGGCGATCCATTTCTAGGCGCTGTCGTTCCAGCGCCACCTGCAGACAGTACACCAGCTGCTGCTGCTCCTCCAGATTCATTTCCAGCTCCGAGAAGGCGATCTGCAGTTTATGCTCCTCCTCACGCAGTGTAACTACCTATAAAAAATAAATAAATAAAAAGTTACGTATGGCAGAATTAAGGTATAGCAATATATGGGTAATCCTTAGAAATCATGTCTATTTTAGAGTAAAGGTCTGCTCACACTTCACTTCATCAAAAGTGGTAGATGATTTGATGACATACAATGTCCCAAAATAGAAATGTCAGAAAGTTCTCTCTCAGCTGGTCAGATGCAACTACAAAAAACTGCTAGTTTCCAGATAAAAGCTGAAATCAGGCTTACACAGTGGGAGCACCTGTGTTATAAGGTAAAAATTGGGGAGTAATTAGGAGCACTTAGAAATTGGAAAGAATAGAATGTAGATCTGGATTGCTGGCTTTGAAAAGTATTGCACTTGTACGCTTCAACAGGGGTGCAGAATTTCCAAAGTGCATGCATCAATTTACTTATCTTTGGCAGGCAAAGCATTCCCTTCCAACAGAATCCTAAAGAGCAATTTCCAGCAACTAATAAAGATTATGAACGAGCTAACAAAAATAGGATTTTTGTACTCACCGTAAAATCCGTTTCTCTGACGTCCATGGACTGACACAGCTCTCATACTGATTACATGTGGGTATATGTCCCTGCTTGCAGGAGAAGACCTAGGCAGAATGTTAGATGTTAAAACATTCTAGAACAAACCAGAGCTGAACAGCCCCGCCCAGGGGGGCGGTCCCTCTGGACATTACCCTCCCACCTGCAGCTAGCAGCCTCAGTTCATAACAAAGCAGTACAAACCTTAAAAAGGAAGGGTGGGTGCTGTGTCAGTCCATGGACGTCAGAGAAACGAATTTTACGGTGAGTACAAAAATCCTATTTTCTCTTATCGTCCATGGACTGACACAACTCTCATACTGATTACGTGTAGGACGTCCCAAAGCAGTATAAGAAAAGGGTGGGAGCAAAATAGTAAAGGAACAACCAAACTTCACTCCAAACCAGCAGAGCTCCTCAACGGAGGAGTTGCAACATTAAACAGCGGCCTGCAACACTTTGCGGCCAAAGGATGCATCCGAAGATGCAGCCACATCAACCTTGTAGAATTTTGAAAAGGTATGAACGGACGACCAGGTCGCCGCCTTGCACACTTGTGCAACCGACGCTTGATGTCGGAAAGCCCAGGAAGCACCGATTGCCCTGGTGGAATGTGCCGTAACCGGGAAGGGAGGCGCCCGCCCCTTAATGGCATGGGCCTGTATAACAGTCTGTCTGATCCACCTAGAAATGGTGGCAGACGACACCGCTTGGCCCTGTTTCGGACCAGAGACAGACATAAACAGTGAGTCAGAATCGAATAGAAGCAGTAGCCGCCAGGTATACCCGTAAGGCACGCACCACATCCAAATTGTGAAGCGCAACCTCTCTAGGATGCGATGGATGAGGGCACAAAGGACGGAAGGACAATGTCCTCATTAAGGTGAAAAGCCGAAACCACCTTAGGAAGGAAAGACGGTCGCGGTCGCAACACCGCCTTATCCTTATGGAGGACCAGGTAAGGCGACTTGCATGACAGAGCCGACAACGCAGACACCCGTCTAACAGAAGTGATGGCCACTAAGAAAGCCACCTTCTGGGACAAAGTTAAGAGGAATATCTCTGATATTTTCAAAAGGAGGTTCCTGAAGAACTGAGAGCACTAAGTTCAGATCCCAAGGAGGGAGCGGAGGCTTGGCAGGTGGAACCACATGGCGTACCCCCTGCACGACAGTGCTAACTAAGGAATGACCTGCTAGGGGTCTTTGAAAGAAAACGGCCAAGGCCGAAATCTGACCCTTAATAGTGCTCAAAACCAGCCTTTGTGCAACACCACGCTGCAAGAACCACAGGATTCTGGGGACAGAGTACGTCCGTGGACGCCAGTCTAGCTCTTCGCACATAGCGTTGTAAGCTCTCCAGGTACGGTGATAGATATTCCTAGAAGAAGTCTTTCTTGCCCTAAGCATGGTCGAAATTACCGAATCCGACAGGCCTCGGTCCTTCAGCACCTGGCTCTCAATAGCCATGCTGTTAAAGCCAGAGACTGTAAAGCAGGATGAAAGATAGGACCTTGAGATAGAAGGTCCTCCCTCAAGGGCAGGCGCCAAGGGGCGCCCGCGATGAGACGTACCAGGTCGGGGTACCAGTGACGCCGAGGCCAGTCCGGGGCAATGGGGATCACCGGGATGCCCTCGGCCGCTACCCTGCGCAGCAGACGAGGAAGCAACTGCAGCGAAGGGTAGACATACATTAAGCGGTACTGACCCCACGGTGCCACCAACACGTCCGAGGCATCCGCCCAGGGGTCCCTGGACCTGGCCACAAAAGTCGACACCTTGCGATTGAGTCGAGACGCCATCAGGTCCACATTCGGAATGCCCCACTGCCGACAAAGGAGTTGAAACACCTCCGGATGCAAGGACCGCTCCCCCTGGTCCAGGGACTGGCGGCTCAGATAGTCCGCCTGTCAGTTTTCTACGCCCGGAACGTAGACGGCCGACAGCGCCGACACGCTTCTTTCCGCCCACCTTAGGATGTGGGCAAACTCGGACGCCGCAGCCGAGCTCCGAGTGTCCCCCTGATGGTTGATGTACGCCACGCCCGTGGCGTTGTCCGACTGGATTCTGACCGAGTGACCCTGTAGCCTCTTCGACCACGCGGAGAGACACAGTCCGATCGCCCGCAATTCCAGGACGTTGATTGGGAGACGAGATTCGGCCTGAGTCCAGAGCCCTTGAGCTGACAGGACTCCCCACACTCCTCCCCAGCCCGTCAGGCTGGCGTCCGTCGTGACCACTGTCCATTGGATGGGGAGGAATGACTTCCCGGCCCGAAGAGCCGGAGATCTCAGCCACCACGTCAGGGACGCCTTGACAGAGTGACTTACCTGAATCTGAAGATCCAATGACAATGGGGACTTGTCCCAAACAGACAGAATTCCCTTCTGCAATGCCCGAGTGTGTGATTGGGCATACGGAACCGCCTCGAAGGAGGCCACTATTAGTCCCAGGACTCTCATGCAGAAGCGAATTGATGACCATTTTTGGGATGTCAGAACCCGCACTGCCGAATGAAGTGTCAGTAACTTCTCTGAGGGTAGAAACACCTTCGCTGCCGAAGTGTCCAGGATCAGACCTAGATACTCCAATCGTTGAGTCTGGACTAGAACCGACTTCTGTGTGTTCAGAAGCCATCCGAAGTCCCCGAGGG
This sequence comes from Rana muscosa, assembly GCA_029206835.1. Lineage (NCBI taxonomy): Eukaryota > Metazoa > Chordata > Amphibia > Anura > Ranidae > Rana > Rana muscosa. The sequence goes on from CM055118.1 coordinate 476,299,114, forward strand.
TCTGACTGACTATTGTCACATTTTCCTCCAATTCTGAGCCATTTTCTGCTCTGAGAAGGAGATCGTCCAGATAGCCCACGATAACAATTCCTCGCTGTCTCAGCAAAGCTAGAACCGGGGCAAGCACTTTGGTGAAAACCCGTGGTGCCGATGCTAGGTCGAAGGGAAGAGCCATGAACTGATAAGTGGACTTCGCCTATGGCAAAGCTCAGAAACCTCTGGTGGCTTGCGCAGATTGGAACGTGCAAGTAAGCGTCCTTGATATCCAGGGACGCCAAAAAATCCCCTTGGTGGAGTGTCGCGATCACCGTGCGAATGGATTCCATCCGGAATTTTAGTACCCTCACATAGACATTCAGGGCCTTGAGGTCCAGGATTGGCCGGACCCCGTCCTTCGGGACAACAAACAGGTTTGAGTAAAACCCCTGAAACCTCTCTTGCGACAGAACCGGCACAATTACTCTGTACCCGAGTAAATCCTGTACGGCCCCCAAGAGGGCCGCCCGGCGGGCAGGAAGGAGAGGGAGGTTCATTTGGGGGCCACGAGCGGAACTCTATCCTGTATGCCGAGGTGACCACTTCGCACACCCACCGGTCGGAGATCCGGGAGGTCCACCGCACCGAGAACCTGCGAAGACGTCCCCCCACCCCAGAGTCGTGCAGGGGCAAGACTTCACATGGTGGCGGGCTTGGGAGCTTGCTTGGTAGGCTTACGCACCCAGGGACGCCTTTGTCCCCCAGCCACACTTTTTTCAGTCTGGGCGGGCTTACCTGTGGAATCTGACGAAAAAACGTCTTCTTCGCCGGAAATGAAGGGCCCGGCCTGTGGTGGGGCTCCTTTCCCTTACTAGACTGGGGAAGGAAGGTGCTCTTACCCCCTGTGACATCCTTACTAATGTCATCCAGGGCGGCCCCAAACAGTCTACCGCCCTTAAAGGGCAAGTCAGCCAGGAGCTTTTTGGAAGCTAGGTCGGCCGACCAGCATTTCAGCCAGATAAGGTGACGCAGCACCACAGCAGAGATAGAGGCGCCTGATATTAAAGGGGCCGCATCCAAAGTGGCATCGCACACGAAGACTAAACCCTGCGCAAGTTGGTGAGCCAGGGCAATGGTCTCAGGAGGGAGATCATGCTCCTGCACTGTCTGGTGCAAAATCATTGCCCATCCTGTGAGTGTCTGAGACACAAGTGTCGCCACCACTATAGGGCATAAAGCGGACCCCAATAAGGTAAACATAGTTCTACTCGCCACTTCTGATCTCCTGTCAGCGGGATCCTTAAATGCAGGAGTCCCTTCCATCGGGAGTGTGGTAGCCTTATTCAAACGGGCGACCGGGGGGTCGACCACTGGGGGGGGATAGTCCACCACTTAACCAGGTCCTCCTCAAAGGGGTACCTTAAAGCTATGCGCCGCGGGAACGTCAAAGTCTTGCTCACAAGGAATGTCCTGTCCAAACACATCAAAATCCTCAGAACAAGGGTCCTGAGCAGCAGTAGCTAGGCCCATATCTGAGTCAGAGCACTCCCCATGTGGAGATTGTGTGTGTGGGGGGGGGGGGGGGGGGGGGCGCTTTACAGCTCCCGTGCGTTCGCACACCGCTTCCAACTTGACAAGGAATGATTCCAGGACTGCCGACAACTGGCCCATAGGGACCGCAGGTGCAGGAGCACTGCCAGTTGCCTCTGACAAGTGTGGAGAAGCAGGTGAGCCAGACTCCATACTGCCACCCTCTGAGCCTTTTATCACTATTACAGTGAATAAAATAGTCCACCCACTGGCTGTGCTGAGGCTGAGGAGGGGATACCCGGAGGACTCACCACCCTTAGGGACCGCTCGGTTCCACTGTATGAGCCGCACTGCAGCGCGAGTGAAGCCTGAGGAGAGTGAAGAATCTGTGAGGAGACTGAGGAATTTCGCGCCGTCAGCAGTGCCGCTAGAGGCCGAAAGTGAAAGCACCGCGGCTACAATAAAATGGCCGCCGGGCGCCTGTATAACTGCGCATTTGAGCCGCGGCAAGATGGCCGCCGAGCGCACTATTTAAATTTAAAACACCGCGCCAATGGCGCACGCAATAAAATCTCACACACTCCACCAGAACACTTCCCAGAGTTCACAAACAGCCATGAGCGCCCCCCCCCCAGGCCAGAGCGACCCCCCAAGCACCCCCACACAGCACAGCACCAGTACAGGGTGCAGAGAGCAGAATAACAGGGGGGAGACTGGGAGAACCCCCCACATAAAGAAACACAGCCAGCATGTACTCACCTGCATGAGGGGAGACTACTTACCCGTTCCTAGAGGGACCCACTGGCTTGTTTCAGACAGACCTATCACAGAGTAGTACTGCGTAGCTATCGGCCCGGTCCACCGCGAAAGATGCAGTCAGTCAGGTACTGTTCAATATTGAGAGGACCGAGTCATGGGGTATGTCGTGAACCGAGTCTCACGCACACAAGGCGAGGATCAGCACGCTCAATGGTCGGACAGGGAAGACTATGAGGATACCAGTGTACCCAACCTGTTGCCCAGTCGACAGTTGATTGAAGGTCTCAAAAATAAAATAATAAAATTCCCAAAGGAATAAAATTCAAAAGTAAAATCTTCCAGGAGACTGGCTCCTGAGAGAGCCACGTCTTCTTCTGCTAGGCAGAAAAAACTGAGGCTGCTAGCTGCAGGTGGGAGGGTAATATCCGGAGGGACCGCCCCCCCTGGGCGGGGCTGTTCAGCTCTGGTTTGTTCTAGAATGTTTTAACATCTAACATTCTGCCTAGGTCTTCTCCTGCAAGCAGGGACATAAACCCACACATAATCAGTATGAGAGCTGTGTCAGTCCATGGACGATAAGAGAAAGTAAACTTTTCAAAAAGTAAAGTTTATGTGTGTGTAAAGGCAGGCGTCACAATACTTTTGGTAATATGGACACCTTTCACACTGGAGCGGTGCTGGTGTTAAAGCGCCGCTAGTTTTAGCGGCGCTTTACCGCTGTTATAGCAGCACTTTTTGGGCACTAGTGGGGCACTTTTAGCCCCCGCTAGTGGCCGAGGAAAAGTTGAATAGCGCCCGTTTTGCGGCGCTTCGGCAGCGCTGCCTATTCACTTCAATGGGCAGGGGGGTGGCGGAGCACCGCCCCAAAGATGCTGCTTGCAGAACTTTTTCCTGTCCTGCAAGCGCACTGCAGGCTTTCACACTGGGGTGGCTTGAGAGGCGCTATTCAGGAACTTTACAGGCACTATTTTTAGCGCTAAAACACCTGAAAAGCTCCCCAGTGTGAAAGGTGTCTTAGTGTATGTTTTAACACAAATTATTTGTGTGAGCAATGATATGTTTTTTTTTTGAGCTATATGTTGAGATTAACATGTATATGTCCCCTAGTATCCTAAGTTCTCCTGAAAAAGCCATCTACCGTGAAACGCGTTGGGATCTTCTGATACATTTCACAGATGCAGAACCTTCATACTTCTCATGTTATGCAATATAGACAGTATATGGAATTTACATTATGTAGCGATATTGTGTTCTGTTCTGACAAAGGAAAAACATAGGATGGGATCTATGCCCTTCTTAGCCGAATTGTGAATTCATATCTGACTGCTGGCATTTAAAGCAGAACTATACTCGCCTTCAGGCGAGCGATGGTGTGTCCTGGAGCTCCCTACCAGCCACTAACATCTCTGAGCGGCCAGTGATCGATACCCAGAAGCCGGTTGCTCAAAAAAGTTAGCGGCCGGAAGGGAGCTTTCATTGGGTGGCCCGATATGACGTCACTCCAGCACATGTGCAAGAGTTCAGTCAGCTTCGGCATTGTCAAATTTCTACAATGAGCTACTCCTGCAATGGCGGACAGGCAGATAGGTAACTGTAATGCAAAATAAACAAAGCATGTCCCTTCTGCATTCAAAATCCTACCTGTTTGCCCATTTTTTTTTTTTTTTTACAAAACTCCACTTTAAGATGATTTTAACATTTTGTACACAAAAGAATCAAATATTTTTATCTAATATTTCAGGTTGTGGTTTCATCCCTGAAAATTTGGCAACACAAAAAATCCAGTTTTCTTTCTTTTCTTGTTTATTGTTCAGTTCTGAACGGAGTGTTCATTTTAGCAATGTTTTATTCAAACTGGTTTCTAAAGAATTCCAATGTCTCTGCTTTTCCTTGACAAATAATCCCCATTCACTGAAAGGCTATCACTTTGTGTCATTGTCAAAGCTCCCTGTTCACACAACATTGCTTTTCAGACATTTTAATCAAAAATCCATGGAGTCCTTTCACAGAAAAGTACAACAATAATATTATACCCTTACACCATTACACTTCAAATAAAAATACACATTCATAAAAATAGATAACCGTAATGGAAAAAAAAAAAAATAGAACCTCAGATTTAACTTAATGGGACACTGTACTGAGAAAAAATATAAAATATAAAAATATAAAATTGCCACTTCCAACCGTCTCCTGTAAATGCCAGCTGCCATTATTAGTAATGGCGGCGATCTGCGATTTTTATCAGGACTGCAACATTATAGCGGACACATCGGACACTTTTGACACATTTTTGGGACCATTGGCATTTATACAGCGAACAGTGCTATAAATATGCACTGATTACTAACACTGGCAGGGAAGGGGTTAACACTAGGGGGTGATCAAGGGGTTAAATGTGTGTTCTAACTGTAGGGGGGATGGGACTGACTAGGAGATGAGACTGATCAGTGTTCATACATTGAATGAACACACAATCAGTCTCCTCACCCCTGAGAGAACTGAGATGTGTGTGTGTGTGTGTGTTTATATATACACACACACACACACACACACACACACACACGTTCTCGCTCTGTAATGAGCAATCACGGGTGCCCGGCGGTCATCGCGACCGCCGGGCACACGCTTCGGGCACACGCGCGCCGCTTTAATGAGCCGACGTACAGCTATGACTGCTCGTGCAGGGGGGCCAGCCTGCCACAGTATAACTGCGGTGGCTAGTCCGGAAGCGGTAATAAACATTTTTATATGTCCAACAATCTATTAAATTGCAACCATGTGCTTCATACAAAGTCCCACCCCTTGTTCCTTTGTTACATTCTGTACAATTGTGTTGCTAGCTGTGATTGGTCAAATTTGATCACATGGTACAGGACGGGGCCAATCACAGCCCATCTATACAGTGGAATTAGCTTTGACCAATCACAGCTAGTTACAACAACAAAAAAGACTGAATGATTCAGTTTCATTCAGTAAAATGCTTGCTTATAGCAATGCCATTCCTTGCTCTAAGCAAACAATGCGCAAAGAAAAAAAAATATATATATATCATATATTTTTTTGGTTACAATTTGTTTTTCTTTCTATTTTTAAACACACTGTAACCAAAGCAATATAATGTTACCATAGTAGCATTGCACTGCTTTGGGAAAGCGATCAGAATATATATATATATTTTTATACTGTCACCAGTCAGTGTCCCTGATCACTGTCACACCAGTTATTTGACAACCCTGTACTGCATTGGTGACAGTATGTAAAAAAATAAATAAATTTTGAATTTATTTTTAATTTCTTAATTTTCCAAAAAATTATGACAAAAAATTACAACTTCAAAAAACCCGCCATGCCTCTTACTAAATACCTTAACTTGTTTACCTAAAAAGGGGTCATTTGGGGGGGAATTTGTCTGTACTGGCATTTTAGATCCCTAAGAAATTAGACAGTCCATCAGGACGGATACATTTTCAGATATATACCATAGTTTGTGGACTTTCCAGACTAAATGATATACACTGATTTGAGTTATTTTTACCAAAGACATGTAACGGATTACATTTTGGGCTAAATTCATGAAGAACAAAAATGTATTTCGCTAAACTTTTTTTTTTTTTTTTTTTTTAAGATTTTCAGTCTTTTTTCATTTATTTACCAAAAAATAAAAAGAAAGCTTCATTTGTTTGAACAAAATTATCAAAATTTAGTTTGGGTACAGAGTTGCATGACCGCGCAAAAGGCAAAGTGTGACAGCGCTGAAAGCTGAAAATTGTCCTGGGCAGGAAGGGGGTAAAAGTGCCCGGTATTGAAGTGGTTAAATGCCAATTCAACACAGTTCTAACTTCAATTAAATTGTATTCAGTACTGTCTGCGGCAGGGCTATACATATACACACTCCATTCTCAGCATTCTTTGACATACTATTCCACGGAGCAGCCTGGCTGTCGCCTATTCAGCGGAACATTTACCTTGTCAAAATATTTACAGAGGAGAGCTCGGGTCTCCGAGGAGGACAGATAACTCAGCTTTGCCATGAGGTTCATTTCACACTGGGAGAGCAGACTAGCTGAGGCTCGAAGAACTCGCTGTCTGCGTGTTATAGATTCATTCTTGTATTCAATTGCTGCATCAAGAGCTTCTATTGCCTCATCCAACTGGAACAGGATCCTCTCTTCCTGAAAAAGGAAAAAGAGATTATATTTATAACTCAAAGCTGCAACAGATTTTCAACCCAGATTTAGTCATCATTCAACCATGCAAGGGGACAGACAGAGACTGCAGGCAATGCTGTAGAAGACAGATAGAAACTGCAGACATTCAGGAGCAGATGGTCAGAGACTGCAGGCAATGCTGCAGGAGACAGACAGAGACTACAGGCAATGCTGCAGGAGACAGACAGACTACAGGCAATGCTGCAGAAGGATTGAAACTGCAGACATTCAGAAGCAGATGGTCGGAGACTGCAGATTTCCTGCAGAAGACCGTCAAAGATTGAAGACATGGTGCATGTGGAAGCTTGAGATTACTACAATTCAATACTCCCACATTTGTATTCTCTACAAGCTCCTTAAAGCGGGGTTCCGGTCACAAAAATTTTTCTTGGCAATTTCAATTTAATTACATTAAACATCACATTAAAGATAGTGATAGATCGCCAATCGATCGGTAAATCAATCTTACACTTGCCTTACTTGCAGCAGCTCATGATGTGGCTGTTGCCATCCTATGTGTGGGCATCTGAAGCCCAGTACATTTTTTTTCTTCTTTTCGTGGAGAGGTGCATGCTGGATCTCGCGCGTGCACAGTAGAGCGGCACTCGTAGCGCAGGTTGTTTGTGCCGTTGTCATGACAACGGGCGGCGGTGGAGGAACGTCCCGCCCCATTGGTATGACAACATAGATAAACAGCCTTAATCGCGTAATTTCCTTTGTTGAAATCCCGCGATTTTTCGGCACAGAAGAGCACACAGTCTCCTGGGAAATTATGACACTCCTTTCCCAGGAGTCTGTGCGGCTTAGGCTGGACAGGAGAAACACCGCGGTTTTCACAGAACTTTTTTAACCATATTTAAAGTAAGCTAGTGCAGTAAAGTATTATTTTAGGGTGAAGCTCCGCTTTAAATAAATTACCATCCACACAGTTCCTCAAAGAAATATCTTTAGTAAAAGATAGGGGAAATAAATAAATAAAAAAAAATATACATATTATTAAAGATAACTCTAATGACAAAATCCACTCTAAAGGCAGAAGACAACAAGATTCCGGGCTTTAAAGAAAATCAATAGTGTTAAATATGAAAGGAAAACCTATCAGTAACTCCAGACCTGGTAAACATACAGAGTGGTTCCAGCAAGGTTTTTGCCAGTGTCCAATCACTTAAAGTGGTTGTAAAGTCAGAAGGTTTTTTATCTTCATGCATTCTATTCATGAAGATAAAAAGCCTGCTGTGTGCAGCAGCCCCCCTCACCCCCCCTAATACCTACTTGAGCCCCATCTCTATCAAGCGATGTTGCAGGAGTGTCTCGGCAGGCCGGGACTCTCCCTCCTGATTGGCCGAGACGGCTGCGCGGTGCCATTGGCTCCCGCTGCTGTCAATCAAATTCAGTGAGCCAATTAGGAGTGAGAGGAGGTGGGGCAGGGCCACAGCTCCATGTCTGAATGGACACATGAAGCTGCAGCTCGGCTTGGGAGCCCCATAGCAAGATGCTTGCTGTGGGGGCACTCAACAGGAGGGAGGGGCCAGGAGCACAGAAGAGGGACCCAATAAGAGGAGGATCTGGGCCACTCTGTGCAAAACCACTGCACAGAGCAGGCAAGTATAACATGTTTATTATTTTAAGACTTTACAACCATTTTAAAAAAGGTAGAGGCAAATAACCAATGGTCTAAAGCAGTCAATAGAGGAGTCGAAAATCAAACGAATATTCTTGTCGATTGTCAGGTCGTTCGGTTTTCGCATCATTAGTGTGCCAGCTGCAACACGCGATTTTCGTGTCGCAATCGAAAGTGACTGATCCAACACGTTGGATTTTTATTAGAAAAACGAAACAAACGATGGCACAAAACGTATGTGCCATTTTCGTTTTTTGATCAACAGAACTTTCAGTTTTTGACTCGTCTATGGCCAGCTTAAAGAGGAAGTAAACCCAAAACAAATTTTCCTCAAAAAAAAAAAACCCTGCAAGAAAAAGGCATAATGAGCTAGTATGCATACTAGCTCATTATGTGGCACTTAACTGAGATCGAAGGCCCCCCCTCGTTCCCCTCCGCCGCCATGTTGCCTTGTATCGCCGCTCCGGCACTGTGACTGGCCGGAGCGGTGATGGCGTCACTCCCGCGCATGCGACCGGCACGATCCCCAGGCATGCGTGCGGTTTCGGCATTATCTATTGATAAAACCAGCACGCTCAGTGCGCCTGTGCCGTCGGTGCAGTGTTTTCTGCAAATATCTCCTTAACCGTGTAGGTTAAGGAGATATTTCTTGCACCTTCAGGTAAGCAATAATATAGGCTTACCTGTAGGTGCAAGTTGTCTGGTTGGGTTTACAACCACTTTAAGAATCAACTCATGTGCGATTATAACAATTTACCTCCGCAGAAAGGAGATTTCCCTGCCGTAGTTTATCATCTATGTCCACCCTCTGCTTTAACAGCAAATCCTTCTCTTGTCTCAGGTTATTAATCTCATCTCGTATTCGCTGTTGGTCATAGCCACTGCCCTCGCGGAGTTGTCCATTCTTCTCAGTCAGCTCCTTCTCCAGATCCTCAATACGGCTGGACACCCTGACAATATCATTACTCAGAGCCTAAAGAATAAAATGGAAGTAAATTTTATGAAGACTCAGCCTCAGAATTATGTCAATGAACATAAAGCCGACACAGAAAATATTTTCAATTAAAAATAAATCTCCAGGCAAATATAAAACAAAAACATCAAGTCCGTTAACAAGTTTATAAAAAAGAATTTGTACTAGATTCTCTTAAAATCAGTCTCCTGTAATCTCCTGCATAGCAAAGTAAGATAAGGAGGGCAGCCTTTTCAGCTAATATTGCTTCAAGTGAGCTTAGTGATGACCATCAAAGTGCTGCGGCTCCTTCAGGGGCCGATCACACCATGTGGCAGGAGAGTTGACAAAGGCTTGCAATAGAGAACTCATTTTTCTTTTAATCAGCTAGTAGGCTAATCGACAAAAAACAAAGGTGAATGGAGGAATCCCCTCTGTGGCACTGTATTCTGACAGCAGGGACACTCCGCTGAATACACTGATCAGCTGCTGCAGCCGTTTTTTTCAAAAAGACAATTTAACAGAAGTCGAACGAGCGAACAGTGGTCCTTGCTGAACTGGCCGAATTCCAATCAATCTATGGCCAGCTTAAAGGGGTTGTAAACCCTCAGGGTATTTCACCTTAATAACATTCTATGCATTAAGGTGAAAAACCTCCTGTGATGCAGCCCCCCAGAGCCCCCCTTTTACTTACCTGAGCACGGTCTTTCCAGCGATGGAGATAAGCACACCCGCCGGTGTCTCAGGTCCTGATTGGATAGATTGATAGGAGTGCAGCCACTGGCTCCTGCTGTCAATCAAATCAAATGCCGCGGAAGTCGGGGGCGGGGCAGAGTCCTGCTGTCCGTGTCAATAGACGCAGCAGCAGGACACGGGAGCGCACCTGAAAGAGTGCCCCGAGGGAGAGCGGCTCTACAATGGGGCACTCCAGAAGAGGAGGAGCCAGAAAAGCCACTGAGGGACCCCAGAAAAAGAGGACCGGGGCCACTCTGCGCAAAACCAACTGCACAGAGGAGGTAAGTATGACATTTTTTTTTTACCACTTCTGGACCGCCCACTGTATAAATACGTCGGCACTTTGAAGAGGGATATCTCTGTTATGGCAGCAGCTAGCTGCCATAACCCAGATATCCTCTTCTTCTGCGGGCGGTTTCCAATAATGGTGGTCTCTGCAGCGGATTCGCCGCAAGATTACCGTCATCAGCAGCAGGAGAGGGGTCGGCCCCCCCCTTCCGCCGCTTACCGGAGCCGTCGGTATCGGCGATCGGGTCCTCTCTCCTGCTTGGCATGGATACAAGTGAGGGGAAATGGCCCCCATCCGTCTCCATATCATAGCAGGGCGGAAGCGATGTCAAAACGTCACTTCCGCCCATAGCTCTTAAAGGGCCATTTTTTTTCAAATGACAAATTTATTTATTTTTTATTGCATTTTAGTCCAAATATGAGATCTGACGTCTATTTGACCCCAGATCTCATATTTAAGAGGACCTGTCATGCTTTTTTATATTACAAGGGATGTTTACATTCCTTGTAATAGGAATAAAAGTGACACAATTTTTTTTTTTAAAAGAACAGTGTAAAAAATAAAAAAGGTAAAATAGGAAAAAAATAATTTAAAAAATTTAAACACGCCCGATCCGACGAGTTCACGTGCAGAAGCGAACACATATGAAAACAATGTTAAAACCACACATGTGAGGTATCGCCGCGATCGGTAGAGCGAGAGCAATAATTCTAGCCCTAAACTTCCTCTGCATCTTAAAGCATGCAACCTGGAGATTAAGGGTAAGAGTTTGTCGCCATTCCACGAGCGGGCGCAATTTTGAAGCGTGACATGTTGGGTATCAATTTACTTGGTGTAACATTATCTTTCACAATATAAAAAAAAAAATTGGGCCAACGTTACTGTTGTCTTATTTTTTAATTCAAAAAGGTGTATTTTTTCCAAAAAAGTGCGCTTGTAAGACCGCTGCGCAAACACGGTGTGACACAAAGTATTGCAATGACCGCCATTTTATTCTCTAGGGTGTTAGAAAAAAATAAATGTATAATATTTGGGGGTTACAAGTAATATTCTAGCAAAAAAACTTGTTTTCAACTTGTAAACACCACATCTGAAAAAGAGGCTTGGTCCTTAAAGCGGAGTTCCACCCAAAAGTGGAACTTCCGCTTAAACCACTCCGCGCCCCCTTACATTTACATTTGGCATGCAATTATTTTTTTGGGGGGGGAGTGGGGGCTTCGTTAGGAGTCGGACTTCCTGTCCCACTTCCTACTTCCGCCCAGGGACCGCTTAGGCGACACGTCATATCGCCTTAGGCGGCCCCTCCCTGTAGGCGATCACCTGGGACACGTGACAGGTCCCGGGCGATCGCCTGTCCACTCCTAGAGCGCAGCGCCACTCGCACATGCGCAGAGAATGCCCAGCTGTGAAGCCGAAAGCCGTCACGGCCGGGTGCTCACACTATGAATGGAGGCGCCAGCGGAGGGGGGGGGGGGGGGGAGCGTCGCTGGACAGTGGAGCAGATAAGTGTCTGTTTATTAAAAGCCAGCAGCTACACTTTTTGCAGCTGCTGACTTTTAATAAACATAAAAAAAGTCTGGAACTCCCCTTTAAGTGGTTAAAAAATAAATAAAAAAACAAACCTTTAGATATCCTTTAACTGAGCCAGCGCATGAGTGTGTACAACTACTATGATGTTGGGGAAGTAGAGGGGGGCATGTTTAACTGTTCACAAAGAGGAAACCTGCAGCTATTAGATTAGGATAAGACTAATAACAGGGCAAAACAATTGATATTTGCATGAGAGCAGGGGCTCTCACCACAGTCTCCCTCGTCATCGGGTAGACCGATAGCAGCGGAAGCCATTGGCTCTCGCTGCTGTCAATCAAATGCTGTGACGAGGGAGCAGGAGGCAGGGCTGAGTCACCCGGTCTCAGTCAATAGACGCAGACCTGGAGGCTCAGGAGCGAGCACGTATGGGTACCCCCAGGGAAAGTGGCTTTCCCTGGGGCACTCACTAAAGAGGAGGATCCTGGAGCACCGGCGGGGGGCCCCCAGAAAGGGAGGATCAGGGCTGCTCTGTGCAAAACTATTGACACATTTTTTAGTTTCGTTAAAAAAAAAACCTGAAGGTTTAATAATATCAGTTTAGGAAACTCACCTAAGTTGACCCAGATGAAACCCTTTCAATTCCCATTGTGGGCATGGCCTTCAAATGCTCTCCTCCAGCCCAATGTCTGGTCCCAAACACAAGCCAACAATTTTTTCCCCCAAACTTTAGTAGGTTGTCTACCATTAACCAAACCTTTCCAGTTAATAAAAGGCAACCTTCAATATAAACATTACTACAACACTTCTGCTCTACATGCACAGGAAGTCAATACGTTCCATCTAGTGCTTGCAGCTGGAATCCATCACTAGAATGAGCAACTCCACCGATGCACCCTGCAAAACACATCCAAAGCCTACAACTATAACCTAATGATTAGAAATACATGTTTATTGGGAGGAGTAAGTGCTTGAGACTAAAAGGTACAAGATAAATTCACATATGCATAACTGCCTTCATATAAAAACTAAAAGTTCTTAACAACTTGCTAACACGAAAGCCTCGTACATACGGCCGAGAATCCCGGCGTAAAAAAAAAACGTTGGTTTTCTCAACGAGATTCTTATCAAGCTTGTATAAAAGGGGAAGTTTGATTCCAATGGCGCCACCCGATTCGCGCTTTTCAGCCTCGTGCTTTCCAGTCCGTTACAGCGTGACGAATGTGCTATCTCCATTATGAACGCTAGTTTTACCAGAAGGAGCGCTCCCGTCTCATACTTGATTCTGAGCATGCGCGGGTTTTTTTAAGACTCGGAAAAGCATACACACGACCAGTTTTCTCGTCGGGAAACAGGCTGACGAGAATCTCAATGAGAAAAACGAGAATCCTGACGAGAAAATAGAGAGCAGGTTCTCTATTTTTCTCGTCGAGATTCCCGGCAGTTTTCTCGACGAGAAACCATACACACAAACGGTTTTCTCGGCAAGAAAGCTCTCCCAACAGTTTTCTTGTCGTTTCTTGCCGAGAAAACCGGTCGTGTGTACGAGGCTATACACTATATTGCCAAAAGTATTGGGACGCCTGCCTTTACACACACAAACTTTAATGGCATCCCCAGTCCGTAGGGTTAAATATTGAGTAAGCCCATCCTTTGCAGCTATAACAGCATCAGGTTAAGGTCAGGACTCTGTGCAGGCCAGTCAAGTTCCTCCACCCAAAATTCGCTCATCCATCTCTTTATGGACCTTGCTTTTTGCACTGGTGTGCAGTCATGTTGGAACAGGAAGGGGCCATCCCTAAACTGTTCCCACAAAGTTGGGAGCATGAAATTGTCCAACATTTCTTGGTATGCTGACCCCTTATGATTTCCCTTCACTGGAACTAAGGGGCCAAGCCCAACCCCTGAAAAACAATCCCACAACATAATCCCCCCTCCACCAAATGATTTAGATGGTTGGCCCAATACGTTTGGCAATATAGTGTGGATGAGCGAGTTTGGGGTGGAGGACCTTGACTGACCTAAACCCGATAGAACACCTTTAGGATGTGAAAGAACAAAGGCCGTGAGCCAGGTCTTCTCATACAACATCAGTGCCTGACCTCACAAATGCACTTCTGGAAGAATGGTCAAACATTCCCATAGACACACTCCTAGACCTTGTGGACAGCCTTCCCAGAAGAATCGAAGCTGTTATAGCTGCAAAGGGTGGGTCAACTCAATATTGAACCCTACGGACTAAGACGCCATTAAAAAGTCATTTGTGTGTAAAGGCAGGCGTCCCAATACTTTTGGCAATATAGTGTACAGTGGAACCTTGGTTTACGAGTAACGCGCTTAAAGTGGTTGTAAACCCACTTATGCAACTTGCACCTACAGGTAAGCCTAGATTAAGGCTTACCTGTAGGTGTTTGCAATATCTTCTAAACCTACACGGTTTAGGAGATATTTTCCAAAAAATAATGCACCGTTGTCTATGGCGCGCATGCGCCGTAGACAACGGCGCTGCCGCACTGTCAACGTCAGCTTTATCAATGGATAATGCCGGCTTCGATGGCTCTCGCGTGCATGCGCAGTGACGTCATCGCCGCTCCGGCCAATCAGAGCGCCGATACCCAGAAGTAACCTTCCGGAGCGATGTCTGCGGCCGGAGGGGGAGACGAGGACGGCTTCGGGGGCTTCGATCTAAGGAAAGTAATGCATAATAAGCTAGTATGCTAGTCATACTAGCTCATTATGCCTTTCTCTTGCAGATTATTATTTAAAAAAATAATAATAATTGGGTTTACAACCACTTTACAGGTCTAACCACGGACATCCATATGGAAGAAAACCATCGGGCCTTCAGGAAAAAGACCCACCTCTTCTGAAGATTCAGGACATCATTGGATACAAAGCGCCTAAAGGCGATTTAGTTTGCATTTGTAGCGCTATACAAGTTATTCACTCACTCACTTTAACGAGCGTTTTGAATAACAAGAAACTTTTTTTTTTTAATCCTGACTTCGTTTGCGAGTGTTGTCTCGCAAAACGAGTAGAATTCAAGCTAATGGGGTGTGCAGTTCCGCATTTGGCCAGAGGTGCGGGGCGCCGGTGACACTCGGAACGGTTCGGAGCCGTTCAGAAATACTCAGAATCACTCGGAAATAGTCCGTTCCCGAGATCAGCCGAGCTGTCTCCTAATATTTCCGAGGCTCTCCGGCGCCCCCCGCCTCTGGCCACATGCGGTATTGCATGCCATAGAAGTCAACGCGGAACAAATTATCTTCGTTTCCATTGACTTCTATGGGGAAACTCGCTTTGATATGCGAGTGCTTTGGATTACAAGCATTCTCCTGGAACGGATTATGCTAGATAGTGATTAGCCTTAAATTTATTTCAAAGTCTCTATTGGCAAATCTCATTTAGTATGGTATTAAATCCCACACTCACCTGGCTGGATCGAAGCCTCTTGATCTCCAAATCATTCTTCTCCTGTAGAAGTGCCTCTTTCTTATTCAATATACCTTCCCTTTTCTTCAGTTCTTCTTCTAACTCGCCCAAGGCACGGCGCTGTTCCAGGACTTTATCAATCTCACTGTCCAGCCATTTCTTCTGCTCCTCAATTTTCTAGCAAATAAAAGACGCATGCAGATAGATTATACACGCTCGGAGTGACTGCAACGCTAAACCGGGGGATTTGTCAACTCATTTTTAAGAAAGTCAAATTGCTTAATTTACTTTATATCTACACAAAAAAAAAGAACAACATACTGCTAAACAGATAACAGCAGCAAACCTGTTTGGCTGGTGATGAAAGAACAATTATACAACCGGTTTTCATCAAACAGTTGTATACAAGAAGATGCTGTGAAATCCATGAAGCTTACCTGCTGCTGCTCCAGACTGATAAGTGATCCATTGCTCCCACTTCTCCTCTTCCTTTGAAAAGCCGCTATTTCCTCAGTTTTGATCCTCAGGATCTTTTGTTGCTGTTCGTGCTTTAACTCCAGCTCCTAAAGGCAAGGCAGGAAATCTTTTGTTAATTGGTCTTCTTACTACCTGCCACCTGCTGAGTTCCTCCAGGCTCAATTTGCATTTCATATCACAATAAGGCAACTAAAGCCTTTGAATAAAACAAAAAACAAAACAAAAAAAGGGCAACTTTGCATTTTTTAAATGATTAATTCCAACAAAAAGGATTTTTGCATTGCATGTGTCTGAAGCATAATGTTTAGCAGATTAGGCTGTGGTTTTTATGTCCATTAGAAACATATGTTTCTTGGTTGAATGAACACTATAAAGCCTCGTACACACGATCGGATTTCCATCGGACAAACCTGTGGAATTTTGTCCGAAGGGCGTTGGCTGTGAACTTGTTCTGCATACAGACGGCAAAACTTTGTCAGTCAACAAATACGAAACCACGTGGTTTTTCTGCTCTTTAGCGCCACCCCTTGGGCAACTTCTGCTAATGTTGTGCTATGGTTAGCATTGCTTCTGAGCATGCGTGTTTGTACTTTGGATTTTTTTCCCCGGCGGACTTGTGTACACACGATCGGATAATCCGACGGCACACATTTGTGGTTGGAAAATCTGAAAGCATGCCATCCAACATTTGTTGTCGGAAAATCCGACAACAATTGTCCGATGGAGCATACAGTCGGATTTTCCAACAAACCCCTGCCATCACACATTTGTTGTCGGAAAATCCGATCGTGTGTACGAGGCTTTAGAAAAAGACCGTTCTTTAACCACTTCAGCCCCGGAAGAATTGGCTGCCCAATGACCAGGCCATTTTTTGCGATTCGGCATTATGTCGCTTTAACTGACAATTGCGCGGTCGTGCGACGCTGTACCCAAACAAAATTGACGTCCTTTTATTTCCCCACAAATAGAGCGTTCTTTTGGTGGTATTTGATCACCTCTGCGGTTATTTTTTGCGCTATAAACAAAAAAATAGCGACAATTTAAAAATTTTTGCTTCAATAAATATCCACAAAAATATATATAAAATTATTTTTTTCCTCAGTTTAGGCCGATATGTATTCTTCTACATATTTTTGTTGAAAATAAATAAATAAATAAATCGCAATATGCGCATACTGATTGGTTTGCGCAAAGGTTACAGCGTCTACAAAATAGGGGATAGATTTATGGCATTATTATAATTATTATTTTTTTAACTAGTAATGGCAGCGATCAGCGATATTTATCGTGACTGCGATATTGCAGCGGACACATCGGATACTTTTGACACTGTTCTGGGACCACTGTCATTTATACAGCGATCAGTGCTATAAAAATGTACTGATTACTGTGTAAATGACACTGGCAGGGAAGTGGTTAACCACCAGAGGGCGAGGAAGGAGTTAAGTTACACTGATCACTGCTCCAGATTATAGGGAGCAGTAGATCAGTGTCCTGTCACTAGGCAGAACAGGGAAATGCCTTGTTTACAAAGGCATCCCCCCGTTCTGCCTCTCCGTGACACGATCGGGGAACACCGGCGGACACGGTCACGAAGCCCGCTAGGCGGCAGATTCAAAGCAACGTACCTGCTTTGCCTGCCCATGCCATTCTGCCGACGTATATGTACGTTAGGCAGTCGGCAAGCGGTTAATATGTACAAAGTTGTCCCAGTCACCTTCACTCTGTGTTTTCTTTTCTGCATTTCAGTCTCCAGTCTCCGTTTCTGTTCAGTCTCCTCTTTAAGCTTCTTCTGTAGCTGCCCTTGCTGTTGTTTCATCTGCAAGATATTCTTCTCCAAATCTTGAACCCGTCTCTCACTCTGGATAGGAATCGAAGCCAGCTTTTCTGTGGCTTGTTTCTTCTCTTTTAAAACCTGCGGAGAATAATAATATCTCAAGGCATGGTTCACGTTACACGATTGATAATGAAAAGAAACCTTCGACAAGGGACAACACTGCCGGTCATTGTTTTTATAAAATGAATAATACCAGTCGCTCTTTAGTTCATGAGGTTTAAATATTTTAGGCCTGAAGGTTGATGGCACTTCTGTGTTTTTTAGGAACACATTACAGCCGTATTTAGGGTGTAACATGTTTTTAACCACTTCCAGCCCAAGCCAATACTGGCATTCCTCTCCTACATGTAAAAATCATATTTTTTTGCTGGAAAATTACACAGAACCCCCAAGCATTTTTATATTATATAATAATAAAAAAATAAAAAATAAATTTATATATATATATATATATATATATATATATATATATATATATATATATATATAAATATAGCAGAGACCCTAGGAAATAGAACAGTGGTCGTTGCAATTTTTTAGGTCTCACGGTATTTGCGCAGCAATTTTTCAAACGCAATTTTTTGGGAAAAAAAAAAACTTTCACGAATTAACCAGTTCGGATCCCAGGCATTGTAAAATGACGGCCACAAGGTGGCTCTACAATGCTGGGGCGCCGTCATATGACGTCCTCGGGCCTCCCGAGGACACCAGGTACCCGCAATCGGCAGTCACAGAGCCAGGGACGTGGATCTCTGTGTGTTAACACAGAGATCCACGTCCTGTCAGGGAGAGGAGACCGATGGTGTGTCCCTTGTACATAGGGACACTGATCGGTCAACTCCCCCAGTCAGTCCCCCCCCACAGTAAGAATCACCTAGCAGGGCACACATTTAACCCCTTGATCGCCCCCTAGTGTTAGCCCCTTCCCTGCCAGTCATATTTATACAGTAATCAGTGCATATTTATAGCACTGTTTGCTGTATAAATGTTAATGGTCCCAAAAATGTGTCAAAAGTGTCCGATGTGTCCGCCGTAATATCGCAGTTCTGACAAAAATCGCAGATTGCCACCATTACTAGTAAAAAAAAAAAAAATGTAAAAAAATGTCATAATTCTATCCCCTATTTTGTAGGCGCTATAACTTTTGCGCAAACCAATCACTATACGCTTTTTGCGATTTTTTTTTACCAAAAATATGTAGAATACATATCGGCCTAAACTGAGAAAAAATATATTTAAAAAAAAAATTGGGATATTTATAGCAAAAACGAATAAATATTGTCTTTTTTTCTAAATTGTCTGTCTTTTTTGTTTATAGTGCAAAAAAACAAACAAAAAAAAAGCAGAGATGATCAAATACTACCAAAAGAAAGCTCTATTTGTGGGAAAAAAAGGACGTTAATTTTGTTTGGGTACAGCTTTGCACGACCGCGCAATTGTCATTCAAAGCGTGACAGTGCTGAAAGCTGAAATTTCACCTGGGCAGGAAGGGGGTATATGTGCCCAGTAAGCAAGTGGTTAAAAAAAAACAATATTTACTGCAATTTTTTTGTATAATGTAAAAGATAATGTTACGAAGAGTAAATAGATGCCCAACATGTCATTCTTTAAAATAGCGCACCCTCGTGGACTGGCGCCAAACTCGGAAACTTAAAAATCTCCATAGGTGACGCTTTAATTTTTTTTTACAGGTTACCAGTTTAGAGTTACAGAGGAGGACTTGTGCTAGAATTATTGCTCTCTCTCCAAAAATCGAATGTACAGGTGAAACTCAAAAAATTTGAATATCATGCAAAAGTTCATTTATTTCACTAATGCAACTTAAAATGTGAAACTAATTCATGAGATAGACTCATTACATGCAAAGCAAGATAATTCAAGCCGTGATTTGTCATAATTGTGATGATTATGGCTCACAGCTCATAAAAACCCCAAATTCACAATCTCAGAAAATTTGAATATTGTGAAAAGGTGCAATATTCTAGGCTCAAAGTGTCCCACTCTAATCACCTAATTAAGCCATAACACCTGCAAAGGGTTCCTGAGCCTTTAAATGGTCTCTCAGTCTGGTTCAGTAGGAATCACAATCATGGGAAAGACTGCTGACCTGACAGTTGTGCAGAAAACCATCATTGACACCCTCCATAAGGAGGGAAAGTCTCAAAAGGTAATTGCAAAAGAAGTTGGATGTTCCCAAAGTGCTGTATCAAAGCACATTAATAGAAAGTTATGTGGAAGGGAAGTGTGGAAGAAAAAGGTGCACAAGCAGCAGGGATGACCGCAGCCTGGTGAGGATTGTCAGGAAAAGGCCATTCAAAAGTGTTGGGACTTTCACAATGAGTTGACTGAGGCTGGAGTCAGTGCATCAAGAGCCACCACACACAGACCGATCCTGGACGCTCGTGCTCCAGTGTCCTGCTGCTGTGTCTATTTTCACAGACAGCAGGACTCAGCTTCGCTCCCGGCTCCCTCGCCATTGGATTTGATTGACAGCAGCGGGAGCCAATGGCTGCGCTGCTATCAATCTATCCAATCAGGACCCGAGACACTGGCTGGAGCTTGGTGTGCTTGTCCCAGTCGCTGGAAAGATCGGGTTCAGTTAAGTAAAATGGGGGCTCTGTGGGGCCGCTGCATCACAGGAGGTTTTTCACCTTAATACATAGAATGTAATGAGGTGAAAAACCCTGAGGGTTTACAACCCCTTTAACCCCTTCCTTACCGGGCCATAGTCATAGGACGCAGGAACCCTCCCTCCCTCCCTCTGGGTGGACGTCATATGACGTCTTTTCTTCCCGGCCGTCTAGGGGGCGCGCACGCCCGCGGCACCGCTCGTGACCCAGTGCGTGCGCTCCGCGGCCAAGATGTCCGCCGGGGACCCGTGATCACAGCAGGAGTGTGGATCTGTGTGTGTAGACACACAGATCCACCTCCTGTCATAGGTGAGGGGACCGATGTGTGTTCCCAGTACAGAGGAACACACATCGGTCTCCTCCCCTTGTGAGTCCCCTCCCCCTACAGTTAGAATCACTCGATAGGGAACATATTAACCCCTTCAGCGGCCCCTAGTGTTAACCCCTTCCCTGCCAGTCACATTTACACAGTAATCAGTGCAGTTTTATAGCACTAATCGCTGTATAAATGTGAATGGTCCCAAAAACGTGTCAAAAGGGTCCGATATGTCCGCCACAATGTCACGGTCACAATGAAAATCGCAGATCGCCGCCATTACTAGTAAAAAAAATAGAATTCCCATAAATATATCCCCTATTTTGTAGGCGCTATAACTTTTGCGCAAACCAATCAATATACACTTATTGCGATTTACCAAACATATGTAGAAGAATACATATTGGTCTAAACTGAGGAAAAAAATAGTTTTAAAAAAAATTATTTTTGTTTATAGCGCAAAAAATAAAAACCGCAGAGATGATCAAATACCACCAAACGAAAGCTCGATTTGTGGGGGAAAAAAAAACCCACAAAGATTTAATTTGGGTACAGTGTTGCATGACCGCGCAATTGTCAAAGTACAACAGCGCTGAAAACTAAAAATTGGTCTGGGCAGGAAGGGGGTAAAAATGCCCTTTATGGAAGTGGTTAAGCTACCCGCCTATGACAAGGGAGTCTGTTATGCATAACATTCTATTACAATTCTGCCTGAAAATCTGCAAAACAGTGTTTTAGGTCTTTTTAAAATTTGAGTCTGATGATATGTACCAGATAAAACCTCTAATAGTACGAGGGTTCTCTTCAAAAATTTTCTGCACTTTTTAACTCTATTAAAAAAAAAAAAAAAAAGGGCAGACATTTTTTTTAAGACACACATACTAATTTATATATATATATATATATATATATATATACACACATATACATATACACATACATACACATATACATACTTTTTTTGTATATATATATATATATATATATATATATATATATATATATATATATATACACTCGAGTATAAGCCGAGTTTTTGAAAATGCCCCCCTCGGCTTATACTCGAGTCACCTTTTTGCGCCAGATCTCCCGGAATTTGGGGAGCCGGTACCGGCCGGCTGTAGGGCCCCTGGACCCCAAACTTGGCACACATGTAGCTCCACTCTTCCTCTATAAGTGTGCAAAGTTTCTTGTCCGGGGGACCTACGGCCGGGGAGCAACGATTTTTCAAACCCGGGCACCCCTTCCATAGGCTGCCATGTTAAACGGTAAATTCTCTGGTGACTTTGGGGACCCGGTTCCGGCCGGTCGTAGGTCCTCTGGACTCCAAACTTGGCACACATGCAGCCTCACTCTTTCTCTACAGGTTTGCAAAGTTTCTTGTCCGGGGGACCTACGGCCGGGGAGCAGCGATTTTTCAAAGCCGGGCACCCCTTCCATAGACTCCCATGTTAAACGTCAGTCTAGTCATGGACACAGTGAGGCATGGACACAGTGAGGCAAAGTGAGGCACACCCTAGGCTTATACTCGAGTCAATAAGTTTTCCCAGTTTTTGTGGTAAAATTAGGTGCCTCGGCTTATATTCGGGTCAGCTTATACTCGAGTATATACGGTATATAAGTATGTGAACCCCAAATTGGTCATAAAATGTGATCTGATCTTCATCAAAGTCACAATAGACAATCACAGTCTGCTTAAACTAATAACACACAAATAATTAAATGTTACCATGTTTTTATTGAACACACCATGTAAACATTCACAGTGCAGGTGGAAAAAGTATGTGAACCCCTAGACTAATGAGATCTCCAAGAGCTAATTGGAGTGAGGTGTCAGCCAACTGGAGTCCAATCAATGAAATGAGATTGGAGGTGTTGGTTACAGCTGCCCTGCCCTATAAAAAAAACACACACCAGTTCTGGGTTTGCTTTTCACAAGAAGCATTGCCTGATGTGAATGATGCCTCGCACAAAAGAGCTCTCAGAAGACCTGCGATTAAGAATTGTTGACTTGCATAAAGCTGGAAAGGGTTATAAAAGTATCTCCAAAAGCCTTGCTGTTCATCAGTCCACGGTAAGACAAATTGTCTATAAATGGAGAAAGTTCAGCACTGCTGCTACTCTCCCTAGGAGTGGGCGTCCTGTAAAGATGACTGCAAGAGCACAGCGCAGACTGCTCCAATGAGGTGAAGAAGAATCCTAGAGTGTAAGCTAAAAGACTTACAAAAGTCTCTGGGATATGCCAACATCCCTGTTAGCGAATCTACGATACGTAAAACACTAAACAAGAATGGATTTCATGGGAGGATACCACAGAGGAAGCCACTGCTGTTCAAAAAAAACATTGCTGCACGTTTACAGTTTGCACAAGAGAACCTGGATGTTCCACAGCAGTACTGGCAAAATATTCTGTGGACAGATGAAACCAAAGTTGAGTTGTTTGGAAGAAACCCACAACACTGTGTGGAGAAAAAGAGGCACAGCACACCAACATCAAAACCTCATCCCAACCTTGAAGTATGGTGGTGGGGGCATCATGGTTTGGGGCTGCTTTGCGGCGTCAGGGCCTGGACGGATTGCTATCATCGAAGGAAAATTAATTCCCAAGTTTCTCAAGACATTTTGCAGGAGACCTTAAGGCCATCTGTCCACCAGCTGAAGCTCAACAGAGGTGGATGTTGCAACAGGACAACGACCCAAAGCATAGAAGTAAATCAACAACAGAATGGCTTAAATAGAAGAAAATACGCCTTCTGGAGTGGCCCAGTCAGAGTCCTGACCTCAACCCGATTGAGATGCTGTGGCATGACCTCAAGAAAGCAATTCACACCAGACATCCCAAGAATATTGCTGAACTGAAACAGTTCTGTAAAGAGGAATGGTCAAGAATTACTCCTGACCGCTGTGCACGTCTGATCTGCAACTACAGGAAACGTTTGGTTGAAGTTATTGCTGCCAAAGGAGGTTCAACCAGTTATTAAATCCAAGGGATCACATACCTTTTCCACCTGCACTGTGAATGTTTACATGGTGTGTACAGAAAAAATATGGTAACATTTAATTCTTTGTGTGCTATTAGTTTAAGCAGACTGTGATTGTCTATTGTTGTGACTTAGATGAAGATCAGATCACATTTTATGACCAATTTGTGCAGAAATCCATATCATTCCAAAAGGGTGCACATACTTTTTTTTGCAAATATATATATGTATATATATATATATATATATATATATATATATATATATACATATACACACACACACACACACACACAGTCAGGTCCATAAATATTGGGACATGGATACAATTCTAATATTTTTGGCTCTATACACCACCACAATGGATTTGAAATGAAACAAACAAGATGTGCTTTAACTTCAGACTTTCAGCTTTAATTAGAGGGTATTTACATCCAAATCAGGTGGACGGTGTAGGAATTACAACAGTTTTTATATGTGCCTCCCACTTTTTAAGGGACCAAAAGTAATGGGACAATTGGCTGCTCAGCTGTTCCATGGCCAGGTGTGTGTTATTCCTTCATTATCCCATTTACAAAGAGCAGATAAAAGGTCCAGAGTTCATTTCAATTGTGCTATTTGCATTTGGAATTTGTTGCTGTCAACTCTCAATACGAGATCCAAAGAGCTGTCACTACCAGTGAAGCAAGCCATCATTAGGCTGAAAAAACAAAACAATCCCATCAGAGAGATAGCAAAAACATTAGGTGTGGCCAAATCAACTGTTTGGAACATCCTTAAAAAGAAAGAACGCACCGGTGAGCTCAGCAACACCAAAAGACCCAGAAGACCACGGAAAACAACTGTGGTGGATGACCGAAGAATTCTTTCCCTGGTGAAGAAAACACCCTTCACAACAGTTGGCCAGATGAAGAACACTCTCCAGGAGGTAGGTGTTCGTGTGTCAAAGTCAACAATCAAGAGAAGACTTCACCAGAGTGAATACAGAGGGTTCACCACAAGATGTAAACCATTGGTGAGCCTCAAAAACAGGAAGGCCAGATTAGAGTTTGCCAAACAACATCTAAAAAAGCCTTCACAGTTCTGGAACAACATTCTATGGACAGATGAGACCGAGATCAACTTGTACCAGAGTGATGGGAAGAGAAGAGTATGGAGAAGGAAAGGAACTGCTCATGATCCAAATCATACCACCTCATCTGTGAAGCATGGTGGTGGTAGTGTCATGGCGTGGGCATGTATGGCTGCCAATGGAACTGGTTCTCTTGTATTTATTGATGATGTGACTGCTGACAAAAGCAGCAGGATGAATTGTGAAGTGTTTGGGACAATATTATTATCTGCTCATATTCAGCCAAATGCTTCAGAACTCATTGGACGGCGCTTCACAGTGCAGATGGACAATGACCCGAAGCATACTGCGAAAGCAACCAAAGAGTTTTTTAAGGGAAAGAAGTGGAATGTTATGCAATGGCCAAGTCAATCACCTGACCTGAATCCGATTGAGCATGCCTTTTACTTGCTGAAGACAAAACTGAAGGGAAAATGCCCCAAGAACAAGCAGGAACTGAAGACAGTTGCAGTAGAGGCCTGGCAGAGCATCACCAGGGATGAAACCCTGCGTCTGGTGATGTATATACGTTCCAGACTTCAGGCTGTAATTGACTGCAAAGGATTTGCAACCAAGTATTAAAAAGTGAAAGTTTGATTTATGATTGTTAATCTGTCCCATTACTTTTGGTCCCTTAAAAAGTGGGAGGCACATATACAAACTGTTGTAATTCCTACACCGTTCACCTGATTTGGATGTAAATACCCTCAAATTAAAGCTGAAAGTCTGCGGTTAACGCACATCTTGTTCGTTTCATTTCATATCCATTGTGGTGGTGAATAGAGCCAAAAATATTAGAATTGTGTCCATGTCCCAATATTTATGGACCTGACTGTAAATATAACGTATCTTTTCTGTCTATTATTCTCAGAATGGATTAGATATTTTGTTCTCTAACCATATATAGCTGGTTATTTATATTATGGTTATTGGTGTTATTTGCTATTGCATATAGATATTTTAAAAAAAAAAGACAATTTATTCTTGAACTTAACATATCAACTAAATTGTACACCAAACTTTTTTTGAGGCCTTCATCCGATTAATCAATCAAAACGATAATCTTCCAACTAATCGAGAATGAAAATAATAGTTAGTTGCAGACCTAATTGCAATGCAGATTGCACTGCATTACATTTTTTTCTGGTAATACTGGCCGAGAAAACTGACAGGGAGACCCAGAAGTGACATGCTTCCGGGTCACCAATAAGCAGGGGAGGAGCTCGGACATGTGTCCGCTCAGCTGCCCCCACACACACACATCCCTGTTTTGTGAGATGAGAATATGCAGATCGTGAGTTCCTAATAGCTAGGAACCACGACCTATCATTTCCTCTAGGTCAGCCCCCTCCCCCTTCAGTTAGAACACACATTAGGGAACACAATTAACCCCTTGATCTTCCCCTAGTGTTAACCCCTTCCCCGCCAGTGAACAACACTTATTATACCCTAAATATACAAAATAGTTAAAGACAAACCGTGAGGGAGGTTATCCAGTCACGGCGGGCTTCTCCATCCGGAGAGGAACTCCCCTGGTGACTAGACAACTGATGGACCCACTCCCTCCCCTCATGTGAAAACTGCTGGGGTGAATGACCTCTCTTGATGCCTACCCAAGCAGTCCCCAAGCTTTAGTGAGAATTATCCAACTGCTCCTGCGAAGCATCACCTGAACATTTCATCTTGGATTCAAGATTTTACACACACACACCGGGGAACAATTTCCACAAGGACCGAGACACATAGGATTCAGGAGGAAGGATCATTTTTCATCATTTTTTCCATTTATATATTATAAATCTTTGCAAAATAGTGTATGAAAAACTGCTGGAGACGTCACACAGACTGACCCCACTGAGAGATCTCGGTACTACCATCTATGTGATTCAGGGAAGTATGAACGACTATTGAGGACGTCAATACACAGACCAATTCCATCGTGAGATCTCTGAGCAATGCGCTCACTGGATCAATTGGATTAGAGATGAGCAAACCATCCCCGAACTACACGGGTCGGATATCCATTCAGGATCCGTGAGTAAACTACATATTGCCCTGCATATATGTTTCAACATTACTAGAGTGTTTACCTGCGGAGTGCAGGAACACTAACAGTGACTACAACGGATGTTTTGAGATCTATTGCTTGTTCCATACACTATTATTCCATATACAACTGCTTTAGGATAAGAATTACCACTAGACATTTGGCTGGGTGCATCTAGGAATCTACATGAATACTTACCCATTGATTGGGAATCATCTGTAGACGAAGTCCTATATAGAGATTAACCCCTTTGCACCGGCTCTTTCTCTTCTCTGCCTACAATCGGCATGAGCCTTTCACTTATATAAAGACTGAAGTGGATGTGGTCTCACCCTTTACCTCAAAGTTTGGGTTTTTGTTTATTCATTAACTTACCATATTAATCAAGATACCTACATATATATATATATTCTTTCTCGGATCCTGTCGGAATACCATCCTACAACAAATAACAATAGCATTTATATGCCCCTTTGACCAACTGACTATTGACCGGGATGGGTGTGTTTTGAGATATCTATTCAGGTGTGCTTTCCATTTTTCTGCAGCGAAGAATGCTGATTTAGGCATACGCTGCTGCAATTTAGGAAATAGATGTGGGGCTTTTGTAGTCTCTATAGGGGACCCTTGGGGTATATCAGGTATATATAGGGGGTGTTTTTCACATGAGGGGAGGGAGTGGGTACATCAGTTGTCTAGTCACCAGGGGAGTTCCTCTCCGGATGGAGAAGCCCGCAGTGACTGGATAACCTCCCTCACGGTTTGTCTTTAACTATTTTGTATATTTAGGGTATAATAAGTGTTTTTCACTCATGTATTTGCCTGACATAGGCTATTAAATATTTGTAATTTATTAATTTAGGTGTGTGGAGGTCTATTATTTTTTTGTTTTTTGATACATGTATATTTTTGACCACACCCCCGACATTGTTTCGGTGAAAATTACTTATTCCATAGATAGGATTCCCACTTTCGCTTTCTTTGTATAAATGCCAATGGTCCCAAAAATGTGTCCGCCATAATGTCGCAGTCCCGATAAAAATCGCAGATCGCCGCCATTACTAATAAAAAAAAAAAAAAATGCTATAAATCTTTCCCCTATTTTGTAGACGCTATAATTTTTGCGCAAACCAATCAACATACGCTTATTTCGATTTTTATTACCAAAAATATGTAGAAGAATACATATCGGCCTAAACTGAGAAAAAATTCACTTAAAAAAATAAATAAAAAAAATGGGGATATTTATTATAGCAAAAAGTACAAAATAGTGTTTTTTTCAAAATTGTTGCTCTCTTTTTGTTTATAGCGCAAAAAATAAAAATCGCAGAGGTGATCAAATTCCACCAAAAGAAAGCTCTATTTGTGGGGAAAAACAGGACGTCAATTTTGATTGGGAGCTACGTCACACGGCCGCGCAATTGTCAGTTAAAGCAACGCAGTGTCGTATCGCAAAAAATGGCCCGGTCATTGGGCAGCCAAATCTTCCGTGGCTGAAGTGGTTAAAACCCCTTTTGTACGGACAAACAGAATGATTTGCCTCTGAAAGACAAGAGTAAGAAAACTCTGAGGTTATAAAGTAATGAGAGTGGCACATGCCTCCTTGAATATCAACTTTCCATTGGAGGAACCCGAGCATGATTTTGACAAGTATATTCCTACCTCTCTTCCTTCGTTAAGATGGCAACATTTACAGCATTTCGGAAAATACTTATGTTTATATTATGCAAAAATGTATATATTATGTCATTCCATATTATAAAATGGCACTAAGGGGCGTGGCCGGACCTTGCTTGTGGATGGACGCCTGATCTGTGAGCTCCTGCCACCTCAGGTCAATTTAAGCTGATTACAGAGGTTCAAAAACCGGAATTTCAACTTAAACCATGGGGACTGCCTCAAGACAATCGTCGACTTCAAGATCCCGTTCACCTAGAGAGCAACCGTTAGGGCCTGAGCCAGAATATCCCCG
Source organism: Rana muscosa (assembly GCA_029206835.1). Classification (NCBI taxonomy): domain Eukaryota; kingdom Metazoa; phylum Chordata; class Amphibia; order Anura; family Ranidae; genus Rana; species Rana muscosa. The sequence goes on from CM055118.1 coordinate 476,327,517, forward strand.
AGATGTTCCGCAACAGCAGGGGGAACATGGCGTCTTCCCGCCATGGTCCCTCACAGGGTCGCTCTCAGGTACAACCCCCCCATCTACCGGGAATTCCCATCTGCGACCCCGCTGGGAGACGGAGATGTGAACCACCCGCAGCCTCACCTGAACATACTGCGCGCCGTTGCCACCGATATCAAGGATACCTTGTCGGCGGCCATTGCGGAACTCCGCCTGGATATCCATGCCCTGAACGATAGGGTGCACTCAGTGGAACTACTCACGGAACACCAGGAGAAGGATATTCGCCGGGCCATGAGACAGATAAGACACCCACACCCTCCAGCTCCGGGATATGCAGCGCCATATGGAAGACCTGGACAACAGGGGGCGCCGCCACAATTTGAGAGTAAGAGGCTTACCGGAATCCATAGAAGGTGGCCAGATCCCCCAAGCTGTGACCAGCCTGTTCAACAACATCCTCGACAGACCCCGCAGACACCGATTGCCTTTGAGCGCATCCATAGTGCCATCAGACCCAGGGCCAGAGACACTGACCCCCCGCGGGATATTGTATGTTGCCTGGTTGACTACACGTTGAAGGAGAACATCCCGAGACAGGCGAGGGGCCAACAGCTTGCCCACGAAGGATTTCCGGTACAATTGTTCCAGGACCTATCTGGTATCACCCTGCAACACCGCCGTGCCTTGAAACCCTTGTTAACTGTACTACGCGACAAAGACATCAGGTACAAGTGGAAGTTTCCTTTCTGCCTGTCTGCCACAGCTATGGGCCGCACAGCGCTGCTCAAGGTGCCTGAGGATCTGCCCTTGTTCTGCGATACCCTAGGTATCTCTCGTGTAGCGGTCCCCGAGTGTTACGCCAACTTCCGATATGCGGTGAGCAGACCAAGCAAATATCGGGAAGAACCCATGGAAACTCAGGCTAACAGTTACCGACGGAGGCGCTCCCCGTCGGGATCTAGGCAGCGCGCCGCTTCCCGCCCCCCCCCCGGGAGGACCTGAGCCCCACGGAATCTCCAAGTTCCAGGAGAGCCTGCCGTGATCACTAAGCTAGGTGCACTCTCCACACACTAACATGGATTCGATGAGCGGCTTTCCAGTTATCTTGCAGTGACCACCGTATGTACAGCCAGTTGACTTTTTATTTTTATTTCTACTACTTTCATTTTTATTGTTGTTGCTCAGCAATCTTTCTGCCCCACTCCACCATGCCTGCAGAGAGTTCTATCCAATGATGTCCGCCCTGTCCTTACTTCTGAATTTGCATTAGGAGACGGACCCGCCTTCCTGCCTAACTGTTCCCGCCAAGCTTCAGAAACTACATCTCCCGTAACACCTCGCGGCTCGTAGTAGGACTGACGTCACGGACGGAGCCTCCATTATCTACGTACTCCCGGCTGCGACACGCAGGATGTGCTCATTCACAACACTTGCTGGACCTCGATGGCACTCTCACCGGTTCAGTTCACCGCCCTCTAATATCGGTCCGCTGAGGTCGATTCACCTCACGCGTGACACCTGCGGCATGGGATGTTTTGTGCTCCCAGGAACTCCCCGTTGGAGATAGTTCTGCTTGGTGCCCACTCTCCACACAGCACAGGTATGCCTTCCCACACGCAGCACACACCACCTCCTCTGTACAGAGGACCACTAAGCCCGGGTCTCACCTTTCACCTCTCACACCGCTTCAGGCACCCACGCCACATCATGCGGCTAGATCTGCAGTTACCTGAACGGCGCCCTCTCCGTTTGCTGACACCCACTGCCTTAAGCTCAGGAAGGCATCCACGCTGGGGCTCGGGGGACAATGAGTTCCTGGCATACCAGATATGGACTTCATGAGCTCAAAGAACTATTGACTTCATCGTCCCCTATTGAGCGTATTTGGGCAAAATATTACCCCCTTTTTTTTTATGGTCCCTACATCCGGAGGTCTCTTTTGTTGGATACGCGGGGCCTTCATTTTTAAGCACCCCTGGACTGCTCTATATTGGGCGGGAGGGTGGGCTGATGACACATTTTAATGAACTCTAGTGGGTTCTTCTCAACAGGTGCTGGACATTTGATTGAAGTAGTATAGTAAGCTTAGCAACCTGTTCCAGTCATACCGTTAGTGTTTTTGTTTTTCTTTATCTTAAGGTTTGCAATGTTTTATGCAAATTGACTTATTGGACAGGATGCCATGTTATATTTAGTTCCGGAAATATGTTGAGACATTTTATTACAAATCTTTTGGGCTGGTGAGTTTCAATTGCCCTTGTCCATATGCCGATATACCCTTTCTGAATCATACTTGGCGTTCACACGCGTGAATGAGAACTTTTGACATGCCCGAAGGTACATTGAGTATCATTCAATTACTCACTGTTCTCCTTCTCACTTGCTATACCATCTATCTAGCAATAGCACCCCCTACTCACTAATACCCGGAAAGCTTTTGGTTTTTCCGTGACACTCCCCACACTCACAGCTAGACGATGGTACCTGTTCCTCTACATTTGCCTCTCGGGGTGGCCTGAGGTGGCGGGATATCCCTCGTACACATTGTTTCCCTACTTAAATAGCGTGTCCCTCCCCGGCTTGAGTTGTGGTCAACCCCCCTACGGTGGCGTTGTAGTGGTGTAGGTGCACCAAGGAGGTGAGCTTGCACCCTCTGCGCACTGTAACACACCGATCCCTCTCCCTACTTGGAGGGGCTGGACTTGATTCCTCCCCTTCATCGGTATTTACACATATACCTGAATCCTCAGACGTTTTAGAGTAGATTTTACCCCCTTAATTACACTTACCCTAATCCCCCCCCTCTCTCCACCCCATTTTTTAGGAATGACGGGAGGCATTTCCGCTGCAAGCTCTGACCCATCGGTCCCCACTATCCCTACGCAAATTCAATTATACTCCATCAACATAAGGGGTCTCAACACCCCTGAGAAACGTTCACAACTGCTATACGCCCTTCGCAGAGCTAAAACGCATATCGCTCTTATTCAAGAAACCCGTTTCCGAACAAACAGTATCCCCAAGCTTCATGAAATACACTTCCCAACGGTTTATCATGCTTCTAATGACATAGCTAAATCAAAAGGGGTCTCCATCCTGATCTCGAGACATTGCCCTTTGCTGATCACAGATATTGAACGGGATATCCAAGGGAGATATATCTTCCTTAAAGGCACACTTCACGGCAAACCCTTTACTATCGAACATTTATGCACCAAATTCTCAACAAGTGACTTTCTTTCGCTAGACTCTAGACCAACTTACTGCATTTCACTCGGGCACCCTGATTCTAGGTGGGGATTTTAATGTTCCCCTCGTTCCCTCCCTTAACACTTCAAATGGCTCCTCCTGCCTGACCTATAGTGCCCTTCGTGCGATAAAGACCCGCCTAAGCACCTTGACTCTCCATGATACCTGGCGCATGCTCCACCCAAAATGTGAAAGATTTCACCTTTTTTTCCTCTCCGCACAACAAATATTCAATTTTTTCATAACCCAAAATGACCTGACCGCACTCACAGACGCCACTATTGAATCCATGGTTTTGTCGGACCACCACCTCATCACCATGACTCTGACGCTTCCTTTCGGGCCCACCAGATCACAGATTTGGTGCCTTGATGATTCTCTTCTATTAGATGTGGACAATACCCTAAAATTATCAGAAAGGCTTACGCACTACTTTAGAGAGAACTCCACTGGAGACACCTCCCCGACTGTTACTTGGGCCGCACACAAATGTGTTATCAGGGGTGAAATTATATCTCTTGCGGCTAAACGGAACAAACTTCGAAAAGCCTGTATTGAGGAATTGTCTAACCGAGTCAAACTACTTGAAAATTTACACAATCTCTAGCTAATGAATGCCTTGACGACCTCCTGACAGCTAGGACAGAATTATTAGAAGAACTCCAGAAAACGTTGAAATGTAAATATGCTTTGACGACTAAACTGTTCTATGAATTCGTGAACAAAATCGGGAAAACTATTAGCGAGAGCCTTACAACAGAAAAAAATCGGCCCACACCATACACACTATTAGAACCCCTTCTGGTACCACTGTGAATCACACGGAAGGCATAGCCAGTCAATTTGTTTCGTATTTCTCTAAACTATACAACTTACCCAACCCACACCGGACTGACCCCCCTCTCTAATCGGCCCGAGATCATGCGCAAATTCCTGTCCTGATACGGTCCTTCTCAGCTTGACATAGATGACAGAACAGATTTAGACCTACCGATATCGACTGAAGAGGCCCTCAAGGCCCTAAAACAGTTAAAACCGGGCAAAAGCCCTGGCCCGGACCGACTAACGTCCAGTTATTATAAGTCTCTCTCAGAAGTTTTATTTCCCCAATTTGTAACGGCATTCAATGACCTACCCACCTCTTCCTCCCCACATAATAGGAACATTTTAGAAGCCCATGTCACGCTCATCCCGAAACCAGGTAAAGATGCCACAGTAGTCTCAAATTATCGTCCTATTTCCCTTCTTAATGTAGACGTGAAACTATATGCGAAAATCTTGGCTAACCGCATACTCCCCAGATTGATTTCGGTAGATCAAGTAGGTTTTATCCCTGGCAGAGAAGCCAGGGATAACACCACAAGGGCCATAAACATACACCATTGGTTAACCACCACTACCACCAAAGGCTTTTTCCTTTCTCTTGACGCTGAGAAGGCATTTGGACAGGGTGGCATGGGACTTCATGACCGCTACTCTACAGGCCCTGGGTCTTCCACCGCGGCTTGTACAAATGATCAGGGCGTTACACGCGTCCCCCACCGCTAGAATAAGGGTCAACGGCTGACTGTCAAACGCCTTCTCTATAGCCAACGGCACGCGTCAAGGATGCCCCCTCTCGCCACTTATTTTCGTCCTCACCATGAAACCTCTCCTTCGCAAAATCAGGGAAAACCCTGATATCCAAGGGATTAACATTAAACGCAATAATTACAAGATTGCAGCGTACGCAGATGATATCCTCCTGTTCCTTTTGAATCCCTTAACTACCACCCCTAATCTTCTTAAGGACTTTGCCTTATTTAATCAACTTTCCAACCTAAAAATCTATTTTGAGAAGTCCAAGGCCCTAAACATATCTCTTCCGCAACAGACCAAGGCGCTCTGTCAATCTAACTTCCCTTTTAAATGGGAAACCAATGAACTAACATATTTGGGCATTAAAATCCCTGCCAGACTGTCCGATCTATATGCAAGGAATTTCCTTCCTGCATTACAAAATATTCAGGGAGATTTGATTAAATGGCTCAAGGGCCCCTTCTCATGGTTTGGCAGAGCTGCCATTCTAAAAATGAATGTGCTCCCATGACTTCTATATCTTTTGCAAGCCATCCCGATCAAACTCCCCCCCTCATACTTTACCTCATTTAAAAGAATGTGCAGGACCCTTCTTTGGGCCACACACCCTCATAGGTTGAGTTGGGAAAAACTGATGCTTCCCAAACGCAAGGGAGGAATTGGTTTGCCGGATTTACACACCTATTACAGGGCTTGCCACCTCACAAGAATTGTGGACTGGCACGTCCACTCTAAGAGCAAAGACTGGATACAGCTGAAAAACTCCTTTACACAGACACCGATTGCTCATCTACCATGGATCAATCCACAATCCATCCCCAAGGTATGCTCCGCTCACCCGCTGATAGGCCCAACGCTGTCTACTGTCAGAACGTCATGCCGTGCCCTCCAGCTGACTCCTGTCCCGGGGCCTCTAACACCTCTTACTCAGAACCCAGAATTCTCAACAGACATCCAGACCATTGACCCACACAACAGTCCCCCTGACCCTCCAGTCAGAGCACATCAGTGCTTTACGGAAGACGCACTTCTCTCTCAGCCGGCTTTAGCGACCAAATTCCCTGATCTCCACATACCTTTTTTTAAATACCTCCAAATACATCATAATCTCCGTTCTACTCGCTCCCCCTCCCACTGGTGCAGAGACCTTGCTCCCTTCGAACTCATGTGTACGGATACAGAACCCCAAAGACATTTAGTATCAACTCTATATGCCCTTCTTCTCTCAGAATCCTCCCCTGACGTTCGGACACACCGACTATGGGACGCCGATTTGTCTTTAGAACTATCTCAAGACGAATGGGAACGTGTATGCAAACACACCCATAAAGGTTCCATCAACATTTCAGCGCAAGAGAACCGATATAAGCTTTATTCAAGATGGTACCGTACACCTGACAAAATACATCGTTACTTCCCGAGCGTCTCCCCTCTATGCTGGAGATGTAACGCTGCCCTTGGCTCCTTTATCCACATTTGGTGGGAATGCCCACAGATACAGCAGTTTTGGAGAGAGAGAGGTACATGAACTGATAACTAAAATTACGACGTATACCCCAGACTTTACCCCAGCACAATACTTGCTCCACCATACTTCCATACCTTGGTCTATGTACCGCAAATCCCTCACCATGCACCCAATTAATGCAGCGACACAATGCGTACCGATCCACTGGAGAAGCAACGACCCCCCCACTATTGCCGAAGGGCATTGTAGAGCCGACAGGGTAGCTGAAATGGAAAGACTTATTTTCCAAGCCAAAGACAATCCCGCTAAATTCAGAACCATATGGGCATGCTGGATTCAATATAGGGACACCACGACAGACCCGACCTCCCAGCCTGCTCCTATACCCTTGGTGATGAGTGACCTAACAGTAACCAATCACACAGTTTAATCACCCCGTCATTCCATTATCCCTCCCCGTCCCTTTCTTCTCTCCCATACCTGAGAGCGATATTAAAAATCCACGTTTAAAACTATGTGTTTTACTAGATAAGACCATTCCTTTATTGCTATTCTTTATTCTTTCATTGCAGCAATAGATTGCGGTGCCAGACTGGATTGTTCACCTGCATCAGGTGCGGGTGGATCGGCAGTCTGGCTAGGGGTGTTTTAAATCTTCGTACCTAATGATAAACCATTTCAGCTATTCTAATTTTGTGGTTTAATTAGGGTTCCCCTCCCGCTCACAGTATGTTCCCATTGGGGGTGAGCGGGATGGAAGTGACCCATGAAGGTTTGTCCTCCTACACTCCCTTTAACCCCACTATTGTTATCCCCATCTGCTGACCCTTAGGAATTAGCGACCTTACCTTAGTGTCTTGCTTACCTTGAGCACCCCTCATTCCTATATGCAGGATGGGTTCGAACCCAATTCGAACTCTTTATGTTAATCCTAGAGTTTTTAACTTTATTGCGGATTTAATGTTGAACAAGGTTTCATTATGACTTATCATAATTTGCCTATTGGATGTTGTCTATTCTAAGCTGTACGCTCTTGGTAACCCGAACATACTGAATTTGCGGTTTGTCACTGTGAAAACTTCAATAAAAATGTATACAAAAAATAAAAATAAAATGGCACTATATAAAATAATAATAATAAAGCACAAAGAGAATGTTGAAGTGTGATTACAAATGCAGTTATTTAAAGCTATGAAATGGTTATAAGAACTACCCATGCAGTGAACCCGCCCAACACACCTGCACTTTACTCTCAGCGGCTGCTATCTTCTTGCGGTATTCCTGCAGCCTGGATTTTTCCACTGGATCCCGTGTGTCTTTCCTTTCCAGCTCCTGCAGATGGCGCTGATTCTCACTGACCTCTATCCGTACCTGTTCTGCCTCCGTCTCTAATCCAGAGATCTTCAGACAGTACTGTTTATTCATGGCTTGAGCTTCTCTTCCTGACGCACAATAATAAACGTATCAGTTAGAAAACATTCAGACCAGTCAACAAATTTGTAGTTATTGCAGAAATCTTTGTAGTTATTGCAAAACATCTGAAATACAGGCATAATCCCATACAAGATACTCTGACCTGAGAACTAGCACAGGTTCACCGGTTTTATTGGGGGAACTACTCACCAGAGCCCCCGCAGGACATCAAACATTCCTCCAAGTAGATCTGTTAAAGTAGAACTAAAGGCAAAACTTTTTTTTCTATTTTTGGATAGAGTGGAGAGGGATTAGAACCCGTCAGTTTTTATTGCCATCTGTGTCCACGTTAGGGAGATTCACCCCAATTGTCCGGTTTACTAGAATTATTGAAAGTAAAAGAAAAATCACAAATTTGGGGTTTTCCCCAGAAAAGTAATAGAGGGCAAATCTTCCAATGGGGACGCTAGTTCTGGTGACCTGGGGGTCCCCAAGGAATTCCTTTAATTTTCAGGGATTTCCTTTCACTTCCTGTTTAGCTATGGGACAGGAAGTGAAGGTAAATCTCTGCAATGGGATAAAGATGGCGAAAAAAAATAGGATTTTTATAACAGCTTACCTGTAAAATCCTTTTCTTGGAGTACATCACGGGACACAGAGCGACATAGTCATTACTATGTGGGTTATATAGATTACCTTCAGGTGCCGGCACTGGCAACTTCCAAAACCGGAAGTACCCTCCCCTATATAAGCCCCTCCCATCCGGGAGTACCTCAGTTTTGTAGCAAAGCAATAAGTGTCCCCAAAAGAGGGGTGGGAGCTCTGTGTCCCGTGATGTACTCCAAGAAAAGGATTTTACAGGTAAGCCGTTATAAAAATCCTATTTTCTTTCTCGTACATCACGGGACACAGAGCGACAGTCATTACTATGTGGGACGTCCCAAAGCAATGCCAAATGATGGTGGGGATACACCATACATAAGCTGGGCGCTATCAGACATGAGGATCTTTTGCGGCCTGCAACACACTGCGCCCAAAGGCGACATCCTCCTGACTTCTAACGTCCACCTGGTAGAACCTAGTAAACGTGTGTACTGAAGACCATGTTGCGGCCTTACAAATTTGAGCCAGGGAGGCCTGGTGATGCACTGCCCATGAAGTTCCAACTGCTCTCGTGGAGTGCGCCCTAACTTTGAACGGAGGCGGTCTCCTTCTCAAGCCATAGGCTTGCATTATGACCTGTCGAATCCACTTGGCTAAAGTAGATTTTGATGCTGCCTGACCCTTTCTGGGGCCTTCCGGCAGAATAAACAAAGTATCCGTTCTACGAATCTGAGCAGTGGCTTTTAGATAAGCTTTAACTGCTCTTACTACATCCAAAGAATGTAATAACTTTTCCTCTACGGAACTAGGTTTGGGGAAAAAGGAAGGAAGAACCACATCTTGGTTCAAATGAAACCTTGATAAGGACGTAACACTACTCTGTCTTTATGGATAACCAGATATGGCTCCTTACAGGACATAGCGGCCAATTCCGACACTCTTTTGGCCGAACAAATGGCTACTAAAAAAAATCAATTTCCTGGTGAGAAGAACCAAGGAAATGTGCTGTAATGGTTCAAATGGTTGTTTCTGTAGAACCGATAGAACCAGGTTTAGGTCCCATGGACATATGGGAATTTTAACCGGAGGGCTAATACGCATCACTCCTTGTATAAAAGCTTTGACTAGTGAATGCGAAGCCAAGGGCCTTTGAAAAAATATTGACAAGGCCGAAATCTGACCCTTGATAGTACTCAAGGCAAGCTTCCTATCTACAGCCCACTGTAGGAAGTCCAGAATCCTACCTATTACGTACTTACGTGGATGCCATTTCTTGGCCTCACACCAAGCGATGTACGCCTTCCAGATTCTATAGTAAATCTGCCTGGATACCGGCTTCCTGGCATTGATCATGGTAGATACCACAGGATTAGAGAGACCTCTCTTTTTTAGAATGTGGGCTTCAATAGCCAGGCCGGCAAACCTAAGGCTAGTAAGGAAGGGTGGTATATCGGTCCTTGCGAAAGCAGGTCCGGACGATGTGGAAGGGTCCAAGGACTCCCCTCCGCGTACCATGCTCTTCGGGGCCACGCTGGAGCCACCAGAATCACTGGTTTCTTTTCTACCCTGATTCTGCGGAGTAATCAAGGCAACAAATTGTGGCGGTGGAAATGCATACATCAGCTTGAACTGATCCCAAGGGAACACTAGAGCATCCGAGCCGCAAGCTAGGGGATCCCTTGTCCGAGACACAAATCTGTCCACGTTTGCGTTGAATCTGGATGCTAGCAGATCTACATCCGGTGCTCCCCACCACTGACATATTGCCCGGAAAACCTCAGGGTGAAGGGACCATTCCCCTGGGCATAACTGTTGGCGACTTAGAAAGTCCGCCTTCCAATTCTCCACCCCTGGAATGAAGACCGCGGATATGGCTGGGACATATCTTTCTGCCCATTTCAGGATGCAATTTACTTCCCTCTGGGCTGCACGACTCCTGGTGTCCCCCTGATGATTGATATATGCCACTGCCGTGGCATTGTCTGATTGAATTCTGACAGGGGACCCTTGGAGTTTGGATGTCCATGCTACTAGGGCATACCGGGCTGCTCGTATCTCTAAGAGATTGATGGGCAGGGCCTTCTCTGCATCCGACCATCTGCCCTGGAGAGACCATTGCTCCAGTACTGCCCCCCAGCCTATAAGGCTGGCATCTGTAGTGACCACCTTCCAAGAAATCGGACTGACGGATTTCCCTTTTTCCAGATTCTGGGGAACCAACCACCAACGGAGGCTCTTGCGAACGGAAGGGGACAAGGACATTGGTAAGTCTAGGGCCTGAACTTTTTTGTTCCAGGCTGACAGTATGGCCCTTTGCAAATTCCTTGAATGGAATTGACCGTAGGGCACTGCTTCGAATGATGCCACCATTTTTCTCAGCAAGCCTCATGCACAGGCGTATGGACGGCTGTCTTTTTGTACCCACCAGGTGGATCAAATCTCTCAAAGACGACACCTTTTCTTGAGGCAAGAAAATTTTTCTCTGGTCTGAATCCAGCCTTAGCCCCAAGTATTCCAGACTTTTGACTGGTTTTAGGGCTGACTTGTCTCGGTTGATAATCCAACCGTGAGATTCCAGATACTTGATTGTCTCGTGAACAACCACTTCTAGTTTTTCCACTGAGTGGTCCATCAGCAACAAGTCGTCTAGATATGCCATTATCGTCACACCTCGTGTTCTTAGATTGGCCAACAGTGGGGCCAGAATTTTTTTGAACACTCGTGGTGCTGTGGCCAGACCGAAGGGTAAGGCTCTGAACTGAAAATGGCGTCCTTCTACTGCAAAGCGTAGAAATTTTTGGTGGACTGGAAAGATGGGAATGTGCAAATAAGCATCTTTGATGTCGATCGAGGCTAACCATTCCTCCCCTTGTAGGGCAGTGGCCACCGATCGGATCGACTCCATCCGGAAAGTCCTGATATGTAGGAATTTGTTTAGCCCTTTTAGATTTAATATGGGCCTCACGTCCCTGTTTGGCTTCGGGACTGTAAAGAGGTTTGAGTAAAACCCGAACCCCCATTCTTCCAGGGGAACCTCCATGATTACTCCTTGGAGCAATAGTTGTTCTAGTGCCAACAGGAGGGATCCTCTCTTCCGGGGATCTCTTGGCACGTTTGACCACATAAAATGGGAAGGAGGAGAGTCTCTTAACTCCAACTTGTATCCCAGACTTACTGCGGAGAGCACCCATCTGTCTCTGATCGTGTCCCGCCAGGTCTCTGCGAACAACTGAAGTCTTCCCCCCACCCGATTGAGTGGGGGCAACCCTTCATAAATTCGACTTGGGGGGAGGTTTGGTACCTCTCCTGACCCAGGGTTTGTTACCCTGTGATTGTCCCTGATTTTTACCCCCGGGATTTGACCGAGGAGGCTGTCGGAACTGCTTCACAGCAGATGTCCCAGGGACTGGAGAGGCAGGCCTCTTAAAAGAGGGACCTCTAAATCTGTTTTTAACCGGCAAGAGTGTACTTTTACCGCTGGAAATTTTCTGGATATATTTGTCCAGGTCTTCCCCGAATAAGCGTTCACCATGAAATGGGAAGCCAACCAGCAATTTTTTACAGGGAGCTTCAGCCAACCAGTTCTTGAGCCATAGAAGCCTACGCATATGTACTACAGACAGCGTAAGGCGGGAGGCCTGATGGATTGAATCCTTGATGGCATCAACCGCAAAGCATAAGGCTCTAGGTAGATCAGCTAGGGCAAGGGCCTGCTGATCCGGCAAGTCCCTTAAGACCTGTTTTAACTGATCCTTCACCGCTTGGCAGACGCCAATAGCTGCTACTGCTGGTTGTGTCACCAAGCTTGCTGTAGAAAAAGCAGATTTTAATAAGGACTCCAATTTTTTATCTATTGGGTCCTTGAACATTTGAACATTATCTACTGGACATGTCAGTGATTTGTTCACACAAGAGATGGCTGCGTCCACTGTAGGCACCCTCCATTTTCGGATGAACTTATCCTCCATGGGATAGACCACCGGAAATCTCTTAGGGGGAGTAAATATTTTATCAGGATGTTCCCAATCCTGGTAAATGAGTCCTTCCAGTAAAGGATGGATTGGAAAGGAACAAACAGTCTGGGGAGCTTTTAGCGACCCCAACGAGGAGACAGAAGTGGTTGATGGCTCCGCAAGGGGCATTTTAAATGCTGATCGGACCATATCAGTCAGGGACTGAACCCATAATCTTTCAGCATGTGATGCTGAAAATGGCTCTTCCACTGTTGATTCCTCTAGAACAGAATCAGCCTCATCCTGATCCCCTTCAGGTAGGTCAATCCCTGTATGGGACTGTTGCTCCGCTAACAGGTACTCTGAGGGAGGAGATGGAGATCGGGCGCGCTTTCCCTCTGATAGGGAAGCAGCGATCAATGTTGTCAATCTCTCTTCCAGTCCTCCCAGAGCTGAGGAAAAAACCTCCTCTGGTACATACACAGGAGCAGGTGAACTGAGGACAGCCACAGTACCAGGTACTCCTGAGGGTTCTCTACGGGCACCAACCTCTGATTTTTCAGGGGAGACTGGTGCAGCAAAAGCATGCCCAAGATCCTCAGAGCCCGACGGAGACCCCCTTTGCTTCCTGGGAGTCTTAGTCCCGGAGACTTTGGACGGCATATTCCTAAGCCCAAAGCTGAGGTATTCCAGCCGTAATACACCACTTACTGACAATAGTCTAGCACAATTGCTGCTATATAAACAGTTGGTGTCTACTAATGTGCCTTTCTATGGGGATGCCTGCATCAACCGCCTGCTGTATGCCTTTTTTTTTTTTAAATGTTGCCAGCTCTGTCTCTGCACTCCATAGCCAGCTCACAACACCTAATTGTGCCTTTTAACATGCTGGGACGCCCGCACATGCGCAGAAGCGCTGCGGCGCGCACAGAGCGTCATCCGCCAAGCTCCGCCCCCTTTTCCAGCTCACCTCTATATATAGAGGCGCGCGCACGCGCGCGGGCACGTGCGCCTTCGGCGCTTCTTTTGAAAAAAAAACTAGGGAGAGGAGCCAGGGTCCCTGTTTGCAGCAGGGCCTGGGGATGGACGAGCATTGCAACATGACAGAGGAAGCAGTTTCCCTAAAGAGAACTCACCATCTGCCTGGACTTGACCTCAGAAGGAAATAGTCCACATAACAAGAAAACGACATTCCACAGCGGCCTCTAGTGGATTAACACAGGTACCGCGGTTTGTCCATTTTTTTTTTTTTTTCTTGACCACCATTAAAATTATTACATTTTCTTAGTAGTTACAGGCATGCACAGATATTTAGCGGGAATACCGTTAGGTAACAGGCAGAAAGACATATTAGGCTTGGGGGTCCCCCCAATAGAACCAAGTTCCTGAGGGGCCCCCACTTACCTTTTCCCCGCCGCAGGACTCTGTTTGGTCCACAGAAGCCCAAACTTCACCTCTCACGGCAGGCATTGTACTTAAACCTTCAGGGACCGGGTTCCCAAGGATTCCACTCCCCTGGACCTGTATAGCACCCTGCACAGAAAACATCTTGGTTGTGGGTATGACCAGAGCTCTGGATCCCAGGGTCCAGCCCTCCTAAGAGAGGCATTACAGGCAAAACCTTGCTCTTCTCTGCAAGGCCCGGGTACCGACCGTTTAGCTATGAAGCTTTTTTGGTCGGATCCGGAATAGCTTGCTGAGGCCCAAAAGAACCTGTACACAAGCCCAGATGAAAAAACATGTTAACCTTTGGCCAACACCTTAGACACTGGCAAAAAACTGAGGTACTCCCGGATGGGAGGGGCTTATATAGGGGAGGGTACTTCCGGTTTTGGAAGTTGCCAGTGCCGGCACCTGAAGGTAATCTATATATCCCACATAGTAATGACTATGTCGCTCTGTGTGCCGTGATGTACGAGAAAGAAAAAAGAAAGATTTGACAGGGGTTAAAACCCTTCCTTGCTCTATCCAAATTGGAAAAAAAAAAAGAAGAAAAGTTTTGCCTATAGTTCTACTTTAAAGAGGAAGTAAACCTCCCTCTAATGTTTGTACCTATAGGCAAGCCTATAATAAGGCTTACCTGTAGGTACTGTAAATATCTTCTTAATTTGCACAGTTTAGGAGATATTTACTATCAACTGCACAGATTACAACATCAGCGTATGCGCTCTGAAGGAACGGCCGCTGGTGCCGTTTCTTCAGAGCCCTGTGCCGTGACCGGTGGCTTCCGCGCAGAAGTGATATCACGCGGCTCTGGCCAGCCGCACAGACCACAGACCCGGAAGACAGACAGGGTGAAGATGGATGCGGCCTGCAGCGGGGACGACGAGGGCTTCGTTTGCAGGTAAGCGTCACATAGTGTGCTAGTATGCAATGCATACTAGCACATTATGCCTTTACATTGTAGTTAAAAAAAAAAAAACGAAACATCAGAGTTTACTTCCTATTTAAGAGTGGAGCTTGAATGTTTACTCTGGTATTGCAAAAAAATTCAAGATAAATGTATGATTTTATGATCCCTCATCAGTTAAAACCTTTCAGGATTCAGGATTAGAAGGGTCTGCTCCCCCTATTTGGATAGTAATCAGGTCTCCACAGCAACAAAGCATAACCGACAGTCTTCTAAATGAACTTTGCATTCCATATACTATATTTGGTTCACCATCTCTCCATCTAAGAGATTAGCTAGATGGGGGCCAATCATAACCCACTGGGTCACAACACATGCACAAAACTCAAGGGGATGTTGGCTGTGCTGTTGTTGCTTCTACAGAAACCCAACTGTTGTCCGGCCAGGTATTAGCAAAATGCTTTAGCTTCAATAACTAACTTTTCTCCAACTTTCATTTGCTGCATGCTTCTTCTGCGCCCCTTTCACACTAGTAAACCGATCGGGTCCACCTGTCCGTTTTTCAGGCGGACCCGATCGGACCATCCATTGCACTCTATGGAGTGGCGGATGACAGTGGACATGTGTCCACCGACCCACGCCGGCATTCGATCCGGTCTGCTATAAACAGACGGATGGGTACACGTTCGCCAATTAGCCTGGCAGATCGGATGACAGTCGGATGGCAGAGGACAGGCGGTCCGTCTCTATCTGACCACCCCATAGAGAACAGCGGGCTGTGTCCGTGTCTGCTCTGCTTAGCAGACACGGACCTGTCACCCGCCTGCTCAGTGGGGATCAGCAGAGTCTGAGAAGGGGCCGTCCAGCTCTGTGCTCAAAAGTAGTAAATCCAGACACAGCCAGGCAACTAGAATGTGTGTGTGAAGGTCAGCAATGGAAGCTCACGTTGCATAGCAATGCTGTACTTATACTTTAAGCAGCATGGTTTTGTTTCTTTAGATCTATACACACAGCTGAAAGCCAAACTTTAAGCACAATAAGCTTCCTGGTTTTAAATGCTGTGCACTCAATTTCCTCAAAAGCCACGTGCCTTGATGTACACTTTATTCTTCACACTGCAAATCTTCTGGTTTACATACAGGTGTAAGTACATCTCAGACCCAAAGTATAGTAAGCCTATTGTACCAGAGGTGGACTTCAATATATCAAAACATATTCAAAATATGTACAAATAAAAGGATAGACTTTGCAGTCCTAAAGAATATGTAAACCCAACATTTCATATTCATATGTGCCTGTGTATTTTTATGAAAAATTATCCTGTTGTCTTTGTATTGCTTCCTTTGTGTGAAATACAAGGTGATCCTGAGCCACTCCCTGTGCTTTCCTGATCACATTAGGCATGAGAACACACTGTGGTTAGCTTTCCTCCAATGATCAGATTTGTCCTGATCATGCCCGTGCCCCCCACCACCCCACTAAGCTATTCACTGGGAAGACCAGTTTACGTTTGCCGTATCTATTCCACCAGCTCTCTGAGCTCCTTATGCAGCTGAGAACAGAAGACCTGTGGTCACTGATAAAAAAAAAAAAAAAAAAACTATATTGTTTTTTTATATCTATTCAAAAACGTTTTGCTTTTCATGTCCATTTTAACCACTTGCAGACCGCCCTAGCAGTTTTTCTGCTACAGGGCAGTGGCTGTGCGCAGTATCATGTACATACGTGATCTTACACGTCAGGGAAGCAGGCGCGAATGCACCGGCCGGTCGCTTCCGCTTTCTTTGTGCACAGCGGGAGCCGATCAGCAGGTACACCAGTCTCGATGTCCGCCGACCTTTCGTTACACATGCAGAACAGCAGTCTGCCTATGTAAACAAGGCAGATTCCCATTCTGTCAGTAGGGAAGGCATGGATCCTGTGTTCCTGCAAAGCAGGGACTAGGATCCGTGCCTTTCCTTACTAAAAGCACCTCCCCCACAGTATACAAACACTGGCTAGGTACACAGTTAACTCATTGATAGCCCCTGATGTTAACCCCTTCCCAGCCAGTGTCATTAGTACAGTGACCGCGCATATTTTTAGCGCTAATCACTAGATTAGTCTCACTGGTGCCCAAAAGTGCCAAAAGCGTCAGTTAGTGCCCGATTTGTCTGCCGCAATATCGCAGTCCCGTTATAAGTTGCTGGTCGCTGCCATTTCTAGTAAAAAAATATAAATAAAAATTCCATAAATATATCCCATAGTTTGTAGATGATATAACTTTTGCGCAAACCAATCAATAGACGCTTATTGGGATTTTACATATTGGCCTAAATTGATGAGGAAATTATATTTACATTTGTTTATTGGATATGTTTTATAGCAGAAAGTAAAAACTATTGTTTTTTTTTTTCAAAATTGTCATTTCTTTTTTTTCTTATAGCGCAAAAAAAAAAAAAAAAAATATGCAGAGGTGATCAAATACCACCAAAAGAAAACTATTTGTGGGGGGGGAAAAAAAAGGAAATTTTTTGGGGTACAGTGTTGCAAGACCGTGCAATAGCCAGTTAAAGTAACGCAGTGCAGTATCGCAAACAATTCCTTGAAAGGGGGCAAATCTTCCGAAGCTGAAGTGGTAAACTGAATGGATTGTTTAACAAGGTGAGGGTTTACATATATTTTAAGATGTTAAAAGTTGTTAATGTTAAAAGAGAAGTATGTTGTTTTTTTTTTGTAGATTCATATGTCCCTAGGTGGATGGAGCATCAGACCAATGCTGCATCTGTCCCCTGCCACCTCTTCACTGAGAACCGAGCCACGAACATCGCCGATGACTCGGTTCTCTCACCTCCCCGAGCGGACAGATGCTGCCTGTCAATCAGCAGCTCTCCTGCTCTGCTCTGCTCCTCCATGCTCATTGGAGCGCTGGGCTATGGAGGGGCAGGGAGAGGCCATCTCAGCAGCTCACTGAGAGGCTGAGACTGCCATCAGTCCAGCCAGCTGGCGGATCCAGACTTCGGAAGTCGTGATGACGCAGTGCCTGGACTTATTCCAGTGACGTCAGCAGAGAGCGGACTTCAGACCGCTCTCCGCTGAAAATGGGTCACAGGAGTGCAAAACAAATTGCACTCCTGTGACACATAAGAGAAGCTTCCGTTCCCAGGCGATGCCTTGTACGGAGAAACGCGTTGGGTGGAGCACCAGTCTCTGACATCACCAGGCACCAGCTGGCTGGCTTGAGCTGCGGCTGTTTTGAAATCGTTTCATTGCTTTTGGATGTTGGTGTTTTTTGGGAAGTTTGCAATAAATCTTTTAAGCGGAAATACTGCACCATGAAGCCTCTTCTTTTTTTTACCTGATATATAGGAGGCCCGGCTAATGCTTTTTTTTTTAATATTGCATGTAACAGCAGTCCGCTGTATCGGGAGGGATATCGGCTCTGGAGGTGTCCTATGAGGAATATCCATAGTCGGGCTGAGCGAGTTTGATCTCTATAACCTGAGATCCACCTTATGAGTTAAGCGGCCCCTCTTATCATTAACATCGAATAAGAAGTCTCAAGCTATAACCTGAATGTTTGATATCACCCTTTTATTTTGAAAAATTATATTGACGTGAATGCTAACAGTTTAGTTGTATCAGATTTTTTATTGCATAAGAAGTCTCAAGCTACTACCTGAAAGTTTGATATCACTATTTTATTTTTAAACACTATATGGACTTGAATGCCAACATAGTTTAATTGCATCAGATTTTTTTTATTGCATGTGGTTGCGCAATTTTGACCTTTTTTCCCATAACTTATGAGCTGTATATTCAGGCTAAGTAAGTTGCAGCACATAACACTCAGTCACATTAATTTCATGGTTAAGGAATTAAGCCCCTTTTGTATTTCAATTGTTTATCACTAATTTTATATAATTTTTTGAATGTCAAAGAGTTGAGGCAGCGCAGATTCTCTACCATACACTATCCAACACATAAGAGAAGCCCAGCCAAACAAGCTCAGTCTGGACTTCTCCTTTAAAGCTGCCTCCCCGCTCCTCTTCCCAAATGGCACTTTTTTTTTTGGGGGGGGGGATACTTTGCCTTGGGACAGGTGTCCTGTCAGGACAAATCTGATCATTGGGGGAAAGCTGACCACAGTGTGTTCTCATGCCTAGTGTGATCAGGAAGGCACAGCGAGTAGCAGGATTTCCTGGCATTTCACACAAAAAAGGATGCAATACAAAGACAACAGGATACTTTTTCATAGAAGTACAAGAGGCACATATCAGGAATATAAAATGCATTTACATATTATTTAAGGGGGTTAAGAATCTTTAAAAAAAAAAGTACAAATAAAGGATAGACTATGGGGGTTATTTACGAAAAGCAAATATACTTTGCACTGCAAGTGCACTTGGAAGTGCAGTCGATTTAGATCAGAGCGGGACATGCAAGGAAAATAAAAAAACAGCATTTTAGCTTGCACGCAATTGGATGATAAAATCAGCAGAGCCTCCCCTCATTTCAGATCTTCCCCTCAGATCTACAGTGACTGCACTTCCAAATGCACTTGTAGTGAAAAGTGTATTTTCCTTTCGTAAATAACCCCCATAGTCTATCCTTTATTTGTAAAAAATTGTAAAGATTTTTTGATGGATTGAAGCCCAACTCTGGTACAGTAGGCTTACCTGGGACAGGCGAGTGTCTGTTTATTAAGTTTATTAAAACGTTTTGGGAGCTGATGACATTTAATAAACATAAAAATGACAGGAGTTCCCCTTTAAGCAAACATATATAGGCAATTCTTTAATATGTAAGTGACAGCTGTGAGATAAAAACATCCTGAGCCTCACCAGTTTTTTTTTTTAAACAACAAGGTTGGTCTTTATTAATGAATGAATGGTACATGACACAATCCAGGTAAGCCTCACCAGTTTTAACCAGCTCTTTAATAAGCTCTTCCTTCATTCGGATGTTGATAGCGAGTTCACGGATCTTCTGCTCAGCCTGACGTAACCTCCATTTAGAGTCTCTTTCATGGGTAGGGTTGTCCCTCACAACAAATTGGTCATACTTTATATGCTTAGCTGTGTGGGACACAAAATGTTAAAATTTAAACCAGTACTTAAGACCCATTGCCACAAAAAAAAAAAAATATTCTCCAGCGTGTAGATCTGTGCCTGGTTTATAAAAGCATAAAATGATACCACAAACTAACCGAAGAGCTAATACCTTGGAGTGTCCGCTGTGGTGCTCAGGAACTCAAAGACCTAATCCTCACACAATCAGCCAGATTGAGAAATTATCTAAAAATTATTTACTGCAGGATTTTACTTTAATAAACTTTTTATTAAAAACTTTTCAACAGCAGTACCGATTTATGCATTACCAGACACAAAGTATCTGAAATGTAACAGATACAGCTTATTGATCAAAGTCCAAGTGTATCCTCAATAACTAGACGTATAAAGTATCCCAAGTACAACATTGTGGATGCAAGAGGCAGTCAAACATTAGACTGCAATGCTATACAACAAGGGATGAAAATTAGGGTAATCCCCAAAACAGTTAAACCTTGGATTGCGAGCATAATTCCTTTCCTGGAAACATGCTTGTAATCCAAAGCACTTGTATATCAAAGGGAATTTCCCCATAAGAAATAATGGAAACTCAGATGATTCGTTCCACAACTCTTTATCCACAAATCCTTCAGTTTATAGTCCATATAAAACATTTAATGAAGGTACAACATTTAGCAACTCACATGGTTATGATTAAAAGACACATCTAAGTATGCAGGCATCCGGGGTAAAGCGATCCACGTAGACCGTCCTCCACACTGCCGGCTCTTACTGCTGTTAGTCTGCAATCGTGACCGGGAAGACTACCCTGCAGTACAGCAATCCGAAAGAGAGGCTTGAAGCACTCGTGGAGTGCAGCGTGGAAGGGATGATGTCACTGGCGGTGCGGAGGATGGTCTATGTGGACAGCTTTACCCCGGATGCCTGCATACTTAGATGTGCCTCTTTTAATCATCAACCATGTGAGTTGGTAAATTTTGTACCTTCATTAAATGTAACCATATTGCTACACTTAGAGGCGCCTCTCTTCTCTTTTATACTCCGTTGTGACATGACGGTACTTGTATATCAAGACATCGCTTGTATTTCAAGTCAAAATGTATTTAAAAATTTAGCTCGTCTTGCAAACCGCTCTCAAACCAAGTTACTCTCAAACCAAGGTTTTACTGTAATTTATTCTGCCGGCTGAAATGAATTAACACTCAAGCGCTAAACGCACCTAGCGTTAATGCGCGTTTAGAAGCGTCAAGTGTTTTTTCTGCCAAATTTCTGCTGCTCCTGGACACACTGGCAGTGGGTTATTTTTTCCTGCCTCTAAAACCTGCTAAAAGCCTATGGCGTTGATTTAATAAAACTAGATGGTGCAAAGTCTGACGCAGCTCTGCATTGAAACCAATCAGCTTCCAGGTTTTATTGCCAAAATTTTAGTGAACGAGCCGAACTTAGAAAATGATTGGCGACCATGCACAGCTGCACCAGATTTTGCACTCCAGTAAATCTACCACTAGGTGTGCATGGACACATAGGCCAACATGCTAAAACAACTGATGCCCCTAGAAGCAGCTGCAAAAACATCCTGTGTGCATGAGGCCTAATCTCCCCTGCATGTTATCCTAGGTCTCCATGCACACATAGGCTTTTAGCAGCATTTAGTGGCAGGGGCTTTTAGAGGCAGAAAAAAAAAAAAAACTCCACTGCCAGGGCGTCCAGTGACTGTGGAAACTTCACACTGGACCTCATGCAACTTGGATTCTGTGTCTCTCCTCTCTTCCTCCAGACTCTGGACCTTGATTTCCAAATGAAATGCAAAATTTTCCACAGTCAGCGATGATTTGGGGAGCCATGTCATCTGCTGGTGTTGGTCCACTGTGTTTTATCAAGTCCAAAGTCAGCGCAGCCCTCTACCAGGAGATTCTAGAGCACTTCATGCTTTCCTCTAACCAGCTTTACGGAGATGCTGATTTCATATTCCAGCAGGACTTGGCACCTGCCCACACTTCCAAAAGTACCAATACCTGGTTTAATGATCATGGTATCACTGTGCTTGATTGGCCAGCAAACTGGCCTGACCTAAACCCTATAGAGAATCTGTGGGGTATTGTCAAGAGGAAGATTAGACACCGGACCCAACAATGCAAATGAGCTGAAAGCCTCCATCAAAGAAACCTGGTCTTCCATAACACCTCAGCAGTGTCACAGGCTGATCGCCTCCATGCCACGTCGCATTGATGCAGTAATTCATGGAAAAGGAGCCCCGACCAAGTATTGAGTGCCTACTATACTGTACATGGACATACTTTTCAGTAAGCTTTTTTATTGGTCTTATGTAATATTCTAGTTTTCTGAGATACTATCTGTAAGCCCTAATCATCAAAAGTAAAAGAAAGAAATGCTTAAAAAAAATATCACTCTGTGTGTAACGCATCTATAAAAAATGTACAAGCTTCACTTTTTTTAATTGAATTACTGAAATAAATTAACTTTTTGATGATATTCTAATTTTATGAGATGCCACTGTTTATATATACACACTGGATTTTTTTTTATATACAGTAAAACCTTGGTTTGCGAGCATAATTCGTTCCAAAAACATGCTTGTAATCCAAAGCACTTGTATATCAAAGCATTTTTTTTACAGGGTATAAAAGAGAAGAGAGGCACCTCTAAATGTAGCAATAAGTTGCTAAATGTTGTACCTTCATTAAATTTAACCATATTGCTACACTTAGAGGCTCCTCTCTTCTTTTTTATACTCAGTTGTGACATGACGCTACTCTTAAATCAAGACACTGCTTGTATATCAAGGCAAAATGTATTAAAACATTTTGCTGGTCTTGCAAAACGCTCTCAAACCAAGTTACTCTCAAACCAAGGTTTTACTGTACTACTAATGGCGGTGATCAGCGACTTATAGTGGGACTGTGACAGTGAGACGTGCAATCTGACACTGGGTGGGAACTGACATCACTAGTGACACAGAGATCAGTGATAATACTGTACACTGTCACTCTATGGACACTGGCTGGGAAGGGATAAACATCTTGAGTAATCAAGGGGTTAAGTGTGTGCCTAATAAGTGTTAAAAGGTGTGTAATGTGTGCTGATCTTTACCAAAAATCTTTGTTTCTTCTCCCTAAAAATCAGAAGAGAAGAAAAAGATTCCTGTTCCTTCTGTACAGAGCCCTATGTTGTTTGTCAACAAAGGGCTATGAGCTGTGATTGGACAGTCGATCAGCAGGTCCCTCAAGCTTTTATCACTCAGAGTGAATAGTGTTTGCCTATTTATGTGGCCTACTTATAAGTGTTGTTCAGGAATCATCTATAGAAGGTATAGGTATTACTATTAACCAGTTGCGGACAGCCGACCATATATTTACTGCAGTAGGGCAGTACGTGATCTAACACTTCCGGGTCTGGGGCGTGCACGCACTGCTGGCGACCCGCTCCCACAGTGATCATACACCGTGGCAGCCCAGCGGGGGTTCCCTTGCACGCGATGTCCGCCGATTACACAGGATACAGAACTACAATCTGCCTATGTAAACCAGAAAAATTTCCGTTCTGTCAGAAGGGAAGGCATTGATCCTGTGTTTCTGCTAAGCAGGAACACAGATCTTTGCCTTCCCCTAGTCAAAGCACATCCCCCACAGTGAGTAAGCTTAACCTAGGCACCAGGGATTCCCGCTCACCTCCTGTTTAGGCTATGAGACAGAAGTGAAGGGAAATCTCCGCAAATGGGATACAGATGAGAAAAAAAAAAACTGACAGGGGTTATTACTCTATCCAAAATTATTATGATCATACACGATTTATATAGCGCCAACAGTTTACGCAGCGCTTTACAATGTAGAGGGGGGACAGCACAATTACAGTACAGTTCAATACAGAAGGTACAGGAGGGCCCTGCATCGTAGAGCTTACATTCTAAAAAGGGAGGGGGTGGTGGTACAAAAGGCAATAGATGCGGGGAATGATTTGATGGGGGTGGATTGGGGACAGTTGTTAGGTGTCCAATCAGACACAGCGGAAGTGGGTTGCCGGCAGCGCATGTGCGCCGCAGACCCGAAGAGCAGAATCACGTACAGGTACTTGATTCTGCCCAGAGGAGCCGCCGCCCCACAGTATATATGGGGCGGTCGGCAAGCGGTTAAAGGGGTTGTAAACCTTCGTGTTTTTTCACCTTAATGCATCCTATGCATTAAGGTGAAAAAAATAGGATTTTTATAACAGCTTACCTGTAAAATCCTTTTCTTGGAGTACATCACGGGACACAGAGCGACAGTCATTACTAATGGGTTATATAGATACCGTCAGGTGCTGGCACTGGCAACTTCCAAAACCGGAAGTACCCTCCCCTATATAAGCCCCTCCCATCCGGGAGCACCTCAGTTTTGTAGCAAAGCAATAAGTGTCCCCAAAGAGGGGCGGGAGCTCTGTGTCCCGTGATGTACTCCAAGAAAAGGATTTTACAGGTAAGCTGTTATAAAAATCCTATTTTCTTTCTCGTACATCACGGGACACAGAGCGACATAGTCATTACTAATGGGATGTCCTAAAGCAATGCCCAATGAGGGGGGGGGGGATACACCATATATAAGCTGAGCGCTATCAGACATGAGGATCTTTTGCGGCCTGCAACACACTGCGCCCAAAGGCGACATCCTCCTGACTTCTAACGTCCACCTGGTAGAACCTAGTAAACGTGTGAACTGAAGACCATGTTGCGGCCTTACAGATTTGAGCCAGGGAGGCCTGGTGATGCACTGCCCATGAAGTTCCAACTGCTCTCGTGGAGTGCGCTCTAACTTTGAACGGAGGCGGTCTCCTTCTCAAGCCATAGGCTTGCATTATGACCTGTCGAATCCACTTGGCTAAAGTAGATTTTGACGCTGCCTGACCCTTTCTGGGGCCTTCCGGCAGAATAAACAAAGTATCCGTTCTGCGAATCTGAGCAGTGGCTTTTAGATAAGCTTTAACTGCTCTTACTACATCCAAAGAATGCAATAACTTTTCCTCTACCGAAGTAGGTTTGGGGAAAAAAGAAGGAAGAACCACATCTTGGTTCAAATGAAACCTCGAAACCTTAGGAAGAAAGGCTGGATGAGGACGTAACACTACTCTATCCTTATGGATAACCAGATATGGCTCCTTACAGGACATAGCTGCTAATTCCGACACTCTTTTAGCCGAACAAATGGCTACTAGAAAAATCAATTTCCTGGTGAGAAGCACCAAAGAAATATGATGTAATGGTTCAAATGGTTGTTTCTGTAGAACCGACAGAACCAAGTTTAGATCCCATGGACATATGGGAATATTAACCGGAGGACTAATACGAATCACTCCTTGTATAAAGGCTTTGACTAGTGAATGCGAAGCCAAGGGCCTTTGAAAAAATATTGACAAGGCCGAAATCTGACCCTTGATACTACTCAAGGCAAGCTTCCTATCTACAGCCCATTGTAGGAAGTCCAGAATCCTACCTATTACGTATTTACGTGGATGCCATTTCTTGGCCTCACACCAGGCGATGTACGCCTTCCAGATTCTATAGTAGATCTGCCTGGATACCGGCTTCCTGGCATTGATCATGGTAGATACCACAGAATTAGAGAGCCCTCTCTTTTTTAGAATGTGGGCTTCAATAGCCAGGCCGTCAAACCTAGGGCTGGTAAGGAAGGGTGGTATATCGGTCCTTGCGAAAGCAGGTCCGGACGACGTGGGAGAGTCCAAGGACTCCCCACTGACATTTTACAATCTCCGCGTACCACGCTCTTCGGGGCCACGCTGGAGCCACCAGAATCACTGGTTTCTTTTCTACCCTGATTCTGCGGAGTAATCGAGGAAACCATTGTGGCGGTGTGAATGCATATATCAGCTTGAACTGATCCCAAGGGAACACTAGGGCATCCGAGCCGCAAGCTAGGGGATCCCTTGACCGAGAGACAAACCTGTCCACCTTTACGTTGAATCTGGATGCTAGAAGATCTACATCCGATGTTCCCCACCGCTGACATATTGTCCAGAAAACCTCGGGGTGAAGGGACCCTTCCTCTGGGCATAATTGCTGGCGACTTAGAAAGTCCGCCTTCCAATTCTCCACTCCTGGAATGAATACCGCAGATATGGCTGGGACATATCTTTCTGCCCATTTCAGGATGTAATTTACTTCCCTCTGGGCTGCACGACTCCTGGTGCCCCCCTGATGATTGATATATGCCACTGCTGTGGCATTGTCTGATTGAATTCTGACAGGGGACCCTTGGAGTTTGGATGTCCATGCTACTAGGGCATACCGGGCTGCTCGTATCTCTAAGAGATTGATGGGCAGGGCCTTTTCTGCATCCGACCATCTGTCCTGGAGAGACTATTGCTCCAGTACAGCTCCCCAGCCTATAAGGCTGGCATCTGTAGTGACCACCTTCCAAGAAATCGGACTGAAGGATTTCCCTTTTTCCAGATTCTGGGGAACCAACCACCAACGGAGGCTCTTGCGAACGGAAGGGGACAAGGACATTGTAAGTCTAGGGCCTGAACTTTTTTGTTCCAGGCTGACAGTATGGCCCCTTGCAAATTCCTTGAATGGAATTGACCGTAGGGTACTGCTTCGAATGATGCCACCATTTTTCCCAGCAGCCTCATGCACAGGCGTATGGACGGCTGTCTTTTTTGTACCCACTAAGTGGATCAAATCTTTCAAAGACAACACCTTTCCTCGAGGCAAGAATATTTTTCTCTGGCCTGAATCCAACCTTAGCCCCAAGTATTCCAGACTTTTGACTGGTTTTTAGGGCTAACTTGTCTCGGTTGATAATCCAACCGTGAGATTCCAGATACTTGATTGTCTTGTGAACGACCACGTCTAGTTTTTTCACTGAGTGGTCTATCAGCAACAAGTCATCTAGATATGCTATTATCATTACACCTTGTGTTCTTAGATTGGCCAATAAAGGGCCAGAATTTTTGTAAACACTCGTGGTGCTGTGGCCAAACCGAAGGGTAAGGCTCTGAACTGAAAATGGCGCCCTTCTACTGCAAAGCGTAGAAATTTTTGGTGGACTGGAAAGATGGGAATGTGCAAATAAGCATCTTTGATGTCGATCGCGGCTAACCAATCCTCCCCTTGTAGGGCAGTGGCCACCGATCGGATCGACTCCATCGGAAAGTCCTGATATACAGGAATTTGTATAGCCCTTTTAGAATTAATATGGGCCTCCCGTCCATGTTTGCTTCGGGACTGTAAAGAGGTTTGAGTAAAACCCGAACCCTCATTCTTCCAGGGGAACCTCCATAATTACTCCTTGGAGCAATAGTTGTTCTAGTGCCAACAGGAGGGACTCTCTCTTCTGGGGATCCCTTGGCACGTTTGACCTCAAAAATGGGAAGGAGGAGAGTCTTTTAACTCCAAACTGTATCCCAAACATACTGCGGAGAGCACCTATCTGTCTTGATCGTGTCCCGCCAGGTCTCTTGCGAACAACTGGAGTCCTCCCCCCACCCGACTGAGTGGGGGCTTCAATGAATTTAACTTTGGGGGAGGTTTTGTACCTCCCCTGACCCAGGGTTTCTCATTACCCTGCTATTGTCCCTGTTTTTTACCCCCGGGAATTGACCGAGGAGGCCGTCGGAACTGTTACACAGCCGATGCCCCAGGGACTGGAGAAGCAGGCCTCTTAAAGAGGGACCTCTAACTCTGTTTTTAACCGGCAAGAGCGTATTTTTACCGCTGGAAATTTTCTGGATATATTTGTCCAGGTTTTCCCTGAATAAGCGTTCACCATGAAATGGGACGCTAACCAGCCATTCTTTACAGGGAGCTTCAGCAGACCAGTTTTTGAGCCATAGGAGCCTACGCATATGTACTATAGACAGCGTAAGGCGGGAGGCCTGATGGACTGAATCCTTTATGGCGTCAACCGCAAAGCCTAAGGCTCTAGGTAGATCAGCTAGGGCAAAGCCTGCTGATCTGTCAAGTCCCTCAAGACCTGTTTCAATTGATCCTTCACTGCTTAGCAGACCCCAATAGCTGCTACTGCTGGTTGTGTCACCAAGCTTGCTGTAGAAAGAAGCAGATTTTCATAAGGACTCCAATCTTTTATCTATTGGGTTCTTGAACATTTGGACATTATCCACTGGACATGTGAGTGATTTATACATACAAGAGATGGCTGCGTCCACTGTAGGGACCTTCCATTTTTTTGATGAACTTATCCTCCATGGGATAGACCACCGGAAATCTCTTGGGGGAATAAATATTTTCTCAGGACGTTCCCAATCCTGGTAAATAAGCCCTTTCAGTAAAGGGTGAAGTGGAAAAGAACAGACAGTCTGGGGGCTTCTAGCGACCCCAACGAGGATACAGTAGTGGTTGATGGTTCCGCAAGGTGCATTTTTAAATGCTGATCGGACCATGTTAGTCAGAGACTGAACCCATAATCTTTCAGCTTGAGATGCTGAGAAAAGGTTCCCCCACTGTTGATTCCTCTATAACAGAATCAACCTCCTCCTGATCCCCTTCAGGCAGGTCGATCCCTGTATGGGACTGTTGCTCTGCTAACAGGCACTCTGAAGGAGGAGACGGAGATCGGGCGTGCTTTCCCTGACAGGGAGGCAGCGATCAATGTTGACAATCTCTCTCTAATCCTCCCAGAGCTGAGGAAAAAACCTCCTCTGTTACATACACAGGAGCAGGTGAACTGAGGACAGCCACAGTACCAAGTACCCCTGCGGGGTCTCTACGGTCACTTACCTCTGAACTTCAGGGGAGACTGGTGCAGCAGAAGTATGCCCAAGATCCTCAGAGCCCGATGAGACCCCCTTCGCTTCCTGGAAGATTCAGTTCCGGAGCTTCTGGACGGCATATTCCTAAGCCTAAAGCTGAGGTATTCCAGCCGTAATACACCACTTTTACTGAGAATAGTCTAGCACAGCCTTTCTCAACCTTTTCAACACAGAGGAACCCTTGAAATAGTTCTCCGGTCTCGGGGAACCCCTGCTAAAAATTAGAAATCTACAATTCATGATACCTTTGCGTGATGGTCATTGGGAAGGATGGTCCTTACACTTGTGGTCATTGGGAAGAATTACCTCCTTACAGATAGCTAAAAAGATCAATGGTGTCAGTAGGAAATTATCTGAGAGGCAGAAATTGCCCAATGCTGAAGGAACCCCTAGCAACCTCTGGAGGAACCCTAGGGTTCCACGGAACCCTGGTTGAGAATCGCTGGTCTAGCACAATTGCTGCTATATCACAGTTGGTGTCTACTAAAGTGCCTTTCTAGGGGATGCCTGCATCAACCGCCTCTGTGTGCCTTTATATTGTTGCTAGCTCTGTCTGTGCACTTCAACAGCCAGCTATAATGTGCTTTAAAACACGCTGGACGGCCGCACATGCGCAGTAGCGCCGCGGCGCACACCTGAGCGTCATCCACCCCGCTCCGCCCCTTTTTCCAGATCGCCTCTATGAATAGAGGCGCGTGCACGCGCACGCGCGCGGGCACGTGCGCCTTCGGCGCCTTTTTTGAAAACAACAAGGAGCCAGATGGGAGCCAGGGTCCCTTTGCCGCAGGGCCCGGGGATGGATGAGCGCAGCAACAGGGCAGAGGAGACAGCTTCCCAGGAGAGAACATACCAACTGCCTGGATTTGATTCTGGAAGAAAAAAATCCACATTACAAGAAAAAGAACCATAGCGGCCTCTAGTGTCTAACACAGGTACCGCGGTCTTACATTTTTTTTTTTTTTTCTTGCCTACTATTAAAATTTTTACATTTTCTCAGTAGTAACAGGCATACACAGAATATTAGCGGGAATACCGTTAGGTAACAGACAGAAAGACAAATTAGGCTTGGGGGTCCCCCAATAGAACCAAGTTCCCGAGGGCCCCCACTTACCTTTTCCTCGCCGCAGGACTCTGTTTGGTCCACAGAAGCCCAAACTTCACCTATCACGGCAGGCATTGTAATCAAACCTTCAGGGACCGGGTTCCCAAGGATTCCACTCCCCTGGACCTGTATAGCACCCTGCACAGAAAACATCTTGGTTGTGGGTATGACCAGAGCTCTGGATCCCAGGGTCCAGCTCTCCTAAGAGAAGCATTACAGGCAAAACCTTGCTCTTCTCTGCAAGGCCCGGGTACCGACCGTTTAGCTATGAAGCTTTTTTGGTCGGATCCGGAATAGCTTACTGAGGCCCAAAAGAACCTGTACGCAAGCTCAGTGAAAAACACATGTTTCTTCTTGGCCAACACCTTAGACACTGGCAAAAAACTGAGGTGCTCCCGGATGGGAGGGGCTTATATAGGGGAGGGTACTTCCGGTTTTGGAAGTTGCCAGTGCCAGCACCTGACGGTATCTATATAACCCATTAGTAATGACTATGTCGCTCTGTGTCCCGTGATGTACGAGAAAGAAAACACCTTGCAGTGTTCAGCCCCACAGCCTCCCCGTTTTACTAACCTAAGCCCCGAATTTCCGTAGGCGCGATCCCGCCATCGCTCTCTCCACGGGTTCTCGGCTCTTCATTGGATAGATTGATAGCAGCGCAGCCATTGGCTCCCGCTGCTGTCAATCAAATCCAATGATGCGAGCGCCAGGGGGTGGCTAGAGCCCGGAATTTGGCGGCTACGGACGCCGATTGCTGACACGGGAGCGTGCCCGCAAGGTAACCCCCTTGGGAGAGCGCTTTCCAGAGGGGGTTATCTGATGTGGAGAGGGGCTGAGAGAGCAGCTGTGGGACCCCAGAAGAGGAGGTTTGGGGTCACTCTGTGCAAAACGAGCTGCACAGTGGAGGCAAGTATGACATGTTTGTTATTTTTTTTAAATCAAACCTATAGTATCACTTTAAAAAGGGACACTGTGGCAGGGGTTAAGGAGGGGTTAAGGAGCGTACACTACAAAAGTCCTTAGAAACATGAATAAACTACACGAAATTCGACTTACCTTCATTTGTTTCTATGTCCAACATAGTTTCTTCGTCCTCCTCGCTGTTCTGGGGAGATGAAGGACAATTTCCACTTTGAGGTCTGGAAAGTTTTTTACACCTATAAGATACAGTAAAAATGTATTTACCTGTCATATATTAAAGTTACACACTTCTGAAACACTTGGTAACACTAACAGAGAAATCCATATTTAAAATCACATCAGTTTAGCTCAGAATTTTGAATACATATTTTAGGAATTGCTTGAAAGAACACAAAGCAATATATAAAACATTTATAAGAGCCCAATGTTCCAGAAAAGACCCTGTTAAAAAACAAAACGAATGGCCACTGCCCCACCTATAATGTGCCTTTACAGCAAGGAGCACTGGAAGAGAGACGCATGTCAAATCGACACAAAATAAACTTCCAAGCTCAACTTACCGACCAGCCTGCGACCAACAAAATGATCCTGTCTAACAATAGGTTTTAAAAAATAGGATTTTTATAACAGCTTACCTGTAAAATCCTTTTCTTGGAGTACATCACGGGACACAGAGCGACATAGTCATTACTAATGGGTTATATAGATACCGTCAGGTGCTGGCACTGGCAACTTCCAAAACCGGAAGTACCCTCCCCTATATAAGCCCCTCCCATCCGGGAGCACCTCAGTTTTGTAGCAAAGCAATAAGTGTCCCCAAAGAGGGGTGGGAGCTCTGTGTCCCGTGATGTACTCCAAGAAAAGGATTTTACAGGTAAGCTGTTATAAAAATCCTATTTTCTTTTTCGTACATCACGGGACACAGAGCGACATAGTCATTACTAATGGGATGTCCTAAAGCAATGCCAAATGAGGGGGGGGGGATACACCATATATAAGCTGAGCGCTATCAGACATGAGGATCTTTTGCGGCCTGCAACACACTGCGCCCAAAGGCGACATCCTCCTGACTTCTAACGTCCACCTGGTAGAACCTAGTAAACGTGTGTACTGAAGACCATGTTGCGGCCTTACAGATTTGAGCCAGGGAGGCCTGGTGATGCACTGCCCATGAAGTTCCAACTGCTCTCGTGGAGTGCGCCCTAACTTTGAACGGAGGCGGTCTACTTCTCAAGCCATAGGCTTGTATTATGACCTGTCGAATCCACT
Source organism: Rana muscosa (assembly GCA_029206835.1). NCBI lineage: Eukaryota > Metazoa > Chordata > Amphibia > Anura > Ranidae > Rana > Rana muscosa. The sequence goes on from CM055118.1 coordinate 476,359,261, forward strand.
TGGCTAAAGTAGATTTTGACGCTGCCTGACCCCTTCTGGGGCCTTACGGCAGAATAAACAAAGTATCCGTTCTGTGAATCTGAGCAGTGGCTTTTAGGTAAGCTTTAACTGCTCTTACTACATCCAAAGAATGCAATAACTTTTCCTCTACCGAAGTAGGCTTGGGGAAAAAAGAAGGAAGAACCACATCTTGGTTCAAATGAAACCTCGATACCACCTTAGGAAGAAAGGCTGGATGAGGACGTAACACTACTCTGTCCTTATGGATAACCAGATATGGCTCCTTACAGGACATAGCTGCTAATTCCGACACTCTTTTAGCCGAACAAATGGCTACTAGAAAAATCAATTTCCTGGTGAGAAGCACCAGGGAGATATGCTGTAATGGTTCAAATGGTTGTTTCTGTAGAACTGACAGAACCAAGTTTAGATCCCATGGACATATGGGAATATTAACCGGAGGACTAATACGCATCACTCCTTGTATAAAGGCTTTGACTAGTGAATGCGAAGCCAAGGGCCTTTGAAAAAATATTGACAAGGCCGAAATCTGACCCTTGATAGTACTCAAGGCAAGCTTCCTATCTACAGCCCATTGTAGGAAGTCCAGACTCCTACCTATTACGTACTTACGTGGATGCCATTTCTTGGCTTCACACCAGGCGATGTACGCCTTCCAGATTCTATAGTAGATCTGCCTGGATACCGGCTTCCTGGCATTGATCATGGTAGATACCACAGAATTAGAGAGCCCTCTCTTTTTTAGAATGTGGGCTTCAATAGCCAGGCCGTCAAACCTAGGGCTGGTAAGGAAGGATGGTATATCGGTCCTTGCGAAAGCAGGTCCGGACGATGTGGGAGAGTCCAAGGACTCCCCACTGACATTTTACAATCTCCACGTACCACGCTCTTCGGGGCCACGCTGGAGCCACCAGAATCACTGGTTTCTTTTCTACCCTGATTCTGCGGAGTAATCGAGGTAACCATTGTGGCGGTGTGAATGCATATATCAGCTTGAACTGATCCCAAGGGAACACTAGGGCATCCGAGCCGCAAGCTAGGGGATCCCTTGTCCGAGAGACAAACCTGTCCCCCTTTGCGTTGAATCTGGATGCTAGAAGATCTACATCCGATGTTCCCCACCGCTGACATATTGTCCAGAAAACCTCGGGGTGAAGGGACCCTTCCTCTGGGCCTAATTGCTGGCGACTTAGAAAGTCCGCCTTCCAATTCTCCACTCCTGGAATGAATACCGCAGATATGGCTGGGACATATTTTTTCTGCCCATTTCAGGATGTAATTTACTTCCCTCTGGGCTGCACGACTCCTGGTGCCCCCCTGATGATTGATATATGCCACTGCTGTGGCATTGTCTGATTGAATTCTGACAGGGGACCCTTGGAGTTTGGATGTCCATGCTACTAGGGCATACCGGGCTGCTCGTATCTCTAAGAGATTGATGGGCAGGGCCTTTTCTGCATCCGACCATCTGCCCTGGAGAGACTATTGCTCCAGTACTGCTCCCCAGCCTATAAGGCTGGCATCTGTAGTGACCACCTTCCAAGAAATCGGACTGAAGGATTTCCTTTTTTCCAGATTCTGGGGAACCAACCACCAACGGAGGCTCTTGCGAACGGAAGGGGACAAGGACATTGTAAGTCTAGGGCCTGAATTTTTTTGTTCCAGGCTGACAGTATGGCCCCTTGCAAATTCCTTGAATGGAATTGACCGTAGGGTACTGCTTCGAATGATGCCACCATTTTTCCCAGCAGCCTCATATACAGGCGTATGGACGGCTGTCTTTTTTGTACCCACTAAGTGGATCAAATCTTTCAAAGACAACACCTTTCCTCGAGGCAAGAATATTTTTCTCTGGCCTGAATCCAACCTTAGCCCCAAGTATTCCAGACTTTTGACTGGTTTTTTGGGGCTGACTTGTCTCGGTTGATAATCCAACCGTGAGATTCCAGATACTTGATCGTCTTGTGAACGACCACGTCTAGTTTTTTCACTGAGTGGTCTATCAGCAACAAGTCATCCAGATATGCCATTATCATTACACCTTGTGTTCTTAGATTGGCCAATAAAGGGCCAGAATTTTTGTAAACACTGTTGGTGCTGTGGCCAAACCGAAGGGTAAGGCTCTGAACTGAAAATGGCGCCCTTCTACTGCAAAGCGTAGAAATTTTTGGTGGACTGGAAAGATGGGAATATGCAAATAAGCATCTTTGATGTCGATCGTGGCTAACCAATCCTCCCCTTGTAGGGCAGTGGCCACCGATCGGATCGACTCCATCGGAAAGTCCTGATATACAGGAATTTGTATAGCCCTTTTAGAATTAATATGGGCCTCCCGTCCGCGTTTTCGGGACTGTAAAGAGGTTTGAGTAAAACCCGAACCCTCATTCTTCCAGGGGAACCTCCATAATTACTCCTTGGAGCAATAGTTGTTCTAGTGCCAACAGGAGGGACTCTCTCTTCCGGGGATCCCTTGGCACGTTTGACCTCAAAAATGGGAAGGAGGAGAGTCTTTTAACTCCAAACTGTATCCCAAACCTACTGCGGAGAGCACCTATCTGTCTTGATCGTGTCCCGCCAGGTCTCTTGTGAACAACTGGAGTCCTCCCCCCACCCGACTGAGTGGGGGCTTCAATGAATTTAACTTTGGGGGAGGTTTTGTACCTCCCCTGACCCAGGGTTTCTCATTACCCTGCTACTGTCCCTGTTTTTTACCCCCGGGATTTGACCGAGGAGGCCGTCGGAACTGTTACACAGCCGATGCCCCAGGGACTGGAGAAGCAGGCCTCTTAAAGAGGGACCTCTAACTCTGCTTTTAACCGGCAAGAGCGTATTTTTACCGCTGGAAATTTTCTGGATATATTTGTCCAGGTTTTCCCTGAATAAGCGTTCACCATGAAATGGGACGCTAACCAGCCATTCTTTACAGGGAGCTTCAGCAGACCAGTTTTTGAGCCATAGGAGCCTACGCATATGTACTATAGACAGCGTAAGGCGGGAGGCCTGATGGACTGAATCCTCTATGGCGTCAACCGCAAAGCCTAAGGCTCTAGGTAGATCAGCTAGGGCAAGGCCTGCTGATCTGTCAAGTCCCTCAAGACCTGTTTCAACTGATCCTTCACTGCTTAGCAGACCCCAATAGCTGCTACTGCTGGTTGTATCACCAAGCAGATTTTCATAAGGACTCCAATCTTTTATTTATTGGGTTCTTGAACATTTGGACATTATCCACTGGACATGTCAGTGATTTATACATACAAGAGATGGCTGCGTCCACTGTAGGGACCTTCCATTTTTTTTTTTTTTTTTTTGATGAACCTATCCTCCATGGGATAGACCACCGGAAATCTCTTGGGGGAATAAATATTTTCTCAGGACGTTCCCAATCCTGGTAAATGAGCCCTTTCAGTAAAGGGTGAAGTGGAAAAGAACAAACAGTCTGGGGACTTCTAGCGACCCCAACGAGGATACAGTAGTGGTTGATGGTTCCGCAAGGTGCATTTTTAAATGCTGATCGGACCATGTTAGTCAGAGACTGAACCCATAATCTTTCAGCTTGAGATGCTGAGAAAAGGTTCCCCCACTGTTGATTCCTCGATAACAGAATCAACCTCATCCTGATCCCCTTCAGGCAGGTCGATCCCTGTATGGGACTGTTGCTCTGCTAACAGGCACTCTGAAGGAGGAGACGGAGATCGGGCGTGCTTTCCCTGACAGGGAGGCAGCGATAAATGTTGACAATCTCTCTCTAATCCTCCCAGAGCTGAGGAAAAAACCTCCTCTGTTACATACACAGGAGCAGGTGAACTGAGGACAGCCACAGTACCAAGTACCCCTGCGGGGTCTCTACGGTCACTTACCTCTGAACTTCAGGGGAGACTGGTGCAGCAGGAGTATGCCCAAGATCCTCCGAGCCCGATGAGACCCCCTTCGCTTCCTGGAAGATTCAGTTCCGGAGCTTCTGGACGGCATATTCCTAAGCCTAAAGCTGAGGTATTCCAGCCGTAATACACCACTTTTACTGAGAATAGTCTAGCACAATTGCTGCTATATCACAGTTGGTGTCTACTAATGTGCCTTTCTAGGGAATGCCTGTATCAACCGCTTGCTGTATGCCTTTAAATGTTGCCAGCTCTGTCTCTGTACTTCATAGCCAGCTCACTACAATATTGTGTTTTTTTTTTTTTTTTTTAAAACTGCTGGGACGCCCGCACATGCACAGAAGCGCTGCGGCGCGCACAGAGCGTCATCCCCCAGGCTCCGCCCCCTTTTCCGGCTCACCTCTATATATAGAGGCGCGCGCACGCGCGCGGGCACGTGCGCCTTCGGCGCTAATTTCAAATATGGTAACAAGGGACAGGAGCCAGGGCCCCTCTTTGCCGCAGGCCGGGGGATGGACGAGCACTGCAACATGGCAGAGGAAGCAGTTTCCTATAAGAGAACTCACCATCTGCCTGGACTTTGCTCTGCTGAGAAGAAGCTAGTCCACATGACAAGAAAACATTCCACAGCGGCCTCTAGTGGACAAACACAGGTACCGCAGTCTAATATATTAAATATATATATATAAAAAAAAAAATTTTTTTCTTGACCACCATTAAAAATTATTACATTTTTTTAGTAGTTACAGGCATGCACAGAATTTTGCGGGAATACCATTAGGTAACAGACAGAAAGACAAATTAGGCTTGGGGGTCCCCCAATAGAACCAAGTTCCTGGGGGCCCCCACTTACCTGTTCCCCGCCGCAGGACTTTGTTTGGTCCACAAAAGCCCAAACTTCACCTATCACGGCAGGCATTGTAATCAAACCTTCAGGGACCGGGTTCCCAAGGATTCCACTCCCCTGGACCTGTATAGCACCCTGCACAGAAAACATCTTGGTCGTGGGTATGACCAGAGCTCTGGATCCCAGGGTCCAGCTCTCCTAAGAGAAGCATTACAGGCAAAACCTTGCTCTTCTCTGCAAGGCCCGGGTACCGAACGTTTAGCTATGAAGCTTTTTTGGTCGGATCCGGAATAGCTTACTGAGGCCCCAAAAGAACCTGTACGCAAGCTCAGTGAAAAACACATGTTTCTTCTTGGCCAACACCTTAGACACTGGCAAAAAACTGAGGTGCTCCCGGATGGGAGGGGCTTATATAGGGGAGGGTACTTCCGGTTTTGGAAGTTGCCAGTGCCAGCACCTGACGGTATCTATATAACCCATTAGTAATGACTATGTCGCTCTGTGTCCCGTGATGTACGAAAAAGAAACCAGGGTTTAGTCTGCACACATTTGTGAATACATGCGTAGGCTACAGGCCCCGTCAAGGCACTCCCTATTTTCTGTAGTCCTAACTCTAAATTTTGAGAGCCTCCACAATGGAAGCACATATAAAGGCCAGTTTATACAACTATTGATCCCTGATGAAGTGGATTCTATCCAAGAAACGGGTTGAGTGTGTGGAGGAGTTATTCAATAGATGTATTACTGAACCCAACAATGAACAGAATTGTGCATGATCTGTCCTGAATACCAAACCCAGTCATCTGGGGGAAGGCCAACGTATGGTTGATGTATACGTTTTAAATATGTTTGTTTAATAATGAACGTAACTTTGTAATACTAAAAACTTGTTAAAATTATAATTGTAGTACTGCCTTTAAAAAAACGACCATAGACAGGGGGTTAGGCCCCACATAGTCCTTTTGGGTACATTACAATTGAGATGTGGCAGCTTTAAGGCCTTACATCAATTTTTTAACCACTTGCCGACCAACCGCCGTCATTATACTGTGGCAGGTCAGCTTGTTCCCGCAAATTGCCGTAGCTGTACGTCGGCCGTTTTTACAGCTATAGCAGGCGTGCATGCCCACTGCGCGGCAGGGGAGCTGATGCGCGTGGCTTTGACGGGGCATGTAGCTTTCACATGTATGTGTTTAGACTAAACCCGTATTTAACGCATATTGTTAGACAGGATACCGAATATATTCTAGTATAAGCCAACCTTTACAGCACATTTTTTAATGCTGAAAAAGCCCCCCGCGGCTTATACTCGAGTGAGGGTCTCCTGCTGTGTCATGCAGTCTTAACTGTTAGCCGGCCGTCCACTGTAACAAAGCCCCGCCTCCTCCTCATCCGTGATAGACGGAACACTGATAACAATGCTGGGAAACTGAATCAGTATTCTGTCTATCACGGATGAGGAGGAGCTTTGTTACAGTGGACAGCCACTGACTGCAGTTGCATGACACAGCGGGAGATCAAAAGGTACGTGAGGCTGCAAATGGGCACAGTGAGGCTGCAAATGGGCACAGTGAGGCTGCAAATGGGCACTGTTGACCCTCTTTTCCACTTACAGTAGCTACTGCATTTCCCACCCTAGGCTTATACTCTAGTCAATAAGTTTTCCCAGTTTTTTGTGGTAAAATTAGGTGCCTCGGCTTATTATTCGGTTCGGCTTATACTCGAGTATATACAGGTAATTCGATTTGTCGCAGGCTGGTCGGTAAGTTGAGCTTGGAAATTTCTTTTGTTGTTTGACCTGTTAAACATACGCCAGAAATGGGATAAATTTACCTGTGTGATGGGCGAGATTTGTTGGCTTCTCCCTCAAATTCATCATTCTCTTTATTCCTGTCTTCATCAGAGTCTGCTGTGGGATCAGAATCTTCACTGAAATGTCTGTAGAGCACAGTGTCTGCCTCTTCCAGACTGGAGACCAGCTTCTGTGTGCCGCTCTGAAAGTTCTTTTTGAGTTCCTTAGACAAGGATACAACACTGTCGGAAATCTGGAAAATAGATATGCAATATTCACATAATAATTATATTACACAAAATATTTAAAAAAGGAACACCCTAAAAAAATAAACTGCATATAAAACTCCATTCACACTTGTGCGACTTGTCATGCGACTTTGGACACATGAAAAAGAAAATACAGGCGGTCCCCTAGTTAAATATTTGACTTACAAACGACTCCTAGTTACAAACTGAGGGAGACAACAAGAAGTGAGAGGAAATCTACCCCTAGGAAGGGAAATTCTCTCCTGTAAGTGTTAATATGGGAAAAAGATGTCTCCACTGAAGCTTTATCACCAAACTGTGTTTCCACAACAACCCAAAATTTTCAAAATCCAATTGTCATTGGGACAGAAAGTGAGGTGAAATGTTCTGAACAGGGACAGACAGAAGAACAAATGTTACAGGGTTGATGATAACTCTTCCCTATGCCATCAAAAAATCTTAAAAATTGTTTTTTTGGCTGGAGCTACACTCAAAAAATTTACCTGTTCCGACTTACAAATGGATTCAACTTAAGAACAAACCTACAGTCCCTGTCTTGTTTGTAACCCGGGGACCGCCAGTATCCAGTGAGCGGCAGTTGTGTGAAGGAAAATACCTTGTTGATGTCAGAGGTCACAGGAGAATGGGCAGACTGGTTTGAGATGATAGAAAGGCAACAGTAACTCAAATATCCACTCGTTACAACCAAGGTATGCAGAATACCATCTCTGAATGCACAACACATCGACCCTTGAAGCAGATGGGCTACAGCAGAAGACCACACCGGGTGCCACTCCTGTCAGCTAAGAACAGGAAACTGAGGCTACAATTTGCACAGGCTCACCAAAATAGAAGATTGGAAAAACGTTGCCTGGTCTGATGAGTCTCAATTTCAGCTGCAACATTCAGATGGTAAAGTCAGAATTTGGCTTAAAAAACATGAAAGCATGGATCCATCCTGCCTTGTCTCAACGGCTCAGGCTGGTGGGGGTGTAATGAAACAAGAAAAGCTGCTCCAGGTGAGCGAGTCTCTGGTTAATCCCCACACACACACACACACACACTTGTCAGGTGCTAGCCCAGCTCGCATGCTGTTTAACGTGAAGAAATAATTCCGGACGGCTGCACTTGCAAAAATCCTTTTATTGAAGCTTCATGTGACAAGTGGTTGACAGATGGAGCAGGGGACAAAGAGGTAGACGCAGTTTGCGCAAATGTCAGCGCTTAGTCATGACTATATATATATATATATATATATATATATATATTTTTTAGGAGCCAGGAAAGCAAATTCCACCGGCCGCCACTGCGTGTGGGCAGAGCCCGACATGCCCATGCCGGTTTCAAAAAGTGAAAGCTAGTACAGAGAGAACTTCTCCCTGTACTGTTGTCACAGGGAGAGGAGGGAACAGCGAGCGGCTGCAGCAGTGGGAACATGTTAAATGTTCCACCCTAAAAAAGGGTAATATATGTAAAAACTGGTTTATATGTAAACCCTCACCTTGTAAAACAACCCATTCAGTTTAAGATAGAAATGAAAGGCAAAACATTTGTGTATAGCAGTGTTTCTCAACTCCAGTCCTCAAGGCGCACCAACAGGTCATGTTTTTGGGATTTCCTGCAGATAAAACAGCTGTGATAATTACTAAGGCAGTGAAACTGCTCAAATCACCTGTGAAAATCAATGGAAATCCCAAAAACATGACCTGTTGGTGCGCCTTGAGGACTGGAGTTGAGAAACACTGGTGTATAGATATAAATACCTTTTTTTTTAAAATAAGTTATCACATACCCTCTGTTCTTAGCTGCATAAAAGCTTTGGGGAGGAAAAACAGCATTACACTGGTCTTCCCAGTGAATGGCTGTGTGTAGCTGTTTGTGGGTGTAGGCCGAGTTCCCAGCACAGCCAGAAAACTGACCACGCTCTGTTCTCATTCTTAGTGAGAGAACACAGGGCTGCGTGAATGAATGAATGACGTGGCCGTTTCATACAAGCACATAATACAGCAGGCACATATCAGGAATATGAAATGTTTGGTTTACATATTCTTAAAGCTCCGTTCACATCTTGGCGCTCTGAATTGCCGGCGAAATCGCGGCAAAAACGCGAGAGGCCCGTGTGTCACTTGCAATTAGACCCCAATCACGATGCGATTCGTTGGGCGACAATGGCGGTAAAATCACGCAAACAGAATGGCGGGCGCCTGTCGCCCAAAAGAAGCTCTTGTACTTTTCTTTTGGGCGACAGACGTCTCCCGATTCTCTTTGAGCGATTGTACTGCGATTGTCGCCCGACAAAATCGCGCCGCAATTAGGATCCCATCAGAAGTTAAAGCGAACACTATTTCGAATCGTGGGCAGAATTGCGGCGATTCCACTCACAATTCAGAATGCCAAGATGTGAACGAAGCCTTTAGTATTACCACCTTACACCATCTCTCCAACGTTTCATGATTACCTTTCTTTGGTTGGGGTACTTCAAGGGTAGGAGTTTGCTCTGATCAACAGTATGCGAATGCTTTTTAATCAGAGGAGCTGTATTTGGTCTGCCCCCAATGTTTAACAAATGCACATCTTCCAGTAGGGCTGTCACAGACAGATCTCTCTTCTGATGCTCCAGATAGGTTTGCAATCTAGAAATCTCATCTTGCTGTTCTTGCAACTTATCACTCTGTAAAAAAAACAAAAAAAAAAAAAAACAGTGGATAGTTACTTGTAAACTAGGAATGAATAGTACAGCCACAGGAAAAGGACCTGTCGCCAGTTTACACCTTGCCTAGCACTTCGCCTTCACATCCAGGTAGGTACAAGTAGTAGAGCAGGATGGGATTTACAAATGGTACATTGGGAACACAGACAGGGGTACATATAATTTATTCCCTATTAAGCTGGCATTTTAAAATAGAAAAGTTTTACAAATCATACCATAACTGTGGGAGAGGTCAGTTTAAACTTACAGCAGGGGTCTCCGAACTATGGCCCTCACGGACACCTGGCCTGCCAAGGCTCTTTTCACACTTGAGCGATTTAGGATCCGACTTGTGAGACCCAAAGTCGCAGGACATGTGAAATGCCATGTATCTCTATGACAGGCGTTCCAATTGACACTACTGAAGTCGCTGTTCCTGCACTACTTTGGCCTGACTCTGACACGGCTTCAATGTCGGAGAGTGTATAGCCTCATACACACGATCGGATTTTCCAGACAACAAATGTGTGATGGCAGGGTTTGTATGCTCCATCGGACAATTGTTGTGGGATTTTCTGACAACAAATGTTTTATAGCATGCTTTAAAATTGTCCGACAACAAATGTGTCTTGACGGAAGTCCGTTTGAATAAAATCCAAAAGTACAAACACAGTACAAACACGCATGCTCCGAACCAATGCTAACCATAGCACAACATTAGCAGAAGTTGCCCAAAGGGTGGCGGTAAAGAGCTGAAAAATCACCTACAGTGGAACCTCGGATTACGAGCATAATCCGTTCCAGGAGAATGCTCGTAATCCGAAGCACTCGCATATCAAAAGCGAGTTCCCCCACAGAAATCAATGTAAACTAAAATAATTAGTTCCGCATTGACTTCAATGGCATGCAATACCGCATGTGGCTAGAGGGGGAGGGGCGCCGGAGAGCCTCGGAAACACTTGGAAAGGCCTGGGGACACCTCGGCTGAACTCAGAAAACCTCGAAAAGGCTCGGGAACAGAGTATTTCCGAGGTTTTCCGAACGGCTCCCCCCCACCTCAGGCCAAACGCGGTACTGCACACCTCTGTGGCTTGAATCCTGCTCGTTTTGTGAGGCAAACAGAGTCAGGATTTTTAAAAAAACAGTGCTCGTATTGCGAAATGCTCGTTAACCGTGTTACTTGCAATCCGAGGTTCCACTGTAGTTTCGTATATGTCGGCTGAAAATGTTCTGCCATCTGTATGCATACTAAGTTCACGGCCAACGCCATTTGCACAAAATTCCATGTATTTGTCCGATGGAAATCCGATCGCGTGTAAGAGGCTTAAGGCCTCATGCACACAGGACGTTTAAAAAAAACCGCCAGCGCTGCTGCCAGAAAAAAGCAGTGTTAAAAACGCTGTTTACAGACGTTTATGCATGTTTAGCCAGGTTAGTGTTTTTTTGCCATTTTTACAGTAAAAACAAACACTCTATAAAGTAAAAACCAGCATGTGATGGAATGACCTGAACAGGCATTTCATGTTAAAGTAGTTGTAAAGGCAGAAGGTTTATCTTCAAGCACTTGTGTGTAGCAGCCTCCCCAGCACCGCCTAATACTTACCTGAGCCCATCTCTCTCCAGCGATGTCCACGAGTGTCTTAGCTGTCCGGGACTCTCCTCCTGATTGGCTGAGACACAGCAGCGGTGCCATTGGCTCCCGCAGCTGTCAAAGTCAGTTAGCCAATCAGAAGAGAAAGGGCGGAGCGGAGTCAGGGCTCTGTGTCTGAATGGATACACGGAACTGTGACTCGGATCGCGTGCCCTCCTAGCAAGCTACTTGCTGTGGGGGCACTCAACAGGAGGGAGGAGCCAGAAGCAGCGAAGAGGGACCAGAGGAAGAGGAGGATCCAGACTGCTCTGTGCAAAACCAACTGCACAGAGGAGGCAAGAACAACATGTTTGTTGTTTATTTTTATTTTTTTAAACAAGACTTTACAAATCACTTTAAATACTGACAAGTGGAACAATTTTACAGTGGCTATAAGAAGGTGCTCCATTCTTTTTGTTACATTTTATGTTTATTTTATAATTTAGAGAACGCAAGAAAAAGAATTGGAAGACTCCATGATGGTCCAGAGTATTGCAGGGAACCAGATTAAAGGAGATACAATGCTATACTATGTTACCCACAGCTAGGAACAATCCCAATCGTTGAAAAGAAAGTCACAGTTGAATCTTGGGATGAGATCTATAAATGAAATCTCCCATGAATCCGAGGATGAGGACCGCACTCCTTTCGGTGTTCAAACTTGGTAACAGATGGGTGCTTGTAGTGACTGTAATGAATGGCACAGTGTGGTCACTATCGCTCATTGAGAAAGGGACACTACATGGCCCCTGAAATGATGGCCTACTGGGACATTGCACTAATAAGTTAATTTATATGTTAGCAATGGAAAGCTAGTTATGTACCATTGTTTTATTATCTATGTAGCACACCGCCGCCCTCCTTCTCTACTCTCTGGCTCGTTCACAGGTAAGTAATAAAGGCACACAGTCCCCACCATGCCCGTACCCCCTGGGTGGCAGAGGTTAAGCACACTTGTTTTCACTTACGGGTCTTTGCAGCGGGACTCCCCTCGGAGTTGGTTTCCATCCCTATAATGTAGGGACAAAAGTCTCTATACTACAAGTCGGGGTAAGCTGCCATCTTTATCATAGCACGTCGGGTGATATTGTTTTTGGTGAAGGTGGATCTTAAAAAGTCACAAGGATTTTGAAGTCACAAGAATTCACTTGGAACACTACACAGTATTCAGCACTTGAAGGAATTTCAATAAATGCAGAGACAGCTCCCTCTTCTGCTTAAGACTGTTATTGTAGGGTCTTTTTGTGTTTAGTTTATCGATATTTCTTTGGACTTTTTTCGCGCACTATTTCTATCACCAATAGAAATACGTTCTCAGTTGATTCAGTTTGTTCACTGTTAGTTTGGGGTTTTCGTGGATCAATTTCATTTGCCTTGGTGGGACATTATATTCAACATTGGTTTGGATTGTGAAGGATTTCATTGGTCACTCCATTGTTTTATGTATCACTTTGTGTTTATTCCGGGCAGAATTTATAAACCATTACATTATTATTAGGTGGGTGCAATTGTAATTTTCATGTGTCACTCATATAGGGGTTATCACATTTATATTCAATATTTTTTTAATTTATTTTATTTTTTAGTGCCCTCACTATTCATTAATTGTTTTCTATACCCCAAGTAACTCCAAGGTCCACACCAGCGTCAACTCCAACATAGAGTTAATTTCTTTATGCATGAACATCCACAAATGAGGAGAAGAGAAAAGGTGTTAGGAAGACAGATCAATTCAGGCACTCTTGTTTCTTCGCCACTCGATCCCGAGTGGGTATAGCTCACCTGGATAGTCACCCGAAGGCAGTAGCAGCCGGCATGAAACTCGAACAGTCTATTAGATTCCCTAATGGATGCGTTCAGGAGATCCTCTGCCACAGAATCTATAGTGTCCCGAACCTCCTACTGGTCCTGTTGTTTAGATCCCTGTTTTCAGATGGATGACATCCCTCCAGAGAGTTACTGGGCCCCTTCCTTCACTGTGATCTCTCACCAGTCCTTCGGAACAGTCCTCCCCCAGCCTCCTCTTCTAGAAACGGGTCCCCTCGCAAGGCGGCACCCTGGGATTCCTACTTCTGAAGTGGGCTCCAGCTAAAGGTGCTGGGCCCAGGGCTGAAGTTGCAGTCCCAGGACTAAAGGTGCCTGGGACTGATGCACACGTGGCCCCATGGCCTGGAGGGCCACGCGCCGCGCACCAGGACTCAGACTCAGGAACCAAAAAGAACCGATCCCTCCTAGGCGGCGTCTGCCCCTTATGTATCCTCTCCCGGCATGCACAGCAGGCAAACCACACCCACTGCACGGCTGCCGAGAGAGGACACCAAATCACTGCCCCATTACCTGTGGTTCAACTCTGAGTACAAGTGACAGCACCACCCATACTTCTAAGGGGAACTGCACACCAGGCAAAACAGCAGCAAGGCAGAGTCCAGCAAATTGAAAGATTCGAGCCAACTACCACTCGAATCACCCCTAAATTTGGTATAGCAGTCCCTAAATTTGGGACCCCCGCTACATCTATAAATGAAAATTATCAGAAGAGTGACTTTTTAACGTGTGTGAAAGTTAGTTCTCTATGAGGAAGAGTATGCATTGGTGTGAAAGGTGTGGGAGAGTGACATGCACCACAAATGCCTGTAACTGCATTACATTACCCATAAATTCTCATACATTAATAATATAATAAGCAAAAATGCAAAAGAGAGTAAAAGTACTTATGTACAAAGGTCATGCCTATATGAATTTGCCCATAGCAACCAATCAGGTTCCAATCGTCATTTCTGCATCCAGCTTTGAAAATTACGCAAAAATGTGGATTTGGCTGCTATGAGCAACAAAGAAAGGAAAAACATAAAAGCAAAAATCTATACATAATGATTGCGGAGGATACCTGCAACTTGTACTGCTCCATGGCATCTTCTAAAGCCGACAGGAAATCTCCATTTTCATCTTCCAGCTTCTGAATTTTACTTCTCAGATCTTCAATGCACTTGTCTTTCTCTACTCCACCACCTGGGCAGTCAAAGCTCAGTGACCCCTACCATTAGGATAAACAACAGGTTACCAGCAAAGCAATCACAATAATGCTATAGAAATGTGTTGGTTAGTCAGTTAGTTTACCAACAATGATGGGGGTTGATTTACTAAAACTGGTGAGTGCAAAATCTGGTGCAGGTTTGCATAGTAGCCAATCAGCTTCTAACTTCAAGGGGTTGTAAAGGTTCAGGTTTTTTATTTTAAAACAAACATGTCATACTTACCTCCGCTGTGCAGTTGGTTATGCACAGAGTGGCCTCAATCCTTCTCTTCTGGGGTCCCCCTGCAGAACTCCTGGCTCCTCCTCTTCTCAAGTGTCCCAGAGAAGCGGTCTCCTACGGGACACCCTTGCGGGCGCGCTCCCGCGTTGACACAGACAGCAGGACTCGGCTTCGCCTCCCTGGCGCCCACGTCATTGGATTTGATTGACAGCAGCGGGAGCCAATGGTTGCGCTGCTATCAATCTATCCACTCTGGACACGAGACACCGGCCAGAGCTGGTGTGCTGGTCCCCGTCGTGGAAATGACGGGGCTCAGGTAAGTATAAGGGGGGCTCGGAGGCGCTGCTGCAGCAAAGAAGGTTTTTCTCCTTAAAGCGGACTTCCACCCTAAAGTGGAACTTCCGCTCATCTGATTCCTCTTTGACAGGAATCCTTTCCCACTTCCGGGAGTCCGGCCGCGGCCCGTGGCGTCACCCGGAGCTCCCTCCTCCTCCCTCCCCCGGGCCAATAGAAGAGAGGAGCGGGACCTCGCGCATGCGCAGTAGGGTTCCCGGCGTGAAACCGAAAGGCTACACTGCCGGGTTCCCTTACCCGCAATGGCAGCGGCAGCACCCGACAGCTGATGGAAATATAACCCCTTTCAGCTTGTTCAATTTAGTTTTGATAAAAAAATAAAAAACCTGGAAGTCAACTGGTTTCTATGCAAAGCTGAACTAGATTTTGAACTCTCCAGTTTTAGTAAAATCAACCCCCTTGTATCCCAAAAGAAAAATCAGGATACTTCTAGATATTAGCCAACTGCTGACTGATGTGGGTTATTTGGTCAATGAGCTGATCGACGATTTGCATGTCTATAGGCATCTTGGCACATACCCCTAGGTCATGATTTCTTAATCACCCCCCCCTACTGGTTGTAGTAGTAAAACATCTGCTAGGGGGGAGCCGTTATTCTGAGAGGCTGCGATTTTGTCCAAGAGCAGTGAGTGATCGAGCACACTTGATCAATGTTTTAAACTGTATATTACTGCAATCTGAGACTTACGGCCCGTACACACAATCCGAATATTGTACGAAAACGGTCTTCCGAGGAAGAATCGTACAATAATCGCATCGTTAGTACAGAGCTTTCGAGAGCCGATCACGGCAATTCATCTGATTATTATTCGATCGGACAAGCATGGAAATTTTCCTCGTACGACATCAGATTGGATGATTTTCGTTTAGTCCGTATAGTTGTCGTCCAAAAATACATTACAACACATGACATCACTTCCCATTTTTTTTTCTTTCTGTCGTACGAGAATTTTCGTGACTTTAGTAACCTAGTCACTTTCTACTTGCGAGTATTAAGCGAAAAAAGTCGGACGATCTGTCGTCCGATTTTCTGATCGTGTGTACGGGCCATAAGCCTAAAAAGGATTGTGGTGATGTATCACAGACAGTGTCCATTCTTGTAAACAATATAATGTCCCAATCTCGCATGTATACATACATACACCTACTAGGGCCAATCTAGACAGGAGTCAAATAACCCAACAACGTGTCTTTGGAGCATGGGAGGACACCAGAGTACCAAGAGGAAACCCATGCAAGCACAAGGAGAACATGCAAACTCCATGCAAGTAGTGTCCTGACCATACAACCAAGGACCCTTGTGCTGCCAGGCAGAAGTGCTAACCACTAAGCTGCCCCTATGTGCAGTGACATCCGATACAGATAATGCAGTCTTGTTTTACTAATAGGGAGGTTATACAGTACATGTGCTAGCTTCCAATAGTAATGATTGTATCTGGGTTCTTTAGAGCAGATACAGGCACGGTAAGTTCAGTCATATGCAGCAAATTCTCTGCATGGTGGCTGCATCTCGGCAAATCCCAAAACACATTACAAAGTCGTGCATATTCTCTACACCACAGGAGTCAAACGCAAGGCCCACGGGCCGAATCTGGCCCACCAGGCCATTTAGTGTGGCCCTCGCATCCTGGGGTTTTTTTCAGCCAGAAGGTGGCTCTCGCCCTCCGCTTACCATAATCAGTTTTAAACACAGATGCCTTTTGTGTTTACAAGGACAGCTTTCCTCTCGGTGGTTCTCACAGATACCTGCCTGCCCTGCACTCATGGCGGGCACAAGAGAGATGCACATGCAACTTGGGATGGGACATCACATGGTAAGCTACACTGTGATCACCATCTGTGACTGGGTGCACGGATGCCGACCAATGATCTCTCTGCAAGTTTGAGACAGAGGCGGGGCCACCTTCACTGCCAGGAGGCCTCCTAAACCTCTGAACTCTGCACATAATGCACTCCTGGTATTTATTGCCCCTTTAACCACTTGCCAACCAGGCCAATTCTGACATTTCTCTCCTACATGTAAAAATCATCATTTTTTTGCTAGAAAATTACATAGAACCCCCAAACATTTTATATGTTTTTTTAGCAGAGACCCTAGAGAATACAATGGCAGTCATTTTTATGTAGTGCGGTATTTGCGCAGCAATTTTTAAATGCATTTTTTGGGGGGAAAAAAATGTCATGCTTTAAAAAAAAAACAGTAAAGTTAGCGCAAATTTTTTGCATAATGTGAAAGATGAAGTTACGCCAAGTAAATAGATACCTAACCTGTCACGCTTCAAAATTGCACACGCTCGTGGAATGGCGCCAAACTTCGGTACTTAAAAATCCCCATAGGCGACTCTTTTAAAATTTTTACTGGTTACATATTTTGAGTTACAGAGGAGGCTAGAATTATTGCTCTTGCTCTAACGTTCGCGGCGATACCTCACATGTGGTTTGAGCACAGTTTTCATATGTGGGCGGGACTTATGTATGCGTTCGCTTCTGCGTGCGAGCACAAGGCGACAGGGGCACTGTAAAAAAAATATATATTTTTTTATTGTTAATTGTAATTAAAACATTTTAGTTTGACACTTTAAAAAAAAAAAATGTTTTGATCACTTTTATTCCTATTACAAGTAGGGCTGCAACGAACGATTATTTTCATAATCGATTAGTTGTCCGATTATTGTTTTGATTAATCGATTAATAACCTTAAAAAAAAAAATTAACCTATTTATTTTTGGCCAATTTGTTGTTGGGCAGATTAAAAAGCACAAATTGCCGCAAAAAAACGCATTATTACATGGTTTTCTGCACCTTCTCCATTGAACTATATTGAACTTAAAAATCAAAATGGCACTGCTTTGCGTTAAAAGTCCTTGCCCTTTCCAAATACGCAGCAGCTGAAAAAAAAAAATCATGAATGTGAACGTGTCCCATAGGAAACCATGTAAATGAACTGTAGTGCGTTTCTGCAAAAAGCACCAAAAAACAAAGAGGTTGTGACCCAGGCCTGAGATGTTTAGTAACATAATGGGGTTAAAAAAAAAACTAAAATTAGTACAAAAAAGAGCAAATCGCTACTGTAAGGGGTTCATTTTTTTACTGTGGGACAATGAAAGTAATATTTACAGTAGCGATTTGCTCTTTATGTACTATAAAGGGCTAATTTGAGTTTTCTAAACCCCATTATGTTACTGGCCGATTAATCGATTATGAAAATAGTAATCGAATAATTTCATAATCGATTAGTTGTCGATTAATCGATTAGTTGTTTCGGCCCTAATTACAAGGAACGTAAACATCCCTTGTAATAGGAATATGGCATGACAGGACCTCTTTACAGTGAGAAGTGGGGTCAATAAGACCCCACATCTCACCTCTAGGCTGGGAAGCCTGAAATAAGAAAAAAAACCAAAAAAAAAAAAAAAAACGATCTCAGCTTCCCAGCTGAGGCAGCGCCGTTTTTTTGAATGCAAAGGCTGGGCGTGACATCATAACATCGTGCCCGGCCTCCGACGATCATAGAGACTCCGGCGACAATCTGGACCGGCGGAAATCTCTATGGTGAACATCCGGGGCCGGCGGATCCTATCACCGATCGCAGAGGTGAGTCGGCAGAAGCACCGGAGGGCGGCGGGAGAGTTGGATGTCCCCTCTCGCCGCCCGAAAGAACGATCAAGCGGCTGCTATAATCGTTCTTATGGTGTAGGAAATCGCCGGCTGAAAAAGCTGATATCTGAATGATGCCTGTAGCTGCACCCATCATTCAGATATACCCCCACACAGCCGAGGACGTCATATGACGGCCAGCCGTCTGCAAGTGGTTAAGATCTTCCCACTGTTAGTGCAATTTGGACACACACACACACACACACACACACACAGTTCAATGCAGTTCAGCAGGGGGCAAAGTTACGTTCCTACACCTATCCTCTGAGGGAAAAAATGCCATGGATAAATTTAGATAGCCTTACAGATCTGGATTTTTGAGGGCAACCATAATGCCCATGCGGCCCGTGATGAAATCAGTCTTCCATTCAGGTATCGCCAGGCCGAGTACATTTGGAATCACTCCGCTTGTGACAGGAGTCAGCGCTTTACAGGAAGCATCGGCTCATGTGGCTCTGCTCCGCAGCCGCTTGCTCCCTCTACCACTGGCTCCATTCACAACACATGCTCTGTGATGGTGGGTCAGCAACCCGCGATCTGGGCTTGCCAAGCTGCCATCCCAGAGCAGGAGGTGGCAGGTCACTTTAAAAGGCTCTGCGAGCCACTGGTGGCCCCCGGGCTGCTGGCTATGCACCCCTGTGCTAAAGCAATAATTCATTTATGGCTGCAATAGAATTCCTTTTTTTTTTTTGATGCATACCTTACTTTTAGCCTGCTTTCTGCTGAGCTCTGCAGTGGATTCCTCAATAGAGGAGCTTTCAATTCCACTGTCCAAACCAGATGCTGATGTGACTTCACTCCTCTCCTCTTCTACGGTACACATCCAATTCTTCACTCTTTGCATCTGAGCAGGCGAGAGGCCTTCTTCTGACAGAAGGTCCATAAGAAGGAGATATCCCGTGTCAGTACATGTTCTGTAATGGGCACACTCAGCCATTAGCCTGGACACATGATCTTCTGTAGATCTCCGGGGAACAGACTTGGCTGGGTCAAACCTGCTGAGGATTCGGGTTTCTGAACGATGTCTCTGTTCTAGAGCTCGCTGCAAGGACTTTATCTGTTGCTGGAGGTCTTCCACTCGCTCTGCATCTTTCTTGCAATTGATAGTTGCTTTGTTCTTTATGTTTTGTGCTCGGTTGGCATAGTTAAGTGTATTCAGGGTTTCGTCAAAGTCGGAAGCTGAAGGGCTTATACAAGAGATCATAACTGTCTTGGCATTTCCTCCTAAGGAATCTTTCAAAATCCTAGAAAACAGAAAAGCAAATTAAACACAGTCTAAAAAAATAATAATAATAAAAAAAAAAAACACACACACATCATTTGCAAAAGAATGGAAATATACTGGAAATATCCAAACATTATAATCCCCAATACATATTATGATGATATAGATCGATATACAGAGGTAATAAATGCATGCAACAAAATATATCTGATGACAGGTCCACCTAGGGCAGCGCCGCTTGTGTTCTGTATAAAAGGAGTTTATCAGAAAATATTATATAATAAGGGGTTGTAAACCTTCGTGTTTTTTCACCTTAATGCATCCTTTGCATTAAAGGGGTTGTAAAGGTTTACTTTTTTTTTTTAAATAACAAACATGTCATACTTACCTCCACTGTGCAGCTCGTTTTGCACGAATGGCCCGGATTCTCGTCTTCTGGGGTCCTGTATTCGGTGTCCATAGCCGCCAACTACAGGACTCGGCCCCGCCCCTCTCGTCATTAAAGTTGATTGACAGCAGCGCGAGCCAATGGCTGCGCTGCTATCAATCCATCTAATGAAGAGCCGAGAACAGCCGAGAAGCCCGGGCCGAGAAGCCAGAACGTTGACGACACAGGACTTTTGAGGGCTCAGGTAAGTAAACGGGGGGGGGGGGGGGGCTGGGGGGCCGGTAAGCATCGGATGTTTTTAAGCATTAAGGTGAAAAACAAAGCTTTACAACCCCTTTTATTTACCTAAGCCCCGAATTTCCGCGGGCCCGTTCCCACGTCGATCTCTCCATGGGTTCTCGCCTTTTCATTGGCTAGATTGATAGCAGCGCAGCCACTGGCTCCCGCTGCTGTCAAAAAAATCCAATGACACAGCTTCGGGAGGCGGGGCCGAGTCATACACTCGGCGTCTATGGACACCAAGTGAATGACACAGGAGCGCACGCGTAAGGTAACCCCCTCGGGAGAGAGCTTCCCAGAGGGGGTTATCTAATGCGGGGAGGAGCCGCCGTGGGACCAAAGAACAGGAGGATCGGGGCCACTCTGTGCAAAATGTACTGCACAGTGGAGACAAGTATGACATTTTTTTTTTTTTTTTAAATAACAAACAACAACTGAACCTTTAATATTACTTTAAGAATACTACTGCACTGCTATATACAATATCAAACAAATAATATGTGCAAAGAAAATGTGCAAAAATTCTGAACTGCTGCATCCACTGATATGGTAAAACTCCAACCACTATAAAGATTGATGAATGATTGATGTTAAGAAATTGTGTGCTGTTCAAAGGTCTCAAACACAAGCCTATTTTTAGCGCTATAGCGCCTGCAAAGCGCCTCAGTGTGAAAGGGGTCTTACAGTTATCACAGCAATCAGGTGACCCAGAATCGGCTGTTTTCTCGGCGAGACCCTGGTCTCTGTGCTTGGAGGGTGCCGGTACGCAAGCATGCGACTCCATGGAAAAAAAAGCCCAGTCCAGCATTTGTAGCTGTTAACTTTGATTTTTTTTTTTTAAAGGGCAAATAATAGGATTTTTATAACAGCTTGCCTGTAAAATCCTTTTCTTGGAGTACATCACGGGACACAGAGCGGCATAGTCATTACTATGTGGGTTATATAGATACCTTCAGGTGCTGGCACTGGCAACTTCCAAAACCGGAAGTACCCTCCCCTATATAAGCCCCTCCCATCCGGGAGTACCTCAGTTTTGTAGCAAAGCAATAAGTGTCCCCAAAAGAGGGGTGGGAGCTCTGTGTCCCGTGATGTACTCCAAGAAAAGGATTTTACAGGTAAGCTGTTATAAAAATCCTATTTTCTTTCTCGTACATCACGGGACACAGAGCGACATAGTCATTACTATGTGGGATGTCCTAAAGCAATGCCCAATGAGGGGGGGGATACACCATACATAAGCTGGGCGCCATCAGGCATGAGGATCTTTTGCGGCCTGCAACACACTGCGCCCAAAGGCGACATCCTCCTGACTTCTAACGTCCACCTGGTAGAACCTAGTAAACGTGTGTACTGAAGACCATGTTGCGGCCTTACAGATTTGAGCCAGGGAGGCCTGGTGATGCACTGCCCATGAAGTTCCAACTGCTCTCGTGGAGTGCGCCCTAACTTTGAACGGAGGCGGTCTCCTTCTCAAGCCATAGGCTTGCATTATGACCTGTCGAATCCACTTGGCTAAAGTAGATTTTGACGCTGCCTGACCCTTTCTGGGGCCTTCCGGCAGAATAAACAAAGTATCCGTTCTGCGAATCTGAGCAGTGGCTTTCAGATAAGCTTTAACTGCTCTTACTACATCCAAAGAATGCAATAACTTTTCCTCTACCGAACTAGGTTTGGGGAAAAAACAAGGAAGAACCACAGCTTGGTTCAAATGAAACCTCGATACCACCTTAGGAAGAAAGGCTGGATGAGGACGTAACACTACTCTGTCCTTATGGATAACCAGATATGGCTCTTTACAGGACATAGCTGCTAATTCCGACACTCTTTTAGCCGAACAAATGGCTACTAGAAAAATCAATTTCCTGGTGAGAAGAACCAAGGAAATGTGCTGTAATGGTTCAAATGGTTGTTTCTGTAGAACCGACAGAACCAGGTTTAGATCCCATGGACATATGGGAATATTAACCGGAGGACTAATACGCATCACTCCTTGTATAAAGGCTTTGGACTAGTGAATGCGAAGCCAAGGGCCTTTGAAAAAATATTGACAAGGCCGAAATCTGACCCTTGATAGTACTCAAGGCAAGCTTCCTATCTATAGCCCACTGTAGGAAGTCCAGAATCCTACCTATTACGTACTTACGTGGATGCCATTTCTTGGCCTCACACCACGCGATGTACGCCTTCCAGATTCTATAGTAGATCTGCCTGGATACCGGCTTCCTGGCATTGATCATGGTAGATACCACAGGATTAGAGAGCCCTCTCTTTTTTAGAATGTGGGCTTCAATAGCCAGGCCGTCAAACCTAGGGCTGGTAAGGAAGGGTGGTATATCGGTCCTTGCGAAAGCAGGTCCGGACGATGTGGGAGAGTCCAAGGACTCCCCACTGACATTTTTACAATCTCCGCGTACCATGCTCTTCGGGGTCACGCTGGAGCCACCAGAATCACTGGTTTCTTTTCTACCCTGATTCTGCGGAGTAATCGAGGTAACAATTGTGGCGGTGGGAATGCATATATCAGCTTGAACTGATCCCAAGGGAACACTAGGGCATCCGAGCCGCAAGCTAGGGGATCCCTTGTCCAAGAGACAAACCTGTCCACCTTTGCGTTGAATCTGGATGCTAGCAGATCTACATCCGGTGTTCCCCACCGCTGATATATTGTCCGAAAAACCTCGGGGTGAAGGGACCATTCCCCTGGGCATAATTGTTGGCGACTTAGAAAGTCCGCCTTCCAATTCTCCACTCCTGGAATGAATACCGCGGATATGGCTGGGACATATCTTTCTGCCCATTTCAGGATGCAATTTACTTCCCTCTGGGCTGCACGACTCCTGGTGCCACCCTGATGATTGATATATGCCACTGCCGTGGCATTGTCTGATTGAATTCTGACAGGGGACCCTTGGAGTTTGGATGTCCATGCTACTAGGGCATACCGGGCTGCTCGTATCTCTAAGAGATTGATGGGCAGGGCCTTTTCCGCATCCGACCATCTGCCCTGGAGAGACCATTGCTCCAGTACTGCTCCCCAGCCTATAAGGCTGGCATCTGTAGTGACCACCTTCCAAGAAAACGGACTGAAGGATTTCCCTTTTTCCAGATTCTGGGGAACCAACCACCAACGGAGGCTCTTGCGAACGGAAGGGGACAAGGACATTGGTAAGTCTAGGGCCTGAACTTTCTTGTTCCAGGCTGACAGTATGGCCCTTTGCAAATTCCTTGAATGGAATTGACCATAGGGTACTGCTTCGAATGATGCCACCATTTTTCCCAGCAGCCTCATGCACAGGCGTATGGACGGCTGTCTTTTTGTACCCACTAAGTGGATCAAATCTCTCAAAGACAACACCTTTTTTCGAGGCAAGAATATTTTCCTCTGGCCTGAATCTAGCCTTAGCCCCAAGTATTCCAGACTTTTGACTGGTTTTAGGGCCGACTTGTCTCGGTTGATAATCCAACCGTGAGATTCCAGATACTTGATTGTCTTGTGAACGACCACTTCTAGTTTTTTCACTGAGTGGTCTATCAGCAACAAGTCGTCTAGATATGCCATTATCGTTACACCTCGTGTTCTTAGATTGGCCAATAATGGGGCCAGAATTTTTGTGAACACTCGTGGTGCTGTGGCCAGACCGAAGGGTAAGGCTCTGAACTGAAAATGGCGCCCTTCTACTGCAAAGCGTAGAAATTTTTGGTGGACTGGAAAGATGGGAATGTGCAAATAAGCATCTTTGATGTCGATCGAGGCTAACCATTCCTCCCCTTGTAGGGCAGTGGCCACCGATCGGATCGACTCCATCCGGAAAGTCCTGATATGCAGGAATTTGTTTAGCCCTTTTAGATTTAATATGGGCCTCACGTCCCCGTTTGGCTTCGGGACTGTAAAGAGGTTTGAGTAAAACCCGAACCCCCATTCTTCCAGGGTAACCTCCATAATTACTCCTTGGAGCAATAGTTGTTCTAGTGCCAACAGGAGGGACTCTCTCTTCCGGGGATCCCTTGGCACGTTTGACCTCATAAAATGGGAAGGAGGAGAGTCTTTTAACTCCAATCTGTATCCCAGACTTACTGCGGAGAGCACCCATCTGTCTCTGATCGTGTCCCGCCAGGTCTCTGCGAACAACTGAAGTCTTCCCCCCACCCGATTGAGTGGGGGCAACCCTTCATGCATTTGACTTTGGGGGAGGTTTTGTACCTCTCCTGACCCAGGGTTTTTTATTACCCTGCGATTGTCCCTGATTTTTACCCCCGGGATTTGACCGAGGAGGCCGTCGGAACTGTTTCACAGCCGATGCCCCAGGGACTGGAGAAGCAGGCCTCTTAAAAGAGGGACCTCTAACTCTGTTTTTAACCGGCAAGAGTGTACTTTTACGGTTGGAAATTTTCTGGATATATTTGTCCAGGTCTTCCCCGAATAAACGTTCACCATGAAATGGGAAGCTAACCAGCAATTTTTTACAGGGAGCTTCAGCAGACCAGTTTTTGAGCCATAGAAGCCTGCGCATATGTACTACAGACAGCGTAAGGCGGGAGGCCTGATGGATTGAATCCTTTATGGCGTCAACTGCAAAGCATAAGGCTCTAGGTAGATCAGCTAGGGCAAGGGCCTGCTGATCTGGCAAGTCCCTTAAGACCTGTTTCAACTGATCCTTCACTGCTTGGCAGACCCCAATAGCTGCCACTGCTGGTTGTGTCACCAAGCCTGCTGTAGAAAAAGCAGATTTTAATAAGGACTCCAATTTTTTATCTATTGGGTCCTTGAACATTTGGACATTATCCACTGGACATGTCAGTGATTTATTCACACAAGAGATGGCTGCGTCCACTGTAGGGACCCTCCATTTTTTGATGAACTTATCCTCCATGGGATAGACCACCGGAAATCTCTTGGGGGGAGTAAATATTTTATCAGGATGTTCCCGATCCTGGTACATGAGCCCTTCCAATAAAGGGTGAAGTGGAAAGGAACAGACAGTCTGGGGAGCTTTTAGCGACCCCAGCGAGGAGACAGTAGTGGTTGATGGTTCCGCAAGGTGCATTTTAAATGCTGATCGGACCAATGTTAGTCAAAGACTGAACCCATAATCTTTCAGCTTGAGATGCTGAGAAAGGTTCCTCCACAGTTGATTCCTCTATAACAGAATCAACCTCCTCCTGATCCCCTTCAGGCAGGTCGATCCCTGTATGGGACTGTTGCTCCGCTAACAGGTACTCTGAAGGAGGAGACGGAGATCGGGCGTGCTTTCCCTGTGACAGGGAGGCAGCGATTAATGTTGACAATCTCTCTTCTAATCCTCCCAGAGCTGAGGAAAAAACCTCATCTGTTACATACACAGGAGCAGGTGAACTGAGGACAGCCACAGTACCAGGTACTCCTGCGGGGTCTCTATGGTCACTAACCTCTGAATTTTCAGGGGAGACTGGTGCAGCAGAAGCATGCCCAAGATCCCCAGAGCCCGATGGAGACCCCTTTCGCTTCCTGGAAGATTTAGTTCCAGAGCTTCTGGACGGCATATTCCTAAGCCCAAAGCTGAGGTATTCCAGCCGTAATACACCCCTTTTACTGAGAATAGTCTAGCACAATTGCTGCTATATAACAGTTGGTGTCTACTAAAGTGCCTTTCTAGGGGATGCCTGCATCAACCGCCTCTGTGTGCCTTTTTACTGTTGCTAGCTCTGTCTGTGCACTTCAATAGCCAGCTGTGATTGCCTTTAAACATGCTGGACGCCCGCACATGCGCAGTAGCGCCGCGGCGCACACCGAGCGTCATCCACCCGCTCCGCCCCTTTTTCCAGATCGCCTCTATATAGAGAGGCGCGGGCACGTGCGCCTTCGGTGCCTTTTTTGAAAAAATAAGGAGCTAGATGGGAGCCAGGGTCCCTGCCGCAGGGCCCGGGGATGGATGAGCGCAGCAACAGGGCAGAGGAGACAGCTTCCCAAAGAGAACTTACCAACTGCCTGGATTTGACTTCGGAAGAAAAAAATCCACATTACAAGAAAAAGAACCATAGCGGCCTCTAGTGTTTAACACAGGTACCGCGGTCTTACATTTTTTATTTTTTTATTTTTCTTGCCTACTATTAAAATTTTTACATTTTCTCAGTAGTAACAGGCATGCACAGAATATTAGCGGGAATACCTTAGGTAACAGGCAGAAAGACAAAATAGGTTTGGGGGTCCCCCAATAGAACCAAGTTCCTGAGGGCCCCCACTTACCTTTTCCTCGCCGCAGGACTCTGTTTGGTCCACAGAAGCCCAAACTTCACCTATCACGGCAGGCATTGTAATTAAACCTTCAGGGACCGGGTTCAAGGATTCCACTCCCCTGGACCTGTATAGCACCCTGCACAGAAAACATCCTGGTCGTGGGTATGACCAGAGCTCTGGATCCCAGGGTCCAGCCCTCCTAAGAGAGGCATTACAGGCAAAACCTTGCTCTTCTCTTTTGCAAGGCCCGGGTACTGACCGTTTAGCTATGAAGCTTTTTTGGTCGGATCCGGAATAGCTTACTGAGGCCCAAAAGAACCTGTACGCAAGCTCAGTGAAAAACACATGTTACTTCTTGGCCGACACCTTAGACACTGGCAAAAAACTGAGGTACTCCCGGATGGGAGGGGCTTATATAGGGGAGGGTACTTCCGGTTTTGGAAGTTGCCAGTGCCAGCACCTGAAGGTATCTATATAACCCACATAGTAATGACTATGCCGCTCTGGGTCCCGTGATGTACGAGAAAGAAAACTGCTTTAAGAACCACTTCAATAGGGGAATGTACTGCTTTTCACTGCATTTTAAATAGTGTACAATCCAATGAAGCAATATCAAATATGGACAACCTAAGCACAATTGTTCACAGACAATCTCCATTATTTGCAGGCTAGGTTTGTCTATTCTGTCTTAATTAGAAGTGATATTTTATGTTATCATTATGCAACATCTGGATTTAACAATGCTCATAAAGAGCCATGCTAGAATGGAGAAGAGGTTACTATATCTGATTTCCAATCACAGTAGAGATTGCAGCGAAGGCAAAATATGTCAACATAACAATAAATTAAAGCTAAACTCTAGGTATAATTTTCATTGCAGTTACTCTGGTCCAGTTAAACCAATAGAAGTATGCATATCTCATACCTCAGCAATCACTGTGGAAGTTACTAATCACTGTAGCAGTCAGCTCTACAACAATAGCAGCAATCTTTTCCAGGTCCTGTGTTAAGCAGCTCTTCTGTATGATGTGGGGAGGCGGGGAAGTGGCTTGACTATCTCCAGCTCAGAGTGCCTTGTATTCATTTAAAAAATACAAGAAATTCTGTGAATGGCAGCAGTGCAGAGCGACCTACCCTTTGTGGTTTGTATACAAAAGGGAAGCCACTTGGCACAGAACCCAGAAGATTACCACTAACACTGCGGTACCCCTGACTACTACAGTGATTTGCAGCTTCCACAGCGATCGCTCAGGTATGTGATTATGCATATTTACATTGGTCCAAGCTGGATCAATGTAACGATTACCATAACAAAAATCAGACCTAGAATTCAAGCCTAACTCTGGGCAAAATAAAACAAAGTTTTCCCATGCAGTTGAGCTGTGCCCGTACTCCACGGGTCAACTGCTCGTTTTGGCTAGGAGGGAAGAAAAAGCTTATACTCAAAACGATCCTTCATTCCACAAGCACTCCCCCCATGGTCCAGTGGTGGACTGTTCCTAGTCTATGAAGCCTGTTTTGGGCTCGATGACGTCAGGAATAGTCCACAACTCAAGACCACTGGAGTGTGGGGGTGCCTGACCAGTCTTGTGCTGGGGGGGATCGGAGGATCAGGTAAGTATATTTCCCTTCTCCTCTGCCCTACACAAAAATGAGCAGGAAAAGTGATTGTAAACCGCCAATGTTCAAAAAAAAAAAAGGCCAAGGGCATATTGTGCTAGTATGCATCGCATTCTAGCACATTATGAAATACTCTTGGAACAAAGCCCTTCAGCGCTGTAAAGTCACCACTGAGAGGGCTGACATGTTCCCCCTGTCTGTCTTCCAGGTTCGTGAGCTCCGGCTAGGTGATTGGCCTGAGTCGCGATGAGGTCACTTCCGCACATGCGCGTGGGAGCCCTCGGTTCCGGCACAAAGCTCTAAAGCTTCGGCAAGGTATGCTGGACCTTCAGAGCGCATGCGCCAGTGATGTCACAGGCTGCATGCAGGGTGAGGATCTCCTAAAATGGTGCACGTTTAGGAAATACAGTGGAACCTTGGATTACGAGTATACTCTGTTCCAGGAGAATGCTTGTAATCCAAAGCACTCGCATGTCAAAGCAAGTTTCCCCATAGAAGTCAATGGAAACAAAGATAATTTGTTCCGCATTGACTTCTATTACATGCAATACCTCATGTGGCCAGAGGCGCTGGAGAGCCTCGGAAATACTCGGGGACAGCTCGGCTGAACTCGAAAAGGCTCGGAAACACTCGGGAATGGAGTATTTCCGAACGACTCCGAGTGTCACCGGCGCCTCCGCACCTCTGGCCAAATGCGGTACTGCACACCCCATTGGCTTGAATCCTGTTCGAGACAACACTCCCAAACCGAGTCAGGATTTTTTTTTTTAAAGTTGCTCGTCTTTCAAAACGCTCGTTAACCGCGTTACTCGTTAACCAAGGTTCCACTGTATTCATTTTAACTACAGGTAAGCATCATTATAGGCTCACCTCTAGGAATAAAAATTATTAACTGGGGCTTAAAATCGCTTTAACCCATGCAGTGCAGGCACAGCCCTACTGCATAAGAAAACTTTTTTGCCCAGAGATGGGCTTTAAGCTTTATTTGGGGAGGAAGAGAGATACGTGTGAGGTGTAGAACACTTGTGTCATCATCTTACCTGGTAATCTTGGAATCCCTGTAAGGAATATGGCTGCTTTTCCTTTTTGGGTCACCCAGAGCACTTATAACATTGCCCAGTGCTAAAAGTCCAGTGTTAATCTGAATGCTTTCTTTCAGTCGTTCTCCAGTGTTGCCGGTTTTCAATATACGCTCAGATCCTGCCAGATCTACAAAGTGGAACTTAGAAGATAGAACCTGACCAAAAGGAAGGGCAGAGCCATTGTCCCCATCGGTCATTCTGATGACTCGTCCAACAACTCTCCTCTGCTCCATGGTGACAGTAAATATAGTATGTGAGCGGCTGGAATGGGTATTGACTTGTGTGGCACCTGTGTGTTTAGCAGCATTACCCACTTCTAACAAACTGAGCACCTCATCCAGTCCTTCCACCTCTGTCTCCTTCACACCGCACAGCACTGAAGGAGAAAAGAACAAAGAAAAGGTTTGTACTTGTGTATAGCAATTAACTACATACAACATGCAATGTCATTGTCATTCTCTCTCACAGCAAGCTGATGGTAATACTTTTGTAAAATAAAAACGGTTTTGGGTTAATTTTTGCAGTGTATTTTAAAATAAATTGAACTTTAAAGTGGTTATAAACTAGGGCCGAAACAACTAATCGATTAATCGACAACCAATCGATTATGAAATTAATCGATTACTATTTTCATAATTGATTAATCGGCCAGTAACATAATGGGGTTAAAAAAAACTAAAATGAGCCCTTTACAGTACAAAAAGAGCAAATCGCTACTGTAAATATTACTTTCACTGTCCCACAGTAAAAAATGAACCCCTTACAGCTCTTTTTGTACAAATTTTTTTTTTTTTTTAACACTATTATGTTACCAAACATCTCAGGCCTGGGTCACTCCTCTGTGTTCTTTTGGTGCTTTTTGCAGAAACACACTACAGGTCATTTACATGGTTTCCTATGGGACACGTTCATATCCATGATTTTTTCAGCTGCTGCGTATTTGGAAAGGGCAAGTACTTTTTTTTAACGCAAAACTGTGCTATTTTGTTTTTTTGGTTCAATATACTTCAATAGAAAAGCTGCAGAAAAGCATGTAATGATGTGTTTTTGCAACAATTTGTGTTTTTTAGTCTGCCCAACAAATTGGCCAAAAAATAAATGAAAAAATGCAAATCGCAGCAAAATTTATTTTTTTTTTTTAACGGTTATTAACAGATTAATCGATTAATCGAAACAATAAAATCGGCCAACTAATCGATTATGAAAATAATCGTTAGTTGCAGTCCTATTATAAACCCTTTGTATGGACTTGTACCTATAGGTAAGACTTATTCTAGGCTTACCTATAGGTAGTGGAAATATCTCCTTAATGTGCGCTGTTTAGGAAATATTTCACTTGTAGTCTGCCGAAAATCCCAACAGTGCATGCGCGGGGAAGAAACAAAACTAAGTGCCGTTTCTTGCCCAGCCTGTGCCGTGAATCGCGGCTCCCGTGCGCATGGGCGGGAGTGACGTCACGCGGCTTCGGCGAATCACAGAGCATTATGCTTTTCATTTGCAGGCTTTAGCAGCGGGCTAAAAAGGAAGTAAAACCCATCAGGGTTTTACTTCTTCTTTAAACCACTTGAAGACCAGGCCTTTTCCGACACGTTTTGTTTACAAGTAAAAATCAGTATTTTTTTTAGCTTAGAAAACTACTTCGAACCCCCAAAAATTATATATTTTTCTAGCAAAGACCCTAGAGAATAAAATTGCAGTTGTTGTGATTTATGTCACATGGTATTTGCGCAGCGGTTTTTTTAAACACACATTTTTGGGAAAATATACACAAAATTAAATTTTAATGCAGCAAAATATATAAAAAAAAAAAAAACAAAACACAACAATATATAACTAAATTTTGGGGTAAAATATAAAAGATGTTACGCCGAGTAAATAGATACCCAACATGTTACGCTTTAAAATTGCGGTACGATACTTTAAAAAAATTCCATAGGCAACACTTTCAATTTTTTTTTTACAGGTTACTAGTTTAGAGTTACAAAGGTGGTCTAGAGCTAGAATTATTGCTCTCGCTCCAACGTTCACGGCGATACCTCACATGTGTGGTACAAACACTGTTTACATATGCGTGAGTGACCTATGTATGCGTTCTCCTCTGTGCGCAAGTACAGGGGCCGTTTCATTAAGAAAATAGGATTTTTTACTCACCGTAAAATCCTTTTCTCTGAGTCCATGGACCGACACAGCTTCTCTATTGACAAAGTGGGTATTATCCGTTAATTAGGAGTGACTAGGCAGAAAAACTTGTAAAAAGTGTTGCATCACACCTTCTACAGTACCGCCCAGGGGGCGGACCCTCTGGGTATACCCTCTCAGTCTGCATCTTCGCAGATCAGTTCGTCAAAAAGCAGTACAAACTTAAAAGGAGGGGTGGGTGCTGTGTCGGTCCATGGACTCAGAGAAAAAGGATTTTACGGTGAGTAAAAAATCCTATTTACTCTTTCGTCCATGGACCGACACAGCTTCTCTACTGACAAAGTGGGACGTCCCAAAGCAGTGTCAGAGAAAAAACGAGGGGTGGTAACAGCATAAAAATAAACTTCACCCCAAACACAAAACAGCACTCCTCCAACGGAGGAGTTGCAACTCTAAACAGCCGCTTGCAAAACCTTGCGGCCAAAAGAGGCATCCGTAGATGCACCTACATCAATTTTGTAGAATTTTGTGAAAGTGTGAGCGGACGACCAAGTCGCCGCTTTACATAATTGGGAAACAGACGCTTGATGTCGGAAAGCCCAAGAGGCACCTATTGCCCTGGTCGAATGCGCCGTGATAGGAAAGGGGGGCGTCTGACCCTTTAAGGCGTAAGCCTGGATTACTATCTGTCGGATCCATCTAGAGATGGTGGCCGATGAGACTGCTTGGCCCTTCTTGGGACCAGCCACCGAAACAAACAGTGAGTCTGACTTCCGGAACAGGGAAGTAGCAGATAGGTATACTCTCAAAGCTCGGACAACGTCCAAGGAATGCAACGCCGACTCCTTAGGATTCGACGGCTGAGGACACAAGGATGGAAGTACAATGTCTTCGTTGAGATGAAAAGCCGAAACGACTTTCGGAAGAAAGGAAGGCTGCGGCCGCAGCACCACCTTATCCTTGTGGAAAATCAAATAGGGAGCCTTGCAGGACAGGGCTGCCAGCTCAGAGACTCGTCTAACTGACGTAACAGCCACCAAAAAGACCACCTTCTGAGAAAGTGTCAACAGGGGAATATCTCTAATATTCTCAAACGGTGCCTTCTGAAGCACTGAGAGGACCAGGTTCAAGTCCCACGGAGGTAACGGGGGGCGGACCGGAGGGGCCACATGTTGAACCCCCTGCACAAATGTACTCACGAGAGAGTGAGTCGCCAGGGGTCGCTGAAAAAAGACAGCCAGGGCAGATATCTGTCCCTTAATCGTACTTAGGGCAAGCCTTTGGTCTACCCCATGCTGTAAAAACAGCAGGATTCTGGAAACCAAATAGGTACGCGGATGCCATTTCATTTCCTCACACATGGAGATGTAGGCCCTCCAAGTGCGGTGATAGACCTTCCTAGAGGACGGTTTCCGAGCACTTCTCATAGTAGAGATTACTGAGTCTGACAGGCCCCGATCTCTCAGTACCTGGTTCTCAACAGCCATGCCGTTAAAGCTAATGACTGTAAAGCAGGATGGAATATGGGACCTTGCGATAGCAGGTCCTTCCGTAGTGGTAGGCGCCAGGGGACGTCTGCTACCAGACGTACTAGATCGGCGTACCAAGGACGCTGAGGCCAATCTGGAGCGATTAGGATCATTGGAATTCCCTCTGCCTCCACTCTGCGGAGCAGAAGAGGAAGAAGCCTTAAGGGAGGGAAGGCATAGATTAGCCGATACTGACCCCACGATGCTACCAACGCGTCCGTTGCGTCTGCCCATGGGTCTCTTGACCGGGCCACAAATCTCAATACCTTCCGATTGAGTCGGGAAGCCAGAAGATCTACGTCTGGTGTGCCCCATCTTTGGCAGAGGAGTTGGAACACCTCCGGGTGTAAGGACCCTTCTCCCTGGTCCAGCATCTGGCGGCTCAGGTAGTCCGCCTGCCAGTTTTCCACACCCGGAATGTACACGGCCGACAGTGCCGGTACGCTCCTCTCTGCCCACTTCAGGATGCGAGCGATCTCCGATGTTGCAGCTGAGCTTCTTGTTCCTCCTTGATGATTGACATATGCCACTGCTGTGGCGTTGTCTGACTGGATCCTGACTGGACGCCCTTGCAGCCTCTGAGACCATTTGAAGAGGCACAGCCTGATCGCCCGGATTACCAGGACATTGATCGGCAGGAGGGCTTCCTCTGGGGTCCAGCGACCTTGCGCCGACTGAACACCCCAGACCCCCCCCCCCCAACCTGTAAGGCTGGCGTCCGTCGTGATCACTATCCAGTAAACCGGAAGAAATGACTTCCCGGCCATTAGAGCCGGTGCTGTCAGCCACCATACCAGGGATCTCCTGACTATGTGGCTCACTCAGATTTGATAATCCAGAGATGGACATCTGTTCCATCTGGACAGAACTTCCTTCTGTAACACTCGAGTGTGGTCTTGAGCATATGGAACCGCCTCGAAGGAGGCTACCCTGAGGCCCAACACTCGCATGAAAAAAACGGAGTGACGACCAATTCCTGGAAGTCAGCTGCCATACTGCAGCCCGGAGGGTCTGCAACTTCTCCACAGGGAGGAATACCTTTGCCTCTGAAGAATCCAGAATCAACCCCAGGTACCCTAGGCGTTGAGTGGGCACCAATACTGACTTTTGCGCGTTTAGTATCCAACCACAGTCTCGAAGAGTCTGACAGGTAATGGACACGCTTACCTCTAATTCTGAGCTTGAAGGGGCCTTCAGCAGAAGGTCGTCCAAGTAGCCTGTGATAGCGATACCCCGCTGTCTTAGAAGTGCCAGAATCGGAGCGAGCACCTTGGTGAACGTCCTGGGTGCTGAGGCAAGGCGCAACGGGAGGGCCACAAACTGGTAGTGGTCCTTCCCGATAGCAAATCGCAGAAACCTCTGGTGTCTGGAGTATATGGGGACATGCAGGTATGCGTCCTTGATGTCCAAGGAGGCCAGAAAGTCCCCCGGATGGAGAGCCGTGACTACAGATCGAACCGACTCCATACGAAAACTTTGTACCTTCACAAAGCAATTGAGGGCTCTGAGATCCAAGCTTGGACGAACCCCCTCCTTCTTCGGCACAATGAACAGATTTGAGTAAAAACCCCGTTCCAGTTCTGGAACTGGAATAACTACCCCACGTTCCAGTAGACCCTGGACCGCCCCATACAGGGCCTCCCGACGGGTCGGTAGTAGCTGGAGATTGGAGGTGTTGAATCTGTCCGGTGGACAAGAGAGAAACTCTATCTTGTAGCCTGAGGAGATTACTTCGCAAACCCACCTGTCGGAGATTAGTGCTGTCCACTGAGTCGCGAATTTGCGAAGACGTCTCCCCACCCGAGAGCTGGGTGGGGGTGGACCTTCATGCGGACGCAAATTTGTCCGCAGGCTTATTGGGTATGCGGGACCAGGGACGCTTTTGTCCTTGGGCAGGCGCTTTATCGGCCTGGGGTCTTTTCCCTGTCGCCCTAGGGGGACGAAAAAACCACTTGTGTGCAGTAAAGGAGGGCCCTTGCCCTTGGCGTGGCCCCTTACCCTTGCTAATTTGGGGAAGCAAAGTGCTTTTACTTCCTGTGGCATCCTTGATGATGTCATCCAGAGAAGCCCCAAAAAAAGTCTGTCGCCCTTAAAAGGCAGATCCAACAGGGCTTTCTTGGAAGTCTGGTCCGCAGACCAGCCTTTTAGCCAGATCAGGCGGCGTATTGCTACTGCATAAACCAAAGTTTTAGACAGCAGGGGAATAGTATTCATGTCTGAATCGCAGACAAACCTAAGGCCCTGGACCAACAGGTCGGCCAATGTTATCTCATCAGGAGGAGCATCTCGCTCCTTAACCACTTAACGACCGCCCACTGTAAATATACGTCGGCAGAATGGCACCGACAGGCAGAATCACGTACATATACGCGATTGCCTTTGTATAGTTGGGGGGTCCGATCGACCCCCCTTCTTTACAGTGGGTGGTCGTTTTACCTTCGGGAGCGATCCGGCATGAGGGGACGGCCGTTCGATTCCGGCCACCCCCTCTCGATCGCTCCCGGCGAATGAGAGAGCTTCCCCTGCCTGCCAGGCAGGAGGAAGTGATGTCATCTCTCCTGCGGCGCTCACATATACCGAGCGCCGTACAGGAGAAGATGCAGGTTAGTACACAAAACAGCACACTGACACCAGGACACATAGGCACATAAATCGCCCCCCCAGACACCCCCCAGCCCCCAGTCACAGTGTCACTGATTGCAGTGATCACTAAATAAATGGTCACTGCAATCAGTGACATTTGTGACTGTAAAAGTGTCACTACATTTAGTTTTAGGTCCAGTGTAGCCCCCTAACCCCCCCTAATAAAGGTTTAACCCCCTGATCACCCCCCAGATAACCCTTTCACCCCCTAGCACCGCCGTCGCTATGCGATCATTTTTCTGATCGATGTCTTAGCGTCGGTGATGCTGATCGGTAGCCAGTAATTTTTTTTAGGTTCGCCGCAGGTTTTTATAGCGTCGGGTACCCCCATATATTACCCAATAAAGGTTTAACCCCCTTGATCACCCCCCAGGTAACCCTTTCACCCCCTAGCACCGCCGTCGCTATGCGATCATTTTTCTGATCGATGTCTTAGCGTCGGTGATGCAGATCGGTAGCCAGTAATTTTTTTTAGGTTCGCCGCAGGTTTTTATAGCGTCAGGTACCCCCATATATTATCTAATAAAGGTTTAACCCCCTGATCGCCCCCAGGTAACCCTTTCACCCCCTATCACCACTGTCGCTAAGCGATCGTTTTTATGATCGTTGTCTTCGTGTCGGTGATGCCGATAGGTAGC
This sequence comes from Rana muscosa, assembly GCA_029206835.1. Taxonomy (NCBI): domain Eukaryota; kingdom Metazoa; phylum Chordata; class Amphibia; order Anura; family Ranidae; genus Rana; species Rana muscosa. Next base: position 476,395,388 of record CM055118.1, read on the forward strand.
CAGTAATTTTTTTTTAGGTTCGCCGTCAGGTACCCCCATATATTACCTAATAAAGGTTTTAACCCCCTATATGCCCCTAGTTAACCCTTTCACCAGTGATCATCATATAAGTGTTACGGGTGACGCTGGTTAGTTAGTTTGCTTTTTATAGTGTCAGGGCACCCGCCGTATATAACCCAATAAAGGTTTAACCCCCTGATCGCCCGGCGGGTGATATCAATTAGGTTTTAGCGTCAGAGAGGGTCTGCGTCACACCCCAGGCAGCGTCAGGTTAGTGCCAGTAGCGCTAACACCCACGCGTGAAGCATACACCTCCCTTAGTGGTATAGTATCTGAACAGATCAATATCTGATCTGATCAGATCTATACTAGCGTCCCCAGCAGTTTAGGGTTCCCAAAAACGCAGTGTTAGCGGGATCAGCCCAGATACCTGCTAGCACCTGCGTTTTGCCCCTCCGTCCAGCCCAGGCCACCCAAGTGCAGTATCGATCGATCACTGTCACTTACAAAACACAACACACATAACTGCAGCGTTCGCAGAGACATGCCTGATCCCTGCGACTCCAGTGCTGTAGGAGGTGATTTCACCACCACAGTTAAAAAAAAAAAAAAAAAAGCATATATGCCGAAGCATTGGGGCAGCAGGAGCGGAGGAGCGATTTTGCTCCTAATACCGCGTACATACGGTCGAAATTCCGACGGAGGCTTGCCCGTGGAAAAGTCTGACCATGTGTACGCGGCATAACTTTTGCGAGAAGATGCCCCCATGCTTCGGCATATATAAATGGTGCATGTATGCCCATCATTAGAAGTGGGTGGATGAAGGGCGGTATTCTAATGGTGGGCATACCCACCGATCAATCTTTTTTTTTCGTTCAGCCAACAGGCTGCATGAAAAAAAAGATTACAATACATGTCCAACAAGGACCAGCAACGTACTGGTATGTTGCTGGAATTTGAATGGTTATACCAGAATGATGCCTGCGGGATTAGGTATCATCTTGGTATCATTCTTTTCAGCCAGCGGCCGGCTTTCATGTAAAAGCAATCCTAGTGGCTAATTAGCCTCTGGACTGCTTTTACAAGCAGTGGGAGGGAATGTCCCCCCCCCCCCGGATATAAAAAGCGCCATTGGGAAATTGGGAAAGCATTTTATCACACCGATCTTGGTGTGGTCAGATGCTTTGAGGGCAAAGGAAAGATCTAGGGTCCAATAGACCCCAGTTTTTTCAAAAAAGAGTACCTGTCATTACCTATTGCTATCATAGGGGAAATTTACATTCCCTGAGATAACAATAAAAGCGATAAAAAAAAAAAAAATATGGAAGCAACAGTTTAAAAATAAAATAAAAAAGCAAAATTAATAATAAAAAAAAAAGCACCCCTGTCCTGCCCTGCTCTTGCCCAATGGCGAACGCAAGCGTCGGTCTGGCGTCATATGTAAACAGCAATTGCACCATGCATGTGAGGTATCACCGCGAAGGTCAGATCGAGGGCAGTAATTTTAGCAGTAGGCCTCCTCTGTAAATCTAACGGGGTAACCTGTAAATGCTTTTAAATGCTTTTAAAAAAGTATGTAGTTTGTCGCCAATGCGCGTTTGTGCGAAATTTTAAAGCATGTCGTGTTTGGTATCTATGTACTCGGCCTAAGATAATCTTTTTTATTTCATCAAACATTTGGGCAATATAGTGTGTTTTAGTGCATTAAAATTAAAAAAAGTGTATTTTTTCCCCAAAAAATGTGTTTGAAAAATCGCTGCGCAAATACTGTGTAGAAAAAAAAAATGCAACACCCACCATTTTATTCTGTAGGGCCTTTGCTTTAAAAATATATATAATGTTTGGGGGTTCAACATAATTTTCTTGCAAAAAAAATATGTTTTCATGTAAACAAAAAGTGTCAAAAAGGGCTTTGTCTTCAAGTGGTTAGAAGAGTGGATGTAAGCTTCCTAATGTTGTGTATAAAATGCCAGAACAGTTCAAAACCCCCCCAAATGACCCCATTTTGGAAAGTAGACACCCCAAGCTATATACTGAGAGGCATGTCGAGTCCATGGAATATTTTATATGTTGACACAAGTTGCGGAAAAAATACAATTTTTTTTTTTTTTTTTTGCACAAAGTTGTCACTAAATGATATATTGCTCAAACATGCCATGGGCATATGTGGAATTACACCCCAAAATACATTCTGTTGCTTCTCCTGAGTACGGGGATACCACATGTGTGAGACTTTTTGGGAGCCTAGCCGCGTACGGGACCCCAAAAACCAAGCACCGCCTTCAGGCTTTCTAAGGGTGTCAATTTTTGATTTCACTTCTCACTGCCTATCACAGTTTCGGAGGCCATGGAATGCCCAGATGGCACAAAACCCCCCCAAATGACCCCATTTTGGAAAGTAGACACCCCAAGCTATTTGCTGAGAGGTATTGTGAGTATTTTGCAGATCTCGCTTTTTGTCACAAAGTTTTGAAAATTGAAAAAAAAAAAAGAAAAAAAAAAAAAATGTTCTTGCTTCATTTTCAAAAACAAATGAGAGCTGTAAAATACTCACCATGCCTCTCAGCAAACAGCTTGGGGTGTCTACTTTCTAAAATGGGGTCATTTGGGGGGGTTTTGTGCTATTTTGGCATTTTATGGCCTTCAAAACTGTGATAGGTAGTGAGGAGTGAAATCAAAAATTTGCGCCCTTAGAAATCCTGAAGGCGGTGCTTGGTTTCCGTGGCTAGGCTCCTAAAAAGTCCCACACATGTGGTATCCCCGTACTCAGGAGAAGCAGCAGAATGTATTTTGGGGTGCAATTCCACATATAACCATGGCATGTGTGAGCAATATATCATTTAGTGACAACTTTTTGTAATTTTTTTTTTTTTTTATCATTATTCAATCACTTGGGACAAAAAAAAAAATAATATTCAATGGGCTCAACATGCCTCTCAGCAATTTCCTTGGGGTGTCTTCTTTCTAAAATGGGGTCATTTGGGGGGGGTTTTGTACTGCCCTGCCATTTTAGCACCTCAAGAAATGAGATAGGCAGTCATAAATTTAAAGCTGTGTAAATTCCAGAAAATGTACCCTAGTTTGTAAACGCTATAACTTTTGCGCAAACCAATAAATATACGCTTGACATTTTTTTTACTAAAGACATGTGGCTGAATACATTTTGGCCTAAATGTATGACTAAAATTGAGTTTATTCGATTTTTCTTATAACAAAAAGTAGAAAATATCATTTTTTTTCCAAATTTTCGGTCTTTTTCCGTTTATATCGCAAAAAAGAAAAATCGCAGAGGCAATCAAATACCATTAAAAGAAAGCTCTATTTGTGGGAAGAAAAGGACGCAAATTTCGTTTGGGTACAACATTGCATGTCCGCACAATTTACAGTTAAAGCAGCGCAGTGCAAAATTCTGAATTCACCTCTGGTCCTTTAGCTACCAAATGGTCCGGGGCTTAAGTGGTTAACCCCTGGAGTAGCAATCTTGCCCATTCAGTAAGTGTGTGAGACACTAGGGCCCCCGCCAATGCCGGGCGTACTGCCGAGCCTACCACTGAGTATAGGTAGCAAGCGAGTGCTTCAGCCTTCTTATCCACAGGGTCCTAGAAAACAGGAGCCCCTTCTACAGGAATTGTGGTGGCTCTATTAAGTCTGGACACCGGAGGGTCCACTATAGGGGGGAGAGGTCCATTTCTTCAGAAAACTCTCCTCAAAAGGGGTACCGTACCGCAAACCTCTTTGGGGCTGTAAAGACCCTCAGTGGGTTCTCCCATTCCTTGTATAAGAGTTTATCAAAAGACACACAAGGGAACACCTTAGCAGTGCGGGCAGGTCTATGAAACCCAAGTGGACCGGAGTCTCTGCTGCTTCTGCAGTATTTTCCAATTTTAGCATATCCCGCACTGCAGTAATAAGGTCAGATACCAAAGCCGTCTCGCGTACTGACCTGGACTTTGAGTCATTCTCACTGTCCGGTCACGGTCTGCAGTCTCTGATGCATCAGAATCTGGGCCCCGAGCCGTAGCTGGACCTGGTTCTGCACCAGAATTATCCCCAGAAGCTTGCAGGGGATGGGGCGTTTACTACCCCCTGTATTCCCGTGTGCTGCTTCCACCCTGGCAGCAAACGCCTCTAGGATTGCAGTCATAGCGTTCAGACACCTCAGGGGCACCAGCTGCTAAATCTGGTGTTTCAGGGGAGAAGACATCTGGCTCAGATGCCATGCTGACCACACGCTGACACTCACAGGGCTCCAGGCAAGATATCAATAGGCCACCCTCCTGTGCTGCAGAGAGGCCGGGTCACCCAGAGGACTCACCACCCTGGATAGGTACTGCTATGCTGCGCCTGTGATGCTGTCCCTCTGCTGCTGTGTCAGTCTGCTTCTTTTATCAGCACTTCCTGTGTGAATTTTCGCGCCAGTGTAATGCACCCTAGAGGCCGGAGGCTCTCGAAAAATGGTTGCCAAAAACGTCTGTATGGAAGATAATGTGGGCTCTAAGAAAATGGCCGCCGACAGAAGATAGAGGTCAAGCAGCCATAGCCCACAAAAAGATGGCCGCCGAACGGCAATATCTGCATACAGGGTGGACAAACATGGCCGCCGATCAGCTGATAGGGGCCAGTGGGTGTGGCCGAACCACAGGAAGATGGCCGCCGGGCAGTCACAAGAGGCCAAACTTGGCATGGACTACCTCAAAATGGCCGCCGACAGCATGGAGGAGGAAGGACACAAACACAGGTAAGAAAAAATGACATTTCTTTTAAATGTTAGTTACAGCCAGCCCCGCTCCAGTGGGACCCCCTAGGTGACCCCCAGCACCCAGCAACCTTTAGCTAGAAGCCCAGGGAGGAGGGAAAGGCAGGGAGAGAGGGAAGAAAGGGGCCACAACCACTTACTTGATCTCTCCAGGAATGTCCAGCTAAATCACCCAGCCGAGGCAGGGGAGTTTTACTTACCTATCCTGCATGTATTCTGCTGGAAGACATTCCAAACAGATCATCGTCCGCGCACGGAAGGTGACTGTTGGCCAGGCATGCTGTGATTGGACCCAGAAGGGACGATCATATGTATGCCCTGGAGCATGACGCTCACCGGACAGGCTGCTGCGACTCGGCCGTAAGGTCAGCCGAAGCTGAGCGGTCCGATGCAAGCCTTGGAGCGTAAGCTCACCGGCCAGGCTGCTGCGACTCGGCCGTAAGGTCAGCCGAAGCTGAGCGGTCCGATGCAGGCCCTGGAGCGTAGGCTCACCGGCCACCCGTGGAGCGACGGGCATGTCGTGGAAAACCCAGCGCGTAGCTAGGGTCGGCACACGCTCGATGGCCGAAACTGGGGAGACTACAAGGATCGAGGATCCAGCCTGTCACCCAGTCGGCAGTTGATCGAAGATCGCAGGAAACAACAAATGTAGCAAAAAAAAAAAAAAAAAAATATATATATATATATATATATATATATATATATATATATATATATATATATATAAAATCTTTTTTTCCCCGGACCAATGGGCCCGAAGGGAGCCATGTCCTACTCCTTGCTAGACAGAAAAAAACTGATCTGCGAAGATGCAGACTGAGAGGGTATACCCAGAGGGTCCGCCCCCTGGGCGGTACTGTAGAAGGTGTGATGCAACACTTTTTACAAGTTTTTCTGCCTAGTCACTCCTAATTAACGGATAATACCCACTTTGTCAATAGAGAAGCTGTGTCGGTCCATGGACGAAAGAGTAATTTTTATTTTTACACTGTCTCTTTAAAGTGGTTGTAAACCCCATTATACCGCTTGTACCTACCAGTAATCCTATAATAAGGCTTACCGGTAGGTACTGTAAATATCTCCTAAACCTGCACGGTTTAGGAGATATTTACCATATATGCTTGCGCAGTTGTCATCGGCGCATGCGCACCGAAGAAACGGCTCACTCGTGCATGAGCGACGTCTTTGCGGCTCCGGCCGATCACAGCGCGGGAGCCCACAAACCCAGAAATAACTCCGGAAGACATGCCGCCGGTCACAGCGGTGTGATGCAATGCATACTAGCTCATTATGCCTTTGTCTTACAGGATTTCTGGCTGCTTCTAAAAGCAATCCAGTGGCTAGTCAGCCGCTCAAATCACTTATCAGAAAGAGAAATGCTGGCAGAAAAAAAACAAAAAACAATCCTGGGGGTTATGGCTCACAGCTGCAGCTAAACCACTTCAAACGTAATGTATACATACGTATTGCATTCTTGAAGTGGTTAAAACTGGGCAACATGAACCAAAATTTTATTTTTTGTTTAAGGGAGGAAAAGGACTCCCTGTGTTTACATGGAGACAGAGACAAAAATCCTCTCTTAAGCCCCGACACACGGTCGGACTTCAAACAAAATTTTCCGTGGAGTTGGCCGGGCACACCCATAGTATACACCCGACAGGACTTTTCTGCAAACTTTCCCAACATCACGTGGTTTTTCTGCTCTTTACCGCCACCCTTTGGTCAACTTCTGTTATTGTTGGTTGATTTTAACATTGGTTCTGGGCAAGCGCATTTGTACTTCGGACAAAAGTCCGATGGATTTCTGTACACACGATAGGACTTTGCACCATCGGACTTTTGTTGCCGAAAAGTTTGTCTGTTTGCAGAGCGAACTTTTGTCCGATGAAAACCGAAAAAGTTTGTCCAATGGAGCGTACACACGGTCGGATTTTTTGGAAAATTTGCTCATTTTGAAGTTTGTTGGCAAAAAGTCTGACCGTGTGTATGGGGCTTTAGGGATGACAAACACTAGTACTTTTTGTAAGTTGCATAGGAAAGGGTTAAAACCTCTGGACCCTTTCTATCCCTGCGACCCTACAAAATAAATAAATATATTTATTTTATATTAGTACATATTTATATATATTTTTAATGTCTAAAAATTATTAAATAAAAAAAACAAAAAACACTTTCACCAAAATATAAAAAAACAAAAAGGCTACAGCTGTCAGAATACCTGAAAATCAGTGGCTGTTTTTTAAACTGCATTTTTGTAAGTATGTTTTCTTCTTTTAAATAAACATCCACCAAGGATTTTACACTATCTAGTGTCCTCCCTTCCTTCCATGTTCCGTATCGAGTACTGCATGATGGTATATGAGCGTTTTGGCTACCAAAAAAATTGAGGCTCAACATACACTGAAGTTTGGAGTCCTATTGATTATCAATTGAGGCTGTTTGGGGTCCTCCGTCATAGGGGACCATCGCTTTTTGGATTTTACACTATCTAGTGTCCTCCCTTCCTTCCATGTTCCGTATCGAGTACTGCATGATGGTATATGAGCGTTTTGGCTACCAAAAAAATTGAGGCTCAACATACACTGAAGTTTGGAGTCCTATTGATTATCAATTGAGGCTGTTTGGGGTCCTCCGTCATAGGGGACCATCGCTTTTTGGTAAGCAGGAATTCTTACTGGTGGTGGTGAAAGTCACGAATACAAGAAGATTTGGAATCGTTTTTGTTTTGTTTTCTTTTTTCTTTTTTCTTTTTTCATCTAGTATGGACACTTGATCACGGGTGTTTTTTTGTATGGACTTTAGACTTGATTATTTAAGGGTCCTATTCAAGCATGTAATAATATTATTAATTAAGTTTGTATTATTTCATATGTTTTGTTTACACTGTTTAGCTATTGTTCTTCACTGAGCACTTACATAATTTATCACTGTGGTGATTTTGAAATTTTTTTCAATCATTCAGTGGTGGGCTTATGTTTATACTCATAAGTTAGCGCGACTATATATTTTTTCTTATTTGTATGCACTGTTAGTTTTCAGAATAGTTGCTGCTTTTTCCCCTTGTTTGTTTCTAGGTATTTGACATATCTGCCTAGTTTCACACCTGTAGCGCAGTTTCTTTTTTACTTTCTAACCCTTATATTAACTACCATTAATTGCTGCTCAGTGAGTGGTCATTGATTCGACCACAATGGATATTTTCGACTTCCGAGCGAAACGGACAGTCAACACGACCGGGGTGTTTGACTCCACCCCGGCCTCTGGTAGCTCTGATGTCAGTGGTCTCTTTATGCGACTAAAGAACATCATGACAACTGAGATACACACTCAGTGGGACATAGCGTTCCTTGAGAACTATATTCGGAACGCCATGGTCCCAAGAAGCCTCCGTTGGGAGGTAAGCCCACAAAAAGGTGAGCCTGATTTGGAGGTTTGGGCTAAATATTTCAATGATGCTGGAGTTTCTTTTTTGCGATTTTTGGCCCAAAGAAAAAGCGAGAAGCTGCAGAGACTTGATACCGAAATCAAAACGGTTAGAGATCTGCTGACCTCTTTCAAAAATGGAGAGGAATATAGGGAGTGTTCTAACTCTCTCCAAAAAACCTTAGAGAGGGAAGAAAAGGATCAAAAAACAAAAAAGAAGAAAAAATACCTTAGAGATTTTGAGGATTACCAGTCCGGCCTTGTTTTTCTGTGGCAGAAAAAGTTGGCAGCAGATGAGATAAATGAGGTAGTGATGGACACTGCCCCTCAGGGTGCGGTGCCATCCGGCCCGATTGCCAACCCTCCCATGACTGGTAGGAGAGGGGTTTCTAACCCCCCCACTCCCATCCCAGTTCAACGTAACATTAAGGTCAAGACTAAGAACGGGTCCAAACAGGGCAAGTTTTCATCTAAAATGCCTAAAAATGTGAAATCTCATAGGTCTGATGTACAGTTCCAGCATTATCAGGATGAATCCCTGAGAGGATGGGAGCATCCCTCATTTGGACCCATCCATCATGATGTGGGACATAATCAGGGATTTCCAAGAACCAGCTTTGAGTCCAATGGTATGCGGGATTTTAATATCCCCACCCATAATCGTTTTTTTCCCTTAACAGACTCATTGGGGCCATTAGGCCGTGAACCTATGGAAAGGCGATATGGATTTAATAATCTGGACGGGAATGGCCAATTTCCTCAGTCTAATCATTTTGACAGGGGTTATGATTATTCTAGACCCTCCTATCCCCCAGGTCAATATGATTTTAGACCGAACCCCAGTTGGGGTTTTCCCATGGGCCATCAGGGCCGGTTCGGCCCATCAGAACGAAGAGAGGGGTCAGAGGGGGGAGGAGGGCCCAGTTGCTCAAAAAGAAAAAGAATCTAGGCATGGGTATTTTCAATTTGAGCCAACAGGCCTTGTCAGAGACTGAGCAGCGCCTGTTGGATAAGGGTTTGAAATTTGCTCCGCCTAGGAGCTTGAGCAAATTTCAAACTTTTATGGACGTCCACAAGTTTGCAAGAAAGCTCAATATTAAGAGGCATTTTCTGTCTAATCCTGCAGTGGATAGAGTGAGTCCCTTACCTGAGTACAAACATACTGGGTTGGCCAATGCTTCACTGTTCAATCCCCCTGGTTCATTGGCCCCGAGTATTAAAGTTTTTAGGGATGTGGTACTCAAAGATCTTGAAAAGATCAAGGTAAAAAAGGTCAAGATGCAAAGGAATTTGGAGAACGGGCTTGAGTCCCTTTGTTCCAACAAGTCCCTGGTCATCAGACCTGCAGACAAAGGGGGAGGGATAGTCATTCTCGATAGGTGTGACTACTTGAAAGAGTTACACAGGATCGTCGATGACACCGAAACCTATACCCCTCTGAATAGGGACCCCGTTGCCAAATACAAAAGAGACCTGGAGATTATTGTGGATGAGGGACACCGGGAGGGCATCCTTAGTGACAGGGAGAGATTGTTTTTGATACCCTGTGCCCCCCGGACTCCCGTTATATATTATCTCCCGAAGATCCACAAAAGCCTTACTTCCCCCCCGGGACGACCCATTGTAAGTGGGATAGACTCTATCACGTCCCGGGTCGGGAAGTATATCGATTTTTTCCTGCAGCCTTTGGTTCAGCAGATCCCTTCTTACGTAAGGGACACTAAACACGTTATCAATTTACTCAAAGATCTCACTCCCACAAATGGTATATGGATGGTCACGGCAGACGTGACCTCGCTCTATACCATCATCCCCCATGAGCGTGGCTTTGAGGCTGTTGAGATGTATTTAGTGAGAGGATCAGATCTACCATCGCGGCAAATTAACTTTATCATGACCCTACTGAAATATGCAGCAGGTCACAATTATTTTTGGTGTGATAATCAATTCTTCCGCCAAGATCGAGGTGTGGCGATGGGGGCGAAGTACGCCCCTAGCCTGGCCAACTTGTTCATGGCCAAGTGGGAGGAGGATGTCGTCGATGTTTGCCGGAGACCAGAGGTTGCTCTCTGGGTTAGGTACATCGACGACGTCCTCCTCCTATGGGACGGCAGCGAACCCGCTTTGCGGGATTATATGCAGTCCCTAAACGATAACAACAGAGGTATTAGATTCTCTTTTGAGGCCAGTCAGGAGTCAGTACACTATCTGGATTTGAAAATTTCAGTGGTTGATAGCAAATTTGTTACGACCACTTATTTCAAACCAACTGACAGGAACTCATATATTCCGCTTGACAGCTGTCATCATGCCCCTTGGTTGAAGGCCGTCCCTCAGGGACAATTCACCAGATTGAGACTTAACTGTACAGACTTAGAGGCTTTCAAATGCCAGGCCGAGATTCTCTCTAAGAGATTTGTTGATAAAGGTTATCAACAGAGTGATCTGTCTCAATTGATACAATCAGTGAGATCGATCGAGGATCATTATTGGCTGACAGGGAGAGGGTGGTTAGGGATGGTAAGTTTTCTCTTCCATTTATTACCACCTACTCCGTACAGCATCAGACCATCAAAAGTCTGATACGTAAGCACTGGCATGTGTTAACCAGTGATTTAGTGTTGGCACCGTCCCTTCCAGAGAGACCAGCTATTGTATTTAGGGGGGCGTCTACACTGTCTAGTAGGGTGGCCCCAAGTGTCCAGGACCCCCCACGGGCTAATAGAACATTTCTAGAGAACTTGACAGGATACTATAGATGCAAAAAATGCCAAGTGTGCAGCTTGAATAGCTGCAGGGATAGGAAGATTAGTCATTTTTCCTCAACGAGCACGGGCCGTTCCTATGAAATCGAACCCTTTATTACTTGTTCATCTTTGGGGGTTATTTACCTCATACAATGCCCTTGCGGTCTCCAATATGTGGGGAGGACCAAAAGGGCAGTAAGGGTGAGACTTAACGAACATATAGCGAACATACGCAAAGGTTTCGATAAACACTCTGTATCCAGGCACTACGATCAAGTTCACAAGAGAGACCCGTCTGGTACACTATTCATCGCTATTGACAAATATAGACCCCACTGGAGAGGCAGCTCGCTTGTGAGAGAAATCTCCAAGCAGGAAATGGCATGGGTGTACAGGTTGAGAACTTATGTTCCGCACGGACTCAACGTGGACACCGATGTCAACGCTTTTATTAACAATTCTTGAATCAATCTAGCCAATCAGTTAATTGTGTTTTTATAATGGCTGTTTGGGGTGGACTATCGAATTATATTGGATTATAGTTTTTGGGAGATGTAGATCGTGTTGTATGTACACTTCCTTTCTTCCTCTTTTTTCTTTTTTCTGTTTAATTTTAACCGTTTACTTCCGTCTCTTTTTCCCGTTTTTGTAATGGACATTTGACCATGTTAAGCGGGGGTGTAAGAGGGACGAGATTAGATGGTAACTGTTGTAACCTTGGTGATTTCATTATCATTTAGGGACTATTAACTACTATGAGGCAATCTATCTCCGTATATTTTAAACATGTATGGCTTTAGATATTGGTATGACATTTATATTTTATTCATGTATGTATATGTCCTCTATAGTTAGGTTGTTAAATTTGGAGCAGTTCAATGTCCCATTATGTTCGCCGCACATTACGGTTGCGGCGGAGGTTGTGGGTCTTACTGCCTCCTGTGACACACCTGGAGGCTCCTCCCCCTTGGGTGGCGCGCGTATTGCGGTCGTGGCCATTGTTGCCATGGACACGCGTATGTGCGGCATACTCCCCACCATGTTTTCGTCATCCCGCTTGGCGTGATGACGCGCATGGTATGTATTTGTAAACGAGGCTTGGTTTCCTCGTGGGGAGAGATGCGCGCGCGGATGCTGTTTGGCGGATGCGACAGCGAGGCGTGGTTACCTCGCGGCGCGAGGTGCGCGCGCGCGCGCCCTCCCTCGGGTTGGACCCTTGAGTTCCTGTGTTCCCTATAAAGAGGGGGTGACGCAGCCCATCGCCCGTGCCCCGAGATGACGTGAATTTTCACGAAACGCGTAGGGCAGGATACGAGCTTTGTGCTGACGTCACCCTCCACTGCTCGACTTCCACGGACGTATGCGTGTGACTAGCGCCTTTTACCGGTCGGCGCTGTCATACTTTTAACGCTGTTTTTTAAACTGCATTTTTGTAAGTATGTTTTCTTCTTTTAAATAAACATCCACCAAGGATTTTACACTATCTAGTGTCCTCCCTTCCTTCCATGTTCCGTATCGAGTACTGCATGATGGTATATGAGCGTTTTGGCTACCAAAAAAATTGAGGCTCAACATACACTGAAGTTTGGAGTCCTATTGATTATCAATTGAGGCTGTTTGGGGTCCTCCGTCATAGGGGACCATCGCTTTTTGGTAAGCAGGAATTCTTACTGGTGGTGGTGAAAGTCACGAATACAAGAAGATTTGGAATCGTTTTTGTTTTGTTTTCTTTTTTCTTTTTTCATCTAGTATGGACACTTGATCACGGGTGTTTTTTTGTATGGACTTTAGACTTGATTATTTAAGGGTCCTATTCAAGCATGTAATAATATTATTAATTAAGTTTGTATTATTTCATATGTTTTGTTTACACTGTTTAGCTATTGTTCTTCACTGAGCACTTACATAATTTATCACTGTGGTGATTTTGAATTTTTTTTCAATCATTCAGTGGTGGGCTTATGTTTATACTCATAAGTTAGCGCGACTATATATTTTTTCTTACTTGACTGGATGCAGCCGCTATTCGGACAACTATTTTTTTGTTGGGCTCCTTCAATTTTTTTTAACCAAAGAATGTCGGGCAGGAGAGGGCTCACAAAGCCACCCACTAAGTGAATTTCAGTCAGTTCATCAGGAACCATTCCAAATTCAAAAAGGGTTTAGCCTGCTTAGATTTCAGACATACTGGTTTCCTGGCTACTTGGATTCACCATGAAGTGCTTTACATAGGAATAGTTAACTATTTTAAAGATATGTTCACCTTTAGGAGCATGTTACGCCCATATTTAGTGTGTAATAGACATGTGCACACTGAAATATTTCATTTCGGAATTTCGTTTTCGTCCGAAAAATAAATTTATTTAGTTACTCCCGAAATTCGTTTTTATTTATTTCGTTTTTCGTTAGAAATTGCATTCGTCCGAAAATCTGAATTAATTAAGGTCGAATCTGTCAATGAAGGCTTATGGTGTCTGTCCAATGTTCAAAGAAGATTTGACGGAGCAGTGAAACTGTACAACGCTGCAATCATACATTTCCGGTCGAATGTTCCGCCCACAAGCTATAGAAGAATTCTAATGTTGTATGACTAGTAATAATTATATTTATTCATTACTATTACTAGTCAACCAACATTAGAATTCTTCTATAGCCTATGGGAGGATGCATTTGACCGGAAATGTACGATTGCAGCGTCGTACAGTTTTGCTGCACCGTCGAATCTTCTAACTTTCGATGCTTTGTCGAATCTTCGTCATTCTAGCTATTTTACTGCTCCTCCTCTTTGGTTACAATCAGCCAATAACATTCATCATCAACTTTATTTTACTTCCCCCACCCAATTCCAGCAGTGATCTTTTCTCTCTATGTCGAATCTTTTCTCTCTATAATAACAAATCTTTTCTCTCCTATGTCGAATCTTTTCTCTCCTATGTCGAATCTTTTCTCTCCTATGTCGAATCTTTTCTCTCCTATGTCGAATCTTTTCTCTCCTATGTAGAATAATCTTGGACTAATAGAGTTAAGGTTAGGCACATTCGACCACAGGTTCGATAGACACAGATTGTTATTGTCAGCGTCACGTCGAATCTCCTATCTATATCGAACTGTTGTAGCAACGAAAACAAAAATAAAGCATTTGTTTATGTCGGATCTTTCGGTTTTCGGATTCTGTGCTTTCGTTTTCGTTTGTTAAAACGATAACGAAAATAGCTGAAATTCGGACAAAAATGCATTCGGACGAAAACGAATGCACATGTCTAGTGTGTAATATGCTCCTATGCAACCACCTACCACCGCCAGTGCTCCCCTCTCTGTGACAGCGGGTGGGGGATCCTCTCCCCGCACCCGCTGTCACTCTTTGAAAACAGTGTGGCTGTGTGGGGCTCTGCCCACACAGCCACATCATTGATTTATTCATAGATTCTTGCAAATGAAAAAACTACAAATACCATCTTCCACCATGGCAGACGTACTTATAGTTTGAATGGGCTGCAATCACGCTGCTTAGCACACTCCTAGTTCATTCAGTCTTCTTCTAGCGTTGTAACTGAAAGGCCGTAGGGGAAGATGGTAATAAGTTTGATTTTTTTTTTTTACCTGCAAAAATATGTGAATGTATTATTTTTTTGTTGCTGCATAGAGATGCAGTCATTTAAATAACTTTTCAGTGCACAATGGTACCAGATGGGTTCTGATGCTAGTTAACACAAGAGTTCTGAAGGGAGTGATCCGTGTTTCTGCTCATGGGCACTTCTGTTAAACGAGGAGATTAGAAAGTGCCCTGCAGTTTGTAGAAAAGGCACTGGGAGAGAGAAGAGAGCAGGGGGAAGCGATGAGTATAGAGGAGGAGAGCAGAAAGAGAAAGGAGACAGGCAGAAATAGATGGGGAATGCTTGCCTGGGATGGGCAGGAGCAGAAAAAAGGCGATAGTAGAGAGACAGAGGGGGGGCAGGGGGTTAAGGGGGCATTTATTTTATTTTTTTGAAAGGTAAACTTAGCCTTAAATGAAAAGGTGATGCCTGTAAGCCATTTCTTTTCTTATGAAGATAACACACCAAAAATATTTTACAGCAAGTATCTGAGGCCCAAGGCACGTTCTGCTTAATTCATTCTGAACCGGGCAGAATCCAACCAGGCAAATTCTATCACTGTGACTTACCTACACTGCCTTTGTCATCCTCTCTGATCAAAATGTCTTTACTAGAGGTCTGCACCTCCAGGAGATCCCTGAATTCTTCCTTATAGACCTCCAGATAGGAGACTCGGATGGTGTAATCAATCAGATCATTTTCATCAACCAGTTTAAAGATTTCAGCCATAGCACGTGGAATGATACCCTGCTCATCTTCTGAGATAGACGCTGAAAAGAAAAAAGAATTATTACAACATACAAATAGTTGAAGAACATCTTTTGCAGAGCTGACCGACATACTAGGCATACGGGAAGGGAAGTGTCACCGCTGACACCAACAAGTGCCGCTCAGATTATTCAGTATATAGAACACTAGGGATGATTTTTAGACTGTGGACATGCTATAGGAGATAGCCAGATCTACAACAAATATGGACATTCTACAGGAGAAGGTGAAGACTGCAGACCTGCCTCTGAAGATAGTCAAAGAAAAGAAACATGTTACAGGTGACTGACAGAGATCAGTCCTTACAAGCTAGACCTGCAGCAATTGTGGACATGGTACAGGTATAGCCTGAGACTGAAGATAATCAGAGAAAGAAAATCTGTTACATGATTGTTAGAGATCACTGCCATTACAAGCTAGACCTGCAGAAACTATGGACATGCTACAGGTGAAGCTGAACACTGCAGATGTAAATCAGAGAAACGGGATATGTAGCCGAGGAGTGCCAGAGATTACCGCCATAACCAGAGCCTCCTTAACCACTTCCGGACCGCCCACTGTATATATACGTCATTACTTTGACGTTAGATAGCTGCCATAACCGGCTCAACGTCACTTCTGCCCAACGGCCTTAAAGTGACACTTAAAAAAAGGCTTTTTTTTACTGATTTTAACCGATTTCCGCCCGCAGATATACGTCTGCAGAATGGCACGGGCAGGCAGAAGGATGTATATATACACGTCCCCTTTAAGAAGTGGTTGTTGTGGAAGTGGGTGCGCGCCCGCCGCGATCTTCGTGAGCACGCCCGCGGGTCTCGCGGACTCGATCGCCGTGGGCATACCCGCGATCGTCCCACGGAGAGATAGAACGGGGAGATGTTAGTGTAAACACAACATCTCCCCGTTCTGCCTAGTGACACTGTCACTGATCGTGTTCCCCGTCATCGGGAACACGATCAGTGACGTGTCACAGCAAGTCACGTCCCCTGACAATAAGAATCACTCCCTAGGTTACACTTAACCACTACAGTGCCACCTAGTGGTTAACCCCTTCACTGCCAGTGTCATTTTCACAGTAATCAGTGCATTTTTATAGCACTGATCGCTGTAAAAATTACAATGGTCCCAAAAATGTGCCAAAAGTGTCCGATGTGTCCGCCATAATGTCGCAGTCACGATAAAAATTGCTGATCGCCATTACTAGTAAAAAAAAAAAAATATATTAATAAAAATGCCATAAAACTATCCCCTATTTTTTAGACGCTATAACTTTTGCGCAAACCAATCAATATACGCTTATTGCGATTTTTTTAACCAAAAATATGTAGAAGAATACATATCGGCCTAAACTGAGGGAAAAAAATAATTTTATATATATTTTTAGGGGATATTTATTATAGCAAAAAGTAAAAAATATTGATTTTTTTTTCAAAATTGTCGCTCTATTTTTGTTTATAGAGCAAAAAAGAAAAACTGCAGAGGTGATTAAATACCACCAAAAGAAAGCTCTATTTGTGGTAAAAAAAGGACATCAATTTTGTTTGGGAGCCACGTCGCACGACCCCGCAATTGTCAGTTAAAGCGACGCAGTGCCGAATCGCAAAAAGTAGCCCGGTCATTTAGCAACAAAATTGTCCGGGGCTTAAGTGGTTAAGTGTAAATTTTGGATCTGAGGTCTTTTTGACCCCATATATCACATAAAAGAGGTCCTGTCATGTTTTTTTTCTATCACAAGGGATGTTTACATTCTTTGTTGTAGGAATAAAAGTGATCCTAATTTTTTTCTTTTTTTTTTAAAGGGACAGTGTAAAAATAAAAAAAGGTAGATAAATATTACACAGCTGAGGGGGGGGGGGGATGTGTAATATGCAGGAGGGGCTGTGTGATGTGCAGGAGGGGCTGTGTGATGTTAAGGGGACCAGAGGTGCCGGGGGCTGTGTAATGTGTAAAGGTGCAAGGGGCTGTGTAATGTAAAGGGGGCCAGAGGTGCCGGGGGGCTGTGTAATGTAAAGGGGGCCAGAGGTGCCGGGGGGCTGTGTAATGTAAAGGGGGCCAGAGGTGCCGGGGGGCTGTGTAATGTAAAGGGGGCCAGAGGTGCGGGTGCTGTGTAATGTTATCTTCATTTATTAGCAGGTGAATGTGGCCCTCCATGCATTTACATACATTAAATTCGGTCCTTAAGTGGAAAATGGTTGCTGACCCCTGCTGTAAGACCGGGGGGGGGGGGGGGGGAGTCTTACACTTGGAGGATTGGCAGATTAGGCAAGTATCTGCTCTGCAATCCCCTAGACAAAAACAAGCAATTAACCCATGCAATGCGGGCACAGCCCCACTGAATGGGGAACTTAAAATTGTAACCAGAGTTAGTCTTTAAGTTGGGCATAGACAAATCAAGATTCAGCTGGTTTAGCAGGGACCAGTCTCTGTGTGTCCCTCTCTGTTAGACAGAAGTTGATTATTAGAATGACCTCCATCTACTTCATTGTGTGGATGGTGGAATCTCTTTATTTTTTCCCCTGGTCAGCCCACTGGCTGAACTAAAAAAAAAATACCATCTATGCCCAGCTTTAGAAGAGCCCTGCTCTTGAGAGCTTACAATCTAAAATGGAGGTGTAAGTAATACATAAAGGTAGTAACTGTGGAGGGGGGGGGGGGGGATTAGTTGATGGAAAGGGTAGAAGTTCAGTAAACGTGGGACGAACAGGCTTCCATGACAAAAATAATGATTGATGGATAGTTCTATAAACTGTCTCCAGACATACTCACATATGCTTGCTTCTCCAATGGTGTAGGTTTTCCCTGATCCCGTCTGCCCATAGGCTACTACAGTGACGTTGAAGCCTTGAAAGAAGGCTTCCAGTAAAGGCTGGACACAGCGGCTGTACACCGTCTCCTGGCTGCACGCTTCATCCAGAATATCCTGGAATTGGAAGTGTCTGTTGGTGCCCAGAGTCAGGCCTTGCTGGTCAGGCTCAATGTGAACACAAGTCTGCTGTCCATGGAGCCTTTCTTTAGGAAGCAGAGGACGGACTCTGACAGCCACCTGCACGGCTGTCTCCTCCGCACGAATGGGCTGGCTTTTGGAACCCATCGGGAAACACTGGAGCTGAATAACAGATAAAAGAAATGTTACTGCTTTATGTTAAAGTTGTTGTAAACCTCAGACATGAAATATGGACAAAGCATATCCCTCTATAGCGTGTACTTGTCTCAATCCAGAGCATTAGGTGTCACTTCTGTCTGTTGCTTTATTTCTCTGTTATCAGTATGAGTCACTTCTGACAAGTTTTCCTGACACCAAGAGACAAAAAGGTGACATGGGAGGGAGCTCCAGTACTCAACCTGCGATTGAAAGCCTCAGCTCTGTTCCTGTGTGAAATGGGGGGGTCCCTTCCTGCCAATCAGCTCTCAGGCATCTCCTCACTGAGCTCTGCAGCGTATAATCACAGCTCTCCACCTCCTTTTTTCTGACATTTCAGATAAGCTTTATAATTTCTGGACCTTGAATGAATGTAGAAAAGAGAATACCGCAGATAAACAGGTACAGCTCATGTAGGATTTGTTTTATCTCTGTGCATCACCTGAGGCAAGTCACTTCACTGTGTATATGTGAGGGTTTACAAACACTTTAAAGTCGATCACCCCAAAAATATACAACCCTACGCTTACTACAATGCCCCCAAAAAAGAAAATCCTTAGAGCCGGATCACACCAGGGCGACTCAGGATCCGACTTTAGGTCACCCCGAGACGCCCCAAGTCGCGCTGTAATGTTAGTCTATGGAGCCGTCTTTATGCACACTACAGAAGTCGCTGCGACTTCAAAAAAGGTTCCTGTACTACTTGAAAACGACTTCTAGGCGACTTGTACCCATTGATTTCAATGGAAGTCGCCTCCAAAGTCGGATCACTGTCTTAACTGAGGCAACTTTACAGGAAGAGAAAATAGTTTTCCCAGGCAAACCCCACCCTCCCACAGAGCTGATTATTGTTTGATTGGCCACTGGCAAAGTCGCCTGTTCTGGAGGAAACTTGAAGTTGCCTCGAAGTTGCCTTGTAAAGTCGCGCTGGAAGTCGTGTTGCCCCAGTGTGAACCAAGACCAAAAAAAAGTGACAAAATCATCTTCACTGCTTCAAAGAGAGTTGTCAGCATACAAGATACAATGTTGCAAGTCTCCTCTCTTAGCTAGTATATTGTATCATTTGATATCCAACCTAAAAAAGGCTGCTAAAAGTGGCCATAGAAGGATCAAAATTTGGCCAGTTCAGCAGGAATTCAGTCGAATTTCGATCCATGTGTGGCCTTGCAATTGAACAGAAGTTGATCTGCCGATTGACTTCTGTTCAACCGCCCTGTCAGATAAAAGCTGCCTCAATCAGCGGCTGCAGTGCTGATTTATGTATTCTGACGGGGGGGGGGGTCTCCCTGCTCTCAGAAAACAAGTGCAGCGGGAAGGAATCAGTTCAGTTTGTTTTTAAAGTGGAAGTAAACCCTCCTATCATTTTCAGGCAAGGAAGCTGCCATCTTGGCCTCTGTTTAATCTTCAACTGCCATGATGCTGCACATGTGATCAGTTATGACACCAGCCATTGGATGGTTTGACAGTTTGGTTGAGAGCACAACCAATGTGACAGTTGGCATTCCCGGCATGCCGGGAATGTAACTGCTTTTTGAAACTGTTAAATCGATGGGTTTACTTCCGCTTTAATTTAGCCCACTGGCTGAACGAATCCAATCCATGGAACTCTAAAGACATACAGGACCAGTTCTGTTGCTCTTTCTCCTCCTGCGCTGGTCTCTCCCTCCAGCTCTTCCCAGGTCAGCAGATCAGCTTCCTCTCCAATTGATAAGCTCCTCACACCTTATAGTTGGCATATACTTAAAGTGTAAAGCCTCGTACACACGATCGGATTTTCAATGGACAAAGCGTAGGACTTTTGTCTGAACGGCGTTGGTTGGGAACTTGTATTGCATACAAACGGCAAAGAATTGTCGGCCAACAAACACAAAACTACGCGTTTTTTCAGCTCTTTAGCGCCACCATTTGGGCAACTTCTGCTAATGTGGTATGGTGAGCATTGCTTCTGAGCATGCGTTTGTACTTTGGAGTTTTGTCCGAAGGACTTCTGTACACACGATCGGATAATCTGACAAGACACATTTGTTGGCGGACAATTTTAAAGCATGCTATCCCACATTTGCCCGCGGAAAATCAGACAACAACTGTCCGATGGAGCATACAAACGGTCAGATTTTCCGACAACAGCCTGTCATCACACAATTCCTGTCGGATAATCCGAGCCAAAACATATTTTTCCCAGCTTTGTATATGGAAGGGTTTAAACCAGGTTGTTACTGCTACGGGGGGCTATGTTAGAGAGATTTACTGTCACTTCCTGTCCTGTTGACACGTTTTACCAGACAGGAAGTGAGGGGAACTGTCACTAAAAGGCAGAGGGGGCTTAAAACTGAGGCACTGAAATCTGTGCCCAACAAAGGAAGACAAAGGGTAAAGGTCTGTTCACCAGTGTTGCCTGGGGGTCTCCCTGCCGCTGATCTTCTCCCCATTACATGCTTTGTTCAGTACTGTGTCTCTGGGAGGTGGCGGCCATCTTGGTAGAAGCAGAGATTTGCTTCCTCATGCCACAGCCTCCAGCAAGGAGAACAGTGAGCAGCACAGTAGTGACATCTCTAAATCTCCTGCAGACAGAGGTGCCTTAGATCTATACAGCTGCAGCATTCCTGTCTGATCAGCTGCAGGACACTGGGACCCACGCCGCCATCTTTGTCCCTTTCAACCGGATCGCACTGAGTTTGTCACCTGCATTTGGGGTGTCATTAGGTTAACATTGAC
Organism: Rana muscosa; assembly: GCA_029206835.1. Classification (NCBI taxonomy): domain Eukaryota; kingdom Metazoa; phylum Chordata; class Amphibia; order Anura; family Ranidae; genus Rana; species Rana muscosa. The sequence goes on from CM055118.1 coordinate 476,416,529, forward strand.
ACTCGCTGAAGATCACAACATGATTGAACTTGGTGGGACGTGGAAGAGAAAGTTGGATACTGATGATGAAAGCTTCATCATCAGGATCCAACTTTCTCTTCCACGTTCTTACAGCCAGGGACAGTCCACACCAGAAAGCGGTACAGGAAACCCACGTTCCGGGCACGATTCCCGCACCGAGTTCAATCATGTCGTGATCTGCGAGTGTCATTGGTAACCTAATGACACCCCAAAATGCAGGTAACAAACTGTGGACTACCAATGCGATCCGGTTGAAAGGGACAAAGATGGCGGTGTGGGTCTCAGTGTCCTGCAGCTGATCAGAAGAGAATGCTGCACTGCAGTACCACGCGATCCGGTTGCTTTGCATTTGGTAAAGTAGTGCATGTACTACTTTTGGTGCCGCTCCAGTGCGATTTCAGCCTATCCAAATGAATGAGCGGAGATCGCATTCCACCCGAATCACATGTAAATCAGCCCCCAGTCCCCTGAGGAAAGCATGCCGGCCCCTATGATGGATCGACGCTGCCCACCCCCAACCTAGAGGAACCGACAATGGCTTCCCCCCACTCTCCTTTCCCCTCTGATGAACCGACACTGGCTCCCCCCACCAAATAATGAATCGCCAATGGCCTCCCCCCACTACCCACGACGAACCAACAATAGTTGCCTCCACCACCCCCAAAGAACCAAAAATGCCCCCCCATGAGGAATTGACAATGGCCAACCCCCCCAATGAACCGACAATGGCTGCCCCTCAATAAACTGATGAACAGACAATGGCTGTCCCCCTACCCCCAAAGAACCAGAAACGCTGCCCCCCCCATGAAGAATAGACAATGGCCAACCCCCCAATGAACCGACAATGGCTGCCCCCTCAATAAACCGATCGCCCACGTAATGAACCAACTCTACCCAGCCCCCCACTTCCCCCCTCAAAAAATATGGCTGCTTCCCCCGATGAACCGTCAAAGGCTGCCCTCTGCTCAGCCCGTTGAATGCCCCCCCCAACCGAAGAACTGACTGCCCCTATGACAAACCAACGTTGCCCAGCCCCCTGACAACGCAATGCTGCCTGGACCCCCCCCCCCCCCCAGGTCTGAGCGGAGGCTGCAGGAGGATCCGGGGTGTCATTCCATGCTGGGGAAAGAGGGGGTTGTGAGGGACAGGGATGAAGAAAGCGCATAAACCTGAGCGGAGGTCCACTTTAACCAAACATGCTCCTCTGTTATCACAACTTGGAGACCCCCCTGAGAAATACAATGCAGCCTGGAAGTGGCTACAAAGAGGATGCAGGAGATCAGCAACACTGGGATACAACAAAGAGGTGAAAACTCATATAATGAGAGAGAGAAGGATCAGCCAGGCTTACATGGAAGATATAGGAGGACATTGTGCTGATGATGAGCAGAGGAAGACTTCAGACATCACACACAATGCCAGGGGGGAGGGAGGCTGCCTCCTGCAGGAATACACTGTGCATTGCACCGCCCTCAGGGCACTGATAACGGAGATAGGAACAATAGAAAACCCCGGTGACCGGCCCTTCACCTGAACACACCGGGAGCCCGGCGATCCCTCCTGCTGGATGTCCTATAGAGGAGCGCCCATCACTGGAGACCACAGCACCATCACTATCCACATAGCCAGCAGCGCCCTCTAGTGGCGTGCGCGCTGTTTGCCTGTCCGACCGGGAACATAGAACGATTCTTTGTGTCCGCTTGGCATTGCTGGGTACACTTCTGGAATGCACACACACTTCCTGTATGGAATTCAGGGACAGCCCCAGGCTATGGAGTTCTGTCCCTGGAAAATTCCTGCAGACTTGTACTTACCGATAGTCCCCCTGTAACCTATGTATTTTAAATATATATTAAAGGAATAATGACAAAAATCAATAATATTGTGTGTTTACTCTCTCTCTCTCTCTCTCTCTCTCTCTCTCTATATATATATACAGGTCCTTCTCAAAAAATTAGCATATTGTGATAAAGTTCATTATTTTCTGTAATGTACTGATAAACATTAGACTTTCATATATTTTAGATTCATTACACACAACTGAAGTAGTTCAAGCCTTTTCTTGTTTTAATATTGATGATTTTGGCATACAGCTCATGACAACCCAAAATTCTTATCTCAAAAAATTAGCATATCATGAAAAGGTTCTCTAAACGAGCTATTAACCTAATCATCTGAATCAACTAATTAACTCTAAACACCTGCAAAAGATTCCTGAGGCTTTTAAAAACTCCCAGCCTGGTTCATTACTCAAAACCGCAATCATGGGTAAGACTGCCGACCTGACTGCTGTCCAGAAGGCCATCATTGACACCCTCAAGCAAGAGGGTAAGACACAGAAAGAAATTTCTGAACGAATAGGCTGTTCCCAGAGTGCTGTATCAAGGCACCTCAGTGGGAAGTCTGTGGGAAGGAAAAAGTGTGGCAGAAAATGCTGCACAACGAGAAGAGGTGACCGGACCCTGAAGAAGATTGTGGAGAAGGACCGATTCCAGACCTTGGAGGACCTGCGGAAGCAGTGGACTGAGTCTGGAGTAGAAACATCCAGAGCCACCGTGAACAGGCGTGTGCAGGAAATGGGCTACAGGTGCCGCATTCCCCAGGTCAAGCCACTTTTGAACCAGAAACAGCGGCAGAAGCGCCTGACCTGGGCTACAGAGAAGCAGCACTGGACTGTTGCTCAGTGGTCCAAAGTACTTTTTTCGGATGAAAGCAAATTTTGCATGTCATTCGGAAATCAAGGTGCCAGAGTCTGGAGGAAGACTGGGGAGAGGGAAATGCCAAAATGCCTGAAGTCCAGTGTCAAGTACCCACAGTCAGTGATGGTCTGGGGTGCCATGTCAGCTGCTGGTGTTGGTCCACTGTGTTCTATCAAGGGCAGGGTCAATGCAGCTAGCTATCAGGAGATTTTGGAGCACTTCATGCTTCCATATGCTGAAAAGCTTTATGGAGATGAAGATTTCATTTTTCAGCACGACCTGGCACCTGCTCACAGTGCCAAAACCACTGGTAAATGGTTTACTGACCATGGTATTACTGTGCTCAATTGGCCTGCCAACTCTCCTGACCTGAACCCCATAGAGAATCTGTGGGATATTGGGAAGAAAAAGTTGAGAGACGCAAGACCCAACACTCTGGATGAGCTTAAGGCCGCTATTGAAGCATCCTGGGCCTCCATAACACCTCAGCAGTGCCACAGGCTGGTTGCCTCCATGCCACGCCGCATTGAAGCAGTCATTTCTGCAAAAGGATTCCCGACCAAGTATTGAGTGCATAACTGAACATAATTATTTGAAGGTTGACTTTTTTTGTATTAAAAACACTTTTCTTTTATTGGTCGGATGAAATATGCTAATTTTTTGAGATAGGAATTTTGGGTTGTCATGAGCTGTATGCCAAAATCATCAATATTAAAACAAGAAAAGGCTTGAACTACTTCAGTTGTGTGTAATGAATCTAAAATATATGAAAGTCTAATGTTTATCAGTACATTACAGAAAATAATGAACTTTATCACAATATGCTAATTTTTTGAGAAGGACCTGTATATATGAGAATGTACACACTTCTGTTCCTATCGCTGCTTTTTGTAAAAAAAAAAAAAAAAAAAATAGGTGGCTGAGCTGCATTTTTACTGCCCCCTTAACCACTTCAGCCCCGGAAGGTTTTACCCCCTTGATGATCAGGCCATTTTTTGCGATACGGCACTGCGTCGCTTTAACTGAAAATTGCGCGGTTGTGCGACGCTGTACCCAAACAAAATTTATGTGCTTTTTTCCCACAAATAGAGCTTTCTTTTGGTGGTATTTGATCACCTTTGCGGTTTTTGTTTTTTGTGCTATAAACCATTTAAAGAGAGTGACAATTTTGAAAAAAAACAAACACATTTTTTACTTTCTGCTATAAAACATTCCCCCCCCCCCCCAAAAAAAAAGTAAAAAAACTAATTTATTCATCAGTTTAGGTCAATATGTATTCTGCTACATACAGTATTTTTGGTAAAAAAAATTAAATAAATAAAAAATAAAAAATCGGAATAAACATATATTGATTGCTTTGTGCAAAAGTTATCACGTCTACAAAATAGAGGAAAGATTTATGGCATTTTTCTTTAATACTAGTAATGGTCGCGATCAGTGATATTTAGCGGGACTGTGACATTGCGGCAGACAGATCGGACAAATAACTGGCATTTTTTACACTTTTTTGGGAACCAGTGACATTACTATAGTAATCAGTGCTAAAAATATGCACTGTTATTGTACTAATGGCACTGGCAGGGAAGGGGTTAACATCAGGGGCGATCAAGGGGTTAACTGTGTTCCCTCACTGTGTGTTCTAACTGTATGGGGGAAGGGCTCACTGGGACAACACACAGATCCGTTTTCCTTCATAGCAGAAAGGCAGGATCTGCGTGATCTCTCCTGTCAGAACGGAGATCTGCCTTGTTTACACAGGCAGATCCCTGTTCTGTCACTGCGGGGAACGATCCAGCAAAATCATTTGTTGTCTATAAGGCTAGGTTCACACTAGTGTGATGCCAGACATCACATGTGATTCGCAATGCGATGTCTGTGCAATGCGAATTCAGCCATGCAAACTGTTTTGCTGAAATCGCATCGCATTCGCTCCAAAATGGTGCAGGACCCTTTCTTTGGTCAACACTGGAATCGGATCGCATGGGTGTTCACACCTATGTGATCCGATTCCTGTCCTATTTCACAGTTCGCACTGCGATCTGCAAACTGATTTGGGGGTGTCATTAACTTTACATTGACACCCGCAGCGGTTCGCAGAGAGCAGTGTGAACTGCCTGCAAGTGAGATGCGATGCGGGAACCCGCACAGGAATTGCGCTGGTTACTGCATTGCACAAGTATGAACCGGAACTAAGGCTGGGTTCACACATATAGGTGAATCAGATGCGTTTTTTAACCGCATCCAATTCGCATAACATGTGAGTGTGACCGGCTTTCAATGGAGCCGGATATACGTCTGCAAAGTGGCACATTTCCGCAAAACAATGTATGGGTACGTTGTCCCCTTTAAAAGCCACCGGAGGCGCGCGTGCACTTGGCCAGCGGGCGCGATCGTGGGCACGAGAGCCAGAACGGGGTTTTGTGTGTGTAAATCAATCCGCGGAAGTTACATTTCTGGGTGGAACTCCGCGGTTAGTGTGCAAGTTCCTTCCAGTGTAGCTGAAAGAGTGGACACCAGGGGGAGCTAGAGATTTCAAGGTTAGAACTTCTCAAAAAAAAAAAAAAAAAAATGTATTCTCGCAAATGAGTTATTCGGTCTATTCTGTCCTCTGCTATAAACGGGCCTGCATTACAGGCTCACAAGATATGTGTCTTTTAATAGATTTATCATCTTAATTTTTAACAAAGTCCTGGATTATTTATTATTAACCAACTGCTCAGTTACATTTGTTTTATTATGACTTGTAAAGATCTTTTCAGTTTATTATTCCTTGAAATCCATCTGGCACACTATGTTCCTAATGTGGTATTGCTTTATGCAGCTGTTACCCTGTTGATTCTTTTCTGTGGGTTGAGCAGAGCTTAGTCTAGACAACATTGTCTGATTTATTCTTGTTTAGCATTTAGGGTATTGCTTAGTGGGGAATAATTACCATTTAATAAAGACTGATTTATTTATTTTTTCATAACACCCACCCTTGGTTCCAAATACAGTACCTTTCTTTTCTATTTTTAATATATTACAGGGAGGCAATCAACTCATGACCAGGCCATTTTTTGCTATTCAGCACTGCGCTACTTTAACTGGCAATTACAGCGGAACCTCGGATTGCGAGTAACGCGATTAACGAGCGTTTCGCAATACGAGCTGTTTTTTTTTTTAGATTCTGACTCGGTTTGCGAGTGTTGTCTTGTAAAACAAGCCTCTGCGGTGTGCAGTACCGCATTTGGCCAGATGTGCGGGGGCACCAGTAAAACTCTGAGCCATTCGGAAATACTCAGAATCACTCGGAAATACTCGGAAACACTTGAAAATACTCCGTTCCGAGTCTCTCCGGCGCCCCTCCCCCCACCTCTGGCCACATGCGGTATTGCATGCAATTTAAATGAATGTGGAACAAATTATCTTTGTTTCCATTGACTTCTATGGGGAAACTCGCTTTGATATACGAGTGCTTTGGATTACAAGCATTCTCCTGGAACGGATTATGCTTGTAATCCAAGGTTCCACTAGTACGTGGTCATGCAACGCTGTACCCAAATGAAATTTACATAATTTTTTCACACAAATAGAGCTTTCTTTTAGTGGTATTTGATCACCACTGGAATATTCATTTTTTTATTATATAAACGATAAGACCGAAAATTTTGGGGGAAAAAAAACCAATATTTTTTTACTTTCTGCTATAAAACATCCAATAAAAAATGTAAAGAATCAACTTACTTCATAAATGTTGGCCAAAATGTATTCTGCTACATTAAAAAAAAAGAAAGGAAGGTGGGACTTTATATGAGACCATGACCATCCAGTACACAGGTCTCCATCCCTGAATTATATGGAAAAGAAGATGAAAATGGGGGCAATGGGGGGGGGGCAGTGGGGGCAGTGGGACTTTATATGAAACGCAACCTAGGGTAGAAAAAGTCAATCAATAGAGAATATTTTTTTTTATTTATTAATGACACAATGGAGCATAGTGCATGAAGTGATATACATAATGAATAGAATACATGATACAAAATAAAATAGAATGGTACATGATAAATAAATCACATAATGGTAAGATTGGTTACATGTAATTATTAATGACACATGGTATAATCACAGCAGGATGCCCAAATTATGTACAAACATGATACGTAGTATAGTAAACACATTGATGACTCCTATATTGCAAACCCATGGTAAAATCATGATAACTGTGATAAAACATCAAATAAAAATCTCTACGCGTTTCGTGGAGTAGTATCCACTCATCAGGAGCAGTTTCATCTTCTTTTCCGTATTCTGCTACATGTCTTTGGTAAAAAAAATTATCTCAATAAGTGCATATATATTGGAATTTTCATTGATTTTTTATTTTTATACTGCTAATGGCATTGATCAGCAACTTATAATAGGACTGCGATATTGTGGCGGATAATCTGACACTAAGGCCCCTTTCACACTGGGGCGGTTTGCAGGCGCTATTTAGCTAAAAATAGCGCCTGCAAACCGAGCCTAAACAGCGGCTCCTTTCTCTTATCTTTGGAGCGGTGAGAGGAGCGGTGTGTTTACCGCTCCTCCACCGCTCCTTCCCATTGAAATGCATGGGATACCGCGGTAATACCGCCCGCAAACCGCGGCTGTAGCCGCGGTTTGCGGGTGGTATTAACCCTTTATTGGCCGCTAGCGGGGGTTAAAACCGCACCGCTAGCGGCCGAATAGCTCAACAATCCCAACGTTATAGCGCCGCTAAAAATAGCGGCGCTATACCGCCACCGCCCTCACTGCCCCAGTGTGAAACCAGCCTAACCGACGTTGGGGGGAGACAGACCAACTGTCACTGACATCACCAGTGACACTAATACAGTGATCAGTGATAATACAATACGATGTCACTGTACTAATGACACTGGCTGGGAAGGGGTTAACATCTACAGTGATCAAGGCGTTAAATGTGTGCCTAACCATGTGTAATGCATGCGGATTCTTACTAAAGATCTCTTTGTTTCATATCCCTGCCTTGCAGGGATAAGAAACAGAGAGATTGTTCCCTCTCTACAGAGCCCTGTGTTGATTGTCAACACAGGGCTCTGGGCTGTAATTGGACACAGCTGATTAGCAGGTCCCGGCCATGAATCATTGGCCAGGATCTGCTGACAGATTCCCGCTGTGCACGAACATAATGGGTGTCGGCCGACATTATCAGGGGTGCGCATGTGGGTGTCCTAAACCCAGAAGCAGGCAGACACGTACCAGTACATCGGTTTGCCTGCACGGGCCATTCGTCCGCAATACATTGCGGGAAGGCGGCCCTTAAGCGGTTAGTTAAAGCTGCGCGTGCACAGCTCCAATTACATTCTGAGATGGATTGCGAACAGGCAGGTAAGTGTATTTTATTGCAGAAGAGAAAAGTAATTCCCTGCTTTTGTGATTGCCTTACTCATTTTCTCTGAAGCCTGCACTAAGAGGCATCATCTGAAACAGGAATTCCAGTTTTGGTGAGATATTGCCTAAGACTTACCATATATACTCGAGTATAAGCCGACCCGAATATAAGCCGAGGCACCTAATTTTTCCACAAAAAAATGGGAAAACTTATTGACTCGAGTATAAGCCTAGGGTGAGAAATGCAGCAGCTACTGTAAGTGGAAAAGAGGGTCAACAATGCCCATCTGCATTCCTCACTGTGCCCACATACATGACTCACTGTGCCCATATACACGACTCACTGTGCCCACATACACGACTCACTGTGCCCACATACATTACTCACTGTGGCCAAATGCATGTATAACTGTGCCCACATATATGCCTCGCTGTGCCCACATACACAACTCACTGTGCCCACATACACGACTTACTGTGCCCACATACACGACTCACTGTGCCCACATACATTACTCACTGTGGCCATCTGAAGCCTCATGTAACTGATCTCGAGTAAGGATGAGCTCCGTCGTGTTCGCATTGATCACGTGCAGAGCCCGCCAGGAAGTCGGCACCGCGCTGCACTAATGACAGGCAGGGAGACATTTCCCGATGCTCGGCTGCAGAGATCGGGAAATGTCTCCCTGGCTGTGATTAGCGCAGAGCGGTGCCGACTTCCTGGCGGGCTCTGCACGTGTTCTATGCAAACACGCCAGAGCTCATCCTTAATCTCGAGCTGTGACATGGTCGGCGGTGTCCAGTGTAACAAAGCCCCGCCTCCTCCTTGTCCTCGTCCGTGACGGAACACGGATTCAGTTCCCAGCAGTGAGTGTGTGTTTTCCGCCTATCACGGACGAGGATGAAAAGGAGGCGGGGCTTTGTAACACTGCACGGCTGCCGACTGCAGTTAAGACTGCATGTCACAGCTCGAGATCAGGTACGTGAGGCTGCAGATGGCCACAGTGAGGTAGCGAAACTCGAGTAAAAGCCGAGGGGGGCATTTTCAGCACCAAAAAAATGTGCTGAAAAACTCGTCTTATACTCGAGTATATACAGTAATTACTTCTAATGGAACGAAAAAGTGAATTTGATGGAACTGGCAAATGCAATATTTGGATCAAAAAATTAGAGCACCATACCAAAAAGTTGAAATCCCAAACATGATATAAAAATGTAACAACATCCAGTCGGATCGCTTCCCCCAGTGATCCAGGAAACCATAGAGGAACCATGTTCTTCCTGACTTCCTTCCCAAACTACTGTTCTGATGCAGATAGTGCCACCTGCAGTGGAGAAAGTAGACTGCACCTGCCTACATGCATTCCGTGAACACGCAGGAAAAAGCATGCTTTTGCGCTTGTTCACAGAACTCTCAGATGTGAATACTGCCTAACAGACCAAGAGGGAGCAAAGAAGCAAAGTTTATTTATCTATTTTATTTATTATCTGTGTCAGTTCAGTAAGGTATCGTGATTGATTTATGAAGGAAACATGGAATGTGCATGAATGACATATAAATACAGTAATTGTAGAGATAAGTACGGAATTTGCGTAACTAACCCATATTGATAGATTTATATGCTCATGAAATTAGGCACATCTCTCGGGTTGAGGTCAGGACTCTGTGCAGGCCAGTCAAGTTCCTCCATCCCAAACTCATCCATGTCTTTATGGACCTTACTTTGTGCACTGGCCAAAATCGTTTGGTGGGGGGGGGGGAGGGGATTATTGTATGGGATTGTTTTTCAGGGGTTGGGCTTGGCCCCCTAGTTCCAGTGAAAGGAACTCTTAAGCCTCGTACACACGATCGGACTTCCATCTGACTTTTCTGTGGATTTCTGTCCAAAGGGCGTTGTCCGTGAACTTGGTATGCATACACACGGCAGGACTTTTTCTGCCAACAAACACAAACACGAACGTAGTGATGTAATAGACGTACTACGTGGTTTTTCTCCTCTTTACCGCCACCCTTTGGGCAACTTCTGCTATTGTTGTCTGATCTTTAGCATTGGTTCTGAGCATGCGTGTTTGTACTTTGGATTTTAGTCCGATGGACTTGTGTACACACGATCGGATTCGCCGACATAGGCGACAATGTTGCCGGAAAGTTTGTGTGTTCTCACAGCGAACATTTGTCTGATGAAAAAGCGAAAAAGTTTGTCTGATGGAGCGTACACACGGACGGATTGTCCGCTAAAACAGGTCCGTCGGACAATTGTTGTCAAAAAATGTGTACGGCCCTTTAAGGTACAGCATACCAAGGCATTTTGGACAATTTCATGCTCCCAACTTTGTGGGAACAGTTTGGGGAATGGACCCTTCCAACATGACTGCACACCAGTGCACAAAGCAATGTCCATAAAGACATGGATGAGCGAGTTTGGGGTGGAGGAACTTGACTGGCCTGCACAGAGTCCTGACCTCAACCCGATAAAACACCTTTGGGATTAATTAGAGCGGAGACTGTGAGACAGGCCTTCTCATCCAATATCAGTGCCTGACCTCACAAATGCGCTTCTGGAAGAATGGTCAAACATTCCCATAGACACACTCCTAAACCTTGTGGACAGCCTTCCAAGAAGAGTTGAAGCTGTTATAGCTGCAAAGGGTGGGCCAACTCAATATGGAACCCTACGGACTGGGATGCCATTAAAGTTCATGTGCGTGTAAAAGCAGGTGTCCCAATAATTTTGCAATATATATATATATACACACACACATATACATATACATACAGTATCTCAAAAAAATATATATAGAGGGAACAGGGAATGGATAGAGAAAGGTGGGACTTTATATGGAGCACACAGTCTAGGGAAAAACAAATATCAAATAATTGAAAATAAGAATGTTTTATTTGGTACAAATAGACAATAGTTACATAAAAATAATGATTATGATAGTATTGAAAACCATAAATACATTAAAAAGGACAATAATTGATATTGTTAGTACAATTCCCATAAGATTTCAAGAATTTATACACATGTATGAATATTGTAAACATCATGTTTTCCCTAGACTGTGTGCTCCATATAAAGTCCCACCTTTCTCTATCCATTCCCCGTTCCCTCTATATTTTTTATTTTGCCATTAGTCAGGGATGGGGGTACACGACCTTCTTGGTCATGACCTCATATAAAGTCCCACCTTTGTTACAATTTTTTTCCTATACATACAGTACCTCACAGAGAACACCCCTCACATTTTTGTAAATATTTTATTATATTTTTTTATGTGACATCACTGAAGAAATGACACTTTTCTATAATGTAAAGTAGAGAGTGTACAGCTTGTATAACAGTGTAAATGTTCTGTCCCCTCAAAATAACTCAACACACAGCCATTAATGTCTAAACCGCTGGCAACAAAAGTGAGTACACCCCTAAGTGAAAATTTCCAAATTGGGCCCAATTAGCCATTTTCCCTTCCCAATATCATGTGACTCGCTAGTGTTACAAGGTCTCAGGTGTGAATGGGAAGCAGGTGTGTTAAATTTGGTGTTATCGCTCTCACTCTCTCATACTGGTCACTGGAAGTTCAACATGGCACCTCATAGTAAAGAACTCTCTAAGGATCTGAAAAAAATGAATTGTTGCTCTATATAAAGATGGCCTAGGTTATAAAAGGATTGCCAAGACCCTGAACCTGAGCTGCAGCACGGTGGCCAAGACCATACAGCAGTATAACAGGACAGGTTCCACTCAGAACAGGCCTCGCCATGGTCGACCACAGAAGTTGAGTGCATGTGCTCAGCGTCATATCCAGAGGTTGTCTTTGAGAAATAGACGTATGAGTGCTGCCAGCATTGCTACAGAGGTTGAAGGGGTGGGGGACAAGCCTGTCAGTGCTCAGACCATACGCTGCACACTGCATCAAATTGGTCTGCATGGCTGTCGTCCCAGAAGGAAGCCTCTTCTAAAGATGAGGCACAAGAAATCCTGCAAACAGTTTGCTGAAGACAAGCAGACTAAGGACATGGATTACTGGAACCATGTCCTGTGGTCTGATGAAACAAAGATAAACTTATTTGGTTCAGATGGTGTCAAGCGTGTGTGGCGGCAACCAGGTGAGGAGTACAAAGACCAGTGTGTCTTGCCTACAGTTAAGCATGGTGGTGGGAGTGTCATGGTCTGGGGCTGCATGAGTGCTGCCAGCACTGGGGAACTACAGTTCATTGAGGGAACCATGAATGCCGACATGTACTGTGACATACTGAAGCAGAGCATCATCCCCTCCCTTCAGAGACTGGGCCTCAGGGCAGTATTTCAACATGATAACGACCCCAAACACACCTCCAAGCAGGGCCGGCCCTACCATGGGACCCGATGGTACCACGGTCCCAGGCGGCACTTTCAGGGGAGCGGCAAATCAGTGTTCAAACTGCTGCCTAAAAATCTCTCTGCGTTTTGAGCCAAGCTCAGCAAGGGGCAGCGGCGGGTGTCCTGTGATTGGCCGAGCAGGTTATGTGGGAGGGACGGACAGCAGACGTGAGGCTTGTGATTCGCCTGGAGGAGCGGAGGAGCTGGACTGTGGGTAATCGCGCCAGCCCTGCATGCTCCTGGAGTCCTAACTAGCGCTGTGTGTCACAGGAGACCTGAGGTCTGTCTCTCTCATCTCCCTGTCAGCTGCCCGCGGCCCCCCCTCTCTCTATCAGCCGCCCCCCCCCCCTCCTTGGGTCTGTCTCTCTCATCTCCCTGTCAGCTGCCCGCGGCCCCCCCTCTCTCTATCAGCCGCCCCCCCCCCCCCTCCTTGGGTCTGTCTCTCTCATCTCCCTGTCAGCTGCCCGCGGCCCCCCCCTCTCTCTATCAGCCGCCCCCCCCCCCCTCCTTAGGTCTGTCTCTCTCATCTCCCTGTCAGCTGCCCGCGGCCCCCCCCTCTCTCTATCAGCCGCCCCCCCCCTCCTTAGGTCTGTCTCTCTCATCTCCCTGTCAGCTGCCCGCGGCCCCCCCTCTCTCTATCAGCCGCCCCCCCCCTCCTTAGGTCTGTCTCTCTCATCTCCCTGTCAGCTGCCCGCGGCCCCCCCCTCTCTCTATCAGCCGCCCCCCCCCCCTCCTTGGGCCTGTCTCTCTCATCTCCCTGTCAGCTGCCCGCGGCCCCCCCTCTCTCTATCAGCCGCCCCCCCCCTCCTTAGGTCTGTCTCTCTCATCTCCCTGTCAGCTGCCCGCGGCCCCCCCTCTCTCTATCAGCCGCCCCCCCCCTCCTTAGGTCTGTCTCTCTCATCTCCCTGTCAGCTGCCCACGGCCCCCCCTCTCTCTATCAGCCGCCCCCCCCTCCTTAGGTCTGTCTCTCTCATCTCCCTGTCAGCTGCCCGCGGCCCCCCCTCTCTCTATCAGCCCCCCCCTCCTGAGGTCTGTCTCTCTCATCTCCCTGTCAGCTGCCCGCGGCCCCCCCCTCTCTCTATCAGCCGCCTCCCCCCTCCTGAGGTCTGTCTCTCTCATCTCCCTGTCAGCTGCCCGCGGCCCCCCCTCTCTCTATCAGCCGCCTCCCCCCTCCTGAGGTCTGTCTCTCTCATCTCCCTGTCAGCTGCCCGCGGCCACCCCTCTCTCTATCAGCCGCCCCCCCCCTCCTGAGGTCTGTCTCTCTCATCTCCCTGTCAGCTGCCCGCGGCCCCCCCTCTCTCTATCAGCCGCCCCCCCCCTCCTTAGGTCTGTCTCTCATCTCCCTGTCAGCTGCCCGCGGCCCCCCCCTCTCTCTATCAGCCGCCCCCCCCTCCTTAGGTCTGTCTCTCATCTCCCTGTCAGCTGCCCGCGGCCCCCCCTCTCTATCAGCCGCCCCCCCTCCTTAGGTCTGTTTCTCTCATCTCCCTGTCAGCTGCCCACGGCCCCCCCTCTCTCTATCAGCCGCCCCCCCTCCTGAGGTCTGTCTCTCATCTCCCTGTCAGCTGCCCGCGGCCCGCCCTCTCTCTATCAGCCGCCCCCCCCCTCCTTAGGTCTGTCTCTCTCATCTCCCTGTCAGCTGCCCGCGGCCCCCCCCTCTCTCTATCAGCCGCCCCCCCCCTCCTTAGGTCTGTCTCTCTCATCTCCCTGTCAGCTGCCCACGGCCCCCCCTCTCTCTATCAGCCGCCCCCCCTTTTGAGGTCTGTCTCTCTCATCTCCCTGTCAGCTGCCCGCGGTCCCCCTCTCTCTATCAGCCGCCCCCCCTTTTGAGGTCTGTCTCTCTCATCTCCCTGTCAGCCGCCCACTGCCCCCCCTCCTCTCTATCAGCCGCCCCCCCTCCTTAGGTCTGTCTCTCTCATCTCCCTGTCAGCTGCCCATGGCCCCCCCTCCTTTCTATCAGCCGCCCCCCCCTCCTTAGGTCTGTCTCTCTCATCTCCCTGTCAGCTGCCCGCGGCCCCCCCTCTCTCTATCAGCCGCCCCCCCCTCCTTAGGTCTGTCTCTCTCATCTCCCTGTCAGCTGCCCACGGCCCCCCCTCTCTCTATCAGCCGCCCCCCCCTCCTTAGGTCTGTCTCTCTCATCTCCCTGTCAGCTGCCCGCGGCCCCCCCTCTCTCTATCAGCCCCCCCCTCCTGAGGTCTGTCTCTCTCATCTCCCTGTCAGCTGCCCGCGGCCCCCCCTCTCTCTATCAGCCGCCTCCCCCCTCCTGAGGTCTGTCTCTCTCATCTCCCTGTCAGCTGCCCGCGGCCACCCCTCTCTCTATCAGCCGCCCCCCCCTCCTGAGGTCTGTCTCTCTCATCTCCCTGTCAGCTGCCCGCGGCCCCCCCCTCTCTCTATCAGCCGCCCCCCCCCTCCTTAGGTCTGTCTCTCATCTCCCTGTCAGCTGCCCGCGGCCCCCCCTCTCTCTATCAGCCGCCCCCCCCCCTCCTTAGGTCTGTCTCTCATCTCCCTGTCAGCTGCCCGCGGCCCCCCTCTCTATCAGCCGCCCCCCCCCCTCCTTAGGTCTGTTTCTCTCATCTCCCTGTCAGCTGCCCACAGCCCCCCTCTCTCTATCAGCCGCCCCCCCTCCTGAGGTCTGTCTCTCATCTCCCTGTCAGCTGCCCACGGCCCCCCTCTCTCTATCAGCCGCCCCCCTCCTGAGGTCTGTCTCTCTCATCTCCCTGTCAGCTGCCCGCGGTCCCCCTCTCTCTATCAGCCGCCCCCCCTTTTGAGGTCTGTCTCTCTCATCTCCCTGTCAGCCGCCCACTGCCCCCCCTCCTCTCTATCAGCCGCCCCCCCTCCTTAGGTCTGTCTCTCTCATCTCCCTGTCAGCTGCCCATGGCCCCCCTCCTTTCTATCAGCCACCCCCCCTCCTGAGGTCTGTCTCTCTCATCTCCCTGTCAGCTGCCCGCGGCCCCCCTCTCTCTATCAGCCGCCCCCCCTTTTGAGGTCTGTCTCTCTCATCTCCCTGTCAGCTGCCCACGGCCCCCCCTCTCTCTATCAGCCGCCCCCCCCTCCTTAGGTCTGTCTCTCTCATCTCCCTGTCAGCTGCCCGCGGCCCCCCCTCTCTCTATCAGCCCCCCCCCCCCTCCTGAGGTCTGTCTCTCTCATCTCCCTGTCAGCTGCCCGCGGCCCCCCCCTCTCTCTATCAGCCGCCTCCCCCCTCCTGAGGTCTGTCTCTCTCATCTCCCTGTCAGCTGCCCGCGGCCACCCCTCTCTCTATCAGCCGCCCCCCCTCCTGAGGTCTGTCTCTCTCATCTCCCTGTCAGCTGCCCGCGGCCCCCCCCTCTCTCTATCAGCCGCCCCCCCCCCCTCCTTAGGTCTGTCTCTCATCTCCCTGTCAGCTGCCCGCGGCCCCCCCTCTCTCTATCAGCCACCCCCCCCCTCCTTAGGTCTGTCTCTCATCTCCCTGTCAGCTGCCCGCGGCCCCCCCTCTCTATCAGCCGCCCCCCCCTCCTTAGGTCTGTTTCTCTCATCTCCCTGTCAGCTGCCCACGGCCCCCCTCTCTCTATCAGCCGCCCCCCCTCCTGAGGTCTGTCTCTCATCTCCCTGTCAGCTGCCCACGGCCCCCCCTCTCTCTATCAGCCGCCCCCCTCCTGAGGTCTGTCTCTCTCATCTCCCTGTCAGCTGCCCGCGGTCCCCCTCTCTCTATCAGCCGCCCCCCCTTTTGAGGTCTGTCTCTCTCATCTCCCTGTCAGCCGCCCACTGCCCCCCCTCCTCTCTATCAGCCGCCCCCCCTCCTTAGGTCTGTCTCTCTCATCTCCCTGTCAGCTGCCCATGGCCCCCCCTCCTTTCTATCAGCCACCCCCCCTCCTGAGGTCTGTCTCTCTCATCTCCCTGTCAGCTGCCCGCGGCCCCCCTCTCTCTATCAGCCGCCCCCCCCCCTTTTGAGGTCTGTCTCTCTCATCTCCCTGTCAGCCGCCCACTGCCCCCCTCCTCTCTATCAGCCGCCCCCCCTCCTTAGGTCTGTCTCTCTCATCTCCCTGTCAGCTGCCCATGGCCCCCCCTCCTCTCTATCAGCCACCCCCTCTTCTGAGGTCCGTCTCTCTCATCTGCTCTGTCAGCCGCCCCCCCTTCCTCTCTATCAGCCCCCCTTCCTCTCTATCAGCCACCCCCCCTCCTCTCTATCAGCCGCCCCCTCCTGAGGTCCGTCTCTCTCATCTGCCCTGTCAGCCACCCGCGGCCCCCCTCCTCTCTATCAGCCACCCCCCTCCTCGCCCCCCCTCCTGAGGTCCGTCTCTCTCATCTGCTCTGTCAGCTGCCCCCCCTCCTCTCTATCAGCCCCCTTTCCTCTCTATCAGCCGCCCCCCTCTTCCTCTCTATCAGCCGCCCCCCTCTTCCTCTCTATCAGCCGCCCCCCTCCTCCTCTCTGTCAGACCCCCCCTCCTCCTCTCTGTCAGACCCCCCTCCTCCTCTCTGTCAGACCCCCCTCCTACTCTCTGTCAGACCCCCCTCCTCCTCTCTGTCAGACCCCCTCCTCCTCTCTGTCAGACGTGTGGCAGGTGATGTCATGGCAAGGGACAATCCGCTACGTGTGGCAGGTGATGTTGTGGCAAGTGACATTCTGCAATGTGTGGCATCGTGGCAAGTGACCAGCCGCAATTTGTGGCAGATGGCATTGTGGCAAGTGACAATTCGCAACAAGTGACAATCTGCATCTGGTGGCAGGTGACGCGGCAAGTGACACACTCGGGGCTCCTACTTATTCGGCATTATGGTGAGTTGAACTATTTTATTTTATATAACAATAGAAATAATGCACTTCAATCATTTTTTGCGATTCGGCACGGCATCGATTTAACTGACAATTGCGTGGTCGTGTGACGTTGTACCTAAACAAATAGAGCTTTCTTTTGGTGGTATTTGATAACTTCTGCGGTTTTTATTTTTTGTGCTATAAACAAAAATAGCGACAACTTTGAAAATTGTTTTTTATTTTAACTTTTGCTATAATAAACATCCAAAAAAAAAAAAATTCTTCATCAGTTTAGGTCGATATGTATTCTTCTACATATGTTTGGTAAAAAAAAAAACGCAATAAGTGTATATTGATTAGTTTGCACAAAAGTTATTGCGTCTACCAAATAGAGGATAGATTTATGGCATTTTTATTATTATTATATTTTTTTTACTAGTAATGGCGGTGATCTGCGATTTTTTGCGAAACTGTGACATTGCGGTGGACAGATTGGACACTTGACACTTTTTTGGGACCAGTGACATTTATACAGCGATCTGTGCTATAAAAATGCACTGATTACTGTGTAAATGTCACTGTCAGGAAAGGGGTTAAATGTGTTCCCTGGGAGGTGTTTCTAACTGGGGGGATGGGGACTGACTGGAGGAGGAGAGAGATCTCTGTTCCTAATCACTAGGAACAGCAGATCTGTCTCTCCTCCCCTGTCAGAATGGGGATCTGTCTGTTTACATTGACAGATCCCCGTTCTGGCTCTATGGAGCGATCGCGGGTGGCCAGCTGACATCTCGGCCAACGGCCACGCACAGGTCCTTTTATACTCCTATATACATGTATAGAGCCATGACAGGTCCATTTTGGTTATCATGATATAAAATAATGAATATGGGGGCATTTTGGTGGGCGTGATTTTTCTTTTGGGGGGGGGGGGGGGCAGCATTTCATTCTTGGTACCAGGCAGCACAATGTCTTGGGCCGGCACTGCCTCCAAGACAACCACTGCCTTGCTAAAGATGCTGAGGGTAAAGGTGATGGACTGGCCAAGCATGTCTCCAGACCTAAACCCTATTGAGCATCTGTGGGGCTCCTCAAATGGAAGGTGGAGGAGGTAGAGGAGCGCAAGGTCTCTAACATCCACCAGCTCTGTGATGTCATCATGGAGGAGTAGAAGAGGACTACAGTGGCAACCTGTGAAGCTCTGGTGACCTCCATGCCCAAGAGGGTTAAGGCAGTGCTGGAAAATAATGGTGGCCACACAAAATATTGCCACTTTGGCCCCAATTTGGACATTTTCACTTAGGGGTGTGTAGCGGGGTGTTCAATTTAAGGGGAGTGTCTGAGTGGTAACCAGGCTCAGACACATTAAATTGATAGAATTCATGGACCATTTTTGTTCTCAGGGGTTAATGCTGGTGATGTGTTCCCTGTGGCTGGTGGGTGGCGCTGCCATTCTGGGCCAGGGTTGAACCGCGAGCGCAGTGCTGTGCTTTTTGTGTCCCCTCTCGGCAGCCGTACAGTAGGGCGGGGAACCTGCTGTGCATGCCGGGAGAGGATATAAAAGGGGCGGACATCTTCTGAGAGGGGTCTTCGTCCGTCCACGCCCAGGCACCTTTAGCCTGGGTGTGTGGGAGTGTGGTTCGTCATCTCCGGGTGCCCTAGGCCCGGAGGCCTTGTTCCGGTTCCACCTCAGGCACCTTTAGCCTGGGGCGAGGTACTACCTCACCGCTCCTGTTCGCCTGGGCATGGAGGTTTAGGAGTTGCAGTGATGGCCCGGAGCCCAGCAGCCTTCGGCTGGGGTCCGCAAGGGATCGAGGAGTCCAGGGTGCCGCCTTGCGAGGGGACCCGCACCCTAAGAGAAGGGAGGACCTGTTCCGAAGGACCGGTGCCGTGGACACGGTGAAGGAAGGGGTCTGTTGACTCTCTGGGGGGATGTCTTCTCCCTAAAAGGGGCTATGTCCTAGGAAGGAAATCCATTTTTACCAGGTCAGTGGCAGTGACCATATTCACCAGGTCAGTGGCAGTGACCCTGTTCACCAGGTCAGTGGCAGTGACCATATTCACCAGGTCAGTGGCAGTGACCATATTCACCAGGTCAGTGGCAGTGACCATATTCACCAGGTCAGTGGCAGTGACCATATTCACCAGGTCAGTGGCAGTGACTATATTCACCAGGTCAGTGGCAGTGACTATATTCACCAGGTCAGTGGCAGTGACTATATTCACCAGGTCAGTGGCAGTGACTATATTCACCAGGTCAGTGGCAGTGACTATATTCGCCAGGTCAGTGGCAGTGACTATATTCGCCAGGTCAGTGGCAGTGACTATATTCGCCAGGTCAGTGGCAGTGACCATATTCGCCAGGTCAGTGGCAGTGACCTTGTCCGCCAGGTCAGTGGCAGTGACCTTGTCCGCCAGGTCAGTGGCAGTGACCTTGTCCGCCAGGTCAGTGGCAGTGACCTTGTCCGCCAGGTCAGTGGCAGTGACCTTGTCCGCCAGGTCAGTGGCAGTGACCTTGTCCGCCAGGTCAGTGGCAGTGACCTTATCCGCCAGGTCAGTGGCAGTGACCTTATCCACCAGGTCTGTGGCAGAGACCAACCTCATGGTCTGTGGCAGAGACCATGCGCCAAAACTGTTTGAGAATCTGAACAGTTCTAAGAGTTTGAGCTACGTTTGTGCCTGAACCTCCTCTTCACACCTTAAAGCTGTCCTGTGTCCTTACTCCAACCTTTCATCTATCCAAGAGAATATGTGTTGTGCAAGTGAAAAATAAAGATTGAGTTGGACTTTCAGCTGGTGTGGACATTTACGTTCCTGGGGGAGTCAAGGACTTGCATCTACACACTGTGGAGGTGAGATTAATTCTCGGGAGGACTTTATGCCCCGGCTGCAGACAAGGCTCAAAAACAACACCGCCTAACCTCTTAACACCGGAAGGTTTCGGGCTTGTGGTGCGGTGTGCCCCTTTCTCCTAGGAGGAGCCGAAGCGGACAAGGAGAAGGGGGTGAGTGCACTACAGGTGTACTCACTTTTGTGTAATGTTTAGACATTAATGGCTGTGTGTTGAGGTATTTTGAGGGGACAGAAAATTTACACTGTAAGGCTCCATATCTATTGGAAACAGCGAGGACTTGCTCCAGCAGCAGAAAAAGCTAGCTTTTATCAGCGTTTTTTTACTAGCTTTTATTAGCGTTTTTCAGTGTAGCGTTTTTCGTTTTTTTTTTTTCAATGGACCAAAAAACGCTAAAAAACGCTCGCGGCCAGCGTTTATGAGCGTTTCTGCCGAAAAACGGCACTTTGAACGCAAATTTCTTGCGTTCAGAAAAAAGCCCATTAACTCCACTGCTCATTAACGCTAAAAAATGCTATGTGTACATGAACACATAGGCTAACATAGAGTGCAGTTAGTGGGCTTTTTAAAAAAAACGCCAAAACACCAATAAACTGCAGTTTATCAGTGTAGCGACCTCACCTCATCTCTTTGTTCTAGGTGTATCACACACGATAGGGTGAGATGCGCTACGGCCCATGTCCTCCCCATGGCTGTGGGTGAGGTGAAGGCCAGTACCAGATATTTCCTCGGGCCTGTGTGCTTCTGTCAAGGATTAAGTCCTGCTGTGCCAACACTTCCCTCTGCTCCCATTAACCAGAGTTCCACACACCGATCACAGTCCAACTCTTGTTTTATTGCATAACTCACAATAAACAGTGCTTCAGTAGCCAACTGGTTGGGACTCCATAACAGTTTGATACAAGGGGATGAGCAGGTCGAGGCACTATCCTGATTGTCAGCTAAACCACTGTGATCTCACCAGCGGTTACTATAGCCTTGGCTAGAAAGGACTTAGAACTTGAGAGTCTCTACCAGCGACTCAAGAGAACATAGATAGGAGTACCTTCGCTGCGTTGTGGCCCCTGTCAGGGGAAGATGTCCCTCCAAGGGAGTTACCAGAGGCCCATCCGTCACTGGGTTGATGCTGCTCCAGACTCTCCGAATGGGTAACCTCCCCGGCCTCCTCACCTCAGACATGGGCCCCATCCACTTCAGGGACCCTCGGACTTCTCCACCCTCGCGGGACCCAGTCGAAGTCACTGGGCCCCAGGCCTCCTGGTTTAGTACCTCACCCCAGGCTGAAGGTGCCTGGGATGGACTCCAACTCCATTCCGGTCAGGCCTAGGGCACCTGAGCCGGAATCCAAAACCGCCCACACCCAGGCCTAAGGTGCCTGAGTGCGTGATGAAGGACCTCCAAAAGAGCAGAACCTCGTGACCAGGGCGTCTCCCCCTTTTATCCCCTCCAACGACGACACGGCAGGTTCCCCGCCCTCGCCGTACCATCTCCGAGAAGGGACAAAAAGGACAGCACTGTGGCAGCAAATCTACCTTGAGCCTGCGGGCACCTGCCACCCACAGGCCAAGGAGATTATTACACTGCCCAATCCTCCACGAATACAAATGGTCCAATTACTCCCATACTTTACACACCTGGACCTCACTACCACCCAGGTGTACCCGACCTAAATTTAGAGACCCCGCTACATACTCCCCCCTGTGATTTGACGCTGGTCCCCAGCATCTGGTGCAAACCCATGTCTCCCAAAGAGTGGTGACATAAGCCTGACCCCAGAGGCTATCCCTAAAATTTTGAACCTTAACCATGCTAGACCTGCTCAAAGGGGAGGGGAACATAAAACAATAAACCTTTTTTTTTTTTATAACCCCCTAAGCATATACACATCCACAATCCCTCGTCTAAGAACCACCCCATACTCAGTAGTCTTGACAGACGAATCTCCTGCAGAAGGGGGAAAAAAAAAACAACACACAAGAAAAGCCACATCCTGACATTCTGTGTTAATTTGGAATGAATGGGTCTATCAGCCGAGAGACCCATTCGCTCCAATAAGTAAAGTGATGCAAATGTACAAACAACAGTCGTTGCGCAACACCGCCACCTAGTGACGATGCCACAGTGATGACACTTGGTGAAATCTACAGTCTTCCTGCGTCCCTACTCTGATTCTACCCCCAAAGAAAGAAGAGAGAACAAACAAACAGCTCTCATTCCTCCAAAAGAGTAGAAAAAAAAAAAAAACCCAAATAAAAAACTGGGGTACAGTTCGATGCTCCAGCAAGAACACTTCCAGAAAGTTGCTACAGAAAAAAACCCACAAGTGAGTCTCTTGTCACAAGTAAAACTTCTGGTCAGGCAAGAACAAGGGCTTCAGATGTTTATCGAAAACCTCAATCGAATAGTCAGCATCCTCTCCATCTTTCCTGCAGATGCGCACCTTGTCTGCGTGGATATGACGGCCCCACATCCAGTCTCCTCTGCAGTCTCTAAACTTTTTCGACACAGATGGCGAACAGGACAAGTATCGCCGGGCATGAGGCACTTTAAGTTTCTCCCAAACGAACTCATCGTACCACCGCTGCCGCAGAACTTCAACCTCAAACAGTAAGTCCCTGGGCAAGTAAGGATATTCCCATCCGTACTCGTGAGCGACCCTCTGCGAAAAGAGTCGTTGCAATCGGGCCAAGGGAGGCATTGTGGCCCGCTCATAGGCATGAGCTTCGTGTTCGAGTCGAACATACGTTCGACTCGAACATCGGCTGTTCAATGAAGATCGAACGATTTGGGCCGTTCGCGCCAAATTCGAGTGACGCGAACGGCCCACAATGCACTACGCCATCGCAGTGTCATCCAGGCGCTGTGATTGGCCAAGCATGCACTGTGACCCCGCATGCTTGGCCAATCACAGCGCCGGCAGCGAGGAGAGCAATGATTGGCCACAGGCAGGATGCCAATTATTCTTGAGGGGGTTTAGTACACGCCCCACACTATAAAAGGCCGCCAGCGCGGCGGCCTTGTGTAGTGTGTTCCGGAGCAGGGAAAGAGAAGCACAGGCAGGGACAGTGTCATTTTTTTTCCTTTACTAATCCTGGATTCCTTGTGTTTAGGGACAAATAAGGATAGGTAGGGAGAGTGTCAGTGTGTTATTCTGTGCTAAACCTTGTTTGTAGGGACAGAGAGGTACAGTGAGGGAAAGTGTCAGTGTGCTATTCTGTGCTAAATCTTGTTTGTAGGGACAGAGTAGGACAGTGAGTGAAACTGACAGTGTGCTATTCTGTTCTAAACCAATCTTGCTGAACCATATTTGAAATCCTTGAGTTTAGGGACAGAGAAGGACACTCGTGGAAACTATCAGTGTGCTATTCTGTGCTAAATCTTGTTTGTAGTTAGGGATGAGCTTCGTGTTCGAGTCGAACATACGTTCGACTCGAACATCGGCTGTTCGATCGTTCGACGAAGATCGAACGATTTGGGCCGTTCGCGCCAAATTCGAGTGACGCAAACGGCCCACAATGCACTACGCCATCGCAGTGTCATCCAGGCGCTGTGATTGGCCAAGCATGCACTGTGACCCCGCATGCTTGGCCAATCACAGCGCCGGCAGCGAGGAGAGCAATGATTGGCCACAGGCAGGATGCCTGTGGCCAATTATTGCTGAGGGGGTTTAGTACACGCCCCACACTATAAAAGGCCGCCAGCGCGGCGGCCTTGTGTAGTGTGTTCCGGAGCAGGGAAAGAGAAGCATAGGCAGGGACAGTGTCATTATTTTTCCTTTACTAATCCTGGATTCCTTGTGTTTAGGGACAAATAAGGATAGGTAGGGAGAGTGTCAGTGACAGTGTGCTATTCTGTGCTAATCCTTGTTTGTAGGGACAGAGAGGTACAGTGAGGGAAAGTCAGTGTGCTATTCTGTTCTAAACCAATCTTGCTGAACCATATTTTCAATCCTTGAGTTTAGGGACAGAGAGGTACAGTGAGGGAAAGTGTCAGTGTGCTATTCTGTTCTAAAACTATTTTGCTGTTCCATATTTTCAATCCTTGAGTTTAGGGACAGAGAAGGACACTCGTAGAAATTATCAGTGTGCTATTCTGTGCTAAATCTTGTTTGTAGGGAGGGACAGAGTAGGACAGTGAGGGAAAGTGTCAGTGTGCTATTCTGTTCTAAAACTATTTTGCTGAACCATATTTTCAATCCTTGAGTTTAGGGACAGACAGGTACAGTGAGTGAAACTGACAGTGTGCTATTCTGTTCTAAACCAATTTTGCTGTTCCATATTTTCAATCCTTGAGTTTAGGGACAGAGAAGGACACTCGTAGAAATTATCAGTGTGCTATTCTGTGCTAAATCTTGTTTGTAGGGAGGGACAGAGTAGGACAGTGAGGGAAAGTGTCAGTGTGCTATTCTGTTCTAAAACTATTTTGCTGAACCATATTTTCAATCCTTGAGTTTAGGGACAGAGAAGGATAGGCAGGGGACAGTGTCAGTGTCATTGTTGCTAAGCCTCCTGCACAGTATACACCTGAAGGTAGCCCTTATTGCTCTTTTTCCCATCTCCCTGCAGGCCATCCATTAAAATTTCTGGAAGGCAAACAAGGAGAGGCAGACAGTCAGGAGGCAAAAAAAGAGGGCAAGCAGGCTCTGTGTCTGGGGGCAACAGTGCTGGTCGTGGACGCGGTGCATTGTCATCAGCACATGGCTATGGGACACGCTTGTCCTTCTTTTCGGCAGCTGGACATGTTGAGCCACATCATGCCGAAGACTTGGTAGAGTGGATGACCAAGCCCACCTCATCCTCCTCATCCTCTCTCACCCAGGCTCAGGGTACTGGCAAAGCAGCTGCCAAAGCGTCCTCTTCTCTGGTATCATTATCTTCATTAGTCAATCCTTCCCTAGACCCACCATGTCCTCCTCCTGAGGAGTCTCCCGAACTGTTTGAGCACAGTGTTGGGTACATGCTCCAGGAGGATGCCCAGCGTTTGGAAGGATCTGATGATGATACCCAGCTAGAGGAAGGCAGCAGCGTGAGAGCAGAGAGAGGGGATGCTCAAGAAGGACACCAATCTGGCAGTCATGCTCCAGCAGCTGCAGCATACTGCCAGATTGGCTCCAGTGATGAGGAGGGAGGGGATGATGAGGTCACTGACTCCACGTGGGTGCCTAATAGGAGAGAGGAGGAGGAGGAGGATGAGGAGGAGGCACATCTCCAACGAGGCAGGATGCCCTTGAGTGGCCAGCGTATGGGCAGCACACCGACGGAATCACACCGCAGAGCTCCGCCTGTGCAGGGCGCTGCCTCTGCCCGTCATTCAAAAAGTTCTTTGGTGTGGGCCTTTTTTGAGGCGAGTGCATCAGATCGCACAGCTGCTGTTTGCAACATATGTCTCAAGCGTATATCGCGTGGCCAAAACATCAGCCGCTTGGGCACCACATGCTTGATCAGACATATGTTGACCTGCCATGCAGCTCGTTGGCAAGCCTACCTTAAAGACCCACACCAAAGAACAAAGCTGACCTCTTCTTGCACCGCATCAGCTGGGATCTCCAACCCCACTATACCTTCACTCCTCTCTGAAACCCGCTCTGAGAGGAATGAAAGTGTAGA
Source organism: Rana muscosa (assembly GCA_029206835.1). Lineage (NCBI taxonomy): Eukaryota > Metazoa > Chordata > Amphibia > Anura > Ranidae > Rana > Rana muscosa. The sequence goes on from CM055118.1 coordinate 476,442,166, forward strand.
ATTAGGTGTGTCACAGGCAAGTACTTGCGGGCACTCTGCTAGCAGTACACCAACGTCCGATTCTAGCAGGCAAATTTCCCTGCCCCAGCTGCTGGACCGTCGAAAGAAGTTCACTCCCAGCCATCCACATGCCCAGCGGTTGAATGCTAGCTTGGCTAAATTGCTAGCGCTTCAACTGCTGCCTTTTCAGTTGGTAGACTCGGCCCCCTTCCGTGAGTTTGTGCAATGTGCGGTTCCTCAGTGGCAGGTTCCCAAACGCCACTTTTTCGCACGGAAGGCGATTCCGGCTCTCTACAGGCATGTGGAAGGCAATGTCTTGGCCTCGCTGGACAGGGCGGTCAGCGGTAAGGTGCATATTACCGCTGACTCATGGTCCAGCAGGCATGGACAGGGACGTTACCTTTCTTTCACGGCCCATTGGGTCACTCTTTTGGCAGCTGGGAAGGATGCAGGACAAGGTGCAGTAGTGTTGGAGGTTGTTCCGCCGCCACGCCTCCAAAATGCTACTACTGGTTGTGACACACCTCTCTCCTCCACCCCCTCCTCTTCTTCTTCCTCCATGGCCTCTTCCTGTGGTTTGTCCTCGGAACCAGCGGTGCTCCATAGGCGTTCAAGGGGCTACGCAAGTACGCAGGCAAAAAGATGCCATGCCGTGCTTGCGCTGGTGTGTTTGGGGGACAGGAGCCACACTGGGGCAGAGGTCCTGTCTGCTCTGCAGGGGCAGGCCGAGAGGTGGTTGACGCCACGCCAGCTTAAGCCAGGAATGGTGGTTTGCGACAATGGCACCAACCTCCTCTCCGCCCTCCGACAGGGACAACTGACCCATGTGCCCTGTATGGCTCACGTCCTTAACCTGGTGGTGCAGCGGTTCTTGGGCAGGTACCCGGGCTTACAGGATGTCCTGAGGCAGGCCAGGAAAGTCTGTGTGCATTTCCGCAGATCTTATAATGCCAGTGCTCGCCTGGCTGAGCTTCAAAAGGAGTTGAACCTGCCCAAGAACCGCCTTATATGTGACATGCCCACCAGGTGGAACTCAACGTTGGCCATGCTGCAGCGGCTGCACACGCAGCAGAGGGCCATCAATGAGTACCTGTGCGACTACGGCACCAGGACAGGGTCAGGGGAGCTCGGGTTTTTTTCACCACGCCAGTGGGGCATGATCAGGGATGCATGCACTGTCCTGGCACCATTTGAGGAGGCCACGAGGATGGTGAGCAGTGACAGTGCATGCATCAGTGACACTGTACCTCTTGTCCACCTGTTGGAGCACACGCTGCGTGGAATAATGGACAGGGCACTTGAGGCAGAACAGAGGCAGGAAGAGGAGGACTTCCTTGCCTCTCAAGGCCCCCTTTACCCAGACAGTGTTCCTTCTGTCCCACCCATCGCACAGGAAGAGGAGGAGGAGGAGGAGGAGGAGGATTGTGTCAGCATGGAGGTGGAGGCTGGCACTCAGCATCATCAGCAGCAGTCTTTTAGGGATGATTTACAGTCCCAAGAAACCAGTGGACTTGTACGTGGCTGGGAGGAGGTGGCTGCGGATCATGTCGTCCTTAGTGACCCAGAGGACTCCGGACTGAATGCCTCAGCTAACCTACGCTGCATGGCCTCCCTGATCCTGCAAAGTCTGCGGAAGGATCCTCGTATTCTTCGGATCAAGGAGAGGGACCATTACTGGCTGGCCACTCTCCTTGATCCACGGTACAAGGGTAAGGTTGCGGACCTTATCGTACCGTCGCAGAGGGAGCAGAGGATGAGACAACTCCGGGAGGCCTTGCAGAAAGGTCTGTGCAACGCGTTCCCAGAGACTGGGAGGTTACAAACTCCTGGTCCTGGACAACGAGTTGCTGAGGCTTCGGGCAGTCAAAGAAGGAGCGGTGGGGAAGGTGGCCGTCTGACCGATGCGTTCAGACAATTCTTTAGTCCGCAGCCCCAAAGTATGATCGGTTCCAGCAACCATCGCCAGCGTCTGATATACATGGTCCAGGAATACCTAGGGGCAAGGTCAGACTTGGACACCTTCCCCACCGAAAATCCTCTGGCTTACTGGGTCTTGAGGATGGATCACTGGCCAGAGCTTGCACAGTATGCAATTGAGCTACTGGCCTGTCCTGCATCCAGCGTTCTTTCAGAACGCACATTCAGTGCTGCTGGAGGATTTGTCACGGATCACAGGGTGCGCCTGTCCACCGACTCGGTTGATCGACTGACTTTCATCAAGATGAACCAGTCTTGGATCACCACCAGCTACCACACACCAGATGCTGATATAACAGACTAATTGATTTTAAAATGTCACATCCCTTCAAGACTGATGCTGATGCTGAGTGCCTGTGCTGTTATGTTGACTGGCTATCCTCCTCCTCCTCCTCAATGATACGATTAAGGATGATAGCTTGGAAGATCATTTTGGTTTATGGGTGACGCCACCAGTGGCTAAGGCCCAATTTTTCAGCCCCTGTTTAACAGGGGCGTGTAATTAAAATTTTTGATGCAATACTTTGCAACAGGCCTCATTGCTGTGCTCCAAGTACAGTATCTGTGAGGGGTTGCAGTGTTGTGCCACCAGTGCCTAAGGCCCAATTTTTCAGCCCCTGTTCAACAGGGGCATGCAATTATAATTATTGATCTAATAATTCACAGCAGGGCCCATTGCTGCGCCCACCAAGAGTAACTGTCAGGCCTTACAGTGTTGTGGCACCAGCACCACCATCACCACCACCACCACCACCACCACCAAAGGCCCAATTTTTCTGCCCCTGTTCAACAGGGGCATGCAATTATAATTATTGATCTAATAATTCACAGCAGGGCCCATTGCTGCGCCCACCAAGAGTAACTGTCAGGCCTTACAGTGTTGTGGCACCAGCACCACCATCACCACCACCAAAGGCCCAATTTTTCAGCCCCTGTTCAACAGGGGCATGCAATTATAATTATTGATCTAATAATTCACAGCAGGGCCCATTGCTGCGCCCACCAAGAGTAACTGTCAGGCCTTACAGTGTTGTGGCACCAGCACCACCATCACCACCACCACCACCACCAAAGGCCCAATTTTTCTGCCCCTGTTCAACAGGGGCATGCAATTATAATTATTGATCTAATAATTCACAGCAGGGCCCATTGCTGCGCCCACCAAGAGTAACTGTCAGGCCTTACAGTGTTGTGGCACCAGCACCACCATCACCACCACCACCACCACCAAAGGCCCAATTTTTCAGCCCCTGTTCAACAGGGGCATGCAATTATAATTATTGATCTAATAATTCACAGCAGGGACCATTGCTGCGCCCACCAAGAGTAACTGTCAGGCCTTACAGTGTTGTGGCACCAGCACCACCATCAAAGGCCCAATTTTTACTACCACTGATCAACAATTATATGTTATTACAATTCCTGATATAATAGTTGACAGCAGTGCGTTCCAGCACCCACCAAGAATAACTGTGAGTGCTTTCAGTGTTGTGCCAACACCAACACCTAAGGGGCCAATTTCTGCAGAGTATATACGGAAGGTCCCTACTTTCAAACATCCAACTTACAAACTACTACTACTTGCAAACGGAAGAAGACAACAGGAAGTGAGAGGAAATCTACCCCTTGGAAGGAAAATTCTCTCCTGTAAGAATTAATATGGGAGAAAGGTGTCTCCTCTCTACTGATGCTTTATCACCAATCCTTGTTTCAATAAAAACACCACATTTCAAAAACAGTTGTCATTGGGACGCAAAGTGAGGTGAAATGTTCTGAACAGGGGCACAGACAGCAAAAAAAATGTGACAGGGGTGATAACCGTTCCCTATGTTTTACAAAAAGCTAAAAAAAAGGAATTTGGCATGGAGCTCCACTTAAACAATGCAGCTGTTCAAAATTACAAACAGATTCTACATAAGAACAAACCTACAGTCCCTGTCTTGTATGCACCGCCTGTATACGGCTGTTCAGAGTATATAGGTCCTTTTTTATTTTGTGTGCGGGGTTCCCCTTAATATCCATACAAGACCCAAAGGGGCTGGTAATGGGCTGGGGTGGGGGGGGGGGTTGATGGGGTAGCTATGCCATTTTTCCTAAAGATTTTCATCCATATTACCGGGACCAGACATTGCATTAAAGCCGCAAGCAGTTTTAAATGGCTTTTTTTCCTTTAGAAATGTTATTTTGTGCAGGGACAGTTCTAAACACGGGAAACACGTGGCACTTCACAGGCATACTTTAGACACCCCCCAGGTACAATATTTAAAGGAATATTTGACTTTTTTTTTTTCACTTTATGCATCATTAAAATGACTGCTCACGGAAAACGTCCGTTTTTAAAACTTCTTTTTGCATTGATACATGTCCCCTGGTGCAGAACCCGGGTTCCCAAACTCTGTTTCGGACAATAACATGGATAATAGTCTTTATAATTAGCACTTTAGAATCCGAACGTTCGCATCCATTGTATTTAATAGGGTTCTAATGTTCGTGCGAACTTTCGGTCCGTTCGCGGGTTCTGGTGCGAACCGAACCTGGGGGTGTTTGGCTCATCACTATTTGTAGGGACAGAGAGGTACAGTGAGTGAAACTGACAGTGTGCTATTCTGTTCTAAACCAATCTTGCTGAACCATATTTGAAATCCTTGAGTTTAGGGACAGAGAAGGACACTTGTGGAAACTATCAGTGTGCTATTCTGTGCTAAATCTTGTTTGTAGGGACAGAGTAGGACTGTGAGTGAAACTGACAGTGTGCTATTCTGTTCTAAACCAATCTTGCTGAACCATATTTGAAATCCTTGAGTTTAGGGACAGAGAAGGACACTCGTGGAAACTATCAGTGTGCTATTCTGTGCTAAATCTTGTTTGTAGGGACAGAGAGGTACAGTGAGTGAAACTGACAGTGTGCTATTCTGTTCTAAACCAATCTTGCTGAACCATATTTGAAATCCTTGAGTTTAGGGACAGAGAGGTACAGTGAGGGAAAGTGTCAGTGTGCTATTCTGTGCTAAATCTTGTTTGTAGGGACAGAGAGGTACAGTGAGTGAAACTGACAGTGTGCTATTCTGTTCTAAACCAATCTTGCTGAACCATATTTGAAATCCTTGAGTTTAGGGACAGAGAAGGACACTCGTGGAAACTATCAGTGTGCTATTCTGTGCTAAATCTTGTTTGTAGGGACAGAGTAGGACAGTGAGTGAAACTGACAGTGTGCTATTCTGTTCTAAACCAATCTTGCTGAACCATATTTGAAATCTATGAGTTTAGGGACAGAGAAGGACACTCGTGGAAACTATCAGTGTGCTATTCTGTGCTAAATCTTGTTTGTAGGGACAGAGAGGTACAGTGAGTGAAACTGACAGTGTGCTATTCTGTTCTAAACCAATCTTGCTGAACCATATTTGAAATCCTTGAGTTTAGGGACAGAGAAGGACACTCGTGGAAACTATCAGTGTGCTATTCTGTGCTAAATCTTGTTTGTAGGGACAGAGAGGTACAGTGAGTGAAACTGACAGTGTGCTATTCTGTTCTAAACCAATCTTGCTGAACCATATTTGAAATCCTTGAGTTTAGGGACAGAGAGGTACAGTGAGGGAAAGTGTCAGTGTGCTATTCTGTGCTAAATCTTGTTTGTAGGGACAGAGTAGGACAGTGAGTGAAACTGACAGTGTGCTATTCTGTGCTAAACCAATCTTGCTGAAGCATATTGCAAATCCTTGTGTTTAGGGACAGAGAAGGATAGGCAGGGGACAGTGTCAGTGTCATTGTTGCTGAGCCTCCTGCACAGTATACACCTGAAGGTAGCCCTTATTGCTGTTTTTCCCATCTCCCTGCAGGCCATCCATTAAAATGTCTGGAAGGCAAACAAGGAGAGGCAGACAGTCAGGAGGCAAAAAAAGAGGGCAAGCAGGCTCTGTGTCTGGGGGCAACAGTGCTGGTTGTGGACGCGGTGCATTGTCATCAGCACATGGCCATGGGACACGCTTGTCCTTCTTTTCGGCAGCTGGACATGTTGAGCCACATCATGCCGAAGACTTGGTAGAGTGGATGACCAAGCCCACCTCATCCTCCTCATCCTCTCTCACCCAGGCTCAGGGTACTGGCAAAGCAGCTGCCAAAGCGTCCTCTTCTCTGGTATCATTATCTTCATTAGTCAATCCTTCCCTAGACCCACCATGTCCTCCTCCTGAGGAGTCCCCCGAACTGTTTGAGCACAGTGTTGGGTACATGCTCCAGGAGGATGCCCAGCGGTTCGAAGGATCTGATGATGATACCCAGATAGAGGAAGGCAGTAGCGTGAGAGCAGAGAGAGGGGATGCTCAAGAAGGACACCAATCTGGCAGTCATGCTCCAGCAGCTGCAGCATACTGCCAGATTGGCTCCAGTGATGAGGAGGGAGGGGATGATGAGGTCACTGACTCCACGTGGGTGCCTAATAGGAGAGAGGAGGAGGAGGAGGATGAGGAGGAGGCACATCTCCAATGAGGCAGGATGCCCTTGGGTGGCCAGCGTATGGGCAGCACACCGACGGAATCACACCGCAGAGCTCCGCCTGTGCAGGGCGCTGCCTCTGCCCGTCATTCAAAAAGTTCTTTGGTGTGGGCCTTTTTTGAGGCGAGTGCATCAGATCGCACAGCTGCTGTTTGCAACATATGTCTCAAGCGTATATCGCGTGGCCAAAACATCAGCCGCTTGGGCACCACATGCTTGATCAGACATATGTTGACCTGCCATGCAGCTCGTTGGCAAGCCTACCTTAAAGACCCACACCAAAGAACAAAGCTGACCTCTTCTTGCACCGCATCAGCTGGGATCTCCAACCCCACTATACCTTCAGTCCTCTCTGAAACCTGCTCTGAGAGGAATGAAGGTGTAGAATTAGGTGTGTCACAGCCAAGTACTTGCGGGCACTCTGCTAGCAGTACACCGACGTCCGATTCTAGCAGGCAAATTTCCCTGCCCCAGCTGCTGGACCGTCGAAAGAAGTTCACTCCCAGCCATCCACATGCCCAGCGGTTGAATGCTAGCTTGGCTAAATTGCTAGCGCTTCAACTGCTGCCTTTTCAGTTGGTAGACTCGGCCCCCTTCCGTGAGTTTGTGCAATGTGCGGTTCTTCAGTGGCAGGTTCCCAAACGCCACTTTTTCTCACGGAAGGCGATTCCGGCTCTCTACAGGCATGTGGAAGGCAACGTCTTGGCCTCGCTGGACAGGGTGGTCAGCGGTAAGGTGCATATTACCGCTGACTCATGGTCCAGCAGGTATGGACAGGGACGTTACCTTTCTTTCACGGCCCATTGGGTCACTCTTTTGGCAGCTGGGAAGGATGCAGGACAAGGTGCAGTAGTGTTGGAGGTTGTTCCACCGCCACGCCTCCAAAATGCTACTACTGGTTGTGACACACCTCTCTCCTCCACCCCCTCCTCTTCTTCTTCCTCCATGGCCTCTTCCTGTGGTTTGTCCTCGGAACCAGCGGTGCTCCGTAGGCGTTCAAGGGGCTACGCAAGTACGCAGGCAAAAAGATGCCATGCCGTGCTTGCGCTGGTGTGTTTGGGGGACAGGAGCCACACTGGGGCAGAGGTCCTGTCTGTTCTGCAGGGGCAGGCCGAGAGGTGGTTGACGCCACGCCAGCTTAAGCCAGGAATGGTGGTTTGCGACAATGGCACCAACCTCCTCTCCGCCCTCCGACAGGGACAACTGACCCATGTGCCCTGTATGGCTCACGTCCTTAACCTGGTGGTGCAGCGGTTCTTGGGCAGGTACCCGGGCTTACAGGATGTCCTGAGGCAGGCCAGGAAAGTCTGTGTGCATTTCCGCAGATCTTATAATGCCAGTGCTCGCCTGGCTGAGCTGCAAAAGGAGTTGAACCTGCCCAAGAACCGCCTTATATGTGACATGCCCACCAGGTGGAACTCAACGTTGGCCATGCTGCAGCGTCTGCACACGCAGCAGAGGGCCATCAATGAGTACCTGTGCGACTACGGCACCAGGACAGGGTCAGGGGAGCTCGGGTTTTTTTCACCACGCCAGTGGGGCATGATCAGGGATGCATGCACTGTCCTGGCACCATTTGAGGAGGCCAGGAGGATGGTGAGCAGTGACAGTGCATGCATCAGTGACACTGTACCTCTTGTCCACCTGTTGGAGCACACGCTGCGTGGAATAATGGACAGGGCACTTGAGGCAGAACAGAGGCAGGAAGAGGAGGACTTCCTTGCCTCTCAAGGCCCCCTTTACCCTGACAGTGTTCCTTCTGTCCCACCCATCGCACAGGAAGAGGAGGAGGAGGAGGAGGAGGAGGAGGAGGATTGTGTCAGCATGGAGGTGGAGGCTGGCACTCAGCATCATCAGCAGCAGTCTTTTAGGGATGATTTACAGTCCCAAGAAAACAGTGGACTTGTACGTGGCTGGGAGGAGGTGGCTGCGGATCATGTCATCCTTAGTGACCCAGAGGACTCCGGACTGAATGCCTCAGCTAACCTACGCTGCATGGCCTCCCTGATCCTGCAAAGTCTGCGGAAGGATCCTCGTATTCTTCGGATCAAGGAGAGGGACCATTACTGGCTGGCCACTCTCCTTGATCCACGGTACAAGGGTAAGGTTGCGGACCTTATGTTACCGTCGCAGAGGGAGCAGAGGATGAGACAACTCCGGGAAGCCTTGCAGAAAGGTCTGTGCAACGCGTTCCCAGAGACTGGGAGGTTACAAACTCCTGGTCCTGGACAACGAGTTGCTGAGGCTTCGGGCAGTCAAAGAAGGAGCGGTGGGGAAGGTGGCCGTCTGACCGATGCGTTCAGACAATTCTTTAGTCCGCAGCCCCAAAGTATGATCGGTTCCAGCAACCATCGCCAGCGTCTGATATACATGGTGCAGGAATACCTAGGGGCAAGGTCAGACTTGGACACCTTCCCCACCGAAAATCCTCTGGCTTACTGGGTCTTGAGGATGGATCACTGGCCAGAGCTTGCACAGTATGCAATTGAGCTACTGGCCTGTCCTGCATCCAGCGTTCTTTCAGAACGCACATTCAGTGCTGCTGGAGGATTTGTCACGGATCACAGGGTGCGCCTGTCCACCGACTCGGTTGATCGACTGACTTTCATCAAGATGAACCAGTCTTGGATCACCACCAGCTACCACACACCTGATGCTGATATAACAGACTAATTGATTTTAAAATGTCACATCCCTTCAAGACTGATGCTGATGCTGAGTTCCTGTGCTGTTATGTTGACTAGCTATCCTCCTCCTCCTCCTCCTCAATGATCCGATTAATGATGATAGCTTGGAAGATCATTTTGGTTTATGGGTGCCGCCACCAGTGGCTAAGGCCCAATTTTTCAGCCCCTGTTTAACAGGGGCGTGTAATTACAATTTTTGATGCAATACTTTGCAACAGGCCTCATTGCTGTGCTCCAAGTACAGTATCTGTGAGGGGTTGCAGTGTTGTGCCACCAGTGCCTAAGGCCCAATTTTTCAGCCCCTGTTCAACAGGGGCATGCAATTATAATTATTGATCTAATAATTCACAGCAGGGCCCATTGCTGCGCCCACCAAGAGTAACTGTCAGGCCTTACAGTGTTGTGTCAACACCACCACCACCACCAAAGGCCCAATTTTTCAGCCCCTGTTCAACAGGGGCATGCAATTATAATTATTGATCTAATAATTCACAGCAGGGCCCATTGCTGCGCCCACCAAGAGTAACTGTCAGGCCTTACAGTGTTGTGTCAACACCACCACCACCACCACCACCACCACCAAAGGCCACATTTTTCAGCCCCTGTTCAACAGGGGCATGCAATTATAATTATTAATCTAATAATTCACAGCAGGGCCCATTGCTGCGCCCACCAAGAGTAACTGTCAGGCCTTACAGTGTTGTGTCAACACCACCACCACCACCACCACCACCACTACCAAAGGCCCAATCTTTCAGCCCCTGTTCAACAGGGGCATGCAATTATAATTATTGATCTAATAATTCACAGCAGGGCCCATTGCTGCGCCCACCAAGAGTAACTGTCAGGCCTTACAGTGTTGTGTCAACACCACCACCACCACCACCACCACCACCAAAGGCCACATTTTTCAGCCCCTGTTCAACAGGGGCATGCAATTATAATTATTGATCTAATAATTCACAGCAGGGCCCATTGCTGCGCCCACCAAGAGTAACTGTCAGGCATTACAGTGTTGTGGCACCAGCACCACCATCAAAGGCCCAATTTCTACTACCACTGTTCAACAATTATATGTTATTACAATTCCTGATATAATAGTTGACAGCAGGGCGTTCCAGCACCCACCAAGAGTAACTGTGAGTGCTTACAGTGTTGTGCCAACACCAACACCTAAGGGGCCAATTTCTGCAGAGTATATACGGCAGGTCCCTACTTTCAAACATCCAACTTACAAACGACTCCTACTTGCAAACGGAAGAAGACAACAGGAAGTGAGAGGAAATCTACCCCTTGGAAGGAAAATTCTCTCCTGTAAGAATTAATATGGGAGAAAGGTGTCTCCTCTCTACTGATGCTTTATCACCAATCCTTGTTTCAATAAAAACACCACATTTCAAAATCAGTTGTCATTGGGACGCAAAGTGAGGTGAAATGTTCTGAACAGGGGCACAGACAGCAAAACAAATGTTACAGGGGTGATAACCCTTCCCTATGTTTTCCAAAAAGCTTAAAAATAGGTATTTGGGCTGGAGCTACACTTAAACAATGTAGCTGTTCAAAATTACAAACAGATTCAACATGAGAACAAACCTACAGTCCCTGTCTTGTATGCACCGCCTGTATACGGCTGTTCAGAGTATATAGGGCCTTTTTTATTTTGTGTGCGGGGTTCCCCTTAATATCCATACAAGACCCAAAGGGGCTGGTAATGGGCTGGGGTAGGGGGGGGGGGGGGTGATGGGGTAGCTATGCCATTTTTCTTAAAGATTTTCATCCATATTACCGGGACCAGACATTACATTAAAGCCGCAAGCAGTTTTAAATGGCTTTTTTTTCCTTTAGAAATGTAATTTTGTGCAGGGACAGTTCTAAACACGGGAAACACGTGGCACTTCACAGGCATACTTTAGACACCCCCCAGGTACGATATTTAAAGGAATATTTGACTTTTTTTTTCACTTTATGCATCATTAAAATGACTGCTCCCGGAAAACGTCCGTTTTTAAAACTTCTTTTTGCATTGATACATGTCCCCTGGTGCAGAACCCGGGTTCCCAAACTCTGTTTAGGACAATAACATGGATAATAGTCGTTATAATTAGCACTTTAGAATCCGAACGTTCGCATCCATTGTATTAATTAGGGTTCTAATGTACGTGCGAACTTTCAGGCCGTTCGCGGGTTCTGGTGCGAACCGAACCCGGGGGTGTTCGGCTCATCACTACCCGCTCACCTTCTCCTGGTTGAACAATGGCCTCCGGGTGCCGAGGTACTTTCACTACCTCTGATGGCTTTTCTCTCGGTGCCCGTATTGATGCTCGCTGTTTCCCCGCCAACAAAACGGGTGATACTGTGGACTGTGGAAGAGCAACCAGAGGACTAGGCTTCCTCGTAGACTCCGGAGCTTCCGCCCGGGGCGTGCTATCTCCTATGGACATAGGCAAATCTTGGGGTGCATGTAGCATAGGTAATGGGCGTTTGTCCCAGCCCTTCTGGTGAAACAGTTCATCAATCTCACCGTCATCTCCACAATCCGACAGTGACTCTAGGTCGGAGGTGTCATACATCTCCGCGGGAAGGTAGTCTCTAGTAGACGTGGAACTACCCTCCCTAGCGGGCTCCACCGACTGTGGACCCCCGACACCTCCAACCACCATCACAGTCCCAGCCCCTGGCTCACCTTGACCTTTTGTAGAACTGGGATGTCCAGGACTCTTCCAACCGGATCCATCCAGGCCAGGCAAGCGACGGGGTGAAGCTCTTCCACGACCATAGGAGGCCTGCACCAGGCCGACTTTCCTCTTCGGAGGTGGGAGCAGAGAATCTGTGGTGACCGAAGCAGCATCCTCTGATTTTTCTTTCTCAGTCTCTGATTGGGCAGTCACATCGCCCTGGTCAGTGCGTACGGGAACCTCCGCAGAGGCCTGGATCTCCCCTTCCGGAGTAGCGGTACCTGTGAGGCTGTTGAGGCGAAGGGCCCGGGGCCTTACTGTGGATGGCTCCACCTTGAACAAGAACTCTTTGCATGCCTCGCAATGCCCGAATGGCTTCAGGTGGACCACCAGTCCCGAACATCCGGGACAGATCACGCTGAGGGCCTCCGTGTCTCTGCAGGTGTACAGACCCAACTGTCCTCGGGGCCTGAGTCTTATCCCCGTGTCTGTAAGGGGAGCAGCAAAGGTAGTCATCTTCGTGGGGTAGGGAACCGGAATCCACGGGGAGCTTGAGGCCATCCCGACTGTCTGCTGCTCCATCGCGCACTGACCACGCGCCGAAGTCTCCACGTGAGTTCCTCCACATGGCCAATCTCCTCCCACGACTTGCACGTTTTCGCGGGCTTCCATCAAACTCCGCCCACAAACTGTGTAGTCACGGGGTGCCTCATGGCGCAGTGCAGTAAAAGCCCCCACATGTAGTACGTCACACGGCTGGACTTCTCCCTCTTCTCGCTCCTCCGCATGGGCCTTTCCCATCTTAGGGTCATTTCCACGACTTTGAGCAGGGATGCACTTTGGCCGATCACATGGCTGACCTGCTCGGAACTCCTCCGGGCAGCAAAGTCCAGACACAGCCATTCTTACTTCCAAAGTCAAAACACACATCATCCCGGACTCACGAGCCCCCACGTGTAGCGACCTCACCCCATCTCTTTGTTCTAGGGGTATCACACACGATAGGGTGAGATGCGCTACGGCCCATGTCCTCCCCATGGCTGTGGGTGAGGTGAAGGCCAGTACCAGATATTTCCTCGGGCCTGTGTGCTTCTGTCAAGGATTAAGTCCTGCTGTGCCAACACTTCCCTCTGCTCCCATTAACCAGAGTTCCACACACCGATCACAGTCCAACTCTTGTTTTATTGCATAACTCACAATAAACAGTGCTTCAGTAGCCAACTGGTTGGGACTCCATAACAGTTTGATACAAGGGGATGAGCAGGTCGAGGCACTGTCCTGATTGTCAGCTAAACCACTGTGATCTCACCAGCGGTTACTATAGCCTTGGCTAGAAAGGACTTAGAACTTGAGAGTCTCTACCAGCGACTCAAGAGAACGTAGATAGGAGTACCTTCGCTGCGTTGTGGCCCCTGTCAGGGGAAGATGTCCCTCCAAGGGAGTTACCAGAGGCCCATCCGTCACTGGGTTGATGCTGCTCCAGACTCTCCGAATGGGTAACCTCCCCGGCCTCCTCACCTCAGACATGGGCCCCATCCACTTCAGGGACCCTCGGACTTTTCCACCCTCGCGGGACCCAGTCGAAGTCACTGGGCCCCAGGCCTCCTGGTTTAGTACCTCACCCCAGGCTGAAGGTGCCTGGGATGGACTCCAACTCCATTTTGGTCAGGCCTAGGGCACCTGAGCCGGAATCCAAAACCGCCCACACCCAGGCCTAAGGTGCCTGAGTGCGTGATGAAGGACCTCCAAAAGAGCAAGACCTCGTGACCAGGGCGTCTCCCCCTTTTATCCCCTCCAACGACGACATGGCAGGTTCCCCGCCCTCACCGTACCATCTCCAAGAAGGGACAAAAAGGACAGCACTGTGGCGGCAAATCTACCTTGAGCCTGCGGGCACCTGCCACCCACAGGCCAAGGAGATTATTACACCGCCCAATCCTCCACGAATACAAATGGTCCAATTACTCCCATACTTTACACACCTGGACCTCACTACCACCCTGGTGTACCCCACCTAAATTTAGAGATCCCGCTACATCAGCTTCTGTGTACATGGAGCCTTATACAAGCTGTACACTCACTACTTTACATTGTAGCAAAGTGTCATTTCTTCAGTGTTGTCACATGAAAAGATAAAAAAATATTTCACAAAAATGTGAGGGGTGTACTCACTTTTTTGAGATACTGTTATATATATATATACACACATACACACAGATTTTCTACACATGTACATTTCATGGAGTTTCCAGCCCTCCGTATTTAGGGTATGCTACATGGGTGTATATGATCTATTTTTGGAGGCTCTGTACTGTATATGCTACATCAACAATTCTGTTGTACCCATGAGCATTTAGTAAGCCATGCTTGACAATTTGATTGCCGTTTGCTTGTTTAAACTGCACACTAAAGAATGAGAACTATGCAAGTCTATAATGAGTTCTAATATAGCATACAATGAACAGTTATGAGGCCAACTAATAAATGTGGAACATAAAAACCAGAGTGTTCCAATCTCAGAGCAATTATCTGCTCTTTATCTTTTCACTTTGGTAATGAGTTCCCATAAATAGCAGGGAGGATTTATAAAGATGGGCTATTGGCAAGTTAAATAGAAGTCTAGATTTATATCAGCATGACTGTTGGCGTTTCAATGCAATTATATAAATGGCATTATTGAAAAATGCTGTATTCGTGGCGTCCAAATGCATTTAAACTGCTGTTTCTTGTACAAGGTAAAACACTAAAAAGAAACCTCTGCTTAGTTGCCATCGGTTTGAACAGCCTTTGTCATTTTAAAGCTGAACTCTAGGCAGATATAAAATATACAACATAATGCAGCTCAGTACTCATTAAGGCCTCATGCTTATTGGGAGTCAAAGTGTAAGTCTAAGATGACAGCTTTCTTAGTTGTAAAGGATAAGAGAGTTTAGTTCTGCTTTAGGATATGGAGTGGGTCCCTCTGGGGGGTTCCTGGAGTACACTTTTACTCAAAAGTTTAGCCCAGAGGAAATGAATGTGCAGCGAAAAAAGTATCAGAACATCGTGGAATACAGGAGGTCTTTCCCCCTACTTCCTTCTGTGTAGCCACCCTTCCATGTCCTGGGACGATCAATGTAAGGAGCATTCTTCCCACTGACCACCAATGTAAGGGACATTCTTCCCACTGACTACCAATGTAAGGGACATTCTTCCCATTGACCACCAATGTAAGGGACATTCTTCCCACTGACCACCAATGTAAGGGACATTCTTCCCACTGACCACCAATGTAAGGGACATTCATCCCACTGACCACCAATGTAAGGGACATTCATCCCACTGACCACCAATGTAAGGGACATTCATCCCACTGACCACCAATGTAAGGGACATTCATCCCACTGACCACCAATGTAAGGGACATTCATCCCACTGACCACCAATGTAAGGGACATTCTTCCCACTGACCACCAATGTAAGAGACATTCTTCCCACTGATCACCAATGTAAGGAGCATTCTTCCCACTGACTACAAAAGGTAAGGAACATTCTTTTTACTGACCACCAATGTAAGGAACATTCTTTTTACTGACCACCAATGTAAGAGGCATTCTTCCCACTGACCACCAATGTAAGAGACATTTTTCTCACATGCCACCAATGTAAGGAGCATTCTTCCCACTGACCACCAATGTAAGGGACATTCTTCCCACTGACCACCAATGTAAGGGGCATTCTTCTCACTGACCACCAATATAAGGAGCATTCTTCCCACTGACTACAAAGGTTATTAGCATTCTTCCCACTGACCACCAATGTAAGAGACATTCTTCTCACAAGCCACCAATGTAAGGAGCATTCTTCCCACTGACCACCAATGTATGGAGCATTTTTCCCACTGACCACCAATGTAAGGAGCATTCTTCCCACTGACCACCAATGTAAGGAGCATTCTTCCCACTGACCACCAATGCAAGGGACATTATTCTCAGTGACCATTACACTAATGTAACATGAGCTGTAGCTAAAGAAATTAGTAGCAGGGGTTTCCTGAAACCATAAAGTTATTTTAAGGGTTCCTTAGATAAAAAAAAAAGGTGCCTGGGACTGATCCGCCAGTGTACCGAACCAGGAACTCCACCCCAGGGCTAAAGGTGCCTGGGGTGGCCACGAACAGAACAACACACTCCCGGGTTCGGACCCCCGGGAACCCACACCTACAGACGGGGTCTGCCCCTTTTATATCCTCTCCCGGCATGCACAGCAGGCCGACACGCCCACCATACCACCGCCGAGAGGGGACATCCAAGGCACAGCACTGTACCAGCGGTTCAACCCTAGCCTCCGATGGCAGCGCCATCAACAGGCCACAGGGAACTATACACCAGCATCCCACCTGTAGTATGAAAATGGTTTTACAGAACCCTATCAAATAGTGTGTTTGAGTACAACTACCACTCAAACATTCCCTTAGATTTAAAGACCCCGCTACATAAGTCAGCACAGCTTCCTCACATTTACTAAGCAAATTCCCTTTCACAGTGAAGAGCCTATTTCCCTTTAGTAAATCAACCCTATTGCGATTGATTTAGTAAAAGTAATTAGGCTGTTCATTCTGCAAGGGAATTTGCACTTTGCAAGTGAATTTTCCACAGAGCCTAGCAAATAAATTGAAGTTCTGCTAAATTTTATCACCAATTTTAAATTGGAGCAAGTCCTTGCTGTTTCCAATAGATATGGAGGCCCGAAGTACGGCCTCGGAAGATATTCCATTGCAGTGGGTGGAGAATTTCAAATACCTAGGAGTTGTAATTTCCCGCCAAGCTTCTGAATTTATTTCCTTGAATTTAACTCTGGGGGATATTGGGTCAAAATTGAAAGTATGGAAGTCTTTACCATTGTCTTAATCTTTTAAAAATGAAAATTATACCAAAATTTATGTATTTATTTAGACATTCTCCTCAGTGGCTTCCTATGTCTTTTTTTTACAAAATTAAATCAACTTTTTTCATCTTTTTTATGGGGATCGAAGAACCCCCAGGTATAAATTAACCACCCTGATGCATCCTTGTGAGCAGGGAGGATTGGCCTTTCCAGATTTATATAAATATTTTTTAGCCACTCAGTTAGTCACGGCCGCATGGTGGCTGAATCCTGATATATAACTCTTCTACCTGGCTGGAAGTGGCAGTAGTAGGCTCTATGGATGCTCTTAATGCCTTGTACACACGATAGGAATTTCCAATGAAAAAAGTCAGACGGACTTTTTCCATCGGAAATTCCTACCGTGTGTGTGCCCCATCAGAGAAATTCCGATGAATTCCATCGGAGTTCAAATATAGAACATGTTCTATTTTTCTCCAATGAAATTCCGTCGGAATTCCGTTGTGAGTTTGGTTGGACAAAGGTCCGATCGTGTGTACGCGGCATAAGGCTCATTTATTTAGGGGCTGTGGGGCACCATATCAGTTGACTCCTTCAATGCTCATTACTATTCGAGCCTGGGAGGCTGGTCTTAGATGTGAGCATTATCCTAAGGGTGCAATTTCTCCAAGTGCCCCTTCATGGTTTAATCCAACTCTTCCTCAATTTTTTTTAAAACATCAGAGCCTATTGCATGGACTAAATATAATATTAATTTGATCTGTTGTTTATGTCCCTGTTGTTTTTTTCCTTTTTTTTTTCCGTGTTGTTGTTCAAAAATGCAATAAAAAAGATTTATAAATATATATATATATATATATATATATATATATATATAATATTAATACTTTCTCAGGTAATTACTGATCGGGAAATTATCTACTTTCTCTACACTTATTTCGACGTTTAATGTTCCAAGTTCCCATTTATTTCGATATTTTCAGCTTCTTCATACTTTTCGTGCACAGTTTCCACAGGATAGTTTAACGATTAGACAATCTACTTTAGAATTAGTACTTAGGTCTGAAGCCTCGTACACACGGGCGGGAATCCCGTTGAAAAAAAAAACGTTGGTTTTCTCAACGGGATTCCTGGCAAGCTTGTCTTGCCAAGCCCTGTGTACACACGCGCCATTCAAAAGAACCACAGTTCTTTTGAATATCAAGAACACGGTGACGTCATCGACTACGACGAGCCGGCGCTCGTCACATTTGATGCCGTCGCCGCCATCTTGCTACACCCTACATTACCCTTGTATGCTACCGCGCATGCGTCGAAGTCTCATCGAGCATGCACGGGTTTCCCTGGACAGGTAAGCATACAGACGACCGGGTTTCTCGTCACGAGAAAAATAGAGAGAAGGTTCTCTATTTTTCTCGTCGAGATTCTCGGCAGTTTTCCTGCCGAGAAACCATACACACGAATGGTTTTCTCTGAAAAAAGCTCTCCCAGCAGTTTTCTTGCCGAGAAAACTGGTCGTGAGTACGAGGCTTGAGTGTTTGGATAAGCCTACCTCGAGATTGTATTCTCATCTTACATTATTTCTATCCTGCTATTAGAGGCTCTTAGAGCTAGGTGGGTGCAAGATATACCAGATTTAGATATGGAGGAATGGAAGGGTGTGTGGATTTTCCCTTTCCGATCTTTGGTATCTTTGAGAGATCGCATGATCCAATATAAATTGGTACATAGAGCATATATCACGCCACATAGACTTCAAAAGATAAATACTGTATGCTCTTCAGAGTGCTGGCGATGTGGAGCAATTCAGGGGGATTTTACACACATTGGGGGTAATTTACTATAGCGCCGCGGCGCTAATTAGCGCAAATTGTCGCGAATTCGCGCTAATTACCGTGATTCGCGGCAATTTGCGCTAATTAGCGCGAAAACGGTATTCACTATTGCGCTGGAGAGAAAATACTCCCAAAATCAAATTTACTATAGCTCCCAGAATCCAAATAGCGCCCAAATCCTTACTCTACTAAAAGCTGGAGTTGTGCACATGGAAATAATGTTTAGAGCATGATATAATCGCCTAAATGGTACTGAAATATGCGGTATATTATTTAAGGATAATCTGCTTTTAAACTGTGTGAAAAAGTGATTTCTACACTGAAATATCTTTAAAAGTCTGAAAAGTAAAAAAATGCCCGTTTTTGGACAACTATTTGCAAACTAAACTGAGCATGCTCAGAGCTAAAATAACTCAAATTTTAACTCAAGTGACTTTTTTCACAAGAGTTATAGTAAATACCGAAATGAGAGCTAATTAACCACTTAACGACCGCCCACCGCCGATTTACGTCGGCAGAATGGCACGGACAGGCAGAATCACGTAGATCTACGTGATCGCCTTTGTGCAGTTGGGGGGTCCATCCGGACCCCCCTTCACTGCAGTGAGCGGCCGTTAAGTGTTCGGGAGCGATCAGGCATGAGGGGGGGGGGCGCTCGATTCCGCCCCCCCCCTCGCGATCGCTCCCGGCCAATGAAAATGCTTCCTCCGCCATGTGATGTAAACAAGGCTGGAGGAAGTGATGTCATCTCCCTCGCCGCGGTCTTTCCGTTCCCGGCGCCGAGCAGAGAGGAAGCAGGTTAGTGCACTAACAGTCCACTGACACGTAGGTACACATAGGCACACAAATCACCCCCCAGTCACCCCCAGATCACCCCAAGGCCCCCAATCACAGTGTCACTGATTGCAGTGATCATTTATTTTACTGATCACTGCATTTAGTGTCATCTGTGATTGTAAAAAGTTGCAGGGCAGTTAGGATTAGGCCCCTTTAGGTCCAGGGTAGCCCCCTAACCCCCCCTAATAAAGGTTTAACCCCTTGATCACCCCCCAGGTAACCCTTTCACCCCCTAACTTCAGCGTCACTAAGCGATTGTTTTTCCGATCGCTGTATTCGTGTCGCTGGTGTTTTAGATAGGCAGTTATTTTTTTTTAGGTTTGCCGCAGGTTTTTATTAGTGTCAGGTACCCCCATATATTATTTTAACCCCCTGATTGCCCCTAGAGTTAACCCTTTCACCAGTGATCGCCGTATAAGCGTCACTGGTGTCACTGGTTAGCCAGTAAGTTATTTAGTTATTTAGGTTACCCGTCAGGTTTTTATATAGTGTCAGGTACCCCCATATTTAACCTAATAAAGATTTTAACCCCCTGATTGCCCCTAGTTAACCCTTTCACCAGTGATCACCATATAAAGGTTACGGGTGACGCTGGTTGATTAGTTTGCTTTTTATAGCATCAGGGCACCCGCCGTATATAACCCAATAAAGGTTTAACCCCCCTGATCGCCCGGCGGGTGAGATCAATTAGGTTTTAGCGCCAGAGAGGGTCTGCGTCGCCCCAGGCAGTGTTAGGTTAGTGACAGTAACGCTAACACCCACGCGCAAAGCATACACCCCCCTTAGTGGTATAGTATCTGATCAGATCTGATCAGATCTATACTAGCATCCCCAGCGGTTTAGGGTTCCCAAAAACGCAGTGTTAGCGGGATCAGCCCAGATACCTGCTAGCGCCTGCGTTTAGCCCCTCCGCCCAGCCCAGCCCAGCCCAGCCCACCCAAGTGCAGTATCGATCGATCACTGTCACTTACCAAACACAACACACATAACTGCAGCGTTCGCAGTGCTTGGTTTTTGGGGCCCTGTACGCGGCTAGGCTCCCAAAAAGTCCCACACATGTGGTATCCCCGTACTCAGGAAAAGCAGCAGAATGTATTTTGGGGTGCAATTCCACATATAACCATGGCATGTGTGAGCAATATATCATTTAGTGACAACTTTTTGTACATTTTTTTTTCTTTTTGTCATTATTCAATCATTTGGGACAAAAAAAAAAATATTCAATGGGGTCAACATGCCTCTCAGCAAATAGCTTGGGGTGTCTACTTTCCAAAATGGGGTCATTTGGGGGGGTTTTGTGCCATCTTGGCATTTTATGGCCTTCAAAACTGTGATAGGTAGTGAGGAGTGAAATCAAAAATTTATGCCCTTAGAAACCTTGAAGGCGGTGATTGGTTTTTGGGGTCCCGTACGCGGCTAGGCTCCCAATAAGTCCCACACATGTGGTATCCCCGTACTCAGGAGAGGCAGCAGAATGTATTTTGGGGTGTAATTTCACATATGCCCATGGCATGTGTGAGCAATATATCATTTAGTGACAACTTTGTGCAAAAAAAAAAAAGTTTGTCATATTCCCGCAACTTGTGGCAAAATATAAAATATTCCATGGACTGAACATGCCTCTCAGTAAATAGCTTGGGGTGTCTACTTTCCAAAATGGGGTCATTTGGGGGGGTTTTGTGCTATTTTGGCATTTTATGGCCTTCGAAACTGTGATAGGTAGTGAGGAGTGAAATCAAAAATTTGCGCCCTTAGAAATCCTGAAGGCGGTGCTTGGTTTCCGGGGTCCCGTACGTGGCTAGGCTCCTAAAAAGTCCCACACATGTGGTATCCCCGTACTCAGGAGAAGCAGCAGAATGTATTTTGGGGTGCAATTCCACATATAACCATGGCATGTGTGAGCAATATATCATTTAGTGACAACTTTTTGTAATTTTTTATTTTTTTTTTGTCATTATTCAATCACTTGGGACAAAAAAAAAATATTCAATGGGCTCAACATGCCTCTCAGCAATTTCCCTGGGGTGTCTACTTTCCAAAATGGGGTCATTTGGGGGGGGGTTTTGTACTGCCCTGCCATTTTAGCACCTCAAGAAATGAGATAGGCAGTCATAAATTTAAAGCTGTGTAAATTTCAGAAAATGTACCCTAGTTTGTAAACGCTATAACTTTTGCGCAAACCAATAAATATACGCTTATTGACATTTTTTTTACTAAAGACATGTGGCTGAATACATTTTGGCCTAAATGTATGACTAAAATTGAGTTTATTCGATTTTTCTTATAACAAAAAGTAGAAAATATCTTTTTTTTTCAAAATTTTCGTTCTTTTTCCATTTATATCGCAAAAAATAAAAATCGCAGAGGCAATCAAATACCATTAAAAGAAAGCTCTATTTGTGGGAAGAAAAGGACGCAAATTTCATTTGGGTACAACATTGCATGTCCGCACAATTTACAGTTAAAGCAGCGCAGTGCCGAATCCCAAAAACAGGCTTGGTCCTAATGGCCCGAAATGGTCCGGGGCTTAAGTGGTTAAAGAGCATGTTTTGGAAGTGAAAATCTGAGCTATTTTAGTCCAATGCAAGTTTTAGCCATTGATTCTAATGATACAATTGTAACTTTCACAAATAAATTCTTTTAATGTTGAGATGAAATGTATCTTTCTCTGAAATAAATTTTCCTTTGCAACAATGTTGCTTCTAATTAAAATATTTTGTTTTTAAAGAAAGCTAGAATGTGGAATGTTTTGATAAAATTAATTTTTCTCTGTCACTTTCACTTGTTACTCTCCATCTCACAACAATCTTTACCTAAACTCACACAGGTGTCTTTACAAACCACAATCAATACTATTGCTGATGCAAATTTAATATTAGTCACATTTTTTTGTGCTTTTTATTATTTCTAAATAATCATAATTTGAGCCCCAAAAATTTGATATGTGTTCCAACATCAGAAATAAAAATGTAATTCCCCAAAATGTGAGGGTAATATCAATATTCTAAACTCACCCCCCAAAAAACACCAAATATCCCAGAATAAATCAAGAAGAATAACTCTTGAGTAATGTAGTTCCATCACCTGTATGTCCAAAGAAATGCAGTATTTATATGTATTTACGTGTAGGTTTCCACATGTGGCAGCTCTGTGGCTTAGAGGTTAGAACTTCTGCTTAGCATCCCTGAGTGTCTGGGTTCAAATCCCAAACATGCTGCTTCATGTAGAGAAGTTGTCTCATCTCCCAGGTCCTAAAACTATGTCTAAATGTTGTATTTATGTGTAGGAGGGTTCCACCACCATTGTAAATCTTGCCAGATACACAATTTAGCCAAAAGTATTGGGACGCTTGCCTTTACACACACATGAACTTTAATGGCAGCCCAGTCTTAGTCCGTAGGGTTAAAATTTGATTTGACCCACCCTTTGCAGCTAGAACAGCTTCTGGGAAGGCTGAGAAGGCTGTCCACAAGGTTTAGTGTGTCTATGGGAATCTTTGATCATTCTTCCAGAAGTGCATTTGTGAGGCCAGGCCCTGATGTTGGATGAGAAGGCCTGGCTCGTAGTCTCTGCTCTAATTCAGCCAAAGGGAGTTCTATTGAGTTGAGGTCAGGACTCTGTGCAGGCCAGTCAAGTTTCTCCACCCCAAACTCACTCATCCATGTCTTTATGGACCTTGCTTTGTGCACTGGTGTGCAGTCATGTTGAAACAGGAAGGGGCCACCCCCAAACTGTTCCCACAAAGTTGGGAGCATGAAATTGTCCAAAATGTCTCAGTATGCTGATGCCTTAAGAGTTCCCTTCACTGGAACTAAGAGGCCAAGCCCAACACCTGAAAAACAACCCCACACCATAATCCCCCTCCACCGAATGATTTGGACCAGTGCACAAAGCAAGGTCCATAAAGATATAGATGAGTGAGTTTGGGGTGGAGGAACTTGACTGGCCTGGACAGAGTCCTGACCTCAACACAACAGAACACACTTTGGGGATGAATTAGAGCGGAGACTGCAGGCCAGGCCTTCTCGTCCAACATCAGTGCCTGACCTCACAAATGCACTTGGAAGAATGGTCAAACATTCCCATAGACACACTCCTAAACCTTGTGGACAGCCTTCCCAGAAGAGTTTAAGCTGTTATAGCTGCAAAGGGTGGGCCAACTCAATATTGAACCCTACAGACTAAGACTGGGATGCGATTACAGTTCATGTGCGTTTAAAGGCAGGCGTTCCAATACTTAGGCCAATATATTGTATATTGCTTGGAGACACGGAACTTGGCTATGGACTTAGGGCTGGTTCACACCACAGAGATGCAGAGAACATGTGTGAGGCTGCCTGGTGGCTAAGTGGGCAGCAATTCTGTCTAGCAACACTGGGGTTGCTGGTTCAATTCCCCAACATGCTAATGCTTATGTTGAAGTTTATATGTTTTCCATGTGTGGGTTTCTCACCACAATCCTAAGACATGCTGGCATTTTATTTGTCTCCTGTCAAAATAGTCTCTAATGTAAAAAAGTTTATTTTGGACTTTAGATTGGAAGCTCATTGGAGCCAGGGCCTGATGTTAATGTTTGTTAGCACTAATCATACCCAGGGACTTGGACATTTAAAATTGTAGGGTTTACACTGCACAGGTACATATGCTTAGAAAATTGTTGCTTTGTTTATGTGCATGCAAATGGACTTGGATCTTTGGCCTGTAGTTGGAGATTTGATGCACATAGCCAAGGGATAACACAGTTGCAAATAGTATTATTTGTTCCTGCCCATCAGGTAAAATAACTTTAGACATACACAAAGAGACAGATTAAAAGATACTGGTGGGCGTGTACTTCTATTGGGCGTGTACTTCTATTGGGCGTGTGTCAGTTTGCTAACAATACAACCTCTCTTATATAAAGGCCTGCAGTATGGGGGATTGTTTGGTCTGAGAAGGCCAGGTTTTTTGCTGTGATTTGTGGGGCAGAAGGAATGATATTGTGCAGATTGACAAACCCCCCGACTAGTGTTACTTGCTGAAATTCTTGTGCATTTTTTCAATCAAAAATTGTGTGTGTATTGTTCCTGTCTGACCATGCAAAATCGTTTGGAAGCATCTGCTGACCTTCTACTCTTGGATCTCATTGCCTAATCGTGTACACAGAAATTCAGGTTCCAGCAGAACATGGTCACCAATGTATGTATATGTGGATTGTGGGGTGGGGTGGGTGTTTTGAACCTGTGTCTTTTTTATTGTTATGTTGGAATGCTTTGTATGAATAATGACTTGA
The DNA here is from genome assembly GCA_029206835.1 of Rana muscosa. NCBI lineage: Eukaryota > Metazoa > Chordata > Amphibia > Anura > Ranidae > Rana > Rana muscosa. The sequence continues at coordinate 476,466,806 of CM055118.1, forward strand.
GTAGGTTTCTATATTCTTGCAGATAAAAATGTGATGTGTTGCCCGTTATACACTAAAAGTAAAGCTGTGTGCACTCTAAGGTTTTGACACATTTTAGATTGTAAGCTCCTATGAGCAGGGCCCTTAACCACTTGTCCCCCGCCCACTGTCAATTGACGGCGGGCGGAGGATACTCTCATTCTGGGAGGACGTCATATGACGTCCTCCCTTTAAAACGAGCTAGGAGACGCGCGCTCGCCGCGTTCACAAGGCCCCGGTGCGCGTGCCCGGCGGCCGCGATTGCCGCCGGGCACCCACGATTGCCCGGGAAATGAGCAGGAAAGTGGATCTCTGTGTGTAAACACAGAGATCCACGTCCTGTGAGGGAGAGGGGACCGATGGTGTGTCCCTTGTACATAGGGACAACCATCGGTCACCTCCCCCAGTCAGTCACCTCCCCCCACAGTAAGAACACATTGAACACAAGAACACATATTTAACCCCTTCCCGCCCCCTAATGGTTAACCCCTTCCCTGCCAATCACATTTATACAGTAATCAATGCATTTTTATAGCAGGGATCGCTGTATAAACGTGAATGGTCCCAAAAATGTGTCAAAAGTGTCCGACGTGTCCGCCGCAATATCGCAGTCACAATAAAAAATCGCAGATCGCCGCCATTACTAATAAAAAAATAAAAAAATAAAAATGCTATAAATCTATCCCCTATTTTGTACACGCTATAACTTTTGCGCAAACCAATCAATACGCGCTTATTGCGATTTTTTTTTTTTTTTTATTTTTTTTTTTTTTTACCAAAAATATGTAGAAGAATACGTATCGGCCTAAACTGAGGAAAATTTTATAAAAAAAAAAAAAAATGGGTATTTATTATAGCAAAAAGTAAAAAATAGTGTTTTTTTTCCAAACTGGACGCTCTTCTTTTGTTTATAGCGCAAAAAATAAAAACCGCAGAGGTGATCAAATACCACCAAGAGAAAGCTCTATTTGTGGGAAAAAAAGGACACAAATTTCGTTTGGGAGCCACGTCGCACGACCGCGCAATTGTCATTCAAAGTGTGACAGCGCTGAAAGCTGAAAAATGGCTTGGGCAGGAAGGGGGTTTTCGTGCACAGTAGAGAAGTGGTTAAAATCCAATTGCTAATGGTAGCACCATGTATCCTGTCAATTTTTTTGAAGCTAGTAAATGAATGTACATAATTTTGTTTCTGCTGGCGTGTGCGTGCTTTTTTTTTTTTTTTTGGCAAAGTGCAAAATCCTTAATATTTTATTTCTATATGGATTTGTGCACCAAAAAATTAATCTCTTTGCCCTTGTTCACATTGATGCTACTTTGAAATCGCGCTACTTCACTTAAGCTAGCGCGATTTTAGGTACTACTTGATAGACATCTGTGTGGCTTCATACACAAATGTCTATTGAAGTCGCACCTGATATCGGCAAAAGTAGTGCAGGAACTACTTTCGCAAATCGGTGTGGCGCCACAAAATTGGGGTTGCATCGATTGGAACAGTGCCATTGCCACCAAAAGTCATGCGATTTGATTTCTGAAATTGCATGACAAATCGCCCCAATGTAAACATAGGCTTCAGCACACCTGCCAGTAAATGATAAAGGTGGAATCTTTATATATAACAGCTGTGGAGAATTGCAGGTAATGAATTCAGCTGGAGGATAGGCAGTGTCAGCTCTGGTTCACATTGGTGCGATTTGACATGTCAGATCGGTGGCAATTGTGCTGTTCTAATTGGTGTGATTTGTATTGATATAAGTGCAGAAACCTGCACAGATTTCTCTGATGTCCCCCCCCCCCCCCCCTCCTGCAGTCAGGACTGACATGCAGGAATGAAAATCGTATGAGTTCAGCTGAACGATTTCCTCCCGCTGTCAGTGTGAAGCAGGGCTCAAACTGGGCCTTTTGCCTTTGTAATTCACCTGCTGCTATGGCAGAGACACCATTTCCTTTCAAACTCCCTTAAGTTTACCTTCAAATATCATATGTAGAAATACAGATTTGCATATCTGCAAATAATCAAAAATAATAAATTCTAATTGTGATTGAGATCAAATATTCGCAGCTGCAATCAACAGAGTGTGGTTTCACCTCCTGACCCGGAAATGAGTCATTGTATTTACCCGGAAGTTCCTGTGCTGGTCAGGATCTCCATCTAGGTGGACATGGCGAGCTCCCTCTTTAGCAAAGAGGAGGTGCTGCTGATTTGCCGGGTAAGTGTAGGATATGTACTTGTGCTTACTCAAGGTGGGGGTGGATTTGGTGTGGGTGGGCTTCATTGATTTGTTTGGTATCACTACACATTTGCTTCTGGCCCATGTGCACACATCACTACTTCCTGCATTTGTTTTGCTAATGTAAATCATTAAGGACTATGCAAGTATAAATGAGAGGTCCTTTCTATTAAAATATATATGACTTGATTCACAGTTGGGCGACTTTTCATGATTCTCAATGATGACCATTCATATCTGTGCTACATTAAGTCACACTAACTTCAAAGTAGTCTCTGTACTACTTTGGTGTGACTTTCAGGCTCGGTTTCCACTAGTGCGACTTGTCATGCAACTTGGGACTGCAAAGTCGCATGACATGTCATACCCTATGATTTCCAATGAGTATGGTTCATATCTGTGTGACATCAAGTCGCAGCGACTTCAAAGTAGTCCCTGCACTACTTTGGACCCACTTTGATACGACTTGAGGTCCATAGATCTCAAGAATATACAGGCATTGCTCCAAGTCGCATCCAAATCACGGCAAAAAATTGCGGCAAAATCATGCGAATTTAGGGTTGCAATAGTGGAAACAGAGCCTCATGTGACTTGAGGTACATAGGGCGCAATATTACACAGGCATTCCCAGAAGTTGGGGCCAAGTTGCAGCGACAAAGTGGCAGCAAATTAGGGTGAATTTCAGGTCGCAGCAGTGTGAAAGAGATTCAAGGATATCTTTGAATTTGGCCCTATTGTCACTTGTGCATCCTGAAAGTGGGGAAAATTCATCCCTGCACTACCTTGGTTTGACTTTGATGCGATTTGAGGTCCATACACCACAAGATAACACAGACATTGCTTCAAGTCATGGCAAAGCTGTGCAATTTTAAGGTCGCACAAGTGCAAATTGGGCTTTATTCAAAGGTGTTATCATTTAATCTCATTAGGTTACTTTCACACTTATGTGACTTTTCATGCAACTTTGGACCTCAGAGTCGCATTAAAAGTATCCCCCCCATGAGTTCCATTCATATCTATGCAACTTCACCCATGTTCACATAGCTCTGAATTGACATGTCAAATTGCAGGCCAAATCGGCGCCTATTGACGGCAATAGAACTGTCCGAATTGGTGCGACGCCACACAGATTCCCAAAAGTAGTTCCTACACTACTTTGGGTGACTTCAGGAGGCGATTTCTTACCTCCCAACTTCTTGAGATGGGTATAAGGGACAACTATTAGCAAAAGTATGTAGGCATAGTACACACCTCCTAAAACACCTTCTTAAAGGAGAATTATAAAATATATATATATTGTGACAGCAGGAAGGTAAAGTCACCTGGTTGCATCCAGGGGGGTAGATATATTTCGCCCAGATTCAGGCTTTACGCCGACTTATACAACTAGGTGGAGAGTTGTATAAGGCTAGTGGGCTCATGGATGACTCATACCTCTAGGGAGAGTGTGGGGCGTCGTACAGACAGGGAGTTGATGAGGCCAGCTGAAGCTTGTCAGCTCATTTAGGCCTCTATAAGAACTCCCAGCTTCATTAGATGTTAGCTCATGCCTGGAACCAGACCTGTGTGGACTGTCTAGGGAGAGTGAACCCCTGTGCGGTGAGGCAAAGCCTGTGTGGCTATTTGTTTGGACTTTTACTAAACCAGGGACTTAGGGACTAGGACAGCACTAGGCTGATCCCAGTTGTTAGTTAGGAAACCTGTATGTTTAGTCAGAGGTCAACTTGACCAGGATTTATTTTGGTTATGTTTCTTTTGCTTTGCTGTGTTTTGTCACTGTAAATAGAAAATAAACCGCACCTTTTTTTGATTTTGAAAACCACAACCTCCGTTTGCTGGGCCTGTTTTGTGTGGGGAGCCCATCCCGGGGGTCACACACACCCGCTGCCGAGCTAACCCCCTCACAGTTGGTGGAGAACCAGTGGCAGTTTTTTTTAAGCCAGCATGGAGGAGATACTGAAGCAGCTGGCTCTAGCAAATGCCAATCAACAGCAGACAAATGCAGGTTTGCAAAGGAGCCTTGCAGCCCAGCAGCAGACAAACGCAACTTTGCAACAGAGTCTGGAGGCTCAGCAACGAGCCCAGCAGCAATCTGAGGCCCGCTTCATAGACCTGTTGCAGAAGCAAGAGCAGAGACTACAACAACAGATGGAAGCAGTAATGCAGCAACGTCCGCAGACCAGTGAGGAAAGCCGTCCCACTAATACCGCGTCCTTTGGGGTGAGTCGTTTATTGACAAAAATGACTGGAGAGGATGATCCAGAGGTATTTTTGACCACATTTGAAAGGACCGCTGAAAGAGAAAAGTGGCCTGAGGAGCAGTGGGCTGGACTGGTGGCTCCTCTGTTAACTGGTGAATCGCAGAAAGCTTACTATGACCTAGAGCCTAACCAAGCAAAAGACTATGTGATGCTAAAAGCTGAAATATTGGCAAGGCTGGGTGTCACCCAGGCTGTCCGGGCTCAGCGTGTGCATAACTGGACTTTCCAGCTTGGAAAACCCCCCAGGTCTCAAATGTATGATCTCATTCACCTGAGCAGAAAGTGGCTACAGCCAGAGACTTTGTCCGCACCAAAGATTGTGGAACGTGTTGTAATGGATCGGTTTTTGAGAGCTCTTCCTACTGCCATCCAAAAGTGGGTAAGCCATGGAGACCCAGAGACGGCCGATGGTCTTGTGGATCGTGTGGAGAAATACTTGGCTACAGAGAACCTGACGGCCTCTTCCAGAGACACTCGGACTTTCCACCCTAAGACCAGACCATCCCCAGGGGCGGATAAGAGGATTCCAAGGGGTGAGGGTGGAGAGAGTGAGAGGGTGGGAGCTCTACCCCAAGTTTGGCGAGAACAGCCTGGGAAATCAGCGGCTCAAGAGGCGGCAAGAAGGATCGTTTGCTACCGCTGCCGGCAAGCGGGACATATTGCAGCCAATTGCCCGGTTGTGGAGGAACCCATGCAGTGTGACTTTCTGACGGGCAGACGTCAGTCGCTGTGTGCGACAGTCGCATGCACTGCCATTCGAGGAACTGAGAAACATTTATGCAAAATGTGTGTTAATGGTAGAAATGTTGTGGTATTGCTGGATTCAGGTAGCCTTGTGACCCTGATAAAGGCTGAGTTAGTTAAAACAGAGGTCTCTGGGAATAGCAAGGTAGCTGTTATTTGTGTGCATGGGGACACCCGAGAGTATCCAGTGACTACAGTGTGTTTCGAGACCCCCAAAGGTACCCTCTCTCATCCAGTGGGCTTAGTATCTCAGTTACCGCATGACGCCATTGTGGGAAGGGATTTTCCGAAGTTCTGGGAACTGTGGGATGATCCTGAGCCCCTCACTGGTGCCCCTATGTACCAGGAATGTGATAGCCAGAACTCCCCTGAGAGTGGTGAGGACTCTCCGGAATTTCCCTTATCAGTATTGGCAGGGGAGACTCAAGAAACTGGAGAGGAGCCCACCTCCTCAGACGAAAACCTACCGTCTGTGGAGTTTTCTGATCTTGAGGTTCACAGGGAAAACTTTGCCACAGAACAGTTGAAAGACCCCGCCCTAATAAAGGCACGGGAAAACGTAGTGAAAATAGATGGTGAGTTAGTGAACCCAGATAATACCTGCACTTACCCATACTTCAGCGTAGAGAAGGACCTACTGTATCGGGTGGCAAAAAGGGCAGAAGAAACCGTTGAGCAGCTTGTGGTGCCCAAACCTTACAGGAAGTTGGTGTTGGAGTTGGCCCATGGGCACATTCTTGGAGGTCATCTGGGGACAGAGAAAACCCGAGAGAGGGTATTACAGAGATTCTATTGGCCGGGGGTGATGAAGGACGTAGAAAATTATTGTTCCTCCTGCCCTGTGTGTCAGAGGTTGGCCCCGATGCCACATTTCCGTAGCCCGCTGGTCCCTCTACCCATCATTGAGGTCCCGTTTGAGAGGATCGCCATGGATTTGGTAGGTCCTATAATCAAGTCCGCTAGGGGGCACCAGTACATATTAGTTATAATGGACTATGCCACCCGTTATCCAGAAGCGATCCCTCTCCGAAATACCTCGGCCAAAACCATAGCCAAAGAGCTATCTCTTGTTTTTAGCCGGGTGGGTATTTGTAAAGAACTGCTTACGGACCAAGGTACACCCTTTATGTCCCGGGTTATGAAAGAGCTGTGTAAATTGTTCAAAGTGACGCAATTGCGTACGTCTGTGTATCACCCCCAAACCGATGGGCTGGTTGAAAGATTCAACAAAACCCTAAAACAAATGTTGAAGAAAGTGGTGGATAGAGATGGAAAGGATTGGGACTGTTTACTTCCTTATTTGATGTTTGCTATTAGGGAGGTGCCCCAATCCTCTACGGGATTCTCCCCCTTTGAGTTACTGTATGGGAGACACCCAAGAGGGCTGTTGGATATTGCCAAGGAAACTTGGGAAAGTGAGAGTTCTCCCCACAGGAGTGTGATTGAGCATGTCGCCCTGATGCAAGATCGAATTGCACAGGTAATGCCCATCGTGAAGGAACATTTGGCCCAAGCGCAGTTGGCACAGCAGAGAGTGTACAACCGTGGAGCCAAGACCCGTACCTTTTCCCCGGGGGATAGGATATTGGTACTTGTCCCTACGGTTGAAAGTAAATTCCTTGCCAAATGGCAAGGCCCCTACGAGATAATGGAAAAAGTGAGCGAAGTGAATTACAAGGTCAGACAACCAGGAAGGCGAAAGCCCGAACAGATCTATCACGTTAATCTGTTGAAAGCCTGGAGGGATAGAGAGTCCCTAGTCGCAGACACTTGGTCACCAGCTCAAACTGGTTGCGTGATTCCTGAGGTTGGAATAGCAGCCACCTTGTCACAACCCCAACAACAGGAGGTTAAGGAGTTTGTGCTTCGCAACAAGGAGGTATTCTCTGAGCTGCCGGGACAAACATCTGGGGTAGAGCATGACATCATTACCCCGCCCGGTGAAAGGGTGAAGTTAAAACCCTATCGGATCCCAGAGGCTCGACGGGAGGCAATACGGGAGGAAGTACAGAAAATGCTGAACTTAGGGGTGATAGAGGAGTCCCAAAGTGATTGGTCTAGTCCCATCGTGTTGGTGCCTAAACCGGATGGGAGCTGGCGATTTTGTAACGATTTTCGTCAGTTGAACAAAGTTACAAAATTTGACACCTACCCCATGCCACGTATAGATGAGTTGATCGACCGGCTGGGAACAGCCCGATACATGACGACTCTTGACCTCACAAAAGGGTATTGGCAAATCCCCCTGGCCAAGTCGGCCAAAGAGAAAACCGCATTTGTAACCCCAGACGGGGCGTTCCAATATAAAAGAATGCCGTTCGGGTTACAGAATGCGCCGGCCACATTCCAGCGGAAAATGGACCAGATGCTGAGGCCCCATCGGAAGTATGCTGCGGCTTACCTGGATGACGTAATTGTCCATAGCACAGATTGGGCCTCACATCTGCCAAAAGTGCAAGCAGTCCTGGACTCTGTTCGGGAAGCGGGGTTTACGGCTAACCCCAAGAAGTGTACCATTGGGCAGGAGGAGGCCAAATATCTTGGGTACACCATTGGGAGGGGAGTAATAAAACCCCAACTCAACAAAGTCGAGGCCATCCAGAGTTGGCCACGTCCCAACAGCAAGAAGCAGGTACGAGCCTTTCTGGGAATCGCTGGGTATTATCGGCGATTCATTCCCCACTTTGCTTCTAAGGCTGTGCCCCTAACCAACCTGACGAAGGGGAAAGGGTCGGTCATGATTAAATGGACCCCCGAGGCTGAGGCAGCATTCCAATTCTTGAAACAAGCCTTATGTAGCCAGCCAGTGTTGTACTCACCCGACTTCTCTAAAGACTTTGTCGTACAAAGTGATGCGTCAGATGTGGGGTTAGGAGCAGTATTGTCCCAGGTCTGGAACGGGGAAGAGCACCCAGTCATTTACCTCAGCAGGAAGTTGAAGTCCCATGAGGTAAATTACGCCACCGTTGAAAAGGAGTGTTTAGCGGTGAAGTGGGCTCTAGATTCCCTTCGGTACTACCTGCTAGGTAGGCACTTTGACATGGTTACGGATCACGCTCCGTTAAAGTGGATGGCTCAAAACAAGGAAACAAATAGAAGAGTGAATAGGTGGTTCCTGGCCCTCCAGGAATTCAACTTCACAGTAAAGCATCGCCCTGGCGTTCAAATGGGGAATGTGGATGCTTTGTCTCGAGTACATGAATGCCTGATTGCTGGTGTTCCAACCCCGAGGTTAAAACAAGAGGGGGGGGTATGTGACAGCAGGAAGGTAAAGTCACCTGGTTGCATCCAGGGGGGTAGATATATTTCGCCCAGATTCAGGCTTTACGCCGACTTATACAACTAGGTGGAGAGTTGTATAAGGCTAGTGGGCTCATGGATGACTCATACCTCTAGGGAGAGTGTGGGGCGTCGTACAGACAGGGAGTTGATGAGGCCAGCTGAAGCTTGTCAGCTCATTTAGGCCTCTATAAGAACTCCCAGCTTCATTAGATGTTAGCTCATGCCTGGAACCAGACCTGTGTGGACTGTCTAGGGAGAGTGAACCCCTGTGCGGTGAGGCAAAGCCTGTGTGGCTATTTGTTTGGACTTTTACTAAACCAGGGACTTAGGGACTAGGACAGCACTAGGCTGATCCCAGTTGTTAGTTAGGAAACCTGTATGTTTAGTCAGAGGTCAACTTGACCAGGATTTATTTTGGTTATGTTTCTTTTGCTTTGCTGTGTTTTGTCACTGTAAATAGAAAATAAACCGCACCTTTTTTTGATTTTGAAAACCACAACCTCCGTTTGCTGGGCCTGTTTTGTGTGGGGAGCCCATCCCGGGGGTCACACACACCCGCTGCCGAGCTAACCCCCTCACAGTATATATATATATATATATATATATATATATATATATATATATATATATTAGTTAAACCCCCAAGTGCTTTTTTTTTAACAATAATATCCCTTTAGATTGGCTTTGGGAATTTACAAACAAAGCAATTTAGAAATTAGATGAAAGGTTTAGCGCTGGGAAACACTTTTTGAAAGATAAAAATTGCATTTTATATCAAACTATACAGATCAGAACAAAATGGGGGACAAATGAGGAGGAAAGGGGGACAGAGGAACTTTGTTCCAAATAAGGGACAGTTGAGACCTATGTGATTTCACTAGACATCTGTGCAGGAAAGTGCACTGATGTCTCTGAAATCGCTCACAAAGTCGGGCTAAGGCCCCTTTCACACTTGAGCGACTTTTCCTGCGACTTTGGTCATCAGAGTTGCATGACAAGTCATACCCCATGATTTTCAATGTGCACCATTTATATCTGTGAAACTTCAAGTCACACCGACTTCAAAGTAGTCCCTGTACTACTTTGGTCCGACTTTGATACGAGTTGAGGTTCATAGACCTTAAGTTTACACAGGCATTCCCTGGGATCGCAGAAAAAATGCAGACAGAAGTTTGCGCGCCTTTCCCTGCGACTCCTGGGTCCATAGACCTCAAGATTACACAGGCATTTCTTAAAGTCGCATCAAAATCACACAACTTTCAGGTCGCACAAGTGTGAAAGGGGCCTAAGTCACTGTGCTGAGTACTATTATACCTAGAATATAAAGTAGTCCCACCATCAAACACTCAGCAGCATACGCTGAAAAGAGGCGAATGCCTATTAGCCAATGCCACATCAGCATGAGCATGGTTGTTACTATAATATTAAAGTGGTTGTAAACCCACTTAGACAACTTGCATCTACAGGTAAGCCTAGATTAAGGCTTACCTGTAGGTGCAAGAAATATCCCCTTAACCTACACGCACTAGTAGATGTTTGTGCTACGCTCAATAGGCTAGTGGTCAGCACTTCTACTTTGAAAAACTCAGGCTTTGAAGCACTCATGGGTTCAAATCCCACAGAGAGATACTAAAAGATTGTATTGGTGAAAAAAAGGCAAATGCCAATTAGCCAAAGCAGCATATGCTGAAAATAGGTGAATGCCAATTAGCCAATGCACTTTTATTCAATAATATTATGGTGTGGACTTCCTAACATCACACACTAGCTAACGGGCAGTTTACATTTCTTTGTTTATTTTAATTTGCTTGTGCAAATAATAAACATAGCTGTTGGATGGTAGGTTGGCTGGTATTTGAACTTGTAACATGAGAGCTGTATAGACATGGGAGCAGACCACTAAGCCATTGTGCTAAGTACAAGACCTGCATAATAGTGTAGTATGATTAAAGAATGGACACAAATAATTACCGCTTTATAGCCACCAAAATGAAAAAATAAAAACATGAAAAATACAACAAATAGGTAACCTAAATGTTTAATACATGTAACTTTACATAATAGCAGACATTACTATGTAATAATCCTTCATAACTGCATTCGTTAGCAAAAGAAGGAAAAAAACTAGGAATACTAATTACAATATACATCAATAGATAGAGCACATCTCATATAAAAATGTTTCTTTCACATACATGGATCATGGTTACAGTGCAGTGCTATATAAAAACTTAGTGGAAATTGGCATTTGCACTTACGCGGAATTGCTAATTAGCGCTGATTTCACATTTACTAACACTTGTTTGCTGCTAATAGCGCTCTTTCTCATTCGCAAATTTGCGCATGGAATTTTTAATTGTCAAAAATTGGAGCTATTATTTGCGATGTGCTCAGTACTTCCTGGAGTTATAGTAAATCAGCCCCACTGTCTGGACGTGCCTATATATAGTTACTTTTTGGGTGGAAGTGGTGGAATTTTTGAACTCTATCACTTCTGCTCCTTTACCGGTCTCAATGTCTATCTGTTTACTGGGTTTGGTAGAGACTATTCTTCCTACAGTGTTTGAGCGAATGTTTGCTAATATAACATTATTCTACACAAGAAAAACTATTGCGTTGCATTGGAAGAAACCTCGTCCCCCTACGCTCTCATACTGGAAACAATTGGTAAATAATAATCTTCCATTGAATAGAGATACCTGCATGAATAGGGGTTGTCCTAGTAAGTACGATAAAGTGTGGGCAAAGTGGCTGGATAAACCATATACAGCATCTAATGCCCATGGGGGCCAATATTTATAATATGGGCTTTTCCATACAAGAAATGTTTGGGGTCATTGGGGGAAGAGGGAATTCATGTTTTTCTTTTTTTCTTTTTCTTCCCCTTTTGGATCAATAATTGTTATATCGGATTTTGAGATTGTATTATTATATTTTAGGTTCAATGTGTATGATGTTTTGTTCTGTTTGTGTATTAAGAAAAAAGTAATACCATTTTTTTTTCTTTTTTTTATAAATCATCACCCAAATATGTGCAAGTAAAGATAGTGTTTTTTGTTTTCTTGCATATGATTGGGTATATTTTCTGCAAAGTAAATTTTGAGCATATTTACTAAGCTGAGGGAAAATTCCCTTGCAACGCGCAAATCCTATTTGCCTTTAGTAAATCAACCCTATTGGGATTGATTTAGTAAAGGTAAACAGGCTGTTCACTCTGCAAGGGAATTTGTATTTGTATTTTATATGTTTAGTACATATGGTCAAAATTCACTTTGCAGAAAATACCCAATCACATGCAAGGAAAAAAAACCTGTATTTTTGCTTGCACATGATTGGATGATAGAATTTAGCAGAACTTTAATTCATTTTCTAGGCACTGTGGAAAATGTAGTTGCAAAATGCAGCCAATTTGCCAATAGGAAATAAACCCCATTGAGTAACATAGGTCAAAGAGCATTGATGACATGTACTGCGCAGTAAGCCAAAGCAGCCAATCACATTTCAGTTTACTAAATACAGATTACTCTACAATGGTGGCAGATTGATTGTACCGGTTTGTATTTTGCCTTTGAATATTTTGAATTATATTTTAAGACAATGTGAAAAACAATAGGCAAACCATAATGTGGTGTAATCATATACTGTACAGTAATACCTTGGATTACGAGAATATTTTGTTCCAGAAGAATGCTTGTAATCCAAAGCACTCGTATATCAAAGCGAGTTTCCCCATAGGAAATAAGGGAAAATCAGATAATCGGTTCCTCAGCCACTGCTTGTCTATGCAGTACCGCATGTGGCCAGAGGCGCGGGGCAGCCGGAGAAACTCGAAAACACTCAAACACTTGGAGACCACTCAGAGACACTCTGGAACAGTGTTTCCGAGTGTCTCCGGAGCCCCCCGCACCTCTGGCCAAATGCTGTACTGCACACCCGAGCGGCTCGAATCCTGCTCGTCTTGCGAGACAATGCTCGCAGAGCGAGTCAGGATTCTTTAACCACTTGTCCACCGCCCGCCATCAAATGACGGCGGAAGGAAGACCCTGTTATTCTGGGCGGACGTCATATGACGTCTCGCCTTCCAAAGCCACCAGGGGCGCGCGCGTGCTCCCGCGATTGCCCAGTAACTGAGCAGGACCGTGGATCTGTGTGTGTAAACACACAAATCTACGTCCTGTCAGGGAGAGGAGACTAATGGTTAGTGATGAGCCGAACACCCCCGGGTTCGGTTCGCACCAGAACCCGCGAACGAACCGAAAGTTCGCACGAACGTTAGAACCCTATTAAATACAATGGATGCGAACGTTCGAAATCTAAAGTGCTAATTATAACGCCTATTATGCATGTTATTGTCCTAAAAAGGGTTTGGGAACCCGGGTTCTGCACCAGGGGACATGTATCAATGCAAAAAGAAGTTTTAAAAACGGCCGTTTTTCGGGAGCAGTCATTTTAATGATGCATAAAGTGAAAAAAAAAAAGTCAAATATTCCTTTAAATATCATACCTGGGGGGTGTCTAAATTATGCCTGTGAAGTGCCACGTGTTTCCCGTGTTTAGAACTGTCCCTGCACAAAATTACATTTCTAAAGGAAAAAAAGCCATTTAAAACTGCTTGCGGCTTTAATGTAATGTCTGGTCCCGGTAATATGGATGAAAATCTTTAAGAAAAATGGCATAGCTACCCCATCACACCCCCCCCCCTACCCCAGCCCATTACCAGCCCCTTTGGGTCTTGTATGGATATTAAGGGGAACCCCGCACACAAAATAAAAAAGGCCCTATATACTCTGAACAGCCGTATACAGGCGGTGCATACAAGACAGGGACTGTAGGTTTGTTCTTATGTAGAATCTGTTTGTAATTTTGAACAGGTACATTGTTTAAGTGTAGCTCCAGCCCAAAAATCTATTTTTAAGCTTTTTGGAAAACATAGGGAAGGGTTATCACCCCTGTAACATTTGTTTTGCTGTCTGTGCAGTGTGCACCTGTTCAGAACAGTTCACCTCACTTTCCGTCCTAATGACAAATGTTTTTTGAAAATTTGGGTTTTTTATTGAAACAAGAATTGGTGATAAAGCATCAGTGGAGAGGAGACACTTTTCTCTTACAGGAGAGAATTTGCCTTCCTAGGGGTAGATTTCCTCTCACTTCCTGTTGTATCCTTCCGTTTGCAAGGAGGAGTCGTTTGTAAGTTGGATGTTTGAAAGTAGGGGCCTGCCATATATACTCTGCTGAAATTTGCCCCTTACATGTTGGTGTTGCCACAACACTGTGAGCCCTCACAGTTACTCTTGGTGGGCGCATGAATGGGCCCTGCTGTGATATATTAGATCAAGAATTGTAATTGCATGCCCCTGTTGAACAGGGGCTGAAAAATTGGGCCTTTGGTGGTGGTGGTGGTGGTGGTGTTGACACAACACTGTAAGGCCTCACAGTTACTCTTGGTGGACGCAGGAATGGGCCCTGCTGTGAATTATTAGATCAAGAATTGTAATTACATGCCCCTGTTAAACAGGGGCAGAAAAATTGGGCCTTAGGCACTGGTGCCACAACACTGCAACCCCTCACAGATACTGTACTTGCAGCACAGCAATGAGCCCTGTTGCAAAGTATTGCATCAAAAATTGTAATTACACGCCCCTGTTAAACAGGGGCTGAAAAATTGGGCCTTAGGCACTGGTGCTGGTGCCACGACACTGCAACCTCTCCCAGATACTCTAGTTGGAGTGCAGGAATGAGCCCTGCTGCAAAGCATTGCATAAAAAATTGTAATAACACGCCCCTGTTAAACAGGGGCTGAAAATTGGGCCTTAGCCACTGGTGCTGGTGCCACGACACTGCAACCTCTCCCAGATACTCTAGTTGGAGTGCAGGAATGAGCCCTGCTGCAAAGCATTGCATAAAAAATTGTAATTACATGCCCCTGTTAAACAGGGGCTGAAAAATTGGGCCTTAGCCACTGGTGGCGGCACCCAGAAACAAAAATGTTCTTCCAAGCTATCATCATCAATCGGATCTTAGAGGAGGTGGAGGAGGAGGATAGTCAGTCAACATAACAGGACAGTCTCTCAGCATCAGCATCAGTCTTGAAGGGATGTAACATTTGAAAATAAATTAGTCTGTTATATCAGCTTCAGGTGTTTGGTAGCTGGTGGTGATCCAAGACTGGTTCATCTTTATGAAGGTCAGTCGATCAACTGAGTCGGTGGACAGGCGCACCCTGTGATCCGTGACAAATCCTCCAGCAGCACTGAATGTGCGTTCTGAAAGAACGCTGGATGCAGGACAGGCCAGTAGCTCAATTGCATACTGTGCAAGCTCTGGCCAGTGATCCATCCTCAAGACCCAGTAAGCCAGAGGATTTTCGGTGGGGAAGGTGTCCAAGTCTGACCTTGCCCCTAGGTATTCCTGCACCATGTATATCAGACGCTGGTGATGGTTGCTGGAACCGATCATACCTTGTGGCTGCGGACTAAAGAATTGTCTGAACGCATCGGTCAGACGGCCACCTTCCCCACCGCTTCTTCTTTGACTGACCGAAGCCTCAGCAACTCGTTGTCCAGGACCAGGAGTTTGTAACCTCCCAGTCTCTGGGAACATGTTGCACAGACCTTTCTGCAAGGCCTCCCGGAGTTGTCTCATCCTCTGCTCCCTCTGCGACGGTAAGATAAGGTCCGCAACCTTACCCTTGTACCGTGGATCAAGGAGAGTGGCCAGCCAGTAATGGTCCCTCTCCTTGATCCGAAGAATACGAGGATCCTTCCGCAGACTTTACAGGATCAGGGAGGCCATGCAGCGTAGGTTAGCTGAGGCATTCGGTCCGGAGTCCTCTGGGTCACTAAGGACGACATGATCCGCAGCCACCTCCTCCCAGCCACATACAAGTCCACGGGTTTTTTGGGACTGTAAATCATCCCTAAAAGACTGCTGGTGATGATGCTGAGTGCCAGGCTCCACCTCCATGCTGACACAATCCTCCTCCTCCTCCTCCTCCTCTTCCTGTGCGATGGGTGGGACAGAAGGAACACTGTCTGGGTAAAGGGGGCCTTGAGAGGCAAGGAAGTCCTCCTCTTCCTGCCTCTGTTCTGCCTCAAGTGCCCTGTCCATTATTCCACGCAGCGTGTGCTCCAACAGGTGGACAAGAGGTACAGTGTCACTGATGCATGCACTGTCACTGCTCACCATCCTCATGGCCTCCTCAAATGGTGCCAGGACAGTGCATGCATCCCTGATCATGCCCCACTGGCGTGGTGAAAAAAAAACGAGCTCCCCTGACCCTGTCCTGGTGCCGTAGTCGCACAGGTACTCATTGATGGCCCTCTGCTGCGTGTGCAGCCGCTGCAGCATGGCCAACGTTGAGTTCCACCTGGTGGGCATGTCACATATAAGGCGGTTCTTGGGCAGGTTCAACTCCTTTTGCAGCTCAGCCAGGCGAGCACTGGCATTATAAGATCTGCGGAAATGCACACAGACTTTCCTGGCCTGCCTCAGGACATCCTGTAAGCCCGGGTACCTGCCCAAGAACCGCTGCACCACCAGGTTAAGGATGTGAGCCACACAGGGCACATGGGTCAGTTGTCCATGTCAGAGGGCGGAGAGGAGGTTGGTGCAGTGCCGGCCCAAGACATTGTGCTGCCTGGTACCAAGAATGAAATGCTGCCCCCCCCCCCCAAATAAAATAAAAAATCACGCACACCGAAATGCCCCCACATCCATTATTTGATATGATAAATAAAGAGGAACTGTCATGGCTCTATACATGTAAAGGAGTATATAGAGGACCTGTCATGGCTCTATAAAATGGACCTGTTATGGCTCTATTCATGTATAGGAGTATAAAGAGGACCATCATGGCATTATGCGTGTATATAGAAGTATAATGAGGACCTGTCATGGCACTATACATGTATGTAGGAGTATAAAAAGGACCTGTCATGGCTCTATACATGTATGTAGGAGTATAAAGAGGACCTGTCATGGCGCTATACATCTATGTAGAAGTATAAAGAGGACCTGTCATGGCTCTATACATGTATGTAGGAGTATAAAGAGGACCTGTCATGGCTCTATACATCTATGTAGGAGTATAAAGAGGACCTGTCATGGCTCTATACATCTATGTAGAAGTATAAAGAGGACCTGTCATGGCTCTATACATGTATGTAGGAGTATAAAGAGGACCTGTCATGGCTCTATACATGTATGTAGGAGTATAAAAAGGACCTGTCATGGCTCTATACATGTATATAGGAGTATAAAAGGACCTGTGCCTGGCCGGCGGCCGCAATGTCAGCCGTCCACCCACGATCGGTCCACAGAGAGCCAGAACGGGGAACTGTCAATGTAAATAGACAGATCCCCATTCTGACAGGGGAGGAGAGACAGATCTGCTGTTCCTAGTGATTAGGAACAGAGATTTCTCTCCTCCTCCAGTCATTCCCATCCCCCCCCACTGTTAGAAACACCTCCCAGGAAACACATTTAACCCCTTCCCTAACAGTGACATTTACACAGTAATCAGTGCATTTTTATAGCACAGATCGCTGTATAGATGTCAATGGTCCCAAAAATGTGTCAAAAGTGTCCGACCTGTCCACCGCAATGTCGCAGTCTCGCAAAAAAAAAATCTCAGATCACTACCATTACTAGTAAAAAAATAATAATAATAAAAATGCTTCAAGTGCATTATTTCTATTATTACATTGTTATATAAAATAAAATAGTTCAACTCACCATTATTGCAGAATCAGTGGGAGCCCCGAGCGTGTCACTTGCCAACGTCACCTGCCTTCAGATGCACATTGTCACCTGCCACACATTGCGGATTGTCACTTGCCACGATGTCACCTGCTACACGTAGCTGATTGTCACTTGCCACGTCACCTGCCACATGTAGCAGATTGTCACGTGCCACCTGTCACACATTGCGGATTGCCACTTGCCATGATGTCACCTGCCACACGTTGCAGATTGTCACTTGCCACGTCACCTACCACACGTAGGGGATTGTCACTTGCCACAACGCCACCTGCCACACATTGCGGATTTTCACTTGCCACGACGTCACATGCCACATGTTGCAGATTGTCACTTGCCACGTCACCTGCTACACGTAGCGGATTGTCACTTGCCACGTCACCTGCCACACATTGCGGATTGTCACTTGCCACAATGTCACCTGCCACACATAGCGGATTGTCACTTGCCACGTCATCTGCCACACATTGCAGATTGTCACTTGCCATGACGTCACCTGCCACACATAACGGATTGCCACTTGCTGTGTCCCAGAGTAAAGGAGGGCAGCAGAGAGATAATGTAATCTCTCTGCTGCCCACACAGTGGGGGCCGAACTGCAGCGATGCAGGGCGGGCAGTGAGAGATGATGTCATCTCTCTGCTCCCCCGCCCGCTGATTGGCCAGCAAGCCCGCTCACCTGCTGACTGTCACGCCCGCTGACTGTTCCCCTGTTCTGCCCGCACGCTCCTTTTACCTGGGCCCGACGCCCAGGTGAATTGAGCGTGCGGGCAGAACAGGTGGAGCGGAGCAGGCTGGCTGGCAGGCGGGCGTCAATTTGCCTCACAGTGAAGCGCGGAGCGGGCGGAACGAGTTGGCGACAATTTGCCTCACAGTGCAGCGGGGAGTGAAGCGGGCAGAACGGGCTGGCAGGCGGAACGGGCTGGCCAGTGGCAATTTGCCTCACAGTGCAGGCAGGGCCGGTGCTAGGCAATTTGGCGCCCTAGGCAAGACCAGCTATGTGCGCCCCCCCCCCAAAAAAAAAATGTCCCTGCGTCCATCATATGTGATGTGCACCAGTAAATTAAGGGGGTGGGGTGGTAGGAAGCTGGCAGGGGGGGATGAAGATTACAGGGGGTGGTAGGAATATGACAGGGGTGGGTGGGTGGTAGGAAGCTGACAGGGAGGATGAAGATTACAGGGGGTGGTAGGAAGATGACAGGGAGGATGGAGATGACAGGGGTGGGTGGTAGGAAGCTTACAGGGAGGATGGAGATGACAGGGGTGGGTGGTAGGAAGCTGACAGGGGGGATGGAGATGACAGGGGTGGGTGGTAGGAAGCTGACAGGGAGGATGGAGATGACAGGGAATATGGAGATGACAGGGGTGGGTGGTAGGAAGCTGACAGGGAGGATGGAGATGACAGGGGTGGGTGGTAGGAAGCTGACAGGGAGGATGGAGATGACAGGGGTGGGTGGTAGGAAGCTGACAGGGAGGATGGAGATGACAGGGGTGGGTGGTAGGAAGCTGATAGGGAGGATGAAGACGACAGGGGTGGGTGGTAGGAAGCTGACAGGGAGGATGGAGATGACAGGGGCGGGTGGTAGGAAGCTGACAGGGAGGATGGAGATGACAGGAGTGGGTGGTAGGAAGCTGACAGGGAGGATGAAGATGACAGGGGTGGGTGGTAGGAAGCTGACAGGGAGGATGGAGATGACAGGAGTGGGTGGTAGGAAGCTGACAGGGAGGATGGAGATGACAGGAGTGGGTGGTAGGAAGCTGACAGGGAGGATGGAGATGACAGGGGTGGGTGGTAGGAAGCTGATAGGGAGGATGAAGACGACAGGGGTGGGTGGTAGGAAGCTGACAGGGAGGATGGAGATGACAGGGGCGGGTGGTAGGAAGCTGACAAAGAGGATAGAGATGACAGGGGTGGGTGGTAGGAAGCTGACAGGGAGGATGAAGATGACAGGGGTGGGTGGTAGGAAGCTGACAGGGAGGATAGAGATGACAGGGGTGGGTGGTAGGAAGCTGACAGGGAGGATGAAGATGACAGGGGTGGGTGGTAGGAAGATGACAGGGAGGATGGAGATGACAGGGAATATGGAGATGACAGGGAATATGGAGATGACAGGGGTGGGTGGTAGGAAGCTGATAGGGAGGATGAAGACGACAGGGGTGGGTGGTAGGAAGCTGACAGGGAGGATGGAGATGACAGGGGCGGGTGGTAGGAAGCTGACAAAGAGGATGGAGATGACAGGGGTGGGTGGTAGGAAGCTGACAAAGAGGATGGAGATGACAGGGGTGGGTGGTAGGAAGCTGACAGGGAGGATGGAGATGACAGGAGTGGGTGGTAGGAAGCTGACAGGGAGGATGAAGATGACAGGGGTGGGTGGTAGGAAGCTGACAGGGAGGATAGAGATGACAGGGGTGGGTGGTAGGAAGCTGACAGGGAGGATGAAGATGACAGGGGTGGGTGGTAGGAAGATGACAGGGAGGATGGAGATGACAGGGAATATGGAGATGACAGGGAATATGGAGATGACAGGGGTGGGTGGTAGGAAGCTGATAGGGAGGATGAAGACGACAGGGGTGGGTGGTAGGAAGCTGACAGGGAGGATGGAGATGACAGGGGCGGGTGGTAGGAAGCTGACAAAGAGGATGGAGATGACAGGGGTGGGTGGTAGGAAGCTGACAAAGAGGATGGAGATGACAGGGGTGGGTGGTAGGAAGCTGACAGGGAGGATGGAGATGACAGGAGTGGGTGGTAGGAAGCTGACAGGGAGGATGAAGATGACAGGGGTGGGTGGTAGGAAGCTGACAGGGAGGATGGAGATGACAGGAGTGGGTGGTAGGAAGCTGACAGGGAGGATGGAGACGACAGGGGTGGGTGGTAGGAAGCTGACAGGGAGGATGGAGATGACAGGGGCGGGTGGTAGGAAGCTGACAGGGAGGATGGAGATGACAGGAGTGGGTGGTAGGAAGCTGACAGGGAGGATGGAGATGACAGGGGCGGGTGGTAGGAAGCTGACAAAGAGGATAGAGATGACAGGGGTGGGTGGTAGGAAGCTGACAGGGAGGATGGAGATGACAGGAGTGGGTGGTAGGAAGCTGACAGGGAGGATGAAGATGACAGGGGTGGGTGGTAGGAAGATGACAGGGAGGATGGAGATGACAGGGAATATGGAGATGACAGGGAATATGGAGATGACAGGGGTGGGTGGTAGGAAGATGACAGGGAGGATGGAGATGACAGGGGGTGATAAAATGTAAGACAGGCCTCAGAGGTAGGGTGGTGGGATCATGCCAGGAACAGGGGGATGACGAGGAGCATGATGATGACAGGAGACAGTAGATGGCATCATAGCATTAGGGCTGTGTGTGAGGTCATCACGGGCGGCTGGTAGCAGGGATGTTCGGGCTCCCTCGTTCAGGGAGTGACGTCACTGGATGCTGTCAGTGTCGGGCAGCGGACCGTCATTCACAGTACCTACGTCTTCCACACTACGGCCGTCCATCCTGGAGAGGAATTCAAGGAGCTGCTCAGCAGCGGCGGCGGCGGCAGCCATTATCCGCGCTCTGCACATGGTACTTGGTAGGAGATTCGCAGAGCGCGGGAGAAGGGGAGGAGCCGGGGGAGGGGAGCACATTGATCCACCTACTGACCCAACAACTGTTGGATGATCGAGGCTGCGTCAAGCTCCCAGTGCCTCTTCCTCCACAGGACTGCGCGGCGGCAAGGACTACTACTGTCACACATTGAGATAGGGAACCAGTGGCCATGGCTGCGCCCTAGGCGGCTGCCTAGTGGTACCGCCAGCCCTGAGTGCAGGGGGAGTGGAGTGGGCGGAACTGGATAGTGGCAACTTGCCGCTCCCCTGAATGTGCCGCCTGGTACAATGGTACCACCGGGTCCCATGGTAGGGCCGGCCCTGGGTTGGTGCCATTGTTGCAAACCACCATTCCTGGCTTAAGCTGGCGTGGCGTCAACCACCTCTCGGCCTGCCCCTGCAGAGCAGACAGAACCTCTGCCCCAGTGTGGCTCCTGTCCCCCAAACACACCAGCGCAAGCACGGCATGGCATCTTTTTGCCTGCGTACTTGCGTAGCCCCTTGAACGCCTACGGAGCACCGTTGGTTCCGAGGACAAAGCACAGGAAGAGGCCATGGAGGAAGAAGAAGAGGAGGGAGTGGAGGAGAGAGGTGTGTCACAACCAGTAGTAGCATTTTGGAGGCGTGGCGGCGGAACAACCTCCAACACTACTGCACCTTGTCCTGCATCCTTTCCAGCTGCCAAAAGAGTGACCCAATGGGCCGTGAAAGAAAGGTAACGTCCCTGTCCATGCCTGCTGGACCATGAGTCAGCGGTAATATGCACCTTACCGCTGACCGCCCTGCCCAGCGAGGCCAAGACATTGCCTTCCACATGCCGGTAGAGAGCCGGAATCGCCTTCCGTGAGAAAAAGTGGCGTTTGGGAACCTGCCACTGAGGAACCGCACATTGCACAAACTCACGGAAGGGGGCCGAGTCTACCAACTGAAAAGGCAGCAGTTGAAGCGCTAGCAATTTAGCCAAGCTAGCATTCAACCGCTGGGCATGTGGATGGCTGGGAGTGAACTTCTTTTGACGGTCCAGCAGCTGGGGCAGGGAAATTTGCCTGCTAGAATCGGACGTCGGTGTACTGCTAGCAGAGTGCCCGCAAGTACTTGGCTGTGACACACCTAATTCTACACCTTCATTCCTCTCAGTGCAGGTTTCAGAGAGGACTGAAGGTATAGTGGGGTTGGAGATCCCAGCTGATGCAGTGCAAGGAGAGGTCCGCTTTGTTCTTTGGTGTGGGTCTTTAAGGTAGGCTTGCCAACGAGCTGCATGGCAGGTCAACATATGTCTGGTCAAGCATGTGGTGCCCAAGCGGGTGATGTTTTGGCCACGCGATATACGCTTGAGACATATGTTGCAAACAGCAGCTGTGCGATCTGATGCGCTCGACTCAAAAAAGGCCCACACCAAAGAACTTTTTGAATAACGGGCAGAGATAGCGCCCTGCACAGGCGGAGCTCTGTGGTGTGATTCCGTCGGTGTGCTGCCCTTACGCTGGCCCCCCGAGGGCATCCTGCCTCATTGGAGATGTGCCTTCTCCTCATCCTCCTCCTCCTCCACCTCTCTCCTAATAGGCACCCACGTGGAGTTAGTGACCTCATCACCCCCTCCCTCCTCATCACTGGAGCCAATCTGGCAGTATGCTGCAGCTGCTGGAACATGACTGCCAGATTGGTGTCCTTCTTGAGCATCCCCTCTCTCTGCTCTCACGCTACTGCCTTCCTCTAGCTGGGTATCATCATCAGACCCTTCGGAACGCTGGGCATCCTCCTGGAGCATGTACCCAACACTGTGCTCAAACAGTTCGGGGGACTCCTCAGGAGGACATGGTTGGTCTAGGGAAGGAGTGACTGATGATGACATTGATACCAGGGAAGAGGACGCTTTGGCAGCTGCTTTGCCAGTACCCTGAGCCTGGGTGAGAGAGGATGAGGAGGATGAGGAGGGCTTGGTCATCCACTCTACCAAGTCTTCGGCATGATGCAGCTCAACACGTCCAGCTGCCGAAAAGGACAAGCGTGTCCCATGGCCACGTGCT
This sequence comes from Rana muscosa, assembly GCA_029206835.1. Taxonomy (NCBI): domain Eukaryota; kingdom Metazoa; phylum Chordata; class Amphibia; order Anura; family Ranidae; genus Rana; species Rana muscosa. Next base: position 476,489,713 of record CM055118.1, read on the forward strand.
GATGGCGATGCACCGCGTCCACGACCAGCACTGTTGTCTCTAGACACAGAGCCTGCTTGCCCTCTTTTATTGGCTCCTGACTGTCTGCCTCTCCTTGTTTGCCTTCCAGACATTCTAATGGCCTGCAGGGAGATGGGAAAACCAGCAATAAGGCCTAGCTTCAGGAGTATATTTTGCAGGAATCACACTACGCCTGCTGTAGGTGCTGCAAATGCCTGTTGGTGTAACACACCAGGAAAACACAGCAATACGGGCTAGCTTCAGGTGTATAATGTGCAGGAGGCACACTCCGCCCGCTGTAAGTGCTGCAAATGCCTGTTGGTGTAACACACCAGGAAAACACAGCAATACGGGCTAGCTTCAGGTGTATAATGTGCAGGAGGCACACTCCGCCCACTGTAAGTGCTGCAAATGCCTGTTTGTGTAACACACCAGGAAAACGCAGCAATACGGGCTAGCTTCAGGTGTATAATGTGCAGGAGGCACACTCCGCACGCTGTAAGTGCTGCAAATGCCTGTTGGTGTAACACACCAGGAAAACACAGCAATACGGGCTAGCTTCAGGTGTATAATGTGCAGGAGGCACACTCCGCCCGCTGTAAGTGCTGCAAATGCCTGTTGGTGTAACACACCAGGAAAACGCAGCAATACGGGCTAACTTCAGGTGTATATTGTGCAGGAGGCACACTCCGCCCGCTGTAAGTGCTGCAAATGCCTGTTGGTGTAACACATCAGGAAAACACAGCAATACGGGCTAGCTTCAGGTTTATAATGTGCAGGAGGCACACTCCGCCCGCTGTAAGTGCTGCAAATGCCTGTTAGTGTAACACACCAGGAAAACACAGCAATAAGGGCAAGCTTCAGGTGTATACTGTGCAGGAGGCTTAGCAACAATGACACTGACACTGTCCCCTGCCTATCCTTCTCTCTCCCTGCACACAAGGTTTATCAAAGAATATGACACTGACACTCTCCCTGCCTATCCTTCTCTCTCCCTGCACACAAGGTTTAGTAAAGAATATGACACTGACACTGTCCCCTGCCTATCCTTCTCTCTCCCTGCACACAAGGTTTAGCAAAGAATATGACACTGACACTGTCCCCTGCCTATCCTTCTCTCTCCCTGCACACAAGGTTTAGCAAAGAATATGACACTGACACTCTCCCTGCCTATCCTTCTCTCTCCCTGCACACAAGAATAGCACAAAGAATGTCAACACTGTCCCTGCCTATCCTTCTCTTTCCCTGCGCCGGAACACACTACACAAGGCCGCCGCTCTGGCGGCCTTTTATAGTGTGGGGCTTGTGCTAAACCCCCTGAGCTATAATTGGCCACAGGCAACTTGCCTGTGGCCAATTATGGCTCTTCTAGCTGCCGGCGCTGTGATTGGCCAAGCATGCGTGGTCACAGTGCATGCTTGGCCAATCACAGCGCTGGGATTGCACTGCGATGGCGCAGTGTATTGTGGGCCGTTTGCGTCACTCGAATTTGGCGCGAACGGCCCAAATCGTTCGATGTTCGCCGAACGGTCGAACAGCCGATGTTCGAGTCGAACGTATGTTCGAGTCGAACGTATGTTCGACTCGAACACCGAGCTCATCCCTACTGATGGTGTGTCCCTTGTACATAGGGACAACCATCGGCCACCTCCCCCAGTCAGTCCCCTCCCCCCACAGTAAGAATCACTCCCAGGGAACACATTTAACCCCTTCATCGCCCTCTAGTGTTACCCCTTCCCTGCCAGTCATGTTTATACAGTAATCAATGCATTTTTATAGCACGGATCGCTGTATAAATGTGAATGGTCCCAAAAATGTGTCAAAAGTGTCCGATGTGTCCGCCGCAATATCGCAGTAATGATAAAAATCGCTGATCGCCGCCATTACTAGTAAAAAAAAATAATAAAAAAAAATGCTATAAATCTATCCCCTTTTTTGTAGCTGCTATAACTTTTGCGCAAACCAATCGGCCTAAACTGAGGAAAACATTTGTTTAAAAAATAAATAAATGGATATTTATTATAGCAAAAAGTAAAAAATATTGTGTCTTTTTCAAACTTGTCGCTCTTCTTTTGTTTATAGCGCCAGAAATAAAAACCGCAGAGGTGATCAAATACCGCCAACAAAGCTCTATTTGTGGGGAAAAAATGATAAAAATGTCATTTGGGTACAGTGTAGCATGACCGCGCAATTGTCATTCAAAGTGTGACAGTGCTGAAAGCTGAAAATGGCTTGGGCAGGAAGGGGGTGAAAGTGCCCTGTAGTTAAAAAAAAAAAAATAGCTCGTATTGCGAAACGCTCGTAAACCACGTTACTCGCAATCCAAGGTTCCACTGTACATCGAAACTATGATAATAAACAGGAGGAAGTGGCTTACAGGTGGGCATAAGCACTTGTACACAATTACATTCCTGAATAGTATTAATAATAACAAAATTAACAACAATAAAAAAACAATATTATAATAATATAATATAACAATATAAAATAACAAAGAATTAAAATGTCTATAGCAGCCAATCAAAAGCTTCTTGTTTGTTTCTGACCTTCACTATAAAGTTAAATGATTCCATGGGTTTGTATTGTAGATTAGATCCACAGGGGTGATTTACTAAAGATAAATAGGCTGGTCACTTTGCAAGTGAAGTTGCACTTTGCACGGGAAGGTTCCCCAGAGCTTAGTGAACGCGGTGAAATTTCACTTTGCAAAGAATACCCAATTACGTGTAAGAAAATAAATAAGCTAAAAACATGTTATACTTACACATGGGCGTCCGCTGAAATGTTTTCGGGGGGGGGGGGGGGCGCTTCAGCAGTGGCGATACAGTCACATTTTACCCTTTCTTCGACCGCTAGTGGGGGTTAAAAGCGACCCCCCCCCCACGGTAAAATGTAAAAACACCCCACTGTGCCCCCTGCATCTTTAAATATCTCTTTGTCACTACTGTGTACCCCCTCTCCACAACTGCACCTCTGGACCCCTTTACATTACACAGCACCCCACAGCTCTGGACCCCTTTACATTACACAGCACCCTGCATCACTGACCCCCTTTACATTACACAGCACCCTGCATCACTGCACCCCTTTACATTACACAAAACCCTGCATCACTGGACCCCTTTACATTACACAGCACCCTGCACCCCTTTACATTACACAGCAGCACCCTGCACCTCTGGACACTACACACACTACACTCTGACCACTACACTACTCACTGACCATATGTATGACGTGTCCTATGACATCATTTCTCTGCAGTCACACACACACGTGTTGTAGGACATCTCCTCCTCTCTATACCGCACACACAGCCTGGCTCTCCTTCCTTCTCACCTTCAGCAGGTCCAGTGGGGCTGGAAGTGGGTGTAAGGACGGCGGAGGGTGTAGAACACTGCCAATTTGGCCAACACCTTCTCGATTCCAAGGGGGGGCAAACGACCCCCCTTGCCCTATGGAGCGGACGCCCATGTACTTACATGCTCCGTGTAATGGTTTTGCACAGCCCTGATCCTCTTCTTCTTGGGTCCCCCGCTGCTGTCTCGGCCAATGATGAGAGGCAGTCCCGGGACAGCAGAGGCTCTTGTGCACATCGCTGGATAAAGAGGAGGCTCAGGTAAGTATTAGTGGGGGCTGTGGGGGGAGCAGCACATAGGTTTTTTACTTTCCTGCATAAAATACATGAAGGTAAAAAACCTTCAGCCTTTACAACCACTTTAAAGCAAGGTTCCGCTGAAAAAAATAAATCGTTGCGGATTCGCTGGAAGAGAGAGCAAATACCTGGATTAGACAGGTATCTGCTCCCTCCTCCCCCCTGAAAGGTGCCAAATGTGACACCGGAGGGGGAAGGAATCCAAAAAGCGGACGTTCCATTTTTGGGTGGAACTCCGCTTTACACACGATTGGAAGATGGAAGTCAGCAGAGCTTCACCTCATTCACCAAACTCTGGGGAAAATCCCCATGCACAGTGCAAATTTGCTTGCAAATCACAACTTCCCTTGCAAAATGAACAGTCCTAATTGCCTTTAGTAACTTAAGCCCTTTGATTCCTGTCAAGGGAGACAGAATTTTCAAGGCCAAAGAGTGTTTTGAATGAGTCCAGAAAGAACCAACTGAAATTGGAATTGATTTTTTAAAGGGCACTAAACAATATCCTCATTCTCCAAAAATAATCCATACACATCCACTACTTAAAACGGTTGTAAACCGTTGAATGTGTTTTGTTTTCCTTGTACCCTGCAACGTAATGTTATATAATGTGCTGCCTTTGTCTTGCAGGGTTTTTTTTTTTTGGGGGGGGGGGGGGTTTACAACCACTTTAATGACCCTGTAATCTATTATTCATGAAAGTGGTAGTTACTGTGTTTTTCTGCCTTCTTGTAATGTCCTCTGTGAACTCCCAAAACCTATCCTTTTCCCCCTCACTTCCTGTTTGGAACGAGCAGTGCACATTAGTTGAGGTCATTCTATAGTCCATCTTGGGAGGGAGCAAGAGAGGATGACTACATTCCTACATATCGTGGGCCATTGGAGAATGAATGTAGCCACCCTCTAACAGGACACCAGATCACAGATTCGGAGATCTGGTGGACGCCAAGAGCAATAGATGGACGTTTCGAGTTGGAAATACATACTCAAATAGATTTATTTATTTTAAACCAGAGATTAGTTTCACATTCAGACATAGTGCTCCAGCATTATCAGTAGCATGCGTTTTACTTTAAATTGTGTTCCATTTTTCCAGATCCAGCCGGCACTGTTCAGTCACATTCCATCTGCTCATTATCCTGTATTACTGTCAGTGGAAACCCATATGTGGATCATGTCTGATGTGCTTCTGCACAATGTTCTTGGAAAAATGTCGATCAACAACATCACAAGTGCATGTTCAGTGTATTACAGATACAGCCGAAGTGCAATCCATTTTTTTATTGAAGTGCTTGACAACATGCCTTGTCATGCCTTACTCCTGAGTCCTGTACCTATCTATTGTCAAAATGTAAAATCATATATTCATTTCTACATTGTATTTCAATTAGCTTACTCCTAGTAATCTGAATGATCCTGAAGTTTGTAAACTTACTTTGTGAAGATCCCCACCAGGTCAGGATCCAGCCTATCTGATCTGGGGGTGCAGTAACAAAAGCCAGGGGGCATAATGTCAACACTAGTATGTATTAGGATGTCATTAGATCAGAGTGATTAAACAGAACCTGTGCCCCCTTATATCAGATGTGTCCCCATCAGAGTGCCCCCTTACATCCAGGTCCCCATCAGAGTGCACCCTTATATCAGAGTCTCAATGAGAGTGCCCCCTTACATCAAATGTCCCCATCAGAGTGCCCCCTTACATTCAGGTGCCCATCAGAGTATCCCCTTATATCCAGGTCCCCATCAGAGTGCCCCCTTAAATCACATGCCCCCATCAGAGTACTCCCTTATATCAGGGTCCTCATCAGAGTAACCCCTTACATCAGGGTCCTGTTCAGAGTATCTCCTTACAACCACTGCCCCAATCAGAGTGCCCCAAAACATCAGATGTCCCAATCAGAGTGCCCTCTTACATCAGGTGTCCCAATTAGAGCACCCCCTTACATCAGGTGTCCCAATCAGAGCGCCCCCTTACATCAGATGTCCCAATCAGAGTGCCCTCTTACATCAGTTGTCCAATCAGAGCACCCCCTTACATCAGGTGTCCCAATCAGAGCACCCCCCTACATCAGGTGTCCCAATCAGAGCGCCCCCTTACATCAGATGTCCCAATCAGAGTGCCCTCTTACATCAGTTGTCCAATCAGAGCACCCCCTTACATCAGTTGTCCAATCAGAGCACCCCCTTACATCAGGTGTCCCAATCAGAGCACCCTCTTACATCAGGTGTCCCAATCAGAGCACCCTCTTACATCAGGTGTCCCAATCAGAGCACCCTCTTACATCAGGTGTCCCAATCAGAGCACCCTCTTACATCAGGTGTCACAATTAGAGCACCCTCTTACATCAGGTGTCACAATCAGAGCACCCCCTTACATCAGGTGTCCCAATCAGAGCACCCCCTTACATCAGGTGTCCCAATCAGAGCACCCCCTTACATCAGGTGTCCCAATCAGAGCACCCCCTTACATCAGGTGTCCCAATCAGAGCACCCTCTTACATCAGGTGTCCCAATCAGAGCACCCTCTTCCATCAGGTGTCACAATCAGAGCCCCCCCTACATCAGGTGTCCCTATCAGAGCACCCTCTTACATCAGGTGTCACAATCAGAGCACCCCCTTACATAAAGTGTCCCAATCAGAGCTCCCCCTTACATCAGGTGTCCCAATCAGAGCTCCCCCTTACATCAGGTGTCCCAATCAGAGCACCCCCTTACATCAGTTGTCCAATCAGAGCACCCCCTTACATCAGGTGCCCAAATCAGAGCTCCCCCTTACATCAGTTGTCCAATCAGAGCACCCCCTTACATCAGGTGCCCCAATCAGAGCACCCCCTTACATCAGGTGTACTAATCAGAGCACCCATAATAGCAGCCTATAATAGCAGCCTATAATAAGGCTTACCTATAGGTAGTGTAAATATCTCCTAAATGTGCGCTGTTTAGGAGATATTTGATGTACATGCAGCCAGTGACATTACTGGTACATGCGCTCTGAAGGAACGGCCATCTGTGCCATTCCTATAGACTAGAGCCCTGTGCTGTGAACGGCGGCTCCCACGTGTGGGAGTGACATCATCACGACTCCGGCCAGTCACAGAGCCGGAGTCCGTGGACCCGGAAACAAGAAGGGTGAAGATGGAAGCGGCCTCCAGCTCTGACATCTCGGCGCAGGAGGGCTTTGTTTTAAAAAATTAACATAATGTGCTAGTATGTGATGCATACTAGCACATTATGGCTTTATCTTAAAAAAAAAAAAAAGTCCAGCGGCTTACAACCGCTTTAAGGTCTCTGTTGTAAGGGGCATTCTGATGAGTACTTTCATGTAAGGAGGATTCTGATTGGAACCCTGATGTAAGGAGGGATTCTGATGTGGACGTTGATGTAGGGGGGACTCTGATGGGGACCCTGATGTAAGGGAGACTTTGATGGGAATCTTGACGTAAGGGGGACCCTGATGAGGACTCTGATGTAAAGGGGATTCTGATAGGTATGCTGATGTAAGGGGGGGGGGTCTCTGATTTTGACCTTGATTTAAAGGGGGCCATGACAAAGGTACAGACTGAATGAATTTTTTGTTCGTTTTAAAAGTGGCTCAAGTGTATAACAGTTTTGCAGTGTTAATTTTGCCGACTAAAGTGTTTTCGTCGACTTAATTAACACTGGTACTGGAGATTTTAGTCAACTAAAATATGACCAAAATTCAAACAATTCAGATGACTAAAATACGATTAAAACTAAAATGGCATTTTAGTCAAAGGAGTATGACTAAAACAAAATCGAAATTTGATGTTAAAATTAACACTGTCCTTTTCGGGAACACAATTCCATCCCCAGCCTATAATAATAGCACATCAAGTTTAACCTCCCTGGCGGTAATCCCGAGTGCGGCTCGGGGTGAAATTTAAGTACCATTAGCGGTAACCAAGAGCCACACTCAGGATTGCATCTCAGGATCCTGGTGCAGTGTACTTACCTTGTCCCCAGGATCTGATGCCTCTGTGTGCCAGGCTCTGTTCCTTGCGAGCGTCACGACACACGGGGGCGGAGCCGGGCGGCAAATTCAAAAAGTACACAAAACATAACACTGTACACTGTAATCTTACTGTATGAAATAATTTCCCCTCTCTTTTGTCCCTAGTGGTCTTTCCAGTGTCCTGCATGCACTTTTATATTATATATTCTGTTTTTTCTGCCTGGAAACTTGAGATTGTCCATAGCAACCAAAAAGTGTCCCTTTACATCAAAAGTGGTTTTAGACCAGATAGAAAACAGCGATAATAAATTACAATCACTTGCAGAATTGAGCGATAGTAAATCGTGGGCAAATTCATTTTTTTATTATTATATTATTATTTTTTATACCTTTTTATAGTTATTTATTATATTATAATTTATGATTTTGTGTTTCAAAACTTTATCATACCCAGGACGTCTACTAGACTCTGGTTTGGACAGATTTAAGTTTATTACTAAGAATTACAGGCCTACAATATAAAACGCCTAATTTCTATGCAAAACAACGTACCGCTTTGAGACGCAAAAATCGGACATAATCATACCGCCAGGGTGGCTAAACATGTATTGCCCTACCACATAAAAATAAGTAGGGAGCATCTATTAAACTGCTGAAAGGAAAAAAATAAAAGAAAACGGCTTTTCTTGTTTTGTTTTATTTTATTTTATTTTATTTAATGCTGGTAATATATTCAGGTAATATGTGCAATGGCATTACAGCCAATAGAGTTAAGGCCCAATGCACACGAGACGCTGGTGCAAACTCTGCTGAACGCATGTTTTTAAAGGCTGAAACCGGCGTTTAGAAACACCAATTTTCCCCTGATTTTAGCGGCGTTTTACCGCATTTGCGTCTATAAGCGTTTAGTTAAGTAACATCATAAGACCCTCCCTAAGCTCAAAAAAATGTATTATTTAACCATTTCAGCCATTTTGTGAGACCAGAGTGAGTAGCAGCAGCTGAGAGAGCAGCAGTGTACTTGTATTTACTTACCACATCACCTGCCACAAGCTGTGGAATGTCCACTTGCCACGTCACCTGCCACGTCACCTGGCCATGTCACCTGCCACAAGTTGTAAATTGTCCACTTGCCACGTCACCTACCACGTCCACTGGCTACGTCACCTGCCACAAGTTGTGGATTGTCCACTGGCCACATCACCTGGCCACGTCACCTGCCATGTCACCTGTCCACGTCACCTGCCACATGTTGTGGATTGTCCACTTGCTACGTCACCTGGCCACATCACCTGCCACAAGTTGTGGATTGTCCACTTGCCACGTCACCTGGCCACGTCACCTGCCACAAGTTGCTGATTGTCCACTGGTCACGTCACCTGCCACGTCACCTGGCCACATCACCTGCCACAAGTTGCTGATTGTCACCTGGCCACGTCACCTGGCCACGTCACCTGCCACAAGTTGTGGATTGTCCACTTGCCACGTCACCTGCCACAAGTTGTGGATTGTCCACTTGCCACGTCACCTGCCACAAGTTGTGGATTGTCCACTTGCCACGTCACCTGGCCACATCACCTGCCACCTCACCTGGCCACGTCACCTGCCACAAGTTGTGGATTGTCCACTTGTCATCTCCCCTTGGCCACGTCACCTGGCCACATCACCTGCAACAAATTGTGGATTGTCCACTTGCCATGTTACCTGGCCACATCACCTGCCATGTCACCTGGCCATGTCACCTGACACAAGTTGTGGAATGTCCACCTGCCTCAAGTTGTGGATTGTCCACAATGCAATGCAAGCAATTACAGTTTTTTCCATATTTTTTTAATGGTTTTTCATCATTTACCATCATTTTTGAGATTTCTAATGTAAAAAAATAGGTCACCTTTAAAAAGCTTATAAACGAAATTGTGGCAAAACACCGGTACCGCGTTTAGCCGCGTTTTGCGTCTGAAACTTGGAAATTTTTGCGTCTGAACCCATTTTTTTGCTTTCAGAAAAACGAGGTTAAACGCAACTGCATATAAATGGCAATAAACGAGACAGTGTACATGGTCACATAGGATAACATTGAATGAGTTTTAGGGGCAGTTGAAAAAAGTGTCCAACTGCCTCTGAACGCGCGTTTACCAGCGTCTCGTGTGCATGGGGCCAGTTTTTTGTTTGTTTTTTCATCTTAAAGTTGCACTTCTGTTTGTCAAAAAGCAATATTTTTGTTTGTTTTTGTTTTGTTTATCTTTAAAAAAGTTTTATTTATAAAGACGTTATATATCGCAACGGCTAAATCTGTGTCTGTAGTGCATGTTCAAACCTTAAAGTGGAGCTCCACCCTAAATAGCAACTTTTGCTATTTGGAACCCTCCCCCCCTCCGGTGTCACAATTGACACCTTTCAGGGGGGAGGGGGGTGAAGATACCTGTCTAAGACAGGTATTTTCACCCACATCCGGGAGTCCTGTCTCCGGGAATCTGCGGGAGTTACGCCACTTCCCGCAGACTTCCCTTGGTGTTCTGGGAGACACTCGGCTCCCAGAACACAGGAGCACCAATCAGAACGGCGCAGCGCGACTCGCGCATGCGCCGTAGGGAACCGGGCATGAAGCCGCAGGGCTTCACTTCCTGGTTCCCTCAGCGAGGATGGCGGAGGGAGCAGCAGAGCGACGAGCGGTCGCTCGTCCTCTGCTGCGGACGTCGCTGGACTCCAGGACAGGTAAGTGTCCAAATATTAAAAGCCAGCAGCTGCTGTAGCTGTAGCTGCTGGCTTTTAATATTTTTTTTCCGGCGGAGCAACCCCTTTAAAGTGGTTGTAAAGGCAGAAGGTTTTTTTATCTTAATGTATTCTATGCAATTAAAGTGGAATTCCACCCAAAAATGGAACTTCCGCTTTTCGGAACCCTCCCCCCTCCGGTGTCAGCTAATTGCACCACTCCCGTGGGAGTCACACCCCTTCGTGTCACACACCCCCCCCCCGCTGTCTTCTGGGAAACACACTGTTCCCAGGAGAGAGTGGGACCAGTGACGGCGTGCCATGCTACTCGCGCATGCGCAGTAGGGAACCGGGCAGTGAAGCCGCAAGGCTTCACTTCCTGATTCCCTCACCGAGCATGGAGGCGGCAGCCTCCGAGGACCGAGCGATTGCTCAGCCTCGTCTGCCGACATCGCGGGCGCGCTGGACAGGTAAGTGTCCATTTTTTAAAAGTCAGCAGCTGCAGTATTTGTAGCTGCTGGCTTTTAAAAAAAAAATTCGGGTGGACCTCCGCTTTAAGATAAAAATCCTTTGTGTGTAGCAGTCCCCCTCAGTCCCCCTAATACTTACCTGAGCCCCTTCTCTCTCCAGCGATTTTTCAGCAGAGCCTTGGCTGTCCGGGACTCTCCCTCCTCATCAGCTGAGACAGAAGTGAAGCATTATTGGCTCCCGCTGCTGTCATAGTCAGTGAGCCAATACAGAGAGAAAAGGGGAGGGGCTGGGTCGCAGCTCGTTGTCGTAATGGACACAGGGAGCTGTAGCTCAGCTCGGGTGTCCCATAACAAGCTGCTTGTTGTGGGGGCACTGAACAGGAGGGAGGGGCCAGGATTGCCGAAGAGCTACCCAAGAAGAGGATCGGGGCTGCTCTGTGCAAAACCATTATTGTCCCACTGACCCCCTATACACTGCCCTACTGACCCCCTATACACTGTCCCACTGACCCCCTATACACTGTCCCACTGACCCCCTATACACTGTCCCACTGACCCCCTATACACTGCCCTACTGACCCCCTATACACTGCCCTACTGACCCCCTATACACTGTCCCACTGACCCCCTATACATTGTCCTACTGACCCCCTATACACTGTCCTACTGACCCCCTATACACTGTCCTACTGACCCCCTATACACTGTCCTACTGACCCCCTATACACTGTCCCACTGACCCCCTATACACTGTCCCACTGACCCCCTATACACTGTCCCACTGACCCCCTATACACTGTCCCACTGACCCCCTATACACTGTCCTACTGACCCCCTATACACTGTCCTACTGACCCCCTATACACTGCCCTACTGACCCCCTATACACTGCCCTACTGACCCCCTATACACTGCCCTACTGACCCCCTATACACTGCCCTACTGACCCCCTATACACTGCCCTACTGACCCCCTATACACTGCCCTACTGACCCCCTATACACTGTCCTACTGACCCCCTATACACTGTCCTACTGACCCCCTATACACTGTCCTACTGACCCCCTATACACTGCCCTACTGACCCCCTATACACTGCCCTACTGACCCCCTATACACTGCCCTACTGACCCCCTATACATTGCCCTACTGACCCCCTATACATTGCCCTAATGACCTTTCATCCTCTGCCCCCCTGACATTTTTACTGCACCCCACATCAGACAGGCTAGATCTGGCCCTGCTGTGATCCTCAAGACAAGTATGGCCAAAAAATCTTTAGCCATACTTTTCTTTTAACTATTGATCAAATTAAACTTCCTCATGTGGTCCACATTGATCGATTATTCCTATTGGGAGAGATTGATCAGAAAATAAATTGGTAATTTATCGAAGCATGTATGGGCATCATAAGAAGACGTCGCTTCCGTGTTTACATTCAGGAGACTGGCAAAAAGCCGTTTACGGCTTCATGCCAGTCTGTCACAAGGCGCCGGAAGCGGCGGATCGGGTCTCCCGGTGGGACAGGAGGCCCGGTCAGAGCGGCGGTCCCCTCCCGCTCCTCCGGTATAACAACCGAGCGGCTTTTAGCTGCATCGGTTGTTATGCCTGGATAGCCAATCTCTAAACAACGGTACCGGTACCGGGATCTTGCCTGCAGCTGCAGGCATGATCCCGGTATAACCCCCAAAAGCCGAGGCCGCATATGTGCGAACGCTCGGCGGCAAATAATATAAGGATACTTACCTGTCCGGGGATCCCGCAATGTCACCACCCCAAGCCGATTTGTCAATCGGCTTCGGGTGCAGACGCCAACATTGTAAGGGAAACCGGCAGAGAAACCTTCAGGCTTCACAGCTGGTTTCCTACTGTGCATGCGCGAGTCGCTCTACGCTTTATGAATGGTCACGCCGTCTTCCGTGACCTGTTTGTGGAAGGAGGAGGGGCCAGAAATGTTGTAGATTGCCGATCGGTGATCTTACCCAGAAGTGGGAGTGGGTACCTGTCCAAACCAGGTATCCGCTCCCCCCAAAAAATCCCACATGTGGCAGTGGAGGGTGCGAACAAGCGGAGCTTCCCCTTTTGGGTGGAGCTCTGCTTTAAATAACTCAGTTTGATCAAATCCAAAAATGAGTTTTAATTATCTCCCGCCCGCCGTATAGTAAAATGATGGCGGGCGCAATCCCCTTTTGTTCTGGGGCAATCTCATATGACGTCGCCCCAGTGTCACTGCTGTCACGCGCCCGTGCAGTGATCGCGGTTGCGCCTTGCCTAGGACACCGCGTGTGCCCGATCTCAGTAAAGAGCCGATGACGCGGCTCTTTACCCATGTGATCGGCTGTGTCCAATCACAGCCGATCACATGTAAACACGGAAGTGCCGTTTATCGGCTCTCCTCGCCTCACAATGACAGAGTGTGAGGAGAGGAGAGCCGATCAGCGGCATCTTCTTGAAGGGGAGACTGTACAGATAAGACCCATCAGTGATGCCAGTCAGTGCCCATCAGTGATGCCAGTCAGTGCAGCCTTTCAGTAGCCATCAGTGCCTGCTCATCAGTGCCGTCCATCAGTACCCATCAGTGCCGCCTATTCGTGCCACCTATCAGTGCCGCATATTAGTGTCACCTTATCAGTGCCCTTATATTCCGCCTCATCAGTGCGCATCAGTGAAGGAGAAAAATTACTTATTTACAAACTTTACTGACAGAAACTAAGAAAAACTTTTTTTTTTTTTTTGCAAAAAATAAGAAACCCCATGGTGACTAAATATCACCAAAAAAAAGCTCTATTTGTGTGAAAAAAATTATACAAATTTAATTTAGGTACAGCGCTGCATGACCGCGCAATTGTCATTCAAAGTGCGACAGCGCTGAAGCTGAATATTGGCCTGGGCAGGAAGGGGGTGAAAGTGCCCGGAATTGAAGCGGTTAAATTGTTCAGGAGGGAGGTTATGGCTATTCGATTTTTTTGCAGATCTGATCATTTTGATTAAATTGAAGATTGGATAAAAAGCAAAGCGTGTATTACAATCTATCTTCCAACTATCGATTAAATTCAACTTCCTTGTGTGTACCTATAATATAAAGCAAAATAAAACCCTTTAGATATACACATTATATATACTGTGTGTATATATATATCTATATATATATATGAAATATAAAATAAATCACTGCTTCCTGTAACTGACTGAGACTCTATTTTTCTGGACATACAGAGTAGAAGAAGATCTGATTTTCCCCCCTAACATCCAAAACTGACACCCCCCAGTCACTCTGTACAGTCACATCATGGAATATACCAAACCGGATAACTATTATTAATCGCCTACAACCAATATAACAGACCTGTCTCCTCTCTTCTAATTTAATTTAATTAAAAACAAATGGAATGTCGCACTGGAGGCACACCAGGGTTCTCTAATTCCCGCTCTTCCTTTGGTGGTCCCCCCCTGTAGGGCGGTGCGGAGTGGTACGCTCCATTGAAATGCCTGCGCTGGGCTCCGGTGCGGGGGTCAGTCGGAGGAGAGCGGAAAGGAGATCGGACCGGTCCTGCCGGAGGAGAGCGGCGCGGTCACTGCAAATGGTTCGAAAAATCCCTATCCGGAGATCTGTAAGCCTGAGCCCCGAACACCAACCTACCCTCACCCATCCAGAGATGACCGGACCTACCGCCCTGAAGATGGAAGCCAATATCCTGGTGCTGGGGGGCAGACGGAGTGGGCAAGTCAGGTGAGTGATGGCAGAGGGGCACCTACCGTCATTGTCACCCCAGAGGAAGGAGAGATCTTCTGTATGAATGTCATTGACTGACACTTTCTGCAAAAGTTACAATGTATCTAATAGTGGGCAAACACTTCAGTAATTACTAATATATTATTATTCTTTATTTATATTTTTATACACATCGATATATATATTATATTTCTATACATTTTATATATATATATATATATATATATATATATATATATATATATATATATATATATAATATTTCATAGATTTATATAAATTATGTGTGTGTGTATATATATATATATATATATATATATATATATATATATATCTCTATCTCTATGAAATCTAATAATATAAATGTACAGAAATATAATATATATTATATTTCTGTACATACATTTATTAGTGTGTGTGTGTGTATATGTATATGTGTGTATATATATATATATATACACACACACACACACACACACACACACACACACACACACACACACACACACACACTTATACATTTATTTATTTATATATATATATATATATATATATATATATATATATATATATATATACACACCTTTCTATATTATTATTATTGTACAGGATTTATACAGCGGCAGCAGTTTGCGTAGTGCTTTACAGAGACATTTGTATTTCTTTCCCAAACGATCTCTCCTTATAGGAATAATCATTCCATTTCGATCAATAATTCGGATACCATTTTAAATTATTGATCACACCTTTGTTACCATTATGTACCCTTACAAACTTAAAAAAATGATTGCATTTGTTAACAAAGTATCTCAGTGCTGCCAATCAATGCAAAACAATACCTTTTTCACCCTAGACATTCGATTCATAGTGGCCAACGCACGTTGACAAATGATTTTTATTTTCTGATTGATCGCTCTCAGTAGGAATAATCTACGGATCTAAGACACACAGGGGAGTGGATTTTGATTGATCTGATACAATCATAGGTTGATGATCACGTCTCAGTTTCCACCAGTAATCTCATCTGATCAATCCAAATGTTATCATATTCAGGAATAAAGTATTTCAGTGGTGCCGAAGCCAAACAATCAATTTTCCACCCTGTGGTGGCTATGTACACCATGGAGTGTTTATGATCAATAAATGATCAATTTCTTCTCCAATCACTCTCTTCTGATAGGAATAATCAATCGATGTGAAATACATGGGGGGGGGGGGATTTGGAAGTTGGTCAATAGTTAGGATAGCATATTAAATTATCGGTCCCATCTCTGTTTCCACCATGTCATTTCATAATCTGCTTCATCCAAATACGATCGTATTCATGAACAAAGTATCTCAGTGCTGCCGATCAATGCAAAACTATCAATACTTTTTTCACCCAGGACAGTTGATTTATGGTGGCCATACGCGCTTCGACGAATGATCGATTTCTGTTCTGATTGATCTCTCTCCGTAAGGAACAATCTATGGATCTGAGACACATAGGGGAGCGAATTTTGATTGATCTGATACGATCGGAGTTTTACGATCACGCCTCGGTTTCCACCAGTAATCTCATCATCTGAGCAATCAAAATGTTATATTTAGTAATAAAGTATCTGAGTGCTCCCGATCAAAGTCAAACAAACGATCATTTCCACCTTGTGGTGGCCATGTACACTATAGGGTGTTTTTGATCAATAAATGATCAATTTATTTTCCAATAACTCTCTTCTGAGTAATAATCAATTAATGTGAAATACATGGGGGGGGGGGTGGAAGTCAGTCAATAGTTAGGATAGCATATTAAATTATCAGTCTCATCTCTGTTTCCATCATGTAATTTCATAATCTGCTTCATCCAAATACGATCGTATTTATGAACAAAGTATCTCAGTGCTGCTGATCAATGCAAAACAATTGGTAATTCTCTGCCCTGTGATGACCTTACAGACTTCAATAAATACATAATTGATTTATTTTCCAGTCGATAGCTATCAGGATAGGAATAATCGGTCGATGTGCCACACACAGGGGAAGTGGATTACGATTGATAGTTAAGATACAATCATAATGTATGACGTTGGCAATCCCATTTCTGTTTCCATCATGTAATCTCATCATCTGATCCAAATACTATCCGGATTCATGAACAAAGCCTCTCAGTTCTGCTGGTTGATGCAAAGTTATCAATCTTCTGCCCTATGGTGGCCATACATTCTTTGATAAATGATCGATTTCTTTTGCAGTCCAATAGTAAACTCTGATCAATATGCTACACACAGGGGAATTTAAATTTGATCGTTGCAAGATACAATTATAAGTTATGATCGTACTTTATTGATCGTATCTCCGTTTGAAGCAGGCAGCCTCAACCTCAGCGATCAAAATACAATAGATTTTGTGACCAAATCAGCTCCATGCAAAACGATCAATCATTTTCCACCCTGGCAAATCGACTTATGGTAGCCATATACACTTCAATAAATGATCAATTTCTTTTCTGATCAATCGATGTGCCACACACAGGGAAGTGGATTTCGACTGATGGCTAAGATACGATCCTAAGTTATCCATCGCATCTCTGTTTCCACTATATATTCTGATTGATCAAAATACGATCGTGTTCATGAACAAAGTATTTCTGTGCTGCCCATCAATAATTTTCCGCTTTATGGTGGTCGTACACGCTTTGATAAATGATCGATTTATTTTCTGCTCGAGCTTTCCTAATAGGAATAAACAATTGATCGTCAACAACACAAACTATATGCCACACACAGGAAAGTGGAATTTGACTGATGATTGGAAGATCAATCACAAGCTATCCATCATATCTCTGTTGTCACCACGTGTATCCCTGTTTTGTTGTGATCGGATCGCACATCGACCGGATATACCGTATATACTCGAGTATAAGCCGACCCAAATATAAGCCGAGGCACCTAATTTTACCACAAAAAAACGGATAAAACGTATTGACTCGAGTATAAGCCTAGGGTGTCCATCTGCATGCCTCACTGTGCCCATGCCTCACTGTGCCCATGCCTCACTGTGCCCATGCCTCACTGTGTCCATGACTAGACTGACATTTAACATGGGAGTCTATGGAAGGGGTGTCCGGATTTGAAAAATTGCTGCTCCCGGGCCGTAGGTCCCCCAGACAAAAAACTTTGCACACTTATAGAGGAAGAGTGGGGCTACATTTGTGCCAAGTTTGGGGTCCAGGGAACTTATGACCAGCAGACACTGGGTCCCCAAAATCACCGGAGAAATGACCGTTTAACATGGGAGTCTATGGAAAGGGTGCCCGGGTTTGAAAAATCGATGCTCCCCGGTCGTAGGTCCCCCGGACAACAAACTTTGCACACTTGTAGAGGAGCTACATGTGTGCCAAGTTTGGGGTCCAGGGGAGCTACGGCCGCCCGGTACAGGTCCCCAAAGTCCGGAAGATCAGGCGCAAAAAGGTGACTCGAGTATAAGCCGAGGGGGGGGCATTTTCAGCACAAAAAAAGTGCTGAAAATCTCGCTTATACTCGAGTATATACGGTAATATTGGGGCCACCGGAAAAAAAAAAAAATTGGATACATTTCGTCTTATCAGTCCTTTAGCCTCCGTTCACACAGGTGTAATTTGTCATGCAATTTGACCGTTCCAAATCGCATGACAAGTCGCACCTCATTGCAGGAAATGGAACTGTTCAAACTCATGTCGTGGCGACTTTGAAAAGTCCCTGCAGTAATTTTTTTTATTTTTTCTCATTTCACTGCGACTCGCATACACTTCTGTTAATTGAAGCCGCAGTGAAATCAGATGTACAAATCGCAAAGATATTCAGCTTTAAAATCTCGCTGAAGTGGCACAATTGCAAAGCCACATTAGTGTTGTGGCTGCATTCATTTGTCTTTTTCCAGGCTTTTGTTGCTTTTTTTGCTTTTTCATCTGGTGGTGACAACACTCACTCACCCGACTGTATCTATGGAGGGGCAGCACTGTCACCCTGCATTCCTGATTTGGACTACAAGCACCCCCTCCTCCACTTCTCTCTCCATTATATAGAGGGAAGTTGTTTTTGCAGTTCACAGAAGAGAGATGGGAAAGCTGATAACAGTTTAGGATTTTAGTTCAGAGCACAGAAAGCCCCGAAGGACACTGAATTTTGGGCAGGATCAACAGTCGCTCAAATCGTGCAGATTTGGGCATTTTTGGTGCGTTTTTATTCCTTTAGGAATGAATGGCCATTTGCGCGTTTTTGTACGTATTTGTGTGTTTTGTCATGCGTTTTTGCACAATTTTCTGCTCAAATTAAAAAATGTAATAATATATGAATAAAATAAATACACAAATAACTAAAAATCATCAAACAAAGTAAAATAAATTAATAATCTGTAATACATTAATAAATAGTAATTAATCTTAAAAATATAATATTAACAATAATAATAATATTGATATTGTATTTTTTTGTGCGCGTTTGGGTGTTTATTATTATTATTATTATTATTATTATTAAAATAACAAACACCCAACACTAGCAAAAAAATACATGAATAATACTAATATTAATAATACAAACCTTAATATTTTTTAAGGTTAATTACTATTTATTAATGTATTACAGATTATTATTTTAATAATATGTAATACATTAATAAATAGTAATTAACCTTAAAAATATTATTATTAATAATAATATTATTATTGTATTTTTTTGTTTGGGTGTTTGTTATTTTAATAATAATAATACTAATAATACTAATAATAAAATAATAAACACCCAACACGAACAAAATATAATAATAATATTAGAATTAATATTTTTTTAAGGTTAGAGGTTAATTACTATTAATGTATTACAGATTATTAATTTAATCTGTAATACATTAATAGTAATTAACCTCTAACGGTGGGGGGGAAACCCGCATGCGATTCAGACGGGAATCGCACTGCATTCCTGTTCAAATTGCATGCAATTCTTTGCCGTGCTGTTTGAGCCCATTAATTTTACATTCAAATCACTCCGCAGAGGTATCGGCACTCTGTATCGGCGAGTACTTGAGTACAAGTATCGGTACTCATGGTAAAAAAAAAAACAGTATCGGTTCAACCCTACTGCAGTATATAACATTTTTGTTCTTGGGTTTAGATACGCTTTATGCACATTGTTTTGTGCCATTGGTGCGGCTTCACAGTGCCCTGATGCTCATTTGCTAAGGCACAGCCAACCTGCGGTTTTCATGCGGGATAGCTGTACTTTCCCATAGACCTCTATGAGGTCCTGCAGTTTTGGTGCGGTTTCAGAAAGTACGCCTAAACTCCTGCATGCTGCATCTTTGGTGCGCTTACTGAAACCGCACCAAAACCGCAGGACCTCATAGAAGTCTATGGGAAACCCACACAAAACCCGCAGATTAGCTGTGCTTTGGCCAAAGCGAGGTGGGACCACACCGGGGCAGGGTCTCAGACCCCACTGTATACCCGCTCATAAGGTGACCATACACCAGGCTTTCTCAACCTTTTTAGCATAGAGGAACCCTTGAAATAACTTTCTGCTCTCAGGGAACCCCTGCTAAAATTACTATATCTACAATTCATGATACATTAGTGGGATGGTCAGCGGGAAGAATACCGTATATACTCGAGTATAAGCCGACCCGAATATAAGCCGAGGCACCTAATTTTACCACAAAAAATGGGAGAAACCTATTGACTCGAGTATAAGCCTAGGGTGTCCATCTGCATGCCTCACTGTGCCCATGCCTCACTGTGCCCATGCCTCACTGTGCCCATGCCTCACTGTGCCCATGCCTCACTGTGCCCATGCCTCACTGTGCCCATGCCTCACTGTGCCCATGCCTCACTGTGCCCATGCCTCACCGTGCCCATGACTAGACTGACATATAACATGGGAGAAATGGGGCTACATGTGTGTCACGTTTTGGGTCCAGGGGACCTAAGACTGGCTAGTAACGGGTCCCCAAAGTTACTGGAGAAATTACCATTTATCATGGGAGTATATGGAAGGGGTGCCCGGCTTTGAAAAATCGGTGCTCCCCGGTCGTAGGTCCCCCAGACAACAAACTTTGCACACTAGAGGAAGAGGGGGGCTACATGTGTGCCAAGTTTGGGGTCCAAAGGACCTCCGGCCGGTACCGGGTCCCCAAATTCCGGGAGATCAGGCGCAAAAAGGTGACTCAAGTATAAGCCGAGGGGGGCATTTTCAGCACAAAAAAAGGGCTGAAAAACTCGGCTTATACTCGAGTGTATACGGTATTTACTTTGATGTGCTTTAGAGGAGAGAATGCTACAGATAAATAGGTACAACTTTTTTAGGCGGTTTCGTTTTAGCTTCACAGGGTATATGTAAAGGGTCTACATTATCTTCAGGTTAAGGGGAAATAAGGCGATAATAAGGCTATGAAAATTGTAAGCATTGTAAAAAGAAGCCACCCCATTATTTTATATGTGTGCCAAGTTTGGGGTCCAGGGGACCTACGGCTGGCCGGGATCAGGCGCACAAAGATGAAGATGGACACAGACTCGAGTATAAGCAGAGGGGGGCATTTTCAGCACAAAAAAATGTGCTGAAAAACTCGGCTTATACTTGAGTATATACGGTAATAATCCTAGTAGGGTTCTGCTTGCCTGGTGAGGGGCCAGCGTTTCTACAAGTCCCAACAGACACACCTCCACTGACAATGGCACAGGAATGGTGGTGACAGTCGGAATAAAAGTGGTGACCTCAGCCCAAAAAATACTTTAATCTGAGGACATGAATGAATGAAATCCGCTGAGGGCGAGTCGCATCTCCAGCAAGAAGCTGGGATGGATGGATATATTTTGTGTAGGCGTATGGGCTTGTAATACACTTGATGTAGTATTTTGAATTGCACTAATCTATCTCTAGCCGATACTAGCTGTGAAAAGGAGAGAGGGGATCTGATAGAGAAAACTAATGCAGGTGTGCCACATCCCAATGGCTATAGAATCAAGAAATGGGGGAACCCCTGGGGGTGGGACTTTGAAGGCACTACCAACAGAGTAGAGAGAATGTATGAAAGTATAACAAAGTTAATTTTATTAACAAGTAATTAATAGAACATATACAAAATGGGATACAATAAAAATGTAATTGAAAAATATATTGTCCTGAACCGACGCGTTTCGAAAAACTTTTTCCTTCATGAGGGTTTTATCAGAACAATTACCGTATATCCTCAAGTATAAGCCGACCCGAATATAAGCCGAGGCACCTAATTTTACCACAAAAAACTGGGAAAACTTATTGACTCGAGTATAAGCCTAGGGTGTCCATCTGCATGCCTCACTGTGCCTATGCCTCACTGTGTCCATGACTAGACTGACGTTTAACATGGGAGTCTATGGAAGGGGTGCCCAGATTTGAAAAATCAGTGCTCCCCGACCGTATGTCCTCCAGACAAAAAACTTTGCACACTTGTTGAGGAGAAATGGGGCTACATGTGTGCCAAGTTTCATGTCCAAAGGACTTACAACCGGCCAGTACCGGGTCCTCAAAATCACCAGAGAAATTACCGTTTAACATGGGAGTCTATGGAAGGGGGGCCCGGTTTTGAAAAATCGATGCTCCCGGGCCGTAGGTCCCACAGACAACAAACTTTGTACACTTATAGAAGAAGAGTGGGGCTACATGTGTGCCAAGTTTGGGGTCCAGGGAACCTATGGCCGGCCGGTACCGGGTCCTAAAAGTTCGGGAGATCAGGCGCAAAAAGGTGACTCGAGTATAAGCCGAGGGGGGCATTTTCAGCACAAAAAAATGTTCTGAAAAACTCGGCTTATACTCGAGTATATACGGTAATATAGTGTTCTTTGACCATGGCATGTCAGTATCCATAACTTTAAAATTGAGAGCTGAGCACCCATACGCCCTGGCCCACATGTGCATCAAAAGGTCGATCGACTAGGAATGTAGAGATGGTTGAAAGGACATGCTGACAGGGGATAATATCCACAGTGGTGCACGGACTACTGTGTCCTGGAATCAGACACAGCACATATGTATGTGCTGGGGTCCAAGCAAAAGAAAACCTAGCATGGGGACACAGCTTGCATACCGGCGGGTAGGTAGAAGGAGGTGGGTGGTCTGAATGGTACAAAAAGCGTCTCAATTGGAGATGATTTGCAACAAATTCAGCACACTCCTCACCAGGCCTTCCTGATCCATTGGCAGGGAAAAAACAAACAAACAAACGTGCAACCAAATATATCAGATGTGCGTCCTTCACATAATAAAATTGAAAGCACTGGGAATGTATCATATAAATCCTTCCCAAGAATGAATGTAAAACAAACTGACTGAATTAAACGTCCATAACAAATGACATTCAATGTGGATGGATGATAGATGGATCCTTGGGTAAAAAACGCAGGTGATGGTGTTTTTCACATGACAGCCCGGTGAAATTAATAGGCAATAATAAAAGTAGCCACACAGGCCGCTTACCAGAACTGTAGGATCTCTATTACGGAGATCATATTGGCACATACAGGAGGGATCAATCTGGTCACGGACCGATCAGCTCACTCGTCCAACCCGATCCTCTCCTCCACTTTCCAGTTCCAGGTGCTGTAGTGGAAAGTGGAGGAGCGGCCTGTGTGGCTACTTTTATTATTGCCTATTATCACCGGGCTGTCGTGTGTAAAACACCATCACCTGCGTTTTTTACCTAAGGATCCATCTATCATCCATCCACATTGAATGTCATTTGTTATGGACGTTTAATTCAGTCAGTTTGTTTCAGTGTTTGTTTTACATTCATTCTTGGGAAGGATTTATATGATACATTCCCAGTGCTTTCAATTTTATTATGTGAAGGACGCACATCTGATATATTTGGTTGCACGTTTGTTTTTTTGGGTTGCGCAATTGTTACTATTTTTTTGCACAATTTTATGAGCTGAATATTCAGGCTCTCTGTTTAGTTGCAGCACCATCAGATATTTAGTCATTGTTTTGTTTTATTTATTTTTTGTTCATTTTTTGCTTATTAATTTTTGAATATTGACATATGTACGTTGATATATACACATTTTTTGTCATGGAATTAGCGTGGATTTATCACTTTTAACAAGAATACTCTTTACACTTGTGGTCATTGGGAAGAATTACCACCTTACAGATAGCTAAAAAGATAATTGGTGTCAGTGGAAACTTATCTGAAAGGCAAAAAATTGGTCATTGCTCAAGGAACCCCTAACAACCTTTGGAGGAGCCCTAGGGTTCCATGGAACCCTGGTTGAGAAAACCCGCTATGCACTGTGCAGTCTCCGACATCAGCTATATAGAACAAGGGCCTGCCTGGTTGGACACAAAATGAAAGTGTGGTTTCCTTTGGTCTGCATATTCCATAGTGTTGGTAAATCTAAAGGCACACACGATCAGATATTTCGACAACAATTGTGATTGAAGGGTTTAGTCGGATAATCCAACCGTTTGTACGCACCATCGGACAATTGTTGGAATTTCCGACCAACAAATGTTGGATAGCATGCTCTCAAATTGCCCGACAACAAATGTGTTCCGTCGGATTATCTGATAGTGTGTACACAAGTCCGGAGGACTAAAATCCAAAGTACAAACACGCATGCTCCGAACCAATGCTAACCATAAGACAACATTAGTTGCCCAAAGGGTGGCGCTAAAAAGCAGAAAAAACACGTAGATTTGTGTATGTTGGCTGATAAAGTTCTGCATGCAGAACAAGTTCATGGCCAACGCCCTTCGCACAAAATTCCACGGATTTGTCCGATGGAAATCCGATCGTGTGTACGAGGCTTTAAGGAGAATCTAAGAAGGACAATCAGCTTGTATGGCGTATGGCCAGCTTTCCATTTTTCAGACGGACCTCTTCAGAAGCTCCATGTCAGTCTATGGGCAGCCTGATGTACAGTAAATGAACTTGTATCCCGTTACATAGGATTACCTCCAAGTCCACCCAGGTCCTTTTCCATTTTTTTCAACCTAAATGCAACGGATTGGAGGTAATCAAATGTAATCTGACGATGTCATCCGACCGCCCGTAGATCTAATATTGGACTGGAAAGCTCCGGGTTTTAAACAGAAACATAGAACAATGACCAGAGAAAAAAGACCAAGAAGTGGTTCGAGTCTGCCCATATTTTTTATTTATACGTGTTTTTGTATTTTTTTTTTTTTTTTTTTTTATTTGGTATTCATTTATTTATTTTTTACTATTTGTCTGAGGTGTAGATCTAGGTTTGTCCCGAGCACTTTGCAAAAAACGAAAACAGACCTAGACAGACATCTCCAAAATGCCACCCGTTTAGTTCTGCTCCGATTCAGCAGAGGATCTGTTCACGGTTTCCCCGACTAATCAGACAAGACACGGTGAACTGATGCATATTTAGGCTTCTAAATTTGGTCTGGACATTTAAACTTCATTATGAAAACCAATACACTGTGCTAAATGGTAAATAGTAATAAACAAATTATAATAAATAATAAATAAATGATGTAGGTTGCATATTGTTGCTTGAATCGCATTGGTGACAGTCCCAATATGTGATAAATGGTGCTCGTGCTCAAAAGGTATTATATCCGTGCTGCTTGGTGCTCAAACAAGGTGCCCCACATGGATGTACACTCACCCCTCCTGTATGGACCAAATATCGCTAGTGTGGTCAAACAGGCGTGTGGGGAGACCCCTGGAGATATCCTTATACTGGCGATTCCTGAAGTGGATAAGCCTCATACAAACAGATATGAAGAAAAGGACCTCATTGCGCAATAACCTTTAAAAAAAGTTTATTTTAAAACAATAAAATGACACTCACATGGATGGGTGCCTGTGTCCTGGCACCCGATGTAAATAGCAGGTGATTATGTAGGGGATCATCATAGCTTCCTGATGATGGCCCATTGATAGGCTGAAACGCAGCAAGGCTTGATCGTGACACACTTCCTCCCGCGACTAACATCCGGGAATCGAGCAGAACCGCGGCCAGTGGTCAACCATCTCTAGTTGGTCGATTTCCCCTAAATAATCACCTGCTATTCACACCGGGTGCCAGGACACAGGCACCCATCCATGTGAGTGTCATTTTATTGTTTAAATCTTTTTTAAACGTTATTTAGCAATGAGGTCCTTTTCTTCATATCTGTTTGTATGAGGCTTATCCACTTCAGGAATCGCCAGTATAAGGATATCTCCAGGGGTCTCCCCACACGCCTGTTTGACCACACTAGCGATAGTTGGTCCATACGGAGGGGTGAGTGTACATCCATGTGGGGCACCTTGTTTGAGAACCAAGCAGCACGGATATAATACCTTTTGAGCACGAGCACCATTTATCACATATTGGGACTGTCACCAATGCGATTCAAGCAACACTATGTGACCTACATAATTTGTTTATTACTATAGTATTTATCATTTAGCGCGGTGTATTGGTTTTCATCGTTTTATTTTCACAGCAAGTTTTTCACTGCAGCTGGTAACAGGAATATTTGTTTTTATTTATTTATTTATTTATTTATTTATTTATCTTTAGTGCTTTGGTTATTTATTTTACTTATCATCTAAACTTCATTGACGGCTGGTTGCAAAATAAGATTAACAAATGGGCAGCACAGTGGCTAAGTGGTTAGCACTTCCACCTAGCAGCACTAGGGTTGTTGGTTCGAATCCCAACCATGACACTACATGCATGGAGTTTGCATGGTCTCCCTGTGCCTGCATGGGTTTCCTTCCACACTCCAGAGACATGCTGATAGGTTAATTGGCTCCTGTCTAAATTGGCCCTAGTATGTCTGAATGTGAGTTGGGAACATCACATTAGATTGTAAGCTTCTTGAGGGCAGGGACTGTGACTGAATGTACAATATATATGTAAGGCACTGCGTAGATTGATGGCGCTATACAAGTACTTTAAAATAAATAATTAAGAAAAAATGTATTTAGAGGTAGAGATTTGTGAGGCGGCAGCGGGGGTGTACACATGCCTGGAAAGAATTCTACCCCCTAGTTGCTTTCAATGGATAAATGTGAATCACGTGATCCATTCAGGGCTGGTGCAAGGATTTTTGACACCCTAGGCGAAACCTCATTTTGCCGCTCCACCCCCTTTGCCCTGCCCATGTATATCCCACCTTTTTAATGAAGCGGCCATCAAATGAAGCCTACCAGCCCCCATCAATGAATGTTTGCTTGCTTCCATTTATTCGGGAGTCGGGACACACTTCACAGTCCCAGACACTGCTTCGCCTCTGACACTATGTGCGAACGGAGCAGTGGCTGCCTGCTGATAATGAGACTTAGTTGCTGAGCTGCAGAGAGAAGAGAGTAGGAACACCAGTGGCCAGGTGCCCTAGGCATCAGTGCGCCCTAGGCGGCTGCCTTGTTTGCCTAGTGGTAGCACCGGCCCAGGATCCATTCAAGTGAATGGGGCCACTCTGCAAGCATGTGTAATGCACATGGTTGCAGCGTGCTATTCTGGGGATCATGGGGTTAAATACGGCCATAAGCTGATACAATGCCTGTCAACTGCTCTCTGAAGAGCAATCTGAATGCAGCTCCCTCTTCAGAGTGCATCACTAGGGTGAATGAGCCCTTAGCATCTGTGGGCAGCGACACCCACGTGTAGTAACATATTAGATTATGTCCGGAGTGTGACACCCCGGGTCTCTTTGTAGTAGTAATAACGTGTAGCAGAGATTTCAACCTTCTGTCCATGTATTTTTTTTTTTTACTTAACGTGGATTTTAATTTTCCTCCTTGCAGCACTGACAGTTCGCTTTCTGACAAGACGCTTCATTGGAGAGTATGGAGAGCTCGGTAAGTACACATTCTTTACATATGAGTCCAGACCATCATGAGATGTTTTTATGGCCATCACACATTTACTGCTTCAAAGGATTAGTTCCCCATTTTCAGAAAACATGAAACGGTGAAGACCCTACACTAGTGATATGCAATTAGCGGACCTCCCAGCTGTTGCAGAACTACAAGTTCCATGAGGCATAGCAAGACTAACAGCCACAAGCATGACACCCAGAGGTATTATGGGACTTGTAGTTTTGCAACAGCTGGAGGTCTGCTAATTGCATATCCCTGCCCTACACCCTCCCCGCCCCCCAGTGGCGGCTGGTGCTCAAAATTTTTGGGGGGGCGCAAACAAACTGAAAAAAAAAAAATCAATTGCCGCCACTGTGCCCATTAAACGCAGCCACTGTGCCCAAACGCCACCAGTTTGCCCCCTCAAATACAGCCAGTTTGCCCCCTCAAATACAGCCAGTTTGCCCCCATATATATAGCCAGTGTGCCCCCATATATATAGCCAGTGTGCCCCCATATATATAGCCAGTGTGCCCCCATATATATAGCCAGTGTGCCCCCATATATATAGCCAGTGTGCCCCCATATATATAGCCAGTGTGCCCCCATATATATAGCCAGTGTGCCCCCATATATATAGCCAGTGTGCCCCCATATATATAGCCAGTGTGCCCCCATATATATAGCCAGTGTGCCCCCATATATATATATATATATAGCCAGTGTGCCCCTATATATATATATATATATATATATATATATATATATATATATATATATATATATAGCCAGTGTGCCCCCATATATATATATATATATATATATATATATATATATATATAGCCAGTGTGCCCCTATATATATATATATATATATATATATATATATATATATATATATATATAGCCAGTGTGCCCCCATATATATATATATATATATATATATATATATATATATATATATATATATATAGCCAGTGTGCCCCCATATATATATATATATATATATATATATATATATATATATATATATATATATATATATATATATATAGCCAGTGTGCCCCCATATATATGTATATATATATATATATATATATATATATATATATATATAGCCAGTGTGCCCCCATATATATATATATATATATATATATATATATATATATATATATATATATATATATATATATATATATATATATATATATATTTATATATATATATATAGCCAGTGTGCCCCCATATATATATATATATATATATATATATATATATATATATAGCCAGTGTGCCCCCATATATATATATATATATATATATATATATATATATATATATATATATATATATATATATATATATATAGCCAGTGTGCCCCCATATATATATATATATATATATATATATATATATATATATATATAGCCAGTGTGCCCCCATATATATATATATATATATATATATATATATATATATATATATATAGCCAGTGTGCCCCCATATATATATATATATATATATATATATATATATATATATATATATAGCCAGTGTGCCCCCATATATATATATATATATATATATATATATATATATATATATATATATATATAGCCAGTGTGCCCCCATATATATATATATATATATATATATATATATATATATATATATATATATATATATATATATATATATATAGCCAGTTTGTGCCCCAAATGCAGCCTGTCCCCCCCCCCCCCAGCCCTGCACTTACCTTCCTCAGTCTGCACCGTCCTCGATGTCGCTTCAGCCAATCAGGTTACCGGTAACCAGATCCGGTGAACCTGATTGGCTGAAACCTCCACACAGTCTTCTTCCAGGAACGCACCCCCGTGCGTACCTGGGAGGAGTTTTTGGAAGCCGAATACAGCGTGAGAGCTGTATTCGGAAAGCCTATCAGAGCCGCAGGCTCTGATAGGCACTTCCAAGTTACACCCACCACCGGCCGCCGCTCTAATTCATATGGCCGGCGCTCACCAGGAGGCCGGCCATATGTATAGTGGGCAGCGCGGCAGCGGTGACAATACACGGATTCATGCAATGCATGAATCTGTGTATTGTCTTTCAGTGGCGGTGCGGGAGCGAGAGGGGGCGGCGCTCTGGCGCCCTCTATGGACGCACCGCCACTGCCGCCCCCACTGTCTTACCCCTGCGGGTGATGAGCTGTCAGTGCCCACACAGCCAGTGTAGTGGTCCAGGGATTTAAAAATCCTGCTCTTCCTCTCTATCTTTCTGCGGGGCTTATGGAATAGATCAGAGTGATTCCAAATGGTCAAAGTTGGTCACGTGCCAGCATTGACCAATCAGAATCCTTCTGATCTGTCCCCGGAAGTGCTACAGAGGGAGATGGGAGAAGAGCTGGGATTTTAAATCCATGGACTGCTTTCCTGGCTGCATGGGCACTGACAGCTCATCACCCATGGAGGCAAGTACAGCAGGGATCGGGGTGGGGCATGGGTGGGTTGGGGGTGGGTGTAGGATGTTTACCTTTTCATTTTTGCTGAAAAGGTGAACTAACCCTTTGAGTCCCCATTTACACCTGTCTGAATTATTGTGTAATAATACACACCAAGAGGAATCCTATTAAAGCTGAAATGGGAATTGGCTGAATTCTACCCGCTGCAGTACAAGGAGTGTGTGTGTGTGTGTGTGTGTGTGTGTGTGTATATATGTATATATATGTATATGTATATATATATATATATATATTATATCTCGTATAAGCCGAGTTTTTCAGCACATTTTTGGTGCTGAAAATGCCCCCCCTCGGCTTATACTCGAGTCACCATTTTGCGCCTGATCTCCCGGACTTTGGGGACCCGGTACCTGTCACAGAAATTTCGGACCGACTCTCGTTACAAGTCAAGATTTTTTATTGCATATGCAGAGAAAATGGTTAAAGTATATTTGCGGCTTCAGAGATCTATTTTCTGCCTGTCATAGATTTACATTCTGCTTTTATAACCCTTAAACCTTCCCCTTTCCTGCTCGTAACGTCCTGATCATGTGTATAATTTCAACCTTTATTCTGACGTTTTAGCAGGAAAGAGGGAAATATCCTTTTTCAGCCTACACCTTATGACAGGATAGCTCATACAATGGACACATAAATCATCTCATACAATGGACACATAAATTATTTCATGGTTCACAGCCCATGTTTGGCAGATGTAAGCAACATACAGTTTTACTATAAGTCAGCACATCTTTTGCACAAAAAGAATATGGTCATATGACTTAATCCAGTAATTAGGCCTATTAGAGCTATTCAGCATATTTATGTATAATAGAGTTATATAAAACCAAACATTTTAACTTTAGAAGATTAATATGCATCTTGATAGATAAATTTAAAATTATACTTTATATGTCAACTAACAGTACCAGCCGTCCATAGGTCCCCTGGACCCCAAACTTGGCACACATGTAGCCCCACTCTTCACTCTATAAGTGTGCAAAGTTTTTTTGTCCAGGGGGCCTACGGCCGGGGAGCACCGATTTTTTTTCAAAGCTGGGCACCCCTTCCATAGACTCCCATGTTAAACTGTAATTTCTCTGGTGAATTTGTGGACCTGGTACCGGCCGGTCGTAGGTCTTCTGGACTCAGGACTTGGCACACATGTAGCCCCATTTCTCCTCTATAAGTGTGCAAAGTTTGTCTGGGGGACCTACGTCCGGGGAGCACCGATTTTTCAAAGCCGGGAACCACTTCCATAGACTTATGTTAAAGTGGTTGTAAACCCACTTTTGCAACTTGCACCTACAGGTAAGCCTAGATTAAGGCTTACCTGTAGGTGCAAGAAATATCTCCTAAACCTACACGGTTTAGGAGATATTTACTAAAATCACAGGCGCCGCTGTCTACGGCGCATGCGCGCCGTAGACAACAGCGCATTCATGGGGTTAATCCCATTCACAAATTCGGCTAAGTCCCAGCAATGCTTGGGCTTAGCCGAATGTGACGGCTCCCGCGCGCATGCGCGGAGTCACGTCTTCACCGCTCTGGCCAATCACAGCTCCGGAGTGGCGCTGTGATTGGCTGGAGCAGCGATACCCGGAAGTAACATTCCAGCTATCGCCGCAGCGATGGCCCCGATCTAAGGTAAGTGGTACATAATGAGCTAGTATGCTAGTCATACTAGCTCATTATAGCTTTGTCTTGCAGGTGGGCTAGAAAAAAAAAAGTTTTATGGGTTTACAACCACTTTAAAGTCAATCTAGTCATGGGCACAGTGAGGCATGCAGATGGAACTCTAGGCTTATACTCGAGTCAATACGTTTCCTATTTTTTTGTGGTAAAATTAGGTGCCTCGGCTTATATTCGGGTCGGCTCATACTCGAGTATATACGGTGTGTGTGTGTGTATGTATGTATGTATGTATGTATGTATATATATATATATATATAATATATTAGAGTTAGAGGAGATCTAGTGCTAGAATTATTGCTCTCGCTCAGACATTTGGGGGAATAGCTCACGTGTGGTGCAAACACCGTTTACATATGTGGACGTGACCTACGTATGCGTTCGCTACTGCGCGCAAGCACGTGGGGATGGGGTCACATTTAAAATTAGTTTTATTTAATTAAATTTTTTTTTTTTTTTTTTTTTACACTGTCCCTTAAATAAAAAAATAAAAAAGTTGTGATCACTTTTATTGCTATCGCAAAGAAATGTAAACATTTGTACGATAATAATACAGCATGACAGGTCCTCTTTATGGAGAGATCTCAACTTTACCCTTAAAAAAAAAAAGAAAAGATCAAAAAAAAAATCTTTTGCTTTAAGAAAAAATAAAGAAATAATGTTTACACGGCCTGGGAACCAGAAGTGACGTTGTGCCGTCATAACGGTGCTCCAGTCCTCCAAGGGCATAGAGATGAGCGGTGGCCATCTTGCCATCGCTTATCTCTATGGGAAGAGACCTCTCCCGCCGATTCTTAAAGTGGACTTTTTTTTTTTTTTTATTTATCTGAAAGCTCGCTGCCTAAGGGAAAAGAAAATACCAGGGTTATGGCATCTATCTGCAGCCATAACCCCGGTATTTAGCCCAGGTTCACACAGAGCTGCGGAAATTAAGCCATGCGAGTTCAGCTGAACTCACACATTTCCCTCCTGCCTGTCGGAGACATCTGTGCAAGTTTCTGCACCGATGTCAATGTAAATCGCAGCCTGAAAATTGCAAAAACTTGTACAGAAACTACTTTTTGAAATCAGTGCAGCGCCGCAGATGCGGCGTCGCACCGATTAGGACGGTGAAATTGATGGTAATTTCCGCCGGTTTGTCATGCGATTTGACATGTCAAAACCCTACAGTGTGAACCAGGGCTGAATTTCAAAGTCATGACATAAATTCCCAGTAAGGAGGTTGGCAAGTGGCAAAGTACAACACAGGACATGGATTGTATCCTTCTGCTTTTCCTGGTTTGCAGAACTTGCCATCAAATCAAAAGCAGAGGTGATGTTTCCTTTTGTAACTTATGGAGGCATAACAAGACAATATCCAGGAAAAATCCTGGAATATGGGCTGCTGGTCCCTTTGTGGATGAGTTCCCACTGATGTACATGAGTGCGTTGTGTTTTTATTGATCCTTCAGGATTAAAGGTCATCCTTTTGGTGGAGATTTTAAATAACCGTGAGAAACGGTCTGTAAACACCTTTTATCTTCCTATCGGGCAAAGGCACTTTGATATTTGAGATGTTTGCAGAAAATACAATGTATCTGTTACACCAGTTTAAAATTGTTATACATTGTTGTATCTTACGCTGTGTTCAGTGAACTGCATACGCCTCGGTTCCCACTAGGAATCACATTCCTGTTCAATTCACATGCGATTCAGTGCAATGCAATTTTTAACCCATTGATTTTGAATGGGGTCAAATCCCAGCACTTCGCACCAAAGTCGTGCAGTGCAATTTTGGAACTGCACTGCTACCGGATCACATGGACGTTTTTTAGCAATGCAATCTGGTGCTGGCAAGTGCAGTGCATTTGGTGTGTCGGTAAGATTGCACTGACCCCCGCTGCAGATCGCAAGGGCAGTGTGATTTGAATGTGGTGCAGGAAGTTCATTGGATAACAAAAAAAAGCGGAAAAATGCATCTCTTTAAATCCTATGGAACTCTATACACGTTGCATTTTTGGTGCAAAGGACCTGACTTTTTTTCTGAGGCGTCGTTTTTTTCGACGAGATCCTTGGACAAAAAACTTGTCCCGGCGGAGTGTACAGACACTCGATTCAAAGAACCTGCGGTTCTTTGAATGGAGTGTACGCGGTGACGTCATCGACTACGACGAGCATGCGCTCGTCACATTCGATGCCGTCGCCGCCATCTTGGTATACCCTATCTATGCCTAGGAAGCTACCGCGCATGCGTCAAATTCATTTCAAACATGCGCGGGCTTCCCGGCGGACAGGTAAGTGTACACACACTCACTTTTCTCGTCGAGAAACAGGCTGACGAGAATCTCGACAAGAAAATAGAGAGCAGGTTCTGCGTGCAACTAAACCCCTGTTTTTAAACGCACTGTTAGACAGGTGAATTCGTTTGGTTGCTGATTGGTTGGTAAGTTGAGCTTGGATATTTTGTGTTTTTTGTCTACATGCGTCCGCCCATCCAGTGCTCCTTGCTGTGAAGACCTGTCATAGGTGGGGGCAGTGACAGTATTTTTTGTATTGATGTCATTGTGGTCAGGCAACGCACTAGCACCTTTGCTTCTATGTGCTGGGTGTCTAGTGTGCTCCTGCCCCTTTAAGGAGGGTGGGGCTCCCTCCAGTCATCTGCCCTTCATCTAGCCATCAGCATACATGTGCTTCCACTGAGGAGACCTTAAATTTTAGAGTTAGGACTGCAGTACACAGGGAGCCTTGACGGGGCCTGCAGCTTACACATGTATTTGCAAATGCGTGCAACTAAACCCCTGTTTTTAAACGCACTGTTAGACAGGTGAATTCGTTTGGTTGCTGATTGGTTGGTAAGTTGAGCTTGGATATTTTGTGCTTTTTCTCTATTTTCTCGTCGAGGTTACTTCTCGGTTTTCTCGACGAGAAACCATACACACAAACGAATTTCTCGGCAAGACATCTCTGCCAGCAAGTTTCTTGCTGGTTCTTGCCGAGAAACTCAGTCGTGTGTACGAGGCCTGACACTTGTTTTTTTACAAGTAAAAATCTGTATTTTCTGCTAGAGAATTACTCGGAGCCCCCAAACTGTGTGTGTGTGTGTGTGTATATAATATAATGTTTGGGGGTTCCGAGTAATTCTCTAGCAGAAAATACTGATTTTTACTTGTAAAAAACAAGTGTCAGAGAGGCTAGAGGAGAATAAAATGGCGGTCATTGCAATTTTTTTATGTCACACCTTTTTTGCGCAGTGGTTCTTCAGATGCAATTTTTGGGGAAAATATTTACTTTAATGAATTAAAACATAATATAATTTATTCCCCGAATTTTTTGGTATAAAATGAAAAGTTTCGCCGAGTAAATGGATACCTAACAACATGTTATGCTTTAAATTGCGCGCCAAACTATGGTACCTAAAAATCTATATGGGTGACACTTTAAAAATGTCTACAGGTTACCAGTTTAGAGTTGGACATTTGCGGCGATATCTTGTGTGGTTGTGTTGCAAACTCCGTTTACATATGCGGGTGTGACTTGCATGGGGGGGACGGGGGCACATTAGCATTTTTTTAATTTATTTATTTTTTACACTATCTTTAAAAAAAAAATTATCACTTTTTTATTGCTATTACAAGGAATGTATACATGCCTTGCGATAACAATACAGCATGACAGGTCCTCTTTATGGAGTAATCTGGGGTCTAATAGACCCCAAATCTCTCCCTTTTCCTCTTAAAAGCAAAAGATAAAAGCAAAAAGATATATATATTTTTTTTTTTTAAAGGGGGGGGAAAAAAAAAAAACGTTAACATGGCCCGAGAACCGGAAGTGACGCATGAGCTCCAGTCCTCCAAGGGCATAGAGATGAGCGGTGGCCATCTTGCCATCACTCATGTCTATAGACCTAACGTAAGCCCGGAAGGCAGCACTAGGGGCACCTCTCAGGCCGCTTCTAAAAGGGATCACTTTTTTATCAGGAAGCCAGCCGCCTAAGGGAAAAAATGGTACCGGTGTTATGGCATCTAGCTGCAGCGACAGTTTTTGAAATACTCAGAGCAGCCCGTCTGGCACCAACAACCATGCCACATTCAAAGTCACTTAAATCCCCTTTCTTCCCCATTCTGTTGCTCGGTTTGAACTTCAGCAAGTCTTCACCACGTCTAGATGCCTAAATGCATTGAATTGCTGCCATGTGTTTGGCTGATTAGCAATTTTTGTTACCAAGCAATTGAACAAGTGTAACTAAAAGTGGTGGTGAGTGTAGATTAGGTGGCAGGAGGGGAAGGGACCATTTTTAACAATAATTATAGATCGACTTTTCTTCCACTTTAAATACTTTGATCCATTGACTTGGAACAACCATACAGATAATGGTCTCTGATTTTATTTCCCACTTTACTGTTCTATATTATTCCAGGTCAGAAAATATTCAAGCCAGAGGGTTTAGCCTGACAGCCGGCATTTGGTCCTTAATGGCAGTCCCTGTACTGTACTTATCTTGTAACAGGTTTCCTTTTTTTTTTTTTTGCCATACATTTTTACCTGTATTGTAGAAGTATTATGTAGTAGTAATTCTTGTTTAGGTCAATGGAAATTGTTTGGCTACTACAGGATCCCCACAAAGAAATCCTTTTACCCTACGTTCACACCATTTAACATGGTTTCCTATGGTACACGTTCACATCTAAGCATTTTTGGAAAGGGTCAGGGACTTTTTTATAAAAATATTTTTGGGTCGCTTTTATTGCTATTACAAGGAATGTAAACATCCCTTGTAATAGAAAAAAGCATGACAGGTCCTCTTAAATATGAGATCTGGGGTCAAAAAGACCTGGGATCTCATATTTAGACAAAAATGCAAAAAATAAATAAAAATGTCCCTTTAAGAGCTATGGGCGGAAGTGATGTTTTGACGTCGCTTCCACCCTGCAATGATATAGAGATGGGTGGGGGCCATCATACCCTCACTCGTCTCCATACCCAACCAGGGACAGGACCGGATCGCCTCCACAGCTGACGAAGGCTCCGGTAAGCGACGGGAGGGGGGGGGGCTCCTCTCCCGCCGCCGATAAAAGTGATCTCACAGTGAATCTGCCACAGAGACCACTTTTATCTTGAAGCGGACCGCCTGCTGAAGAAGAGGATACCGGGTTTATGGTAGCTAGCTGCTACTATAACGGTATTCCTCAAGTGCCGACGTATTCCTGCGGTGGGCGATTCGTAAGTGGTAAAAAAAAAATGGCATGGGGTCCCCCCAAAATCCATACCAGACCCTTATCCCAGCATGCAGCCCGGCAGGTCAGGAATGGGGGGGGGTGCTCTGCCCCCACCCTAAAGCACCTTGTCCCCTTGTTGATGGGGACAAGGGCCTCTTCCCCACAACCCTGGGCTGTGATTGTGGGGATCTGTGGGTGGGGGGGGCTTATCGGAATCTGGAATCCCCCTTTAACAATACCCCCCCTCCTCCTAAGTGAATGAGCATGGGGTACCTAGCCCTACCTATTCACCAAAAAAGTGTAAAAATGAATAAAGACTGGAGCCAGTTTTTGACAATTCCTTTTATAAAAAAGAAAAAAAAAAGTGTCCCCCGAAGTAGAACCATCATCAATCATGACGCCACTGCTGGACCCAGTTATATACAGTATTTTAAAAGGGGAAACAAACGCAAAATGCATGAAAACTGCATGCAAAAACTCATCAAACTAGGGTTTAAAAATGCAAAACGAGCAGGAGAAACGCATCATGCGCAGCCCGCATAGACGTGAACCTAGACTTATAGAGACCTATTGGGATGCAGATTTTCTACTGTACTGATGTCTTCATTTTCTTTCTCGTACATCACGGGACACAGAGCGACATAGTCATTACTAATGGGTTATATAGTTACCGTCAGGTGCTGGCACTGGCAACTTCCAAAACCGGAAGTACCCTCCCCTATATAAGCCCCTCCCATCCGGGAGCACCTCAGTTTTTTTTGCCAGTGTCTAAGGTGTTGGCCAAGAAGAAACATGTGTTTTTCACTGAGCTTGCGTACAGGTTCTTTTGGGCCTCAGTAAGCTATTCCGGATCCGACCAAAAAAGCTTCATAGCTAAACGGTCGGTACCCGGGCCTTGCAAAGAGAAGAGCAAGGTTCTGCCTGTAATGCTTCTCTTAGGAGAGCTGGACCCTGGGATCCAGAGCTCTGGTCATACCCACGACCAAGATGTTTTCTGTGCAGGGTGCTATACAGGTCCAGGGGAGTGGAATCCTTGGGAACCCGGTCCCTGAAGGTTTGATTACAATGCCTGCCGTGATAGGTGAAGTTTGGGCTTTTGTGGACCAAACAAAGTCCTGCGGCGAGGGACAGGTAAGTGGGGGCCCCCAGGAACTTGGTTCTATTGGGGGACCCCCAAGCCTAATTTGTCTTTCTGTCTGTTACCTAATGGTATTCCCGCAAGATTCTGTGCATGCCTGTAACTACTAAAAAAATGTAATAATTTTTAATGGTGGTCAAGAAAAAAAAATAAAATAATGTTTTTTTATATATATTTAGTTTATTAGACTGCGGTACCTGTGTTTGTCCACTAGAGGCCGCTGTGGAATGTTTTCTTGTCATGTGGACTAGTTTCTTCTCAGAGAGCAAAGTCCAGGCAGTTGGTGAGTTCTCCTATAGGAAACTGCTTCCTCTGCCATGTTGCAGTGCTCGTCCATCCCCCGGCCTGCGGCAAAGAGGGGCCCTGGCTCCTGTCCCTGGTTTCCATGTTTGAAATTAGCGCCGAGGGCGCACGTGGCCGCGCGCGTGCGCGTGCACGCGCCTCTATATATAGAGGTGACCCGGAAAGGGGGCGGAGCCTGGGGGATGACGCTCTGTGCGCGCCGCAGCGCTTCTGCGCATGTGCGGGCGTCCCAGCAGGTTTTAAAAAGCCACAATATTGTAGTAAGCTGGCTATGAAGTACAGAGACAGAGCTGGCAACATTTAAAGGCATACAGCAAGCGGTTGATACAGGCATCCCCTAGAAAGGCACATTAGTAGACACCAACTGTTTATTATAGCAGCATTTATGCTAGACTATTATCAGTAACTGGTGTATTTCGGCTGGAATACCTCAGCTTTGTGGCTTAGGAATATGCCGTCTGAAAACTCCGGGACTAGAAATTCCAGGAGGAATAGGGGGTCTCCATCGGGCTCTGAGGATCTTGGGCATGCTTTGGCTGCACCAGTCTCCCCTGAAGAATCAGAGGTTAGTGACCGTAGGGCACCCCCAGGAGTACCTGGTACTGTGGCTGTCCTCAGTTCACCTGCTCCTGTGTATGTAACAGAGGAGGTTTTTTCCTCAGCTCTGGGAGGACTGGAAGAGAGATTGTCAGCATTAATCGCTGCTTCCCTGTCACAGGAGAAAAGCGCTCGATCTCCGTCTCCTCCCTCAGAGTGCCTGTTAACAGAGCAACAGTCCCATACAGAGGTCGACCTACCTGAGGGGGATCAGGATGAGGTTGATTCGGTTGTAGAGGAATCAACAGTGGAAGAGCCGTTCTCAGCATCACATGCTGAGAGGTTATGGGTTCAGTCCCTGACTAATATGGTCCGATCAGCATTTAAAATGCCACTTGCGGAGCCATCCTCCACTTCTGTCTCCTCGTTGGGGTCGCTAAAAGCTCCCCAGACTGTTTGTACCTTTCCGATCCATCCTTTACTGGAGGGGCTCATTTACCAGGATTGGGAGCATCCTGACAAAATATTTACTCCCCCCAAGAGATTTCCGGTGGTCTATCCCATGGAGGATAAGTTCATCAGAAAATGGAAGGTCCCTACAGTGGACGCAGCCATCTCTTGTGTGAATAAATCACTGACATGTCCGGTGGAAAATGTCCAAATGTTCAAGGACCCAATAGATAAAAAATTTGAGTCATTATTGAAATCTGCTTTTTCTACAGCAGGATTGGTGACACAACCAGCAGTGGCAGCTATAGGGGTCTGCCAAGCAGTGAAGGATCAGTTGAAACAGGTCTTAAGAGACTTGCCGGATCAGCAGGCTCTTGCCCTAGCTGATCTACCTAGAGCCTTATGCTTTGCGGTGGACGCTATAAAGGATTCAATCCATCAGGCCTCCCGCCTTACGCTGTCTGTAGTACATATGCGCAGGCTTCTATGGCTCAAAAACTGGTCTGCTGAAGCTCCCTGTAAAAAATTGCTGGTCAGCTTCCCATTTCATGGGGAGCGCTTATTCGGGGAAGACCTGGACAAGTATATCCAGAGAATTTCCAGCGGTAAAAGTACACTTTTGCCGGTTAAAAATAGAGTTAGAGGTCCCTCCTTTAAGAGGCCGGCTTCTCCAGTCCCTAGGACATCGGCTGTGAAACAGTTCCGACGGCCTCCCCGGTCAAATCCCGGAGGTAAAAATCAGGGACAGTTGCAGGGTAACAAGAAGCCCTGGAGCAGGAGAGGTACAAAACCTCCCCCAAAGTCAAATGCATGAAGGGTTGCCCCCACCCAATCGGGTGGGGGGAAGACTTCAGTTGTTCACAGAAACCTGGCGGGACACGATCCGAGACAGATGGGTGCTCTCCGCAGTAAATCTGGGATACAAATTGGAGTTAAAAAACTCCCCTCCTTCCCGCTTTATAAGGTCAAACGTGCCAAGGGATCCCCAGAAGAGAGGATCCCTCCTGTTGGCACTGGAACAATTATTGCTTCAAGCAGTAATTATAGAGGTTCCCCTGGAAGAATGGGGGTTCGGGTTTTACTCAAACCTCTTTACAGTTCCGAAGCCAAACGGGGACGTGAGGCCCATATTAAATCTAAAAGGGCTAAACAAATTCCTACATATCAGGACTTTCCGGATGGAGTCGATCCGATCGGTAGCCACTGCCCTACAAGGGGAGGAATGGTTAGCCTCGATCGACATCAAAGATGCTTATTTGCACATCCCCATCTTTCCAGCCCACCAAAAATTTCTACGCTTTGCGGTAGAAGGGCGCCATTTTCAGTTCAGAGCCTTACCCTTCGGTCTGGCCACAGCACCAAGAGTGTTCACAAAAATTCTGGCCCCATTATTGGCCAATCTAAGAACACGAGGTGTAACGATAATGGCATATCTAGACGACTTGTTGCTGATAGACCACTCAGTGGAAAAACTAGAAGTGGTTGTTCACGAGACAATCAAGTATCTGGAATATCACGGTTGGATTATCAACCGAGACAAGTCAGCCCTAAAACCAGTCAAAAGTCTGGAATACTTGGGGCTAAGGCTGGATTCAGACCAGAGAAAGATTTTCTTGCCTCAAGAAAAGGGGTCGTCTTTGAGAGATTTGATCCACTTAGTGGGTTCAAAAAGACAGCCATCCATACGCCTGTGCATGAGGCTGCTGGGAAAAATGGTGGCATCATTCGAAGCAGTACCCTACGGTCAATTCCATTCAAGGAAGTTGCAAAGGGCCATACTGTCAGCCTGGAACAAAAAAGTTCAGGCTCTGGACTTACCAATGTCCTTGTCCCCTTCCGTTCGCAGGAGCCTCCGCTGGTGGTTGGTTCCCCAGAATCTGGAAAGAGGGAAATCCTTCAGTCCGATTTCCTGGAAGGTGGTCACTACAGATGCCAGCCTTATAGGCTGGGGAGCAGTACTGGAGCAATGGTCTCTCCAGGGCAGATGGTCGGATGCGGAAAAGGCCCTGCCCATCAATCTCTTAGAGATACGAGCAGCCCGGTATGCCCTAGTAGCATGGACATCCAAACTCCAAGGGTCCCCTGTCAGAGTTCAGTCAGACAATGCCACAGCAGTGGCATATATCAATCGTCAGGGGGGCACCAGGAGTCGTGCAGCCCAAAGGGAAGTAAATTACATCCTGAGATGGGCAGAAAGATATGTCCCAGCCATATCTGCGGTATTCATTCCAGGGGTGGAGAATTGGAAGGCGGACTTTCTAAGTCGCCAACAATTATGCCCAGGGGAATGGTCCCTTCATCCCGAGGTTTTCCGGACAATATGTCAGCGGTGGGGAACACCGGATGTAGATCTGCTAGCATCCAGATTCAACACAAAAGTGGACAGGTTTGTCTCTTGGGCAAGGGATCCCCTAGCGTGCGGCTCGGATGCCCTAGTGTTCCCTTGGGATCAGTTCAAGCTGATATATGCATTCCCACCGCCACAATTGTTACCTCGATTACTCCGCAGAATCAGGGTAGAAAAGAAACCAGTGATTCTGGTGGCTCCAGCGTGGCCCCGAAGAGCATGGTACGCGGAGATTGTAAAAATGTCTGTGGGGAGTCCTTGGACCCTCCCACATCGTCCGGACCTGCTTTCGCAGGGACCGATATACCACCCTTCCTTACCAGCCCTAGGTTTGACGGCCTGGCTATTGAAGCCCACATTCTAAAAAAGAGAGGGCTCTCTAATGCTGTGGTATCTACCATGATCAATGCCAGGAAGCCGGTATCCAGGCAGATCTACTATAGAATCTGGAAGGCGTACATCGCCTGGTGTGAAGCCAAGAAATGGCATCCACGTAAATACGTAATAGGTAGAATTCTGGACTTCCTACAATGGGCTGTAGATAGGAAGCTTGCCTTGAGTACTATCAAGGGTCAGATTTCGGCCTTGTCAATATTTTTTCAAAGGCCCTTGGCTTCGCATTCACTAGTCAAAGCCTTTATACAAGGAGTGATGCGTATTAGTCCTCCGGTTAATATTCCCATATGTCCATGGGATCTAAACTTGGTTCTGTCGGTTCTACAGAAACAACCATTTGAACCATTACAGCATATTTCCTTAGTGCTTCTCACCAGGAAATTGATTTTTCTAGTAGCCATTTGTTCGGCTAAAAGAGTATCGGAATTAGCAGCTATGTCCTGTAAGGAGCCATATCTGGTTATCCATAAGGACAGAGTAGTGTTACGTCCTCATCCAGCCTTTCTTCCTAAGGTGGTATTGAGTTTTCATTTGAACCAAGATGTGGTTCTTCCTTCTTTTTTCCCCAAGCCTACTTCGGTAGAGGAAAAGTTATTGCATTCTTTGGATGTAGTAAGAGCAGTTAAAGCTTATCTAAAAGCCACTGCTCAGATTCGCAGAACGGATACTTTGTTTATTCTGCCGGAAGGCCCCAGAAAGGGTCAGGCAGCGTCAAAATCTACTTTAGCCAAGTGGATTCGACAGGTCATAATACAAGCCTATAGCTTGAGAAGTAGACCGCCTCCGTTCAAAGTTAGGGCGCACTCCACGAGAGCAGTTGGAACTTCATGGGCAGTACATCACCAGGCCTCCCTGGCTCAAATCTGTAAGGCCGCAACATGGTCTTCGGTACACACGTTTACTAGGTTCTACCAGGTGGACGTTAGAAGTCAGGAGGATGTCGCCTTTGGGCACAGTGTGTTGCAGGCCGCAAAAGATCCTCATGTCTGATAGCGCTCAGCTTATATATGGTGTATCCCCCCCCTCATTTGGCATTGCTTTAGGACATCCCATTAGTAATGAATGACTATGTCGCTCTGTGTCCCGTGATGTACGAGAAAGAAAATAGGATTTTTATAACAGCTTACCTGTAAAATCCTTTTCTTGGAGTACATCACGGGACACAGAGCTCCCGCCCCTCTTTGGGGACACTTATTGCTTTGCTACAAAACTGAGGTGCTCCCGGATGGGAGGGGCTTATATAGGGGAGGGTACTTCCGGTTTTGGAAGTTGCCAGTGCCAGCACCTGACGGTAACTATATAACCCATTAGTAATGACTATGTCGCTCTGTGTCCCGTGATGTACTCCAAGAAAAGGATTTTACAGGTAAGCTGTTATAAAAATCCTATTATTGTCATTACTGCAGAGCGCACGGTACCCATCGTTCCCCTGTATGAAGCTAATGTCATAATAAAACTATTTTTAGATGGTGCAGCTCATCTGAACTAAAGAAGCTGCCTAATTAACTTAGAAACTGCAGGATAACATAATTTGTCTGAGTTTTACTTTAGAATCTTCCGTATAGACGTAATGAAATAAAGCCAGGCTATTAGGATGAACAGAAGCAGATGTGACTGGGTGGATGTTGATGTAGTCAAGTTGTCCTGAACACGCAAACCAAACACTTGTGCAATATTCATTCCCGCCGAGTGAGCTCCGTTGTGACCGCTCTGTTTTCTTCTTGCAGAATCTATATATAGCCACAACGTCTTGGTGGACGGAAAGGAAGTTATCTTTAATATTTGGGATTTTCCGTACTTAAAGGTGAGCTTTTTTTTTTTTTTTTTTTTGCGCGACTTACCCAACTATTTCCACAATGTGGGCTTATGAAGATTAATGGCATGTACTTTTGTATAAGGGAACATTTTTCATCATATTTGTCCACACACCTGAGTTTAGCGACCCATATTAACCACTTAACCTCCAGAGGATTTACTCCCCCCATCATGACCACACCATTTTTTGCGATACGGCACTGCGTTATATTAAGAGCCGGTTCACACTACTGCGACTTGGGATCCGACTTGTGTCGCCCCAAGTCGCGCGTTGTTTTATTATTTT
The DNA here is from genome assembly GCA_029206835.1 of Rana muscosa. Lineage (NCBI taxonomy): Eukaryota > Metazoa > Chordata > Amphibia > Anura > Ranidae > Rana > Rana muscosa. Next base: position 476,533,727 of record CM055118.1, read on the forward strand.
TTTTACCTTGAAATTACAATAAATTTTTTTTGACTTGATATACAAGCGATGTCTTGATATACAAGTAGCGTCATGTCACAATTGAGTATAAAAGAGAAGAGGCGCCTCCTAAGAGCCGGTTCACACGGGCGACTTGGGATCCGACTTCAAGTCGCGGACATGAGAAAATCAGTGGAAGTGAATGAGAGTCGTCTTAATGTACACTACTGAAGTCGCTCCGAAAGAAAAGGTTCCTGTACTACTTCTAGGCGACTTGTACCCATTGATTTCAATGGAAGTCGCCTCCGAAGTCGGATCCCCTGTCTTAACTGAAGCAACTTTCCAGGAAGAGAAAACAGTTTTCTCAGGCAAACCCCTCCCATAGAGCTGATTACTCTTTGATTGGCCACTGGAAAAGTCCCCTTTCCTGGAGGCGACTTCAAGTCGCGCTGTGGTTCACGCTCAAGTCGTGTCCAAGTCGCGCACAAAGTCGTGTTGCCCCTGTGTGAACCGGCTCTAACTGACAATTGCACGATCGTGCAACACTGTACCCAAATAAAATCAATGTCCTTTTTTTTCCCCACAAACAGAACTTTCTTTTGGTGGTATTTGATCACCTCTGCATTTTTTATGTTTTTGCGCTATAAACAAGAAAAGACCGACAATTAAAAAAAAATATATATATTTTGTACTTTCTGCTATAAAACACATCCAATAAAAAAATGTAAAATCTAATTTCTGCATCAATTTAGGCCAATATGTATTCTACATATTTTTGGTACAAAAATCCCAATAAGCGTATATTGATTGGATTGCGCAAAAGTTATAGCGTCTACAAACTAGAAAAGAAAAGACCCGACAATTTTTGAAAAAAATATATATATTTTTTACTTTCTGCTATAAAACCTATCCAAAAAAATAAATGAAATTCTGCTACATGTTTTTGGTAAAAAAAAATATCCCAATAAGCGCATATTGATTGGTTTGCGCAAAAGTTATAGCATCTACAAACGATGGGATATTTTTTTATTTTTACTACTAATAATGGTGGCAATCAGCGACTTTTTTATAGCGGAACTGCGATATTGCGGCAGACATTCTCACACTGACACTTTTTAGGGACCAGTGACTTTAATACAATGATCAGTATTAAAAAATCATATATATATTGTTTTGTATTTTTTATACTACGAATGGCTGCGATCAGCGACTTATAGTGGGACTGCGATATTGCGGTGGACAATCTTCTAACTGATGGGGGGGAACTGACGTTACCAGTGACAATAATACAGTGATCAGTGAGAATACTATACACTGTCACTGTACTAATGACACTTGCTGGAAAGGGGATAAACATCAGGGGCGATCAAAGGGTTAACTGTGTGCCTAACCAGTGTTTTACTCTACTGTGGGAGGTGCTTTTACTAGGGGAAGAGATGACATTTATTGCAGGGAAACAAATTCCATCCCTTCCTTCCTGTTAGAACAGCCATCTGTTTTGTTCACATAGGCAGATAGCTGTTCTGTCTCTGCCTGATGATCGGCGGAAGGACATCGAGTCTGTGGTACCCGGCGATTGGCTGCTGCTGTGTGTAATCACAATGGGAGCGATCCAGCGCAGAGGTGCCGCCCTGTAACAGTAAAACTCCTATAGGGCGAACTTTGAGAGAGTTTAGGTCCACCTTAACCACTTAATCAATATATAACTATTTTTTACAGCTTTATGCTGCTAGCATTAGTAAATAGATAGGAAGGTATATTATATTTACTTGTTGTAATTTTTTTTTTTTTACACTTGTTCAGTTGCTTCCTGGTTTATGGCCTAGGCCAAAATGATGTCATACATCCCAGGAGGAATTTATCTGCATTTTTATTTCTTTCATCTGGCGGAGGGGAGGAGGGACTTTCTCAGCTAAGCACACCCTCCTACCTTCCTACCTGCATGGCTGAGCTAAGGGCAGATGGAACCTAGGAAGAAATTACTACATGAATCATCTGGCTGTGGATAGAAATGCTAGGGGGCGGGGGGGGGGGGTGTATTTCAAAGTGATTTCTCAACAAAATAAAGCATGGAGACTTGGATGGATGGGGGAGTTTGCTTTGAGTATTAAAAATGAATAAAATAGCGTTTTCAGTTTATTGTGCTCAGATACAGTTGAGTTCCATTTTAAAGTGGACCCATGCCCTCTTCCTTAATTTTTCCTCCTCCGCCCACACTGTTACACAATCAGATACCAAAATTTTGTGAGAATGACATCATCCCTTACCTGCAGCCCCACATCCCAGGAGCTTTCAGGTCGACCTCTCCTGCGTTGCACATGCAACAGGCAATCGCCACCGCACTGCACATGTGCGGTTTGAGGACAACCCAGCAGACCATATAAGAGGGTGAAAAAAATTAAAATAGAAAGGAGTGGAGTAAAGTTTTTTTTTTTTTTTTTTTTTTTTTTTAAACTAGATCTAATCAGATTTCTGTTAATATGAGAGCAATCAGACCAGTAAAATTAAATTGCTGATTGGTGCCTATGGATTACTGTGCTCTGCACAATGCTGGATAGGACCCAAGCTGCCATCATTCAATACAAAGCTGTGGGTATCTGCACATTATATCTGTGACTGCATCAGCTTCTGATAAAAAGTTCTCACATAGTATGTTTCCTTTAAGGCCCCTTTCACACTTGTGCGACTTGGGACTGCAAAGTCGCATGACAAGTCGTACCCCATGATTTTCAATGAGTAACATTCATATCTGTGCGACTTCAAGTCGCAACAACTTCAAAAGTATTTCCTGTACTACTTTGGTCCGACTTTGTAGGGAGTTGAGGTCCATAGACCTCAAGTTTACACAGGCATGCCCTGAAATCGCATCAAAATTGTGGCCGCAAAATCGCACGACTTTTAAGTCCTGGCAGTGTGAAATGGGCCTTACTAGGAAATTGTTGCCATTTAAAATTGAACAACTTGGAAGTGGAAGAAAAGCCTAAGTAACAATTCGGAAAAAGGATCCCCCCCTCCTTCCTATCCCACCTAAAGCTGGCCATAGATGGATAGAACTTCGAATGAAAATTCTTAGGAAAATTTGTATGAAAATTGTCACAACATTCGAATGTCATTTAAAATTTATTTTGCTTAAACATTTGATTTTGGAAAGAATGGACTTTACCAAATGAAAACTACATACACTGTTAGACATTCGTTCGGGTAAAAATTTCCATCCTGTTCCTTAGAAATTTTTCGTCACTGCGGTCAAAAACAAACGCCGGTTTGACACCACTACTGATTAGAAAAACAAACCCAAATTTTATTTTCCTAAGTATTTTCCTTTGAAATTTAGCTTATCTATGGTCAGTGTAATCTGTATAAAAATAGATGTGTGTACTTACCAATATTTAGTCTGCTCCGGTCCGGTTATGTCATTCTGCAACTCCAGATCCCCTGTTGCAGTGAGTGACTGCTGCAGGGGAGAGACAGAAGCACCAACAACAGATGGGCCATGGGATCCTATGGATGACTTCATGGCTCCCAGAATTCCTAGCTGTGGAGCACTCCAGAGCTGGAGCTGCAGGATCATCTAACCAGACTGGAGCGGATAAAAATAGGTAAGTACGCACACCTTTTTATACAGGGTAGGCAGGATAGGTAGGAGAAGGGGAAGGGAACATTTTTAAGAATAGTTAGACTTAAAGCAGAGTTCCGGCAAAATTTTTTTTTTTTTTTTAGAAGTCGGCAGCTACAAATACTGCAGCTGCTGACTTTTAAAAAATGGACACTTACCTGTCCTGGGCGCCCGCGATGTCTTCACCCGAAGCCGATCTGTCCCTCGGCTCTCGGGTGGAGGTGCCGCCATCTTCGGTAAGTGAAGCCTTGCGGCTTCACAGCTTGGTTCCCTACTGCGCATGCGTGAGTCACGCTGCGCGTTCAGTGGTCCCTGACGTTTTCTGTGACCTGTGTGTCTCCCAGAAGACAGCGGGGGGACGGAGGAGGGGCCGGACGTGGCCTAGATAGCCACGTAGGCTATCTATGCCCGGAAGTGGGCAAATACCTAGATTAGATGGGTATCTGCTCCCCCCCCTCCCCCTGAAAGCTGCCAAATATGACACCGGAGGGGGGGGGGGGAGGACTCCGAAAAGCGGAAGTTCCATTTTTGGGAGGAACTCCGCTTTTAAAGTGATTGTATAGTCTCGTTTTCTTTCTAATAAAATAACAAACATGTTATACTTGCCTGCTCTGTGCAATGGCTCATCCCCCTTTTTCCTCGGGTCCATCTTCTGTGCTCCTGGTCCCTCCCTCCAGTTGAGTGCCCCCCACAGAAAGCAGCTTGCTATGGGGGCACCTGAGCCGAGGTGCAGCTGAGCTCCCATTCAGTCACAGCTGCGGTTCAGCCCTGCCCCCCCCCCCCCTCTCTCCTGATTGACTAACTGACTTTGACAGCAGTGGGAGCCAATGGCACCACTGCTGTGTCTCAGCCAATCAGGTGGGAGAGTCCTGGACGGCCGAGACACGTGTGGATATCACTAGACAGAGATGAGGCTCAGGTAATTATTAGGGGTTGGCTGCTGCACACAGAAGGTTTTTTAGCTTTAAATCATAAAATGCATTAAGATAAAAAACCTTCTGCCTTTAAGCCCCGTAGAGACCGGCCGAATATTGGCCAAAATCAGCCAGTACAGTAGAAGCCGGCCAACATTCAGCCCATGTGTACAGCTGCTTGTCTGTCATGTCATCCCTGGCTTCTGTCGAAAGAGCATGCTGGAAAACCAGCAGCCGATCGGCATCCGATCAGCGCTTTCAGCCAATGGCTGCAAGTGCTGACAGGTGTGTTCTAGCGGGAGGGCAATCCCCCTTTCAGAGCACAATAGCACAGCGGGGAGATAGCTGTACTAACATTGCATAGTTAGTACAGAGACCTCCTCAGTTTTTTCCGTTCACCCTGCTGGGCTAAATTGGGGGAAAAAAACGTAACACGTGTATCAGGCTTAAGGCTTTTCTTCCACTTTAAGATTGTTACCTCTTTATCAGCTAATAGCTATCCGTACATGGACTAGTTGTAAACCAAGTTAGATTATTTTATACAGATCTGCAAATCTGGGAAGTCATTGCAAAGATTTTTTTCCCATCCTGCAATAAAAGCATCTTTATTTACTATAATAAATCTTAAAGCAAACCTGCACCTTCTCCATGCAGGGCAAAGTAACAGATTTGCTTTATTACCCCCACTATCCAGTAGCACCTTTGATGCAATTACCCCTGTTCTGTCAGAATCGGTGACCAGTCAGATGAGGTAACGGAAGTGACATTCCGTAACCTGCGAATGCGTTCCCCCGCTACCAGGTTTGTTCATCTGATGGAACACTTGCAGTCAGAAGGGGCAGCGGACATCTTACTACACCCAGCTATGTCTTGAATTTTAGAGTAATTTTACCAATAAAGTGAGTGTATATAAATATAGTATGTGGACATCTGTGATGCTGTTTGGATGTTACATTTTGAAAGAAGCTGGACGCCAGCAGTAGGAAGATGGCGGAGGCCATGTTGGGACACCCCACACTGCTCAGCTGTAAACCTTTTTAGGGTTTCAAAACTAAACATCCAAACAGCATCACAAATGTTAATACAGTAAAACCTTGGATTGCGAGCATAATTCGCTCCAGAAGCATGCTTGTAATCCAAAGCACTTGTATATCAAAGCGAATTTCCCCATAAGAAATAATAAACTCAAATGATTCCTTCCTCAATCATTTATTCATAAGTCCTTAAGTTTATAGTCCATATAAAAAGATTATAGCAATACCTTGGATTGCGGTTAACAAGCATTTCACAAATTACGAGCTATTATTTTTTTTAAATCCTGACTCGGTTTGCGAATGTTGTTTCGCAAAACGAGCAGGATTCAAGCCTCTGAGTAGTGCAGTACCGCATTCGGCCAGAGGTGCGTGGGTGTCGGTGACATTCGGAGGCGCTCGGATGCACTCGGAGCCACTCAGAAACACTTTGTTCCTGAGTGTTTTCCGAGTGCATCCGAGCGGCTCCAATCGCTTTCTGAGTGTTTCCGAGTTTCTCTGGTGCCCCCCCCACCTCTGGTCACATGCGGTACTGCATACAATAGAAGTTGCTGTGGAACAAATTATCTGAGTTTCCATTGTCTTCTATGGGGAAAATCGCTTTTGATATGCGAGTGCTTTGGATTACAAGCATTCTTCTGGAACGAATTATGCTCTTAATCCAAGGTTCCACTCAGTAAAACCTTGATTTGAGAGTAACTTGGTTTGAGAGCGTTTTGCAAGACCAGCAAAATGAAAAAAAAAAAAATTTGACTTTGCCTGTTACACCTCCAAACCTGGAGACTTTGCTCAGGGATGAAGCGGTACCTAAACCTTTATCCACCATATATAAAGCATTACTTCCTAACATTCACACGGGCCTTGAAAACCTGAAAGCGGAGTGGGTGGTCGATTTCCCTACACTAGATACAGAAGATTGGGAGGAAATGTGGGAGTGTCCCTTTTCACATCTAGTATCGGCTAGAGATAGATTAGTGCAATTCAAAATACTACATCAAGTGTATTACACGCCCATACGCCTACACAAAATATATCCATCCATCCCAGATTCTTGCTGGAGATGCGACTCGCCCTCAGCGGATTTCATTCATATTTTTTGGAACTGTCCTCAGATTAAAGTATTTTTTGGGCTGAGGTCACCACTTTTATTCCGACTGTCACCACCATTCCTGTGCCATTGTCAGTGGAGGTGTGTCTGTTGGGACTTGTAGAAACGCTGGCCCCTCACCAGGCAAGCAGAACCCTACTAGGATTATTACCGTATATACTCGAGTATAAGCCGAGTTTTTCAGCACATTTTTTTGTGCTGAAAATGCCCCCCTCGGCTTATATTCGAGTCTGTGTCCATCTTCACCTTTGTGCGCCTGATCCCGGCCAGCCGTAGGTCCCCTGGACCCCTGCACACATGTAGCCCCACTCTTCCTCTACAAGTGTGCAAAGTTTGATGTCCGGGGGACCTATGGCCGGGGAGCACCGATTTTCAAAGCCGGGCACCCCTTCCATAGACTCCCATGTTAAACGGTAATTTCTCCTGTCATTTTGGGTACCCGGTACCGGCCGGTCCTAGGTCCCCTGGATCCCAAACATGGCACACATGTAGCGCCACTCTTCATCTACAAGTGTGCAAAGTTTGTTGTCCAGGGGACCTACGGTCGGGGAGCACAGATTTTTCAAAGCCAGGCACCCCTTCCATAGACTCCAATGTTTAACGTTGGTCTAGTCATACAGCGCAGGAGATCAGGTAGGGAGATTAGACACAGTGAGGCATGGGCATGGACACCCTAGGCTTATACTCAAGTCAATAAAAAATAAAAATTTGGTGCCTCGGCTTATATTCGAGTATATACGGTACTTTATTATGCTCGTAAGTCTGTAGTACTCCAATGGAAGGCTTCGTCCGCATCCTCAATACATTTTTGGAAGAGGTTAGTGAACTTGGCTCTACCACTATACAAGGCTACTTACCTGTCATGTGGCTGTGCTAAGAAATTTCATAAAATATGGGACATCTGGACGGAATCCCTGTCCACTAATGCAGACTCGATGGATGATTAGTAATGCTCTATTAATTACCTGTAACGGCTCAAGTGGCATCTCTGAACTTGTAGGCTTCCTTGGTCAATAGTTATAGGGAGAGGGGGGAATGTGAATGTGTATATGTAACGTGTACTTCATTTCATAAATAAATAAAATAAGCTATGTGGAGTATCTGTGGAAATAGAAGAATCCTTTAGATAATCTGCACAGGTGGTTGAGCGTACAGTAGTTTAGTTTATAATTCGTTTAGTTTGTTTGTGCCGAGCCTGGGTATGCCCAATAGGCTCTGTATTGTATTTGATTTTTTTTTTTTTTTTTACCTTGAAATTACAATAAAAACAACTTTAAAAAATAAATACATTTTGACTTGATATACAAGCGATGTCTTGATATACAAGTAGCGTCATGTCACAACTGAGTAGAGGCGCCTCTAAGTGTAGCAATATGGTTAAATTTAATGAAGGTACAACATTTAGCAACATATTGCTACACTTGGAGGCGCCTCTCTTCTCTTTTATACTCTCTAGCTCCTGCTGGATTTTTCTTCTAATCCCCTTGTGGAGGCTTCCATTTGTGGATGGACATTTTATAGTTACATAACCTGGTCACATTGCTCTCCAGTATACTATATTTATCTATATAAGCTCACTTTATTGTTAAAATATTCTGAAATTCAAGACAAAGCTGGGTGTAGTAAGATGTCCGCTGCCTTCTTCTACAGGTGTTCTGTCAGATGAGCAAACCTGGTAGTGGTGGAATGCATGCGCAGCTGACTGAATGTCACTTCCGTTACCTAATATCAGGAGTCGCCGATTCTGACTGAACACCCCATCCTGCTCTATTCAGCTGCTGTCAGCTGAGTGAAGAATATATTTGGTACTTCTGGGTATAAAGAAGTATGCCAATCATCAAGCACTGTGCTGTCACATGAGCATAGCACATAGGACTGTGTAAGCTACAACTTTAAAAGCTCATAGCTTACAAGGGGTGGATTCTCCTGCTGAATGGAGTGTCAGGGGAGCAAAGGAAAGATATATGGTACTGGTTGTTGAGCAGCTTTGTTCTTTGTTTTTTTTGTCCTGCATGGGAATTCTTTTGCCTATACCAGGAATCTGATTAGTTGCTATGATCATCAGCTCCACCATAGCATTAGCTTTCATTAATCACTATGATTTAAACAATGTATTTAAAGCCTGCAAACACAGAACATGATACAGTATCAGTGCTTAGGGGCACTTGTGCACACAGTCATATGACACCGACCACAATCTCGGTTAATAAGTTACCAAACACTTAATATTTTACTACTGAAGTAGCAATTATGTTACTCTGGGTCTTACTCCGTGACTTTCCTTAAGCCCTGTACACACGGTCGGACTTTTGGCCAACAAACTTCATTTTGAGCAAGTTGGACCAACAATCCGACCGTGTGTACGCTCCATCGGACAAACTTTTTTTTGCTTTTTTCTTGTTTTCATCGGACAAAAGTTGGGTCTGCAAACAGACAAACTTTTGCCCAACAAAAGTCCGATGGAGCAAAGTCCGACCGTGTGTACAGAAAACAATCGGACTTTTGTCCGATGGACAAAACAACTAATGTTAAAATCAACCAACAATAGCAGAAGTTGACCAAAGGGTGGTGGTAAAGAGCAGAAAAACCACTTGATGTTGCAAAAAGTTTTGGGAAAGTTTGCAGAAAAGTCCTGTGGTGTGTATGCTTTGGGTGTTCCCGACCAACGGAAAAGTCAGATGGAAGTCCGACCGTGTGTACGGGGCTTTATCATACTTGATATTACAACATACAGAAAGTTATCACTGGATGCTTCCTGGAGACTGCGCTTTTCGCTGATGGGAAAACACAGCTGCTTTAAAACATCTGTACCGGTGTCTGATCATGAATAGAATGCCAAGGGCGATAAGGAGAATTCTAGCCACTAGGCTGCTCTTATCTGAATGCAACTTCACAAAAAAAGCCAAATATTTTCCATTTTGATCTGTGATTGAGGAATGTGCTGGAAAATTGTATTAATCAAAAGATACAGACCAGTATTCAAAACAAAAAAAGCGCCAAAAATGTGCAAAAAGAATAAACCCTTATTGCAGCCAATCAGAAATGGCCTTTTCTTTGACCGTGATTACCTAACAAGGAAGCTTTTCCTAAACATCGCTTTTTCATAACTACGTATATATCATTTGTGTGCCCCTAAGAACTCATCCACACGGGCGCAGTCTTACTTACATTGTAAACAAACTGGCATGCACATAGACCTAAGTCCCTGAACGCAGACAGTCTACAGCCACCTACAAGCATTCATGTCTGTGGGTGGCTGTATGCAGCACCAGGGGCTCCTGGGCATCGAAATATGCCAGTTTGTTTTACACTGTAAAAAGGAATGTGTCCATGTGCACTAACAGTCATGTACCAAGAGATTTAGGTAATAAAAGATCTCATTGGTTAAAGGGAACTTTCAAGGCACCGTACAGTTATAAGCAGCAAAACACAAATAAAATGAACAAAATTAATCATTCATCATTAAAGTGATTGTAAAGTCTCTTTATTTCCTATAAAAATAACAAACATGTCATACCTACCTCCTCCTGTTGCAGTGGATTTGCACAGAGCAGCGCAGATCCTCCTCTTCTCGGGTCCCTCTTCTGTAATCCTGGCCCCTCCCTCCTGTTCAGTGCCCCCACAGCAAGTAACTTGCTATGGGGGCACCCGAGCTGAGTCACAGCTCCCTGTGTCTATTCAGACACCAACCCCTGACCCGGCCCCACCCCCTCTCTCCTCTGATTGGCTAGCTGACTTTGACAGCAGTGGGAGCCAATGGCACCTCTGCTGTGTCTCAGCCAATCAGGAAGGAGAATCTCTGACGGCTGAGACACTCGTGTACATCGCTGGACAGAGAGGGATCTCAGGTAAGTGTTTGTCTAAACAAAGGGCCAGTTTACTGTCCTTCAGGCTTAAGGGGGGCCGGACTGTGGCCAATGGGAGTAGAAAAGGTCTCAACTGTGGTGAGAATAAACACTTCATCTATGGTGTTATTGGGTGGAATTGTGCCTCATCATCGATAGGCATTTTGCCCCTTCATTGGTGTCGGTAAGGGAAATTATGCCCCATTGTTGGTATCAGTGGATGAAAACCCAGTGCCCCAAGGGCCGCATCTGGCCCCCAAGCCACAGTTTGCAGACCCCAGTCTTAATGCATAGAATGCATTAGGCTTCATGCCCACTGACGTTTTTACAGCTGCGTTTTTTACAGCTTAAAAACGCCTGTCCATGTTGTTGTAAATTTTATTTTTATTTTTTTTGGAGAAAAAATAAATAAAAATAAAAGTTGGAGCTAAAAAAACGCGACCGCGCGTTAGTGCGCGTTTTTTGACGCTCGCGTTTTTTCTGCCTAACTCCGACGCTGAGGAACGCACTGGTCCTGGGTTTTTTTTACAGCTTAAAAACGCCTATGCTATTTGCAGCTCAAAAACGTCATGAAGCTATAGACTAATGTAGCGGGGTCCTCAAATTGGTGGGATACACCTGGGGAATAGTGTGACCCAGGTGTATAATTGTGTTAGGGTTCAGACCCCTTTTTGTTTCGTGGAGGATTGGAGGATGTAGTATTCTCCTTTGCCTGTGGGTGGCGGGGTACCCACAGGCTTCAGGTAGAATCATCTCCTGCAGTGCTCCCTGTTTTGTCCCTTCCCGGAGATGGTATGGCTGGGGCGGGGAACCCGCCGGGCCGTTGATGGGAGGAGATAAAAGGGGGAGACGCCCTTACCACGAGGCTTTTTGCGGAGAAGGAGGTCCTCGGAGGAGGAGGGTTGCGGTCCGCACCCAGGCCCCTCAGGCCTGGGTGCTGGAGATCCAGGAGTCTGGTCCAGGTGCCCATGGCCTGGTCCGGAGTCATGTTGGCGTCCATCCCAGGCACCTTTAGCCTGGGGTGAGGTACTATCGAGGAGGCCTGGGGCCCAGTACCTTCGACTGGGTCCCGCTAGGGTGGACTGTCCGAGGGTCCCTGAGCGGAGGGACTCGTATCTGAGGTGAGGAGGCCAGAGAGGTTACCCACTGGAGACCCGGAGCAGCACCAACCCGGTGACAGTGGGCCTCTGGGAACTCTCTTGGGAGGACACATCCCCCTGATAGGGGCCACAGCGCATCGAAGAGGGCTCCATTGCTGTTCATAGGGGTTGCTGGAAGAGACCCCATCTTTCCTGTTCTGTAACAGCCGGATTGGCTTAGGCGCCGCTGGTCATAGTACAGTGGCATAGAACTTAAACTTTAGGAAGTGCCTCGATCTGCTCGCCCCACCGTTGGCAAGGTTATAGGTCCCAACCAGTTTGCTGCAAAAGAACTGTTTATTGTGCTTTGCTTATTGGAGTGTCAAATAAACAAGTGTTGGACCTTTCTCCGGTGTGTGAACTCCAGTTACTGGAAGCAAAGGGGAGGCTGGTGAGCTTGCAATTACAGACTCAGTGCATTCACAGAACACACCGGCCCGAGGAAACATCAGTAAGTGGCCTTCACCTCCCTACTACAATGGGGAGGACATGGGCCGTGGCGCATCTCACTCTCACAACCCAGGAACCCCTAGACATGAGTTGGTGTGTAACCGATAAAGATGGAGAGAGAGTGAGGCCGCTACACTAACATGGACAGGCGTTTTTAAGCTGTAAAAAACGCTCAAAAACGCGGCTGTAAAAACGTCCGTGGGCATGAGGCCTTAAGATAAAAAAACTTCTGCCTTTACAACCCCTTTAACCGCTTAAGGACCGCCTCCTGCACATATACGTCGGCAGAATGGCACGGACAGGCATATCAACATACCTGTACGTCCCCTTTAAATGCCTGTCCGTGTGGTCGCGCGTGCCGGCGGCGCGCTTGCGACCCTGCTGCCATCCCCGTGAGTCGGACCGCGATCGTCTCGCGGAGGTATAGAGCGGGGAGATGCTTGTGTAAACAAGCATCTCCCCGCTCTGACTAGTGACAATGACACTGATCTCGGCTCCGTGTACTCGGAGCAGAGATCAGTGTAATTTGACACAGAGCCCATCCCCCCTACAGTAAGAAACACTATGCAGGGAACACTTAACCCCCACAGCGCCACCTAGTGGTTAACCCCTTCACTGCCAGTGTCATTTTCACAGTAATCAGTGCATTTTTATAGCACTGATCGCTGTGAAAGTGACAATGGTCCCAAAAATGTGTCCGATGTGTCCGCCAAAATGTCGCAGTCACGAAAAAATCACTGATCGCCGCCATTACTAGTAAAAAAAACAATAATTAATAAAAATGCCATAAAACTATCTCCTATTTTGTAAACGCTATAACTTTTGCGCAAACTAATCAATAAACGCTTATTGCGATTTTTTTATTTTATTTTTTTTACTAAAAATATGTAGAAGAATACGTATCGGCCTAAACTGAGGGAAAAAAAAGTTTTTTTTTTATATATATATATATATATTTTTGGGGATATTTATTATAGCAAAAGTAAAAAATATTGCATTTTTTTTTCAAAATTGTCGCTCTATTTTTGTTTATAGCGTAAAAAATAAAAACCGCAGAGGTGATCAAATACCACCAAAAGAAAGCTCTATTTGTGGGAAAAAAGGACTTCAATTTTGTTTGGGAGCCACATCGCACGACTGCGCAATTGTCAGTTAAACTGACGCAGTGCTGAATCGCAAAAAGTGGCCTGGTCTTTTAGCTGCAAAATGGTCCGGGGCTTAAGTGGTTAATATCATACAAAATGTGTCATATTCTTCCTCTAATAATAGTTTACAATGATCAATGCAGCACTTTGACACACAGAGAAGTCCATACACAGTCCGAGATGTGAAATGATACTAGATTAGACTAGTCCTTATAGTGTTGCATGACTTGAAAAATCCAGGCCCGACGCATTTCACAGCCAAGACCGCTGCTTCTTCAGGGGAAAATTTAGGAGAGTAATATAACAATAATAATCTAAAAATAATAATAGTAAAAACAATCCTATGTTTTATACACCGCTTTAATCGCATATTTACACTTACCAAGTTAATTAAAAACCTAGAATAACATCAGGCATATCCAGCACTCCAAATTATCACCAAGGCAATTTGGAATTTTGATTGAAATTTTTTGGTTCCTAACGTTTGGATGCGTGTATATGGGATGTGGCACCGTATTTGTACCCCTAAGATATGGCCATTTCTGCCATATAGATTTAGGAAATACTTAGAGATACCTAAAGTAAAACTAGCTGCAAAACTTCTTTTTTTTTTTTTCATTTTGAACAGAGTAAGGGAGGGTTATAACACCTGTCAGGTTTTTTTTTTGGCGATCTTTGTCCCATTGGGGAGAATTCCCTTCACTTCTGTCCCATAGCCAAAACAGGAAGTGAGAGGCAATCCCTCCAAAATGAGGGAATCCTTAGTTGTCACCAGAAGTTGTGTCTTCATTGGAAGATTTCCCCTCTGTTATTCTGGGAACAACCCAAAATTTGGGATTTTCTCACTTTCATTTGTATTGATGACGTTAAACAGGGCAAATAGGGTGAACTCCCTAACGGAGGGTACTAATAGCAAAAAAAACCCGACAGATGTTCTAGTCCCTCTCCACTCTACCAAAACGTAAAAAAAATTGCCTTCAGTTATACTTAAACTTTGTCCATACAGGGCAAAATGACAGTGTATATGAAAAGACCACTCAAGACCCACTGATACTCACTCACCTTCCTAGCGATCCCCTTCCAGTCCTACCTCTGTTACAGCCAGCACCAGAATGCCCGTGGTTGGAGCTTAGAGGGATCCGTGGTGCCACTCCCTTCACCATGCCGTGCGCGGACCTAGTGATTTGTTAGTTGACCTGAGTGCTGTCACATAGGATGAGGTCACATGTTCCCCCATATCTGGAAGTACCAGGTATTTTGTGCTGGCTTTGGTAGAGTAGGGAGCTGAGGAATTTCTGGGGAGTCAAGTAGTTAAAGTGCGACCTCACTCTCTCAATCAACATTGACTAGTTTTAATCCTTATGTTGCTAGTGTTAGAAAATAAATAGTGAAGTATACCATATTTACTTGTTTTAAACTTTTTTTTTTTTTTACATTTATTCAGTTACTTCCTGGTTTCCAGGCCTAGGCAAACAATGTCCTACATCCTAGTACCTTCAGGAGGGGAGGAGGTATTTTCGCAGCTAAGTACACCCTCCTTTCTGCATGCCTGCGTTAAGGACAGAGTCCAGGAAGTAAATGCTACATTAATCATCTGCCCTTAGAGCCCATTCACACAGGGACGACTTTGGATCCGATTCCAAGTCGCCTCAAGTCGCGCTGCATGAGAAAATCAATGTAAGTGAATGGAGCCGTCCTTAATGTACACTACTGAAGTCGCTCCGACTTCAGAAAAGGTTCCTGTACTACAATCCGACTTGTAGGCAACTTGTACCCATTGATTTCAATGGAAGTCGCCTCAGAAGTTGGATCACTGTCTTAACAGAAGCAACAATACAGGAAGAGAACATACATTTCTCAGGCAAACCCCTCCCCCCTCCATCTCACAGAGCTGATTCTTGTTTGATTGGCCACTGGAAAGCCTCCTGTCCTGGAGGCAACTTGAAGTTGCCTTGTAAGTTGCCTCATGTCGCGCTGTGATTCATACTCAAGTCGTGTCCAAGTTGCCTCCCAAAGTTGGCGCTGGAAGTCGTGTTGCCCCTGTGTGAATGGAGTCCAACGCAAGATGGCCACAGCCAGAAATGCTAGGGAGTATTTTTCAAAATGATTACTTAGCAAAATAAAGCATGGGGACATGAATGGATGGGTGAGATTGCTTTCAATATAAAAAAATGAATTAAATTGTGGTGCTCAGATGCAGCATAGTTCCTCTTTAGGTATGTGGGAGAGGGGGTTTGGGTGCGGGTAATAGGGGAAACAAAAAGTCCCTTTGGTCAAAATTCGGGTTTGGCTTGAAGAAAAGGTAGAAACCCTAACACTTTAGCGGCCTGGGACACCTTTTGGGTGCCCCAAGAAGAGTAGTAATGCGATGCGCATAGCGTGCCGCAGTGAACCGTGGGTGTGGCCAAATTGCTCTTGCTGACATCACCGACCTGCCCCCTCATGCAGCTGCATGCAACTCCCGGACGACAAACAGATTTGTGTGTGACTATTTTCATTACTACGGGAGCCACAGCCTGATCTAAATGTGTCCTGGTTTCAGTCCGCCTGAAACCCGGAAACATGTTTCATAACCCTGTTTGGGTGAGTCCCAAACAGGTGGCAACCCTAGTCGAAATGCACCATCTGCTCCTGATCAGGAAAGGTTTTATTAAATCCATTGATGTCTACATGTTAAAATGCTGTTGTTGCTCTTAATTGACTTTTTTCTTTTCTAAATTGCCATAGGAGCCAACTGAAGAAAGCTGCGCGGAGGAGGAGAAGCGCATTCAGTGGGCCGACGGCTTTGTCTTGGTTTACAGCATTTGTGACCGGGCCAGTTTCAACATTATCTGCCAGACTATCCAACTCATCAAAGCCTCCAAAGACTGCTTAGGACCAGAGAAACTGCCCATAGTCATTGTGGGTAATAAGCGCGATCTGCATCACCTACGAACTGTATCCAGCGAAGAAGGGAGGCTTCTGGCTTTGTCTATGGACTGTGAATTCTATGAAGTTTCAGCAGCTGAGGCCTACCACGGCGTTCTTATGGTTTTCCATGGCTTGGTGGACAAGATTAAGGAGTCCAAGCTGGTGACCAAGAAGGGGACAGGAATACGAGGAATTGTGAAGAGCATGTCCGCTGTGTTTGCCAGGAGGAGAACAGACTCCTTGTAATACCTGAAATGCTTGGCAGACGATGACACGTGACAACATCTGCAATGCTTCTGTTTTACTTTCTAACCATCTGACTTGGTGGTGGAACCAACATGTATTTAGAACTGCCTATCTGAACCTTTTTGTGTTGCTTTTTTAACACATGAACTAAATGGTTTACTTAACGGCTTCTAAAGTTGTCGCAGCAACTTAGAAAATGAGGAGTGAAATTAAAAATAACCCCAGCTTATCACTGTGACTCTGCTTTTGTGTGATAAGCTTTGCCACACATTAGGAAGATCTAAAGAGTCTCCAGCTTTCATCTGTTCATTATCTCCTATCAGACATGTCCGCTCTTGTTGCTGTGTTCTTTCAGCTTTTGCATTCTATCTCGAAACTTTTGGTTTCATCATGTGGCAGATCTGCACAGTAGTGAAAGGAAAGAGTCTATCAGTGATTTACCATTGCTTATTGGAATGAATGTAGACATTACTGTCCTGGCATTGTTTAGCTGCTCTTTTGTGTGTTCACAAGCTTGTTGGTTGTGTGCACTGGGAGGAATGCATTTTTATGAGGGTCATGGAATGTGTGTAGCCGACATTCCATGCTGGGACAATACAGAAGCACCTCATTGCTAATTGCAGAAATCACAATAAACAGATCCCTGTGCTCACAGCAGTTAAGCCATAAAATGAAGTAGTTCATCAAAATCCGGGAATGTTGGGTGTGAGGAGCACGTACAAGAGGACTTCTCATCTCTCCGTCAAAAACAAAGACCTGTAATGACTTTTTTATTTTTTTGCCTGTTGAACTTTCGTATCCAAATATAATGCATGCTGGATGAAGTCTTATGCCGCGTACACACGATTGGAATTTCCGATGAAAAAAGTCAGACGGAGTTTTTTCATCGGAAATTCGGACCGTGTGTGGGCCCCATTGGACTTTTTTCCGTCGGAGTTTAGAAATAGAACATGTTTTATTTTTTTTCCGATGGGAAAAAATCCTATGGGAAATTCCAATCGTCTGTGTGGAACTCCGTCAGAGAAAAATCCATGCATGCTCAGAATCAAGTCGACGCATGCTCAAAAGCATTGAACGTAATTTTTCTCGGCTCGTCGTAGTGTTTGGACGGTCGGAATTTTGTCTGACAGTGTGTATGCAAGACTGATGGAAGACCGCTTGAACGGAATTCCGACGGAAAATTCCATCGGATTTTATCCCATTGGAAATTTCCGATAGTGTGTACAGGGCATTAGGCCCCATGTACACGGCTGCTGCGAAACGGATGTTCAGAGGCAGTTGGACACTTTTTTTCAACTGCCCCTGAACTCAATCATTATAATTATTTAGGTACTTGTATAGCACCGTCAATTTACATATACATTGTACATTCACATCGGTCCCTACCCTCAAGGAGCTTACAATCTAAGGTCCCTAACTGACATTCATATACTAGGGCCAATTTAGACAGAAGCCAATTAACCTACCAGCATGTCTTTGGAGTGTGGGAGGAAACCGCATTACCCGGAGGAAACCCACGCAGGCACAGGGAGAACATGAAAACTCCAGGCAGGTAGGGTTGGGATTCGAACCAGCGACCCTTTTTACTGCTAGGCGAGAGTGCTACCCACTACATCACTGTGCCGCCCAAATAATGTTATCCTATGTGACCATGTACACAGTCTCGTTTATTGTCGTCTTTAAGCAGTTGCGTTTAACAGCATTTCTTTGAAAGCACAAAAATGAGTTCAGACGCTGAAGATTTCCACGTTTCAGACGCTAAACGCGGTAACCCGCAGCGTTTCGTTTATAGGCCTTTTTCGTTTTTGCCCATTTAAAAAAACGCTTCTAAACGCTTTTTGGCCATTTTTGAAACGCTTCTAAACGCAAACGCGGCATGTAAACGCGACAAAATGAGTTACTATCTGCCAAGTTAAATTGTTCAGGAGCAGTTGTAAAAATTTCCAAAATGTAAAAATGTCCCGTGTACATGAAGCCTTATACACTTAAAGGGTTTGTAAAGGCTCAGATTTATTTTTTTTGAAAAATAACAAACATGTTATACTCACCCTTTGGCACTCCTGGCCCCTCCCCCCTGCTGAGTGTCCCCATAGCAAGCTGTTTGCTCTGGGGGCACTTGTGCATCCTCGCTCTTGAGCCGCCTCTGTGGGTCTATGAGACACACACAGAGCGTGTCTCGGCCCGGCCCCTGCTCCTTTCTCACTGGCTGTGATTGACAGCAACAGGTGCCAATGGCTCCCCCTGCTGTGTCTCAGCCAATGAGGAGGGAGAGACCTGAGAGAGCTTCTGCTCTCATGCACATCACTTTATTGGGCTCAGGCTGAGGTAAATATAAGGGAATCTGAGGGGGTTGCTGCACACTGAAGGTTTTTTTTTACCTTCGTGCATAGAATGCATGAAGGTAAAAAAAAAACCTTCAGCCTTTAGAACCACTTTAAATACACTTGGTGCCTAATTATCTCTTTTTCTGATCGGCACAGAGCAATAGGAATTGCCAAAAGATCTTCCAACCTGGCAGCTTGGGCCTCATTCACGCTGCAAAAATATATTGGCTGCTCCAAGAATCCAGTGAATTCTTGTGGCTGGATTTACAGGTGGGGACGGCAAATAGAGGGGCGATTATCTGTCCCTAAGTGCAGGTAATTGCGCCATGTGTGATTACATCCAAACACTGACATCAGCATTGCTTCTGACAGTCTCAGTGGCTGCAATTATCTGCATCTGCCCTATCAACCGCTCAGTGTTGGCTACCTCTCTTTGCATATCCCTTTTAGGCTCCTTTCACACTACCGCGACTTCAGAGTCGCGCGATTTTGCGGACGTTATTTTGCCGGGATTTCAGGGAATGCCTGTGCAACAAAGTCGGACCAAAGTAGTGCAGGGACTACTTTGAAGTTGCACAGATATGCATGGTACTCGTTGGAAATCATGGGATACGACTTGTCATGCGAATTTGCAGTCCCAAGTCGCAGGACAAGTCACACAAGTGTGAAAGGGGCCTTACTGGCTTCCAATTGCCAACGAAAATAATTCAAAATACTAACGACAACATACAGGGGGTCCCCGAGTTACGAATGACTCCTACTTACGAACGGCCTCAAAAGCCGGCCACTTGTGCTCTACGATACCTTTCGAGCCGCTCCGACACATCCCACACTGCCGTACTACGTCCCAGATAACATAACAAGCGCCTGGAACATCCCACATCCATGCACAGGCGGCAGTTACACTTACGAACACTTACGAATGCAGTGTTCCGACCGGAAGTTACACTTACAATTGCAGTTTTGGGACTTACGAACAACTTCGACTTACGAACAAACCTACAGTCCCTATTGTGTTCGTAACTCGGGGACCCCCTGTACAAAGCCATTTACAACTCCCCGGCTACATCAACAATCTTTTCTTAATATATCACCCACACCGTACTATCTGCTCTTCCTATGCTCGTCGCTAGGACTTCTCCCGAGCCTCTCCCATCCTTTGGAGCTCTCTAACCCAATCTGTCCAGCTGTCTTCTACTCTGTCCTATTTTAGGCGTTCCCCGAAAAATGTTTTTTTGGAAAGCTTATCCCACCTTCACCTACCAACTGAAGTTTTAAAGTGGTTCTAAAGCCAGAAGTTTTTTTTATCTTAGTGCATTCTATGCATTTGGGTAAAAAAACTTCTGTGTGCTGCAGCCCCCCTAATACTTACCTAAGCCCCATCTAGATCCAGCGATGTTGTATGAGAGTCTTAGCTGTCTGGGACTGTCCCTCATTGGTGGAGACAGCAGCCGTGCACCATTGGCTCCTGCTGCTGTCAATCAAAGTCGGTGAGCTAATGAGGAGAGAGGGGGTGGGCCAAGTCGCGGCTCCATGTCTGAATGGACACATAGATCAGCGGCTCGGCTTGGGTACCCCTATAGCAAGCTGATTGCTGTGGGGGAACTCGGCAGGAGGGAGGTGCCAGGAGCGCAGACAAGGGACCCGACAAGAGGGGGATCTGGGATCTGGGCTGCTCTGTGCAAACCCACACACACAGAGCAGGTAAGTAAAACATGTTTGTTAATTTTATACAAAAACAGAATGAGACTTTAAAGTGGAGTTCTAGTAATTTTTTTGTTTATTAAAAGTCAGCAGCTACAAAAACTGTAGCTGCTGACTGTTACCAAACACACTCGCCTGTCCCATGGCAGTGCACTTACCCCAGCCGTGTTCTCCCCGTGTCCTCCCTCGGTGACGTTGGCATCTCTACTATGAGCACCCGGCTTCACAGCCAGGTGCCCACTGTGCATGCCCGAGTGGCGCTGCGCTCTGACTGGTCCCGAAGTCTTCTAGGACCTGTCATGTGTCCCAGAAGACTTTGGGAGGGAGGGGGAAAGAACTTCCGCTTCCGATCGCCTAAAGCGTCCGGAACGGAAGTGGGAACGGGCACCTGTCAAAATTGGTTACCCGCTCCCACCCCTCCTCCCCAAAAGCTCAGTTTCACAAACAGTAGTCGGGGAGGCGGCCTTAAAGTGGAAGTTCCACTTTTGGGTGAAACTCTGCTTTAATATCACTTTAATGCTCCAGCTTTTCTCTCACAATTATCACTTTTTGTACAACTGGCCCCTTCCTATAAGATTGTAAGCTCTCAGAAGCAGGACCCTCATAACCCTCTTGTATTGAATTGTATTGTACCTGCACTGTCTCCCTTTATAATGTAAAGTGCTGCACAAACTGTTGGCGCTATATATAAAGCCTCTATAACTATAATAATATTAATCGATCTGTGAATCCAGCCACAGGAATCAGCAGGATTCTTGCTGCAGCTGCGACATGTTTGCTGCATAATTGAGGGCGAAATGTCCCAGTGGGCAGTATTAGGGACTTGTGGGGGGCGGCTGCTGTCAACAGCTGGTATTTGCATTAATGCCCACTGGTGCTTGAGCGCAAATCACAGCAAATGTCTGTTTGGCCTGTTTTAACTTTAACACAAATGCAATTGAATAGAACACGCTGCGCCCAAAGAAACGCACTACAAGCAGGTCAGAACTGCCCTCTACAGTGTTTGCAATGCACGCCAAATACAGAAAAACAACTCCAATGCATGGAAGCCCTTGGTCGCATTTGTGCTCATACATGCTCATATTTCTGTACTCTTGTGGCATAGAATAATTTGAATCATAGAACAGTTTGTGCCTCTGTATTTGTACCCTTAGTTTAGCCATGCTTGAGCCATTTTTCAAAAAGGGATAGGACCAATATGGGCATTACTGGGCCATATAGGTGGCCTAGCTGTTAACAAGGACGAATCCCTTCACAACAAAAGCACTGAAGTGAACTGTACCCAGGCTGGGACAAAAGCCTTAGTGGGCACAGCAAACGTGACCAGAACAGGCAAACCCGTAACCCTCATCATAACCTAGGAAAACTCTGCCCATCCACAGAAGACCCGAGACCTCCATACTTCATTATATTGGTCCTAGAGGTCATGAATCTCGAATCATGGAGCCCAAATGGTTTCCATTGGTGAGTTTGATGCAAGCCAACAAGTCCAGCAAGGTTTCACCTTCTGGATTCCCCCCAAAAAAGAGATTACAGAGCGTGAGACCATTAACGTGGTTGTAACCTCTGAAATAAAAAATGAACAAAGCATATCCTTCTCTAGTGTGTGTATATGTACTTGCCTCAGTCTAAGCATCAAGTGTGATTTCTGTCTGCTCCTCCCTCCCTCTGCTCTTTGTGTGAGTCACTTCTGACAGGTTATGCCAACCCTACAGAATCAAAGCAGACGCCCGTGAACCCCCTACCCCCAGCACACAGCAGGCGATTGACGGCCTCAGTTGCGCATGTTTCCCTATGAGATTATTATTATTATTATACAGGATTTATATAGCGCCAAAAGTTTACACAGTGCTTTACAACATGAGGGCAAACAGTACAGTTTCAATACAGCAGGAATCAGAGGGCTCTGCTCGTTAGAGTTTACAATCTAGGAGGGAGGGTCAAGTGATACAAAAGATGATAACTGTGGGGGTTGAGCGGATGAAGAAAATAAAAGTACAGTTGTTAGGTGAGAGCAGAATAGGCTTCTCCGAAGAGGAGGGTTTTCATGGATCGTCTAAAAGCAAACAGAGAGAGAGATAATCGGACAGATTGGGGTAGGGAGTTCCATAGAATGGGAGAGGCTCTGGAGAAGCCCTGGAGGCGAGCATGGCAGGAAGTGACGAGGGAACTAGAAAGCAGGAGGTCTTGGGAGGAATGAAGAGAACGAGTAGGTTGGTATTTTGAGACTAACTTAGTGATGTCGCTGGGGGCCAAGTTGTGGATGGCTTTGTAAGTTATTTTTTGTATTTTGAATTTAATTTGTTGGTGAGTGACTATGTAGAAGGGGGTGTGTCCATTCCCTGCTCTTAGGTCTCAGATTACAAGTAGCTCCCTCCTGTAAGCTGTGCAGAGTGTGACATCAGATCCCTGCCCCCTGTCTTCTCTATTTGAGAAATAGCCTTTGGTCTATGTACTTTGATGTGCTTTAGAGGAGAGAATGCAACAGATAAATAGGTACAACTTTTTTAGGCGGTTTCGTTTTTAGTTTGGTTTATCACCAAAGGCCAGTCACTTCACAGGGTATATGTACAGGGTTTACAACCACTTTAAGACCCCCCCCCACTGTGATGTCTACATTATCTTCAGGGTAAGGGGAAATAAGGCGATAAGGCATTGTAAGCATTGTAAAAAGAAGCCACACCATCATTTGTGTCATATTTTCTTTGTAATGGTAATATTTTTGCATTCTGCAGTTATTGGGAGTTTCAGATGAACAAACATATCTTTTATCTAATATTATTGGGCATTTTCTTTTTACGATACATTTGATGTAATAAAGGTGCACAGTTATTGTTGTAGATAAGCAAAGCAAATATGTTTTATGAGAGCTATGATGATTCCACTGATAGAGAGCGTTCATCGTATTCCATCACAGCACTGCCTTCATTTAATACATCAATCTGTGAAAAAAATAAAAAATTCCATCAAGTGTTATTGTGTCAATTCAAATGTACTGCCAGTGTCCCCCCTATGTAACCTGTATATGATTTTCTGTGTAAAATATAGTATGTACATAATGATTGTATATTTGTACAGTTCAGAGCTCTGCCATCTGTATTGCCTTCCTTTGAAAATAGAAAAGTATATGTAAATAGCAAAGTAAAATCTATTTTAAATGGTTTGTATAATATATACGATATATCAATAAATATTCTTTGTGTATAAATGTATATACTCTCTGTGATATTTGGTATTTTTGCATTTACAGGCTTATGGAACTTCGAAGGCCTAGAGGGACATTGAAAAACACTGGAGCTTTAAACATCTTTAGGTTTAATACACAGTCACCTAAAATTACTTTTTTCCAAGTCCAAATTTTAAAATATAAGGGTGTAATAAAAAAAAAATTGCATGGGTGCAAAAATAAATCTTAGGCTACTTTAACTACCTGTGACATGAAAGTGTCTTCCAAAACCTTACTTTAGTAGCAGAGTTTGGCTGTTCCTCACCCAGTTTTAAGCCTCCTACACAGCTGTTTCTGCTTCAGTTAGGCTGGCCATACATTATTATACATTTTCCCTTTTAGATTTACCAAAACCATAGAATATGAGGTCAAATCTAAACACTTTCAATTTGTATGCAATCAGGCAGGCCCTTGCACTACATAGTTAAAGGTAAATCTAATGCCCTGTACACACGATCGGATTTCCGATGGAATAAAATCTGATGGATTTTTCCATCAGTCTTGCCTACACACCATCAGACAAAATTCCGACCGTCCAAAACGCCGTGACGTAAAACACTCAGAGCCGAGAAATATTAAGTTCATTGCTTCTGAGCATGCGTCAACTTGATTCTGAGCATGCGTGGGTTTTTTCTCCGATGGAGTTCCACACAGACAATCGGAATTTGCTATCGTTTTTTTTTCCATCGGTAAAATTTAAAACGTTCTATTTTTTTTTACACCAATGGGGCCCACACACGATCTTCTTTCATCAGAAAAACCGATCGTGTATACGCGGCATAAAGGAAATTGAACAAGAAAGTTGTATAATATATGACCTGCTTTAACCACTTCGGCCCCGGAAGATTTGGCTGCTCAATGACCAGGCCATTTTTTGCGATATGGCACTGCGTCGTTTTAACCGCTTAAGGACCGCCACACGACGATATACGTTGACAGAATGGCACGGGCAGGCATATGGGCGTACCTGTACGTCCCTTTAAATTTGCCACCCAGCGCGCGCGCGCCTCGTGAATGCGGCCGTGGGTCCCAGGAACTCGATGTATCCAGGCGGCCCGCGATTGCGGTCGGCAAGGGCAGAACAGGGGAATGCCTTTGTAAACAAGGCATTCCCCTATTCTGCCTAGTGACACTGTCACTGATGACTGTTCCCCGTGATCGGGAACGGTCATCAGTGACGTGTCACTCGTAGCCACGCCCACTAACAGTAAGAATCACTCCCTAGTACTGACTTAACCCCTTCAGCGCCCCCTACAGGTTAACCCCCACACTGCCAGTGTCATTTTCACAGTAATTGGTGCATTTTTATAGCACTGATCGCTGTAAAAATGACAATGGTGTCAAAAGTGTCCGATGTGTCCGCCATAATGTCGCAGTCATGATAAAAATTGCTGATTGCCGCCATAACTAGTAAAAAAAAAACATCTTTAATAAAAATACCATAAAACAGTCCCCTATTTTGTAGAAGCGATAACTTTTGCGCAAACCAATCAAACGCTTATTGCGATTTTTTTTTTTCTACCAAAAATATGTAGAAGAATATGTATCGGCCTAAACCGAGGAAAAAAAAATGTTTTTTTTATATATATTTTTAGGGGATATTTATTATAGCAAAAAGTAAAAAATATTGAATTTTTTTTAAAATTGTCGCTCTATTTTTGTTTATAGCGTAAAAAATAAAAACCGCAGGGGTGATCAAATACCACCAAAAGAAAGCTCTATTTGTGGGAAAAAAAGAACGTCAATTTTGTTTGGGAGCCACGTCGCACGACCGCGCAATTGTCAGTTAAAGCGACGCAGTGCAGAATCACAAAAAGTGGCCTGGTCTTTGACCACCAAAATGGTCCGGGGCTGACAATTGCGGGGGAGGGGACTGACTGGAGGAAATGACAGATCGTGGTTCCTAGCTAGTAGGAACTCACGATCTGCCTCTTCTCTCCTCACAGAACTGGGATGTGTGTGTGTTTACACACGTGTCCCTGTTCTGCCTCTCGTGCCCACGATCGTGCGTGGCCGGCGGGCATCGACACCCCCACAGTGCAGGCGTGCGCGCGCCTGCTATCTCGCTTAAAGGATCCGACGTACAGCTACGACGGCTCGCGTGATCGTGCCGATCTACCGCAGTATAAGGACGGCGGCTGGTCGGCAAGTGGTTAATGACTGCGTTTCAACCTACATATGGAATTGTTGATCATTAGCACCTGCTTGATAAAATTTGTTAATCAACACCTGAATCTAATCCTACAAAATCCCTGACGTTGTGCAAGTGTACAAAGTGTGCAAGTGTAAGAATTTGATGGTTTGAAGCCAAAGGGTAGTCACACCAAATATTGATATGATTTAGATTTTTATTCTGTTCCCTCACTTAGCATTTAGTAAATTAATAAAAAATAAACAATTTAAAATATATATTTTGTAATGCATTCTTACTTTAACCCCTTCCCGCCGACTGCACTGGGCTTTTTTCCGTGGGGCTGCATATATGCGTATCTCCCTTTGTGCTGGGAGTGCACAGCACAGCGCACTCCCAGAACAGAGAATTGGGTCTCACCAAGAGCCCCGTACTAATGATCGGGACCCGGATTTCCTGATTCCGAGTCACCTAATCGCTGTGGTAGCCTCTGATTGGCTACCACAATGATCAGTCACTGTAAAGCCCGCCCCTGTGTTTTTCTTTCTCTGTGAATGGAGAGGAAAGATACAATGTATCATTCTCTTTCCTTGCAGAGAGGAAAAAAAAGAAAATAAAAATTACCTAGATCAAAGTTTTATCTAGGGCAGTGCCAGGGTTAGCGTTTGGGTCAAGTAAGGGTCAAAGATCAGGGTCAGTATATTTTGGGCAGGATACAACTATCATACAAATATGTGGTATCGCTGCGATTGACAGGAGCAGGAGAATTTATTTTGGGTTGTTTTTTGGTGGTAGGATATGGTAGTAACAAGAAATATACAGCTAAATTAAAAATAAAGTTACTCTTTCGTCCATGGACCGACACAGCTTCTCTATTGACAAAGTGGTATTATCCGTTAATTAGGAGTGACTAGGCAGAAAAACTTGTAAAAAGTGTTGCATCACACCTTCTACAGTACCGCCCAGGGGGCGGACCCTCTGGGTATAACCTCTCAGTCTGCATCTCGCAGATCAGTTTTTTTCTGTCTAGCAAGGAGTAGGACATGGCTCCCTTCGGGCATATATATTTTTTCATTTGTTGTTTCCTGCGATCTTTGATCAACTGCCGACTGGGTGACAGGCTGGATCCCCGATCCTTGTAGTCTCCCCAGTGTCGGCCATCGAGCGTGTGCCGACCCTAGCTACACGCTGGGTTTTCCACGACATGCCCGTCGCTCCACGGGTGGCCGGTGACCCTACGCTCCAGGGCCTGCATCGGACCGCTCAGCTTCGGCTGACCTTACGGCCGAGTCGCAGCAGCCTGGCCGGTGAGCTTACGCTCCAAGGCTTGCATCGGACCGCTCAGCTTCGGCTGACCTTACGGCCGAGTCGCAGCAGCCTGTCCGGTGAGCGTCATGCTCCAGGGCATACATATGATCGTCCCTTCTGGGTCCAATCACAGCATGCCTGGCCAACAGTCACCTTCCGTGCGCGGACGATGATCTGTTTGGAATGTCTTCCAGCATAATACATGCAGGATAGGTAAGTAAAACTCCCCTGCCTCGGCTGGGTGATTTAGCTGGACATTCCTGGAGAGATCAAGTAAGTGGTTGTGGCCCCTTTCTTCCCTCTCTCCCTGCCTTTCCCTCCTCCCTGGGCTTCTAGCTAAAGGTTGCTGGGTGCTGGGGGTCACCTAAGGGGTCCCACTGGAGCGGGGCTGGCTGTAACTAACATTTAAAAGAAATGTCATTTCTGCGTACCTGTGTGTGTGTCCTTCCTCCTCCATGCTGTCGGCGGCCATTTTGAGGTGGTCCATGCCAAGTTTGGCCTCTTGTGACTGCCCAGCGGCCATCTTCCTGTGGTTCGGCCACACCCACTGGCCCCTATCAGGTGATCGGCGGCCATGTTTGTCCACCCTGTATGCATAGATTGCCATTCGGTGGCCATCTTTGTGGGCTACGGCTGCTTGACCTCTACCTTCGGCTCCGCGGCCATTTTCTTGGAGCCCACATTATCTTCCATACAGACGTTTTTGGCAGCCATTTTGCGAGAGCCTCCGGCCTCTAGGGTGCATTACACTGGCGCGAAAATTCACACAGGAAGTGCTGATAAAAGAAGCAGACTGACACAGCAGCAGAGGGACAGCATCACAGGCGCAGCACACGGCAGCATAGCAGTACCTATCCAGGGTGGTGAGTCCTCTGGGTGACCCAGCCTCTCTGCAGCACAGGAGGGTGGCCTATTGATATCTTGCCTGGAGCCCTGTGGGTGTCAGCGTGTGGTCAGCATGGCATCTGAGCCAGATGTCTTCTCCCCTGAAACACCAGATTTAGCAGCTGGTGTCCCTGAGGTGTCTATGGATGCTATGTCAGCAATCCTAGAGGCGTTTGCTGCCAGGGTGGAAGCAGCACACGGGAATACAGGGGGTAATAAATGCCCCCGTCCCCTGCAATCTTCTGGGGATATTTCTGATGCAGAACCAGGTCCAGCTACGGCTCATGGCCCAGATTCTGATGCATCAGAGACTGCAGACCGTGACCGATCGGACAGTGAGGAGGACTCCAAGTCCAGGTCAGTACGCGAGACGGCTTTGGTATCTGACCTTATTACTGCAGTGCGGGATACGCTAAAGTTGGAAAATACTGCAGAAGTAGCAGATACTCTAGTCCCCTTTGGGTTTCGTAAACCTGCCCGCACTGCTAAGGTGTTCCCTTGTGTGTCTTATTTTGACAAACTCTTATACAAGGAATGGGAGAACCCACTGAGGGTCTTTACAGCCCCAAAGAGGTTTGCAGTACGGTACCCCTTTGAGGAGAGTTTTCTGAAGATATGGACCTCTCCCCCCTATAGTGGACCCTTCGGTGTCCAGACTTAATAGAGCCACCACTATTCCAGTAGAAGGGGCTCCTGTTTTCAAGGACCCTGTGGATAAGAAGGCTGAAGCACTCGCTCGCTACCTATACTCAGTGGTAGGCTCGGCAGTACGCCCGGCATTGGCGGGGGCCCTAGTGTCTCAGACACTTACTGAATGGGCAAAATTGCTACTCCAGGGGTTAAAGGAGCGAGATGCTCCACCTAATGAGATAACTTTGGTTGACCAGTTGGTCCAGGGCCTTAAGTTTGTCTGCGAGTCAGACATGGATACTATTCCCCTGCTGTCAAGAGCTTCGGTTTATGCAGTAGAAATACGCCGCCTGATCTGGCTAAAGGGCTGGTCTGCGGACCAGACTTCCAAGAAGGCCCTGTTGGATCTGCCTTTTAAGGGCGACAGACTTTTTGGGGCTTCTCTGGATGACATCATCAAGGATGCCACAGGAGGTAAAAGCACTTTGCTTCCTCAAACTAGCAAGGGTAAGGGGCCACGCTAAGGGCAAGGGCCCTCCTTTACTGCACGCAAGCGTTTTTTTCATCCCCCTAGGGCGACAGGGAAAAGACCCCAGGCCAACAAGGCGCCTGCCCAAGGACAAAAGCGTCCTTGGTCCCACAGACCCAACAAGCCTGCGGACAAATCTGCATCCGCATGAAGGTCCGCCCCCACCCAGCTCTCGGGTGTGGGGACGTCTTTGCAAATTCGCGACTCAGTGGACAGCTCTAGTCTCCGACAGGTGGGTTTGCGAAGTAATCTCCTCAGGCTACAAGATAGAATTTCTCTCTTGTCCACCGGACAGATTCATCACCTCCAATCTCCAGCTACTACCGACCCGTCGGGAGGCCCTGTATGGGGCGGTCCAGGGTCTACTGGAACGCGGGGTAGTTATTCCAGTTCCAGAACAGGAACGGGGTCAGGGTTTTTACTCAAATCTGTTCATTGTGCCGAAGAAGGCGGGGGTTCGTCCAATCTTGGATCTCAGAGCCCTCATTTGCTTTGTGAAAGTACAAAGATTTCGGATGGAGTCGGTTCGACCTGTAGTCACGGCTCTCCATCCGGGGGACTTTCTGGCCTCCTTGGACATCAAGGACGCATACCTGCATGTCCCCATATACTCCAGACACCAGAGGTTTCTGCGATTTGCTATCGGGAAGAACCACTACCAGTTTGTGGCCCGTTTGGCCTTGCCTTAGCACCCAGGACGTTCACCAAGGTGCTCGCTCCGATTCTGGCACTTCTAAGACAGCGGGGTATCGCTATCACAGGTTACTTGGACGACCTTCTGCTGAAGGCCCCTTCAAGCTCAGAATTAGAGGTAAGCGTGTCCATTACCTGTCAGACTCTTCGAGACTGTGGTTGGATACTAAACACGCAAAAGTCAGTATTGGTGCCCACTCAACGCCTAGTGTACCTGGGGTTGATTCTGGATTCCTCAGAGGCAAAGGTATTCCCCCCTGTGGAGAAGTTGCAGACCCTCCGGGCTGCAGTATGGCAGCTGACTTCCGTTTTTGCATGCGAGTGTTGGGCCTCATGGTAGCCTCCTTCGAGGCGGTCCCATATGCTCAATACCACACGAGTGTTACAGAAGGAAGTTCTGTCCAGATGGAACAGATGCCCTTCATCTCTGGATTATCAAATCCGAGTGAGCCACCTAGTCAGGAGATCCCTGGTATGGTGGCTGACAGCACCGGCTCTAATGGCCGGGAAGTCATTTCTTCCGGTTTACTGGATAGTGATCACGATGGACGCCAGCCTTACAGGTTGGGGGGAGTCTGGGGTGTCCAGTCGGCCAAGGTCGCTGGACCCCAGAGGAAGCCCTCCTGCTGATCAATGTCCTGGAGATCCGGGCGATCAAGCTGTGCCTCTTCAAATGGTCTCAGAGACTGCAAGGGCGTCCAGTCAGGATCCAGTCAGACAACGCCACAGCGGTGGCATATGTCAATCATCAAGGAGGAACAAGAAGCTCAGCTGCAGCATCGGAGGTTGCTCGCATCCTGAAGTGGGCAGAGAAGAGCGTACCGGCACTATCGGCCGTGTACATTCCGGGTGTGGAAAACTGGCAGGCGGACTACCTGAGCCGCCAGATGCTGGACCAGGGAGAATGGTCCTTACACTCGGAGGTGTTCCAACTCCTCTGCCAAAGATGGGGCACACCAGACGTAGATCTTCTGGCTTCCCGACTCAATCGGAAAGGTATTGAGATTTGTGGCCCGGTCAAGAGACCCATGGGCAGACGCAACGGACGCATTGGTAGCATCGTAGGGTCAGTATCGGCTAATCTATGCCTTCCCTCCCTTAAGGCTTCTTCCTCTTCTGCTCCGCAGAGTGGAGGCAGAGGGAATTCCAATGATCCTAATCGCTCCAGATTGGCCTCAGCGTCCTTGGCACGCCGATCTAGTACGTCTGGTAGCAGACGTCCCCTGGCGCCTACCACTACGAAAGGACCTGCTATCGCAAGGTCCCATATTCCATCCTGCTTTACAGTCATTGGCTTTAACGGCATGGCTGTTGAGAACCAGGTACTGAGAGACCGGGGCCTGTCAGACTCAGTAATCTCTACTATGAGAAGTGCTCGAAAACCGTCCTCTAGGAAGATTTATCACCACACTTGGAGGGCCTACATCTCCATGTGTGAGGAAATGAAATGGCATCCGCGTACCTATTTGGTTTCCAGAATCCTGCTGTTTTTACAGCATGGGGTGGACCAAAGGCTTGCCCTAAGTACGATTAAGGGTCAGATATCTGCCCTGGCTGTCTTTTTTCAGCGACCCCTGGCGGCTCACTCTCTCGTGAGTACATTTGTGCAGGGGGTTTCGACATGTGGCCCCTCCGGTCCGTCCCCCGTTACCTCCGTGGGACTTGAACCTGGTCCTCTCGGTGCTTCAGAAGGCAGCGTTTGAGAAGATTAGAGATATTCCCCTATTGACACTTCCTCAGAAAGTGGTCTTTTTGGTGGCTGTTACGTCAGTTAGACGAGTCTCTGAGCTGGCAGCCTTGTCCTGCAAGGCTCCCTATTTGATTTTCCACAAGGATAAGGTGGTGCTGCGGCCGCAGCCTTCCTTTCTTCCGAAAGTCGTTTCGGCTTTTCATCTCAACGAAGACATTGTACTTCCATCCTTGTGTCCTCATCCGTCGAATCCTAAGGAGTCGGCGTTGCATTCCTTGGACGTTGTCCGAGCTTTGAGAGTATACCTATCTGCTACTTCCCTGTTCCGGAAGTCAGACTCACTGTTTGTTTCGGTGGCTGTTTCCAAGAAGGGCCAAGCAGTCTCATCGGCCACCATCCCTAGGTGGATCGGACAGATAGTAATCCAGGCTTACGCCTTAAAGGGTCAGGCGCCCCCCTTTCCTGTCACGGCGCATTCGACCAGGGCAATAGGTGCCTCTTGGGCTTTCCGACATCAAGCGTCTGTTTCCCAACTATGTAAAGCGGTGACTTGGTCGTCCGCTCACACTTTCACAAGATTCTACAAAGTTTATGTAGGTGCATCTTCGGATGCCTCTTTCGGCCGCAAGGTTTTGCAAGCGGCTGTTTAGAGTTGCAACTCCTCCGTTGGAGGAGTGCTGTTTTGTGTTTTGGGGTGAAGTTTGTTTTTATGCTGTTACCACCCCTCGTTTTTTCTCTGACACTGCTTTGGGACGTCCCACTTTGTCAATAGAGAAGCTGTGTCGGTCCATGGACGAAAGAGTAAATAGGATTTTTAGAGTCCATGGACCGACACAGCACCCACCCCTCCTTTTAAGTTTGTACTGCTTTTTGACGAACTGATCTGCGAGATGCAGACTGAGAGGTTATACCCAGAGGGTCCGCCCCCTGGGCGGTACTGTAGAAGGTGTGATGCAACACTTTTTACAAGTTTTTCTGCCTAGTCACTCCTAATTAACGGATAATACCACTTTGTCAATAGAGAAGCTGTGTCGGTCCATGGACTCAGAGAAAAGGATTTTACGGTGAGTAAAAAATCCTATTTTCTTTGTGCTATTTTGGGCCAGTTTTGATCTGATAATAAAAAACTAAATCAAGAGATGTCCATAATTATTTATATAGCGCACTCACCCCAGACTATACCTGCTTTTATTAACTTGGCTCCTCCGCAGGAAAGACTGAGGCACACCGCACTACAAGCCCGTACCCTTCTGGATGGGGAGGTTGAGCGGTGTTAGTTTTCTCGGGCCTGCCTGCGGCTGGTGTTAGAAATCCTCCCGAGCTGATCTCACTCCTGGCTTGGCCAGAAACAAGTCCTTAATTCTCCCCAGTAAAGCCACTGTCCACACCAACTGAAAGTCCACCTTCTGTATTTATTTCACATGGATAATAAATAGTCCCTTTAAGAGCAGACAGGTTAAGACGAGACACAGGTCAGATAAGGTGGGAGAGAGGTCCAGGCACAAACACAAATCTTGGTTCTCTTAAGCCTGGTACACACGACCGAGTTTCTCGTCGAAAAACGACAAGAAACTTGCTGGCAGAGCTTTCTTGCCAAGTAAATCGGTCGTGTGTACGCGGCTATCAGGTTTCTCGTCAAGAAAACCGACAAGAATCTCGACGAGAAAAATAGAGAACCTGCTCTCTATTTTCTCGTCGAGATTCTTGTCAGCATGTTTCTCGACGAGAAAAGTGTGTGTGTGTACACGTACCTGTCCTCCGGGAAGCCCGCGCATGCTCGAAATGACTTCGACGCATGCGCGGTAGCTTCCTAGGCATAGGTAGGGTGTAGCAAGATGGCGGCGACGGCATCGAATGTGACGAGCGCACGCTCGTCGTAGTCGATTACGTCACCACGTTCGCTCCATTCAAGAAACGCGGGTTCTTTGAAAGGAGCGTCTGTACACTCGGCCGGGACAAGTTTCTTGTCCAAGAATCTCGTCAAGAAAAACGACGTGTTTTTTCTTGACGAGATTCTCGGTCGTGTGTACGAGGCTTGACTGTTCTGATATGCACGAACAGGTTTGGCGTGCAATCTTTATCACAGACATGAACATGAAAGTCACTGCCACTGACTTGGTGAAGATGGTCACTGCCACTGACCGGGTGAATAGGGCCTTGCCCTATTTGGTCACTACCACTGACCTGGTGTGCGTAGAGTCACTGCCACTATGACCTACATAACATGCACTACCTTCTTGGAGAACTTGGCCCATGTCAAAGAGAAAAACATCCCTCCAGAGAGTTACCAGAGGCCCTCGCTGTCACCACGACTCTGCGCTGGGTCTTCAGAAAGGGTCACCTCCCTGGCCTCCTCGATCCAAGATACGGGCCCCCTCGCAAGGCGGTACCCTGGGAGCTCTCGATCCTTAGCGGACCCCAGCCGAAGGTTGCTGGGCCCCGGACCTCCTATTTAGTACCTCACCCCAGACTGAAGGTGTCTGGGATGGAACAGCAACTCCGCCTCCGGGCCTAGGGCACCCAGAGGCAACGCACACGCCCAGGCCTCCGGGCCTAGGGCACCCGGAGGCGACACACACCCCCAGGCCTAAGGTGCCTGGGTGCAGACCGACGACGACGACCCCCCTGGAAGATGGCCGCCTCTTTTTATACCCTCTCCCGACAGGCACAGCAGGTTCCCCGCCCCGCTGCACTGCTGTCAAGAGGGGACAAGAAAAGGCACAACCCTGTACTGCGGTTCAACCCGGGCCTATGGCAACAGCGCCACCTATAGGCCCCAGGGAACTGCACATCAGTACTATCTCCCAGGGACAGAAATGGTCCATGAACCCTTATGCCGTGTACACAGGATCGATTTTCTCGACGGTGAAAACACCGCTGAGAAAATCGTCATGAAAAACGAGGACCGGCTTGATCCCCTACACATGGCCGGTTTTCATGACATTTTTTCTTTTGGTCGTGAAAAACGACCGTGTGTAGGCTCCCTGGCAGTGTTTCCCTATGGGAAAACTGCCGCGGAAAAAAATGCCGTGAATCACGACGAGAAAAATTAGAGCATGTTCTAATTTTTCTCGTCGTGATTCTTGCCATTTTTCTCGTCGGGAAAAATGCAGAAAAGCCCACACACGGGCGTTTTTCTCGTCAAAGAGAAAAAATGAAATTTTTCCCGACGAGAAAAATGGTCGTGTGTACGCGGCATAACAATTTGTGTATCTGAGCCTTATTACCATTTAGATACTTCCCTTAAATATAGCACCCCGCTACATTTACTACTAATTATTTACTACCGAAAGAAAGCCCAATTTGTCCTGAAGAAAAACAAGGTATAATTCACCTGGATTCACAAAGTAGTTGTGATGAAATGTACGACTAACAAATGTCAAAATGTCATTAAAGTCACAAAGGCATTAAAGTGGTTGTAAACCCCCTCCGAGACATTTTTACATATAGGTAAGCCTATAATAAGGCTTACCTATAAGTACTGAAAATATCTCCTAAACGTGCACTGTTTAGGAGATATTTACCTTGTAGTGCGCCAATGATGAAACAGCCCTCCGAGCCATTTCTTCCCCAGCGTGTGCCGAGACTGGCAGGTCCCGCGCGCATGCACAGGAGTGACGTCACGCGGCTCCGGCCAGTCACAGAGCCAGAGTCCGCAGCCCAGGAAGGAAGAGGGGCGAAGATGGATGCTTCCACCAGCGGGGACATTGCGGACATCGCAGGCTTCGTATGCAGGTAAGTGCCACATAATGGGCTAGTATGCGATGCATACTAGCCCATTAAGCTTTTACTTTGCAGGGGAATAAAGAAGAGGTAAAACCCATCAGGGTTTACTTCCTCTTTAGGCTCTGTTTCCACTATTGCAACCCCAAAGTCGCGCGATTTTGATGCGACTTGAAGCAATGCCTGTGTATTCTTGAGGTCCTGGACCTCAAGTCGCATCAAAGTGAGACCAAAGTAGTGCAGGGACCACTTTGAAGTTGCTGCGACTTGAAGTCGCACAGATATGAACGATACTCATTGGAAATCATGGGGTACGACTTATCATGCGACTTTTCAGTCCCAAGTCACATGACAAGTCGCACAAGTGGAAACCGAGCCTTAAGATTTGTTTTATCCTTAGGCGTGAAGGGGTTAAAGCATTTCATTACACCTGCCTAAAACTATTGCACAGATTATTAGTAAGGATGAGCTCTGTCGTGTTCGCATAGTACACGTGCAAAGCCCGCCAGGAAGTCGGCACCGCGCTGCACTAATGACAGGCAGGGAGACATTTCCCGATGCTCGGCTGCAGAGATCGGGAAATATCTCCCTGGCTGTGATTAGCGCAGCGCGGTGCCGACTTCCTGGCGGGCTCTACACGCATTCAATGCGAACACGCCGGAGCTCATCCCTAATTGTTAGATACAGTCCTGAGTCCTGTCAGCCTTTTATTACACAAAAAATGCCAAGGTGAGCTTAACACTGGGCACCCCCTCCCCGGGCCCTGCTGTACCCTCCTCCAGTGTTGCTGGGCTGTCGCTCCAGCGATCCAGAGATTTCAAATCCTCCAATCTTCTCCCTCTTCTCCATCAGCACTTCTGGGACAGATATGATCGATTCACTGTGATGGCACTGGGCAATCAGAATCGATCTGGTCTGTCCTGGAAGCGCTGGAACAACTGTGGGGGAGCTGACAGCTCGGCAACCCTAGAGGTAAGTACACCTGTGACCGAGGGGGTTAGGAGGGTGTCCGCTGTTAGTTCACATTTTTTTCTGTAGGGTGAAATAACACTTTCATATTCACTTACATTAGAAAGCTTTTCTGCACTAAATATTACTCTGCGTGACTCGCTGATCTATAAACAAACGTATTGCATGCAGAATATCTATGTTTATAGCATATATATGAAAAGACGAGAGTGTGAAACGTCCTAATCTTAGTCGGAATCAGTTACAGATGTGAGCAGGCACAGCTCCCATAAAACAAATGGCCGGCCCTACAAGTGGAGGCAGAGGTTCTTGTTTACTTTTGGCGTCATTATTGCAGAACCAAACTGTGAAAACAAGGCCTTCGTATGATTGCATTCAACAACCATCTGACATCTTCCTATAAATTCAGCATTGCTCAGGAAGGTTTGTAAATAGAAGACTGCAGAGCGGGGATGTCTGGAAGTAAAAGGCACTTTAGCCCTGAGTGCAGAGCTGTCGTGACAATGGGTAGTTAATTTGCTCCAAAAAAACGCAACAAAAATCAACAAACACAGCCGTGACAGAAATGTTTATTCACAGCGGAGATAGACTTGCTCTGCCTCAACAGGATTTTAATGTCTGGCATGCGTCATCCAGTTAGATGTTATTACTTATTAGACCTGTAGACACATTTAGGAACACTTGAGGCTTCAATAAAGCCAAAATCTAGGAATCTTCTCCCCCAAGACCTTTAAAGTGGAAATAAACCCTCCTATTATTTTCAGGCAAGGAAGCTGCCATCTTGGCCTTTGTTTAATCTTTAACTGCCATGATGCTGCACATGTGATCAGTTATGACACCAGCCATTGGATAGTTTGACAGTTTGGTTGAGAGCACAACCAATGTGACAGTTGCCATTCCCGGCATGCTGGGAATGTAACTGGTTTTTGAAACTGTTAAATCGATGGGTTTACTTCAGCTTTAACCCGCACCCCAATCAAACTGCTGGGGTCTGGGTAATGTGTAGAATGCAGGAGTCAGAAGTATGTAATGTACATTCTCAGCGCTGCCCTAGCCTGTCTGGTGGAAGGCAGTGGCGGCTGGTGCTCCAATTTTTTTGGGGGGGGCGCAAACAAACTGAAAAAAAAATGAAAACAAAAAACATCATTTGCAGCCACTGTGCCATCAAGCGCAGCCACTGTGCCATCAAATGCTGCCAGTGTGCCATCAAATGCTGCCAGTGTGCCCATCAAACGCTGCCAGTGTGCCATCAAACGCTGCCACTGTGCCATCAAATGCTGCCAGTGTGCCCATTAAATGGTGGCAGTGTGTCCATTAAATGCTGCTTGTATGCCCATCATATGCTGCCACTGTGCCATCAAATGCTGCCAGTGTGCCCATATAATGCTGCCAGTGTGCCCATCAAATGCTGCGATTGTGCCCCTGCCTGCTCACCGTCTGGCCGGCACTTACTCTGTCTCGGTGGGGCAGCGAGTGACGGCGACGAGCGGGGTCCTTCATGCATCTCCTGCCGTCCTCATCTCCCGTCCTCTACTCCTGATAGGCGTCCAATAGCGGCACCTGTCATTTCAGCCAATGAGGTGGCAGGTAACAGACCCGAGCACCTAATTTGCGGTTCAATGTTAGGAAAGCGAATATTAATTTGCTTTTCTAACACAGCTGGGTGAACAGCGAGCGCCAAGCATGGCGCTCGCTGTTTACCTTTTTTGAAGCCTACAAATCAGGTGCTTCAAAAATATCCCCCGCCACTGTAATTCAGGCTTTCTGCGCCCGATAAGTGGCAGCTGAGTGGAGACAGGAGGGAGAAGGGAGAACGCTGGAGCCAGGAGCTGCACGGAGCCTGTTGACAGCTGTCAGGACCTGAAGAGGAACTGGCCAATTGGAACGCGTTTCAGAGGCTAGTCACGCCTCTTTCATCAGCGGTTCTGATCGGCTGATGAAGGAGGCGTGACTAGCCTCTGAAACGTGTTCTCCCTTCTGTCTCCACGGAGCTGCCGCTGCAGCAAGGATTTCTTTACGATCCGGTGCAGGATCCTCCACACAGCCCATCCAGGCACAGACGATCTCCCTGCATACACCCTGTGAGTTGAACCTGTCACTATGTTTTTTATGTACACCTAAAAAACAGTCTTATACTATTGGCTGCTTGGTGCCTTTTCTCCTTCCACTCTTCTTTTGTAATGTACAGGAGTTTGGGGTGGGTAATGTGTATAGTACAGGAGTCAAAAGTATGTAACATACATAGTGCAGAGGTCAGAAATATGTAACATACATATTGCAGGGGTCTGGGGTGGGTAACATACATAGTGTAGGGGTCTGGGGTGGGTAACGTACATAGTGCAGGAGTCAGAAGTATGTAACATACATAGTTCAGGGGTCTGGCGTAGGTAGCATGCATAGTGCAGGGGCCAGGAGTATGTAATGCACATTGGACAGGGATCTGGGGTGGGTAACGTACATAGTGCATGAGTCAGAAGTATGTAATGTACATAGTACAGG
Organism: Rana muscosa; assembly: GCA_029206835.1. Taxonomy (NCBI): domain Eukaryota; kingdom Metazoa; phylum Chordata; class Amphibia; order Anura; family Ranidae; genus Rana; species Rana muscosa. The sequence continues at coordinate 476,572,421 of CM055118.1, forward strand.
GCAGGGGTCTTTGGTGAGTAATGTACATACATAGTGCAGAGGTCAGAAGTATGTAACATACATATTGCAGCGGTCTGGGGTGGGTAACATACATAGTGTAGGGGTCTGGGGTGGGTAACGTACATAGTGCAGGAGTCAGAAGTATGTAACATACATAGTTCAGGGGTCTGGCGTAGGTAGCATGCATAGTGCAGGGGCCAGGAGTATGTAATGCACATTGGACAGGGATCTGGGGTGGGTAACGTACATAGTGCATGAGTCAGAAGTATGTAATGTACATAGTACAGGGCAGGGGTCTTTGGTGAGTAATGTACATACATAGTGCAGAGGTCAGAAGTATGTAACATACATATTGCAGCGGTCTGGGGTGGGTAACATACATAGTGCAGGAGTCCGAAAAATAATGTAACATACATAATGCAGGGGTCGGGGTTAGATACCGTACATAGTACAGGGGTTGGGTGTGTGTAACGTACATAGTGCAAGAGCCAGAATTATACACAGCCCAGTGCACAGCACCCCCCCCCCCCGGTTCTTTTTACCTCCACCCTCTTACAACAAACTCCATACAACATGCATACACACTGCATACAATATACAAACATATACTGTACGTACAACATACTGTACATACACAATGCATACACAAATATACAACATACACAATGCATTGCTTTTCCCTCTCCCCTCGTGGCAGCTGGTATTTTGGTATTTACTGGCAGAGAACAGCATGCGTGACTCAGTAAAATGACATCACACTGCGCTTTGTTTACATCTCCAGAATTAAAATTCCAGGGATGTAAGATTACCTAGCAACCTGAGCTAAATTCTGGTATTGCCCCGTCAAAACAGGCAAATTCCCAGCCATGGCGGTGATGGATGAATCTTCCACTGAGGCTAATGTAGTCTGACGTCTGATGCTGGCGGCTGTCAGAATACAGTAGGTGCTGGCAAACATTGATTGTAGCAAATTGGCTGCAGCCTCTGTTCAGCCGAAAATTTCCTGCCTAGCTTCTTCAGCTTTCAGGACAAAGGATGTTGAGCGGTAGGGTGCCAACAGGGTTACCCACTGGTTGAATGTTGGCTGGTTCATCAGAAACCGGACAAAATTTGATCAGTGTATGGCCAGTGTTGGGGTCCTTTTTTCCCCATGTAGCTATCTGGGTGATGTGGGCACTTCTCATTGGCTCCTCTACAGAACACTGCAGTGGCAAGATGACATCACGATAAGGGGCAGAAACAAGACCAGTCGGTGCTGGACTGCAGTGATGGAACACACATCTCCACTCCTGGAAGAGGCACAGCAAAAGGTCATGATAGCCGACTCAAGTGGAGAGTTTTTTGGTGGGAAGGGGGTAGGGGGCACATCATCATTTGCACAGAGATAGGCTTCAAGTGTATCTAAAACCAAAAGGGGACAAATGTCTAAAAGGAGATTTCCTATCATGTTCTCTACAGCACTGAAAGGAAATCATCCCAGTGGGGTACAGATAGAAAAAACAAGCCCGACAATTGTTAACTCTGTCTAAAATGAAAAAAAAAAAATGTTTTAGCTTTGGATCCAAATTTAAAGAATATCTCCAGTCAAAATATATATTTTAAGTAGAAAATATAGAACCTCTATAAAGGGAAAGCAAGCACATGAGACACAAGCAGCAATGACAGGTGCTCTAGCCGTCTCCTAAACCGGGAGTCTCCAACCTTTATAAACAAAGGGCCAGTTTACTGTCCTTCAAACTTTAGGGGGCCTGTCTGTGGCCAGTGGGGGCAAGAACATGTCATGGCATAAGTGGGAGTAAACAATGCCCCATGACTGGTATTAGCTGGAGTAATAGTGCCCCACTAATAATGTCAGTGGGAGATATAGTGCCCACCGTCATTGGTGTCAGTGGGAGAAATAGTGTCCCTTTGTTGGTGTCAGTATTATTGTTCCAACATTGATGTCAGTGGGAGGAATAGTGCCCCATCATTGGTGTCAGTGAGAGGAATAGTGCCCCATTTATGGTATTAATGGGAGAAATAGTTCCCCATCATTGGTGTCAGTGGGAGGAATAGTGCCCCATCATTGGTGTCAGTGAGAGGAATAGTGCCCCATTTATGGTATTAATGGGAGAAATAGTGCCCCATCATTGGTGTCAGTGGGAGGAATAGTGCCTCCTCATTGGTTTCAGTGGCAGGAACTATGCCCCACTTTTGCTGACAGTGGGGGGGAATAATGCCTCAAGGGCCAGATGAAAGCATGCACAGGGCTGCATCTGGCCCGGGGGCCGCAGTTTGAAGATCACTGCTCTAAACTAAAAAAAACGTGTATCATTAATGTCTGTGCCCAGATAGGAGATTTTCCCTTACTTTCTTGGCGACATTATTGCCAGGGTGAGTGCACTTTAGATGTTAAGCTGAGTAACAGGGAGTGAATTTCAGTCCATTCCTCTTGAAATTCAAGTTATGAATGATCTTGTCGGCACCCTTGTGCCTGACATCCTTATCTCTAAAGGAGCAGGACAGAAATTTGCCAGCAGAACAGTGGCTGCATGCAATCAAATGCAAGCACTGTTCAGGTATTATGACAACTGTGGGCAGGGTGCCATCTGTCAAAATACAATAGCCGGTACTGGCAGGGCAGATACCCTCTCCCAGGCTGTTTAGCGTGATGTGCAGAAAGAACTTGGAGGCTGTGATGAGGAATACACCATAAATGTGCGCAGCCTATTGCATTAGGGTGTGCATCCCAAAGTTCAAACACATATGCCTTTCTCTGCAGCCTCAGCTACACGGGGCAGTGAATGAATGGGAAGTGCTCTGTGCTGAGTGTCTTCCTGTTCATTCACAAACCGAAGCATAGTAAACACAGTTTGCTATGCTTCAGTTATGAATGGACACAGTGAGTGAGTGTGATCACTGTGTTCATTTAGAAAAGGAAGGGGCTGGTAAATAACATATTTTCTAGCCCCTTCTCCTGCTCTCCTTTTTTCAATATCCCCGCAGCAGCGGAGGGGAGGGGGGTTAGAGGAGGGAAGCCAGCAAGACTGTGGGGCGGCGAGGCCAACAAAGGGTGGGAAGCCAAGGCAATAGGGGGAATCAGCAACGCACATAGTGATTAGGATGTGCCCAGCCCACACCTGGCACACCCTTTGCGCACACCTATGCTTGACGCTCAGACTCTTAATTCAGTGAGCAGAAAAGGTCTACAATTGCCTGGCACTGTTGATTCTGAATTCATTTCATTCTATACAATTTAAGTTTCTCAAGATGGGAGTAAAATAACACATGCACATATTTCAAAAGAATTTAAAAAAACACTTACTTAACTGATATGAGATGACAAACCACATAAAATAGCTGTCTCTGTTTTTTTTCTCAGGTTCTGCCCATCCCATCTTGGAGACGCCATCGCAGGCAGCTGAGTTTTGATGGTCATGATGGCATGTCTCCCATCATAAAGCCCCCTAGACTTGACACTTTGGGTCTTAGTATTATTATGTTAAAAGCAGTAATGTCAACTCCAAATCTGGAACTCTAGTACCAGCTCTACTCCAGACACTTAGCTTTCATTACTCCGTAGTAGGCAAGACCATTGCTCTGTGAATTCTAAAACTAGTTGCGGTTTGAACCTAATAATTTTAATATGAAGATTATATATTATCCTTGCAATACAGGGTTGTGACAGACTCACCCGGGACAGAGGCTTTTGGAGGGGACTGAGTGCTAGCCTCTTGCCTTGCGATTATGGGCCCTGGCATTTGGGGGAACGGTGCTCTTTGTAAACTGTATGCCGAGGGACCCCTGAGGTGGTGTTACTTTGGATTCAGGTCCATGTCCCCCCAAGACACACAGACTCTGGGAACCATGTATATGTCATATTAGAAAGAGTGACTGATTCATACTGTTGGGACACATACTGTTAGGAGACGCTGATGTCAACTCCAGCCACCTGTCTGTCTGTTATAATGTAAATTAGTCTAGTATAACTTCTAAGGGTCTTCCACCCATTGTTGGTTGTGCGAATTGACCCTGCAATTGTATGAAGGAGTTCTGTGTTGATATGTATGATAATGTGTATTGTAGTTAGGGAGTCACATCAGCTCCATAAGGGATTAGTTAATTAGCTCATGTTAATTTATGTTTCTGGTTACAAATGTATTGTAGAGTAATATGAGCAGGAGGTATGCACCTCCTCTCCTACTGTATATAAGACTTGTATTCTGGTTCTAATAAAGAGTCCATGTTCAGCAGACAAACAAGTATCGTCTCGTTTTGTGCTTGTGAGCAGTTGGAATATCTGATATCTTTATCCAGACTGGGAGGAAGTGGTATATGACGAATGCACTCAAGCGGAGTGTGGGACGTTTCGTTACAAGGGTGAAGGCTGGAAAAAGATATGCACATTAAAATGCACTTATCCTTTAATAAACTAGGCCAAAATAGGCTATAGGCCAGACAATATTTCCTTAGGACTGCATGAACCATGATATAATCAAACCATTTATTATACTGTATATATACTGTATATATTGTACAGGATGCTAGGGATGAGTTCCCCAATATTGGGGCTGCGGTCTCTTTAACCACTTGCCAACCGCCGCACGAACATTTACGTCGGCAGAATGTGGCACGGACAGGCAAATGGGCGTATATATACGTCCCCTTTAAATTGCCGCCGTGTGGTCACGCGTGCACCGCCGGCGACATGCTCGCGACCCTGCCACGAGCTCCGTGAGGGTGCTCGCGGGACCCGCGGACTCGATGTCCACCGGTGTCCCACGATCGTGTCACAGAGCTGAGGAATGGGGAGATGTTAGTGTAAACACAACATCTCCCTGTTCTGCCTAGTGACATGTCACTGATCGTCTGTTCCCTGTCATCGGGAACAGCAATCAGTGACGTGTCACGGCAAGCCACGCCCCCTAACAGGTAGAAGCACTCCCTAGGTCACACTTAACCCCTTCAGTGCCCCCTACAGATTAACCCCTTCACTGCCAGTGTAATTTTTACAGTAATCAGTGCATTGTTACAGCCAATGGTCCCAAAATGGTGTCAAAAGTGTCCGATGTGTCCGCCATAATGTCGCAGTCATGATAAAAAATTGCTGATTGTCGCCATTACTAGTAAAAAAAAAAAATTATTAATAAAAATGCCATAAAACTATCCCCTATTTTGTAGGCGCTATAACTTGTGTGCAGACCAATCAATAAACGCTTATTGCTATTTTTTTTACCAAAAATATGTAGAAGAATATGTATCGGCCTAAACTGAGGAAAAAAAACATTTATATATTTTTTGGGGTTATTTATTATAGCAAAAAGTAAAAAATATTGAATTTTTTTCAAAATTGTCGCTCTATTTTTGTTTATAGCGCAAAAAATAAAAACCGCAGAGGTGATCAAATACCACCAAAGAAAAGCTCTATTTGTAGGAAAAAAAGGACGTCAATTTTGTTTGGGAGCCACGTCGCACAACCGCGCAATTGTCAGTTAAAGCGACGCAGTGCCGAATCGCAAAAAGTGGCCTGGTCTTTGGCCAGCGAAATGGTCCGGGGCTTAAGTGGTTAAGGAAAAGACAACAAACGTTTTGTGTATTCAGGGGTTCTCACCCAGCGGATTGGAGAAAAGCCAATGTTGCACCAATAGTTATAAAGGGTCCAAAATACATCCCTGGGAATTACAGACCAGTTAGCCTAACATCAATAGTATGCAAGCTCTTGGAGGGGATGATAAGGGACTATATACAAGATTTTAGTAATGAAAACTGTATTATTAGCAGTAATCAGCATGGATTCATGAAAAATTCATGAATTTTTTTTTTTTGCCAAACCAATCTATCAACCTTCTATGAGGAGGCGAGTTGCCATCTAGATAAAGGAAGGACCGTAGATGTGGTGTATCTGGATTTTGCATAAGCATTTGACACAGTTCCCCATAAACGTTTACTACATAAAATAAGGTCCGTTGCCATGGACCGTAGGGTGAGTATATGGATTGAAACCTGGCTGCAAGGGCGAGTTCGGAGGGTGGTGATAAATGGAGAACACTCGGAATGGTCAGGGGTGGCTAGTGGAGTCCCACAGGGTTCTGTGCTGGGACCAATCCTATTTAACCACTTGCTGACCAGCCGCCGCAGTTTTACTGCGGCAGGTTGGCTCGGCTGGGCGAAACCACATTATCTTACGTCGCTTCGCCCTGTGGCCACTAGGGGCATGCACGCTCGCACGCTCGCGCGCCCCCTGCTCGCCCCTGGTGCCGATGCGAGTGCCCGGCAGGCGCGATGACTGCCGGGCACACGTGATCGCTCGTGACAGAGCGAGAACCTGGGGCTGTGTGTGTAAACACACAGCTCCCAGTTCTTTCAGGGGGAGAGATGACTGATCGTATGTTCATACAAAGTATGAAAAGCGATCTGTCATTTCCGCTAGTCAGTTCCATCCCCCCTTCAGTTAGAACACACTTTAGGGAACATTATTAACCCCTTGATTGCCCCCTAGTGTTAACTCCTTCACTGCTAGTGACATTTTTACAGTAATCAGTGCATTTTTATAGCACTGATCGCTGTAAAATGCCAATGGTCCCAAAAATTTGTCAAAAGTGCCTGATATGTCTGCCATAATGTCGCAGTCCTGAAACAAATCGCAGATCACCGCCATTACTAGTAAAAAAAAAAATTATAAAAATAAATAAATAATTCTATCTCCTATTTTGTAGACGCTATAACTTTTGCGCAAGCCAATCAATAAACGCTTTTGCAATTTTTTTTACCCAAAATATGTAGAAGAATTCATATCGGCCTAAACTGAGGAAAAAAATAGTTTTTTAATATATTTTTTGGGGATATTTATTATAGCAAAAAGTAAAAAATATTGAATTATTTTCAAAATTGTTGCTCTATTTTTGTTTACAGCGCAAAAAATAAAAACCGCAGAGGTGATCAAATACCACCAAAAGAAAGCTCTATTTGTGGGAAAAAAAGGATGCAAATGTTGTTTGGGTACAGTGTCGCACGACCGCACAATTGTCAATTAAATTGACGCAGTGCCAAATTGTAAAAAGCGCTCTGGTCAGGAAGGGGGTAAAATCTTCCGGGACTCAAGCGGTTAATTTGTTCATAAACGACCTGGAGGATGGGGTAAACTGTTCAATCTCTGTATTTGCGGACGATACTAAGCTAAGCAGAGCAATAACTTCTCTGCAGGATGTGGAAACCTTGCAAGAAAATCTGAACAAATTAATGGGATGGGCAACTACATGGCAAATGAAGTTTAATGTAGAAAAATGTAAAATAATGCATTTGGGTGGTGAAAATATGAATGCAATCTATACACTGGGGGGGGGGGGGACCTCTGGGGAATCGAGGATGGAAAAGGACCTGGAGGTCCTAGTAGATGACAGGCTCAGCAATGGAATGCAATGCCAAGCTGCCTTCTAACAAAGCAAACAGAATATTGGCATGCATTAAAAAAGTGATTAACTCCAGAGATAAAGCGATATTTCTCCCGCTCTACAAGACTCTGGTCCGGCCGCACCTGGAGTATGCTGTCCAGTTCTGGGCACCAGTCCTCAGGAAGGATGTACTGGAAATGGAGCGAGTACAAAGAAGGGCAGCAAAGCTAATAAAGGGTCTGGAGGATATTAGTTATGAAGAAAGGTTGTGAGCACTGAACTTATTCTCTCTGGAGAAGAGACGCTTGAGATGGGATATGATTTCAATTTACAAATACCTTGGATTATGAGCATAATCCGTTCCAGGAGAATGCTTGTAATCCAAAGCACTCGCATATCAAAGCGAGTTTCCCTATAGAAGTCAATGGAAACGAAGATAATTAGTTCCGCATTGACTTCAATGGCATGCAATACCGCATGTGGCCAGAGGTGGGGGGCGCCGGAGAGCCTCGGGAATACTCGGGGACAGCTCAGCTGATCTCGGAAACCCTCGGAAAGGTTTGGAAACACTTCGGGAACTGAGTATTTCCGAGTGATTCTGAGTATTTCCGAACGGCTCCGAACCATTGCGAGTGTCACTGGCGCCCCCGCACCTCTGGCCAAATGCAGTACTGTACACCCCATTAGCTTGAATTCTGCTCATTTTGCAAGACAACACTCGCAAACCGAGTCAGATTAAAAAAAAAAAAGTTGCTCGTTATTTAAACTGCTCGTTAACCACGTTACTCGTAAACCAAGGTTCCACTGTACCGTACTGGTGACCCCACAATAGGGATAAAACTTTTTCGCGGAAGGGAGTTTAATAAGACACGTGGCCACTCATTAAAATTAGAAGAAATTAGGTTTGACCTTAAACTACTTAGGGGGTTCTTTACTCTAAGAGCAGCAAGGATGTGGAATTCCCGTCCACAGGCGGTGGTCTCAGCGGGGGGCATCGATAGTTTCAAAAAACTATTATATAAGCACCTGAACGACCACAACATACATGGATATACAATGTAATACTGACATATAATCACACACATAGGTTGGACTTGATGGACTTGTGTCTTTTTTCAACTTCACCTACTATGTAACTATACATATGTGAGGGTGAAGGGTTCTGGGGTAGTTCGCTTGGAGAAGAGAGGACTGATTTAAAGTGCTCTCAGTATAGGTAAGTCCTCATTTGAGACCATGAATATGGTGGCTCGGAAAGACTTTGGGTGAGAAAGAATCTCCAAACCCTGATTACAGGGACTCTGGTCCTGAGGGTATTAACCCGCTTTCAGGAGAGGCCTAGAGAGGAACACAAAGCCATCAGCGGGTGTCTGTGAAGTGGAATATGTAGCAGGACACACTGAGGAGTCAGAGTGCTGGACTGCTTGAGACTCTGCTTAGTGGCTGGAAACCACCTATTTAGGACCCCTGAGGCAGGTGGGGACCTAACCCTGTTAGGGGACACGTTTTGTGGGCAGTGAGCCAAACCTTTGATTTTTGTACCAGTAGTGTGGACTGTTTTGCTGAAATCAAGCTTTTTTATTTTACCTCTTGAATAATAAAAGACTGCTTTGCTTTTACCAATGTGGCTGGCTGATGATTCCAGGCCCTCCACTATTACAATATACTACATACTGTATCTATATAGATAGTGTGACAGCAGGCAGGTAAAATCACCAGGCTGCATCCAGGATGGAAGATATATATGTCCCAGATTCTGGCTTTATGCCAATTTATACCACTAGGGAGAGTGCTGGGAGTCTTTCAGGGGAAGGGTTAATGAGCCCAGCAGAAGTAAGTGGGCTCATTAGGGCCTCTACAAGAACTCCCAGCATGCTAAGGGAGATGCTCCATCCTGGAACCAGTTCTATGTTGTGTAGACTGTGGAGTGTGATTTCTGTCCTGTGCGGTGAGACAAAGCCTGTGTGGCTTAAACTTCTAAAACAGGGAGATAGGGGCTGGGGCGGCACAAGGCTGCACCTAGTTGTTAGACAGGGAAACTGCATGTGTAGTAAGCGGACAAGCTGACCAGGATTTCTTTTCATGTTTTTTTTGTTTTGCTGTTATATTTTTCACTGTATATAGTTTAAATAAGCCACACCTTTTTGTTTTTTCACCTACAACTCTGTCTGCTGTGCCTGTTTTTGTGTGGTGAACCCATCCAGGGGGTCACACACACCCGCTGCTGAGTTAACCCCCGCACAATAGATACAGTATTTTTTTTTACAACATGACAGTTCCCTTTGTAAGGCATGGTGTTTTAAAAATTGTTGAAATACCATATATATATTAGGGCTGTGGAAATTAACTATTAATTCCTCGATTAATCGATTACGTTTTTTGATCGATCAAAATTCTTTTGATCGATAAAAATTCCGGGTTTTCAGGGAGTTTCGTCGGAGATCCGGTGATGCCACAGACACCGGCGGGGCTTTCCGTGTCCATCTGAAGGGCTTCTTTGCTGTGCCTTCATATCTGCATGCCGGCGGGACCTTACTATCTGCCACACGCAAGGGCTGTTACACTTCCCTCTATCAACCTGGGATTCTACAGCCATCCACTGGGAGTTGTGATAGTTCCCTTCACGGGACATCTACATGCCGACGGACTGATGTTAACCCCTCCTCGTCTGGATTCAGCAGTGGTATCGTTGTACACATTTTTATACCAGTATCATACTTAGCTACATGTTTTTATGACTGCTTTTGCTACCGTTTGGTATTACTTGCACCATTTTTACAGTTTATGTAGCTACATCGATTTTATCTCCAGTACAATATTTATTTTGTTACCTACTTGAAGACTATAAAAGTTTTAATGCTATTCCCATCGAGCACTGCCTTTGTGTGTTTTTTGTATCCTGCTATCCATTTTTCCAGTGGTTGGGAGCTGCACTGGGAATCAGCCTGCAAGGAGATCAGCTAAAAGTAGTTGGATCTGTATGTGCATTATAATTAATCGAAATTAGTTGATTAATCGATTTAAAAAAAAATTGATTAATCGAACACGAAAATTTTAATCAGTAACAGCCCTAATATATATATATATATATATATATATATATATATATATATATATATATATATACAGTCAGGTCCATAAATATTGGGACATCAACACAATTCTAATCTTTTTGACTCTATACACCACCACAATGGTTTTGAAATGAAACGAACAAAATGTCCTTTAACTGCAGACTTTCAGCTTTAATTTGAGGGTATTTACATCCAAATCAGGTGAACGGTGTAGGAATTACAACAGGGTCCTCAGAGAGCCCAGAGAGCCCCCCCTTACATCAGGGTCCCCAGAGAGCCTTCCCTTACATCAGGGTCCCCAGAGAGCCCCCCTTACATCAGGGTCCCCAGAGAGCCTTGCCTTACATCAGGGTCTCCAGAGAGCCCATTCCTTACATCAGGGTCTCCAGAGAGCCCATTCCTTACATCAGGGTCTCCAGAGAGCCCATTCCTTACATCAGGGTCCCCAGAGAGCCTCCCCTTACATCAGGGTCCCAGAGAGCCCCTTCCTTATATCAGGGTCCCAGAGAGCCCCCCTTTACATCAGGGTCCCCAGAGAGCCTCCCTTACATCAGGGTCCCCAGAGAGCCCCCCTTACATCAGGGTCTCCAGGGAGCCCCCCCTTACATCAAGGTCCCCAGAGAGCCTCCCCTTACATCAGGGTCCCCAGAGAGCCTCACCTTGCATCAGGGTCCCCAGAGAGCCACCCCTTACACCCAAAGAGCTCCTCTTGTCTGCAGCATTTATAAAAAAACTTCTGCTCAGCTGGGAGCCAGGGGAAGCAACCGGACTATTAAACCCCTCAGTTCCAGTACTTACCTCTTGTGGTGATCCAGACCGCACTGGGGAGGAACATGACTAGTTAATGTTATCAGGCACAATTTGTTATCTATATTCAGCAGTTCCGACAGTGTAATCATTGTCCCCACGTCCAGTTCTATACTGATCTGCCGGACAATGTAATTGCCAGGAACCGCAGCACGGGTATTACTCCGCCTGAGCCCGAAAATCTTCAAATAGTCCCGGCGGAGTAATCCTTGTGCCGCGGTCCCCGACAATTGCATTGCGTGGCAGATTGGTATAGAAGTGGACGTTGGGACAATGATTAAATTGTCGGAGCTGCTGAATATAGATAACAACTTGTGCCTGATAACATTAACTATTTATGTCCCTCCCCCAGCCACCAACTGAGCAGATGGAGCCCAGAGCCAACTCTAGGTAAGACTCGGGGCTATGGGCCCCAGATTCAGGGCTATAGCCCCAGTAGCCACCCCCTAGTGACGCCACTGTGTATATTTATATATACTCTATATATACTATACAAGTACAATAGACATATAAAAACAAGTTCATGAAACCAATAACAAACAAGGGAATTTAAATGAGGAGACAACACCAGACGAAGGTTTGACTCTTCTAGGTCTCCTTTATTGTTGACTTAGGCTAGGTTCAGACTGATGCGTTTTATAGTGCGATTTAAGGGATCAGAGGCAGCGCGACTTCATCTGTGTTCCTCTGCGATTCCAATGCCTTTGCAAACACACTGGAATCTCATTACATTTGAACACCTATGCTTTTTTCCATTCAACTCTCCGAGACTCAAAATCGCACCGCATCGCACCGAACATGCACAGGACCCTTTTTTTAAATTGCATCATGTTAAGACAGCATATATGTGAACATCCTACGTAGAAACACTTAATTTCATTTTGAAGTGATTTGGTGCATTCTGGAACACATCTGAAATGGCATCAGTGTGAATCAGGGCTTATTGGTAATTAACTTTTTCTTTAGCTTATTCTTTGGTGTGCACTGTAACTTCTTTATATATGTGATTTTTTTTCACAATTATTTGTATTGAAGCATACCTGATGAAGACATCCTAACATTCCAGTAATCTTGTGTTACAAAGTTTATGGTCAGCTAACAAAACCTATATATTCACTTTCCTGCTACTATCTATAGCTAACATGGAACAGCACTTTCTTGCTAGTATCACCATTGACTGATGCATGCAAGACTTACTGTATAGCTTACAGTATATATAGTCTAATGTGTTTTCTGTTTCAATAAAAAAGGAACCCCTGACAATATTTTTTTGCTTTCTGTGTTCCCGCTTGGGAGATTCACCATATCTGTCCTGGTGACCCGTGTTGGTGGGACTGAAAGTGAGGGGAAAGCTAAGATATTCAGGTCTCACTGGATCAGCAATAGGGGACAGGGTTTTAATTTATTCATTTAGATTTGTTGTTTTTTTCCCACTATTTTTTTTATCCAATATCCATACAATATATAAGAAGAGAAAGATTTTTCCAGCTTTTTAGTAGCAAACAATCCATCTGCCAACCCCCCCCAGTCGGTCGGATCACCACCACCCTGTCCAAAAATAACCCTCCCCGGTCAGTGAAATCTCACTCCTTCTGCGTCCCGAGCCCACCCTTTTTTTGAAGCCAATTAGAGCCTCATATGCTCTAATCATGTGCTTAAAAAACAAAAACAAATCCCCCATTGAAATCCTTGCGTCCTGCACCCTGCATGTGGATTAGGGACCGGATGCATGGATTAGTGGGGACAGCACCCCTGCGCCCCATATGAACGGGTCGCCACTATTGACTAGCAACATACCGGAGCCATTTTACTTATAGGATTTGCTTTTCAGTCCATCCGGTCCTGAGATTAAAACACATCACACCCAGGAAAATAACAGCCTTCCAGAACGTAGTGGTGTTCTCTCTCCACCTCCAGCCTGCTGATTGGATAATGAAAGAGCAGCAGCAGTCTGAAAAGGATATGTCTCTACTCTCTCTGCTCTCTCCTGCTATAATCATGTACCTTGCTAACACATCTGCACGCAGCACACCTGATTATTATTATTATTATACAGGATATATATATAGCGCCAACAGTTTACGCATCGCTTTACAATATAAAAGGGAGATAATACAGTTCTAATACAATAAAATACAAGAGGATTAAGAAGGCCCTTCTCAGAAGAGCTTACAATCTAATAGGGTGGGGCAGGTGGTTGACTCCTAGTTTTGCTAAACAGTTTTCCACCATGCTATACAGGGGCTGATACCAATTTAAATTCAGGTACAGTGGAACCTTTGATTACGAGCATAATCCGTTCCAGGAGAATGCTCGTAATCCAAAGCACTCGCATATCAAAGCGAGTTTCCCCATAGAAGTCAATGGAAACGAAAAAAAAAAAATCCGCATTGACTTCTATGGCATGCAATACCGCATATGGCCAGAGGTGGGGGGGGGGGCGGAGAGCCTCGGAAATACTCGGAAAGGCTCGGGGACAGCTCCGCTGAACTTGGAAAACCTCGGAAAGGCTCGGGAATGGAGTCTTTCCGAGTTTTTCCAAATACCCAATTCCGAATACCGCTCGGCTCCGCTCGGCTCTGGTGGCCCCGCACCTCTGGCTAAATGTGGTTTTGCACACCGCTGTGGCTTGAATCCTGCTTGTTTTGCGAGACAACACTCGCAAACCGAGTCAGGATTTTTTAAAAAAACAGGTGGCACCCCCCCCCCCCCAAATACATGAAGACCTTGAGTTCAGTTTTAAGCATCTCAATTATTGAATTGCAGGCGGAACCCTCCAAGATACATAAACAACCATTTCGATAATAAAAGACGTACCGATAATCAAAATTTGGTAAGAGAGCAGGCGTGGTACTTTTTGGGTTATAAACATATATATATGTGAAAATATGTTATTGAACTGAGTTAACCAAAAATTTTAAATAATAGCTAAAGAAGACCTCTCAGTCATCAGGACTCGAGCAAAAGTCATCATCAATTCATGGAACAAAAGTCCCTCTTCCCGATCAGGGAGGTCAATCCACATATAAAGTGCCTGCAACTAAGATTGGGAGGGAGGGGAGCGCGCCGTATTGTCGCTGGTACACTGAAGTGGATTTAATGATCCTGTCCTTATAAAGGGACTCAATGTGTCATTGATGGGGCTAATAGGGGCACGCGGAGAACTCTTTTCCCGCTGCTTGGCAGTTTCTAATTAATAGTGGAGATGAGATGAGTAAAATAAGCAGAAGAAAGGGGGAAGTGGGCAGCCATAAACCCATGCAGGGGGGGCCCAAATTAATTGTACCCCCTAGCCATTCTGTGGCCACTGTTCAATTGCAACGTCCACATTGTTTTTTCTTGTGGCTCTTTTGGCACTTTCCATGTATTCCACATGAATTCAGTAGAAATAGCTGTTTTTATTTAATCAGTAGATCTATTATGGATGACCTGTAAAGAACATTGCCTTGGAGCCAGATCAAGAGCAGACACATCTTGGAAGTACACAATGTTTCCAGCGACGCTCCAGGATCTGTTCCTACTGGGTCTCAATCAGGATTCCTTCGTTCACTAAATGAAATGCAATGTTCTTTTGACATACAAAACAGCAGTAGGTTAAACATGGGAGCTTTCAGAAAGCATGCTGAATGCGTCATCTGATAATTACTATGCCGTGGATCAGATCATTGTGACATCATCTACGCCGTATTTACAAAAAAAAAAAAGAAAAGCACTGGGCATATAGATCACTATAACTTGCTGATGAAGCAAAGTTGAATGAAGTTTAAATAACTATGATTTGAAAAGACTGGGTCAGATGCATTTCCCCATGAATAACTGCATAATGGAGCAGACAGAAACACTGTTGGGGGGTACTTGAAGCATTTTGTTAAAAACAAGGTGCTCAGATAATGACATCAATTAAAATAAAGCAAAATTAAACGGAAAACTCCATAAAATTAAAGTAGAACTACAGGCAAAACTTTTTTATTTTCCTCTTGGAAAGAGTAAAGCCTCGTACACACGATCGGATTATCCGACGGGAATTGTGTGATGACAGGCTGTTGTGGGAAAATCCGACCGTTTGTATGCTCCATCAGACAGTTGTCGGATTTTCCATGGACAAATGTGGGATAACATGCTTTAAAATTGTCCGCCAACAAATGCGTGCTGTCGGATTATCGCATGCTCAGAAGCAATGCTCACCATAACACAACATTATCAGAAGTTGCCCAAAGGGTGGCGCTAAAGAGCTGAAAAAACACGTAGTTTTGTGTTCGTTGGCCGACAATTCTTTGCCGTTTGTATGCAATACAAGTTCCTGGCCAACGCCCTTCGGACAAAAGTCCTACGCTTTGTCCGATGTGTGTACGAGGCTTAAGGGAGGGTTATAACCCCTATCAGCTTTTTTTTTTGCAATCTGTGTCCCATTGGGGAGGTTTCCCTTCACTTCCTGTGCCATAGCTAAACAGGAAGTGGGAGGAAATACCTGCAAATTAAGAGAATTTCTTAGGGACCCCCAGGTCATCAGAACTAGTGTCCCCATTGGAAGATTTCCCCTCTATCAGTTTTCTGGGGACAACCCAAAATGTGGCATTTTCTTTTACTTTCAATGATAATGGTAAACAGTACAAATAGAGAGAGTGAATCTCCTTAATGGGGACACAGACAGCAATAAAAACATGACAGGTGTTCTAATCCCTCCCCACTCTATCAAAAATAAATAAAAAAAAAACGTTTTGCATTTAGTTATACTTTAATAGCAGTAAAGCAAAAACACACTTATTTTACCGTTAAAGCGGAGCTCCGCCGAAAAAAAATATTAAAAGCCAGCAGCTACAAATACTGCAGCTGCTGACTTTTAATATTAGGACACTTACCTGTCCTGGAGTCCAGCGTCGTCGGCAGCAGAAGACGAGCAATCACTCGTCACTCTGCTGCCCCCACCGCCATCCTCGGTGAGGGAACCAGGAAGTGAAGCCTTGCAGCTTCACTGCCCGGTTCCCTACGGCGCATGCGCGAGTCGCGCTGCGCCGTTCTCACTGGTCCTCGTTGTGTTCTGGGAGTCGAGTGTTTCCCAGAACACAATGGGTATTCTGCGGGAAGTGATGTACTACCCGCAGAGAGGACTCCCGGAAGTGGGTGCAAATACCTGTCTTAGACAGGTATCTTCACCCCCCTCCCCCTGAAAGGTGCCAAATGTGACACCGGAGAGGGGGAGGGTTCCGATGAGCGGAAGTTCCACTTTAGGGTGGAGCTCCGCTTTAAGTTGTGTGTTATATACCTGATGCTCAACCATGTGGCATTTTGGCACTTATTCTGAAGTCTCTGGGGCCCCCACAGTGTGTGTGTTTAGTTGCATACTCAAGCCATTGATGGAAAATGTTTTTTGGACTGGTTTCTAGTAGTTAAAGCAGAGGTCCACACAAAAAGTGAACCTCCGCTTTTCGGAACCCTCCCCCCCTCCGGTGTCCCATTTGGCACCTTTCAGGGGGGTGCAGATTCCTGTATAATACAGGTATTTGCACGCACTTCCGGGAATGACTCCCGCGGGAGTCACGCCCCTTCCCGCCCCCCCCCCCCCTGTCTTCTGGGAAACACACAGTTCCCAGAACACAGAGGGGACCAGTGAGGAAACGCAGCGCGACTCGCGCATGCGCAGTAGGGAACCGGGAAATGAAGCCGCAAAGCTTCACTTCCTGATTCCCTCACCGAGGATGGCTTCCTGATTCCCTCACCGAGGATGGCGGCGGGGGCAGCCGAGAGCCGAGCGATTGCTCGTCTTCTACTGCTGACATCGCGTGCACCCTGGACAGGTAAGTGTCCATTTATTAAAAGTCAGCAGCTGCAGTATTTGTAGCTGCTGGCTTTTAATAAAAAAAAATTAGGTGGACCTCGGCTTTAATTGATTTTCTGTCCTCTCTTGTCTTTTATTTATTTTTTATTAATAAGATGGAGCAAGTACAAACTGGAATTGGCAATTGTGATTTTTCCATCTTTACAAGGGTTTATGTTTTATGATTTACAAAAGAATACACACAGAATAAAGGTTATAGGTAAACAATTCCAGTGTCTTCAATGTTGCACCGTAAAAGATGTCATGTCTGACAAAAGAACATTTCTATGCCCTCCGAGGTGCCCTTGCCTCTTTTGATTTTTTTTTTAACCGCTGATATTTTTAAATAGTTATTGCTGAGATAAATGTCAAATGTGGCACATACCACAGAAAAAAATGCACGTGGGACTTTAAAAAGGATCAGACTAAATAAGAGGTTACAGACCATTGTAGAACAACAGTTGGCAACTTTATTCACAATAAATTATTATAGAAAAATTCATAGTGAGAAACATTGTTTTTTCTAAATAAAATGCATGGATATATTGCATATAAATTGGACTCAGCGTGATTGTTGATATATGTACAGTGCCTTACAAAAGTATTCATACCCCTTGACATTTTCCACATGTTGTCATGTTACAACCAAAAACGTAAATGTATTTTATTGGGATTTTAGGTGATAGACCAACACAAAGTGGCACATAATTGTGAAGTCGAAGGAAAATGATAAATGGTTTTCAAAATCTTTTACAAATAAATATGTGAAAAGTGTGGCGTGCATTTGTATTCAGCCCCCTTTACTCTGATGTCCCTAACTAAAATCTTGTGGAACCAATTGCCTTCAGAAGTCACCTAATTGGTAAATTGAGTCCCCCTGTGTGTAATTTAATCTCAGTATAAATACAGCTGTTCTGTGAAGCCCTCAGAGGTTTGTTAGGGAACCTTGGTGAACAAACAGCATCATGAATTGAAGACCAAGGAACACACCAGACAGGTCAGGGATAAAGTTGTGGAGAAGTTTAAAGCAGGGTTAGGTTATGAAAAAAAGTTTTGAACATCTTGTGGAGCACTGTTCAATCCATGCTCTTTAACCATGTGATCAGTTGTAACCAATCACAGCCGGTCACATGTAAACACGGAGATGCCGGTAATCGGCTCTCCTCGTGCCTCATACTGAGAGTGTGAGGAGAGGAGAGCCGATCAGTGGCATCCCTGCACAGGGGACAGCTAGGTATGTAATCAGGGCACTGATCATCAGTGCCCTGATTACAATTAAGTGCCAACCAGTGGCAGCAATTATTGCCCACCCCTGCCAGCAATCAGTGCCCACCAGTGCCAGCTTTCAGTGCCACAAATAATTGGCCAATAGTGATGCCAGTCAGTGCTGGCTATCACTGCTGCCCATCAATGCCCATCACTGCTGCCCATCAATGCTCATCACTGCTGCCCATCAATGCCACCCATCAGTGCCCATCTGTGCCACCTATCCTTGCCGCCTATATGTGCCCACCAGTGCCGCCTATCTATGCCCACCAGTGCCACCTATCTGTGCCCAGTGCCCATTAGTGCCACATATCAGTGCCACCTATCAGTGCCCATAAGTGCCTTCTCATCAGTGCCACCTAATCAGTGCCCATAAGTGCCACCTCATCAATGCCCATCATTGCTGCCTCATCAGCGCCCATCAGTGAAGGAGAAAAATTACTTATTTGCAAAATTTACTGACAAACTAAGAAAAAAGAAAAAACCTAGGAGTGATTGAATAGCACCAAAAGAAAGCTCTATTTGTGTGAAGAAAATTATAAAAATGTCACATGGTTACAGTGTAGCAAAACGGCACAATTATTATTCAAAGTGTGACAGCGCTGAAAGCTGAAAAATGGCTTGGGCAGGAACGGGGTTTAAGTGCCCAGTATTGAGGTGGTTAACTACTTGCCGACCTGCCACCGTCATTGTACATCGGCTCGAGAACTCTAGTTTGTGGGCACTGGCCAGCAGGGGAGCCAATCCGCAGTGAGAGAACGGGGATCTGCCTGTTTAAACAAGGCAAATCTCCGTTCTGACAGGGGAAATCACACAGATCTTGTCTTTCTGTTATGCAGGAAGACGGATCTGTGTGTTTCCCCAGGCAGCCTATCCCCCATACAGTTAGAACACACCTGCAGGGAACACATTTAACCCCTTGATATCCCCTGATGTTAACCCCTTTCTTGCCAGTGTCATTAGTACAATAACAGTGCATATTTTTAGCACTGATTACTGTAGTAATGTCACTGATTCCCAAAAAAGTGTCAGAATTGTCAGTTAGGTGTCCGATGTGTCCACCATAATGTTGTAGTCCCGCTAAAAATCGCAGATCATCGCCATTACTAATAAAAAAATAATAATAATAATAAAATGCCATAAATCTATTCCCTATTTTGTAGACGCTATAACTTTTGCGCAAACCAATCAATATACGTATATACATTTTATTTTTTGCGCTATAAACAAAAGAAGAGCGACAATTTTGAAAAAAACACAATATTTTTTACTTTTTGATTTATTAAATATTACATTTAAAAAAGAAATAAAAATGTTTCCCTCAGTTTAGGCCGATGTGTATTCTTCTACATATTTTTGGTAAAAAACAAATCGCAATAAGTGTATATTGATTGGTTTGCGCAAAAGTTATAGCATCTACAAAATAGGGGATAGATTTATTTAGTTTAAATTTTTTTTTTTTACTAGTAATGGCGGGGATCTGCGATTTTTATTGTGACCGTGACATTGCGACGGACATATCGGACACTTTTGACACGTTTTTGGGCCCATTCACATTTATACAGCGATTAGTGCTATAAAAATGCACGGATTACTGTGTAAATGTGACTGGCAGGGAAGGGGTTAACACTAGGGGCACTGAAGGGGTTAAATATGTTCCCTAGTGAGTGATTCTAACTGTAGGGGGAGGGGACTCACAAGGGGAGGAGACCGATGTGTGTTCCTCTGTACTGGGAACACACATCGGTCTCCTCTCCTCTGACAGGACAGATCCACGGTCCTACTGTGATCGCGGGCAATCGTGGGTGCCCGGCGGACATCGCGGCCGCCGGGCGCGCACACCGGGTCCCAAGCGATGCGGCGGCGTGCACGCCCCCTAGCCGCCCGGGGAGCCCAGGACTTCATATGACTCGATAAGGAAGGGGTTAAAGCGGTATCGCAAAAAATGGCCTGGTCATTAAGGGGGAAAATCTTCCCGTTCTTAAGCGGTTAAAGCACCATTAAACCCAAAAACAAATATATAATATATTGCAACTTACGAATCCATAAATGTGGCAGCTGCATTCGTTTTCTTTTTTAGTTTTTTTCCCCTTTATTTTCACCTGGTTATTTGGCCATTAATACATTGGGGTTGATTTACTAAAACTGGAGAGTGCAAAATCTGGTTATGTTGTGCATGGTAGTCATTCAGTAGTGATGAGCCGAACACCCCCGGGTTCGGTTCGCACCAGAACCCGCGAACGGACCGAAAGTTCGAACGAACATTAGAACCCTATTAAATACAATGGATGCGAACGTTCGAATTCTAAAGTGCTAATTATAACAACTATTATGCATGTTATTGTCATAAATAGGGTTTGGGAACCCGGGTTGTGCACCAGGGGACATGTATCAATGCAAAAAGAAGTTTTAAAAACGGTCGTTTTTCGGGAGCAGTCATTTTAATGATGCATAAAGTGAAAAAAAAAAGTCAAATATTCCTTTAAATATCGTACCTGGGGGGTGTCTAAAGTATGCCTGTGAAGTGCCACGTGTTTCCCGTGTTTAGAACTGTCCCTGCACAAAATGACACTTCTAAAGGAAAAAAAAGCCATTTAAAACTGCTTGCGGCTTTAATGTAATGTCTGGTCCCGGTAATATGGATGAAATTCTTTAAGAAAAATGGCATAGCTACCCCATGACCCCCCCCCTACCCCAGCCCATTACCAGCCCCTTTGGGTCTTGTATGGATATTAAGGGGAACCCCGCACATAAAATAAAAAAGGCCCTATATACTCTGAACAGCCGTATACAGGCGGTGCATACAAGACAGGGACTGTAGGTTTGTTCTTATGTAGAATCTGTTTGTAATTTTGAACAGGTACATTGTTGAAGTGTAGCTCCAGCCCAAAAATCTATTTTTAAACTTTTTGGGAAACATAGGGAAGGGTTATCACCCCTGTAACATTTGTTTTGCTGTCTGTGCCCCTGTTCAGAACATTTCACCTCACTTTCCGTCCCAATGACAACTGTTTTTGAAATGTGGTGTTTTTCTTGAAACAAGGATTGCTGATAAAGCATCAGTACAGATGAGACCCCTTTCTCCCATATTTATTCTTACAGGAGAGAATTTTCCTTTCTAGGGGTAGATTTCCTCTCACTTCCTGTTGTCTTCTTTCGTTTGCAAGTAGGAGTCGTTTGTAAGTTGGATGTTTGAAAGTAGGGACCTGCCGTATATACTCTGCAGAAATAGGCCCCTTAGTTGTTGGTGTTGGCACAACACTGTAAGCACTCAGTTACTCTTGGTTGGTGCTGGAACGCCCTGCTGTCAACTATTATATCAGGAATTTTAATTACATATAATTGTTGAACAGTGGTAGTAAAAATTGGGGCTTTGATGGTGGTGCTGGTGCCACAACACTGTAAGCCCTGACAGTTACTCTTTGTGGGTGCAGCAATGGGCCCTGCTGTGAATTATTAGATCAAGAATTGTAATTACATGCCCCTTTTGAACAGGGGCTGAAAAATTGGGCCTTTCGTGGTGGTGGTGGTGGTGGCGTTGCCACAAGACTGTAAGCCCTCAGAGTTACTCTTGGTGGGTGCAGCAATGGACCCTGCTGTGAATTATTAGATCAAGAATTGTAATTGCATGCCCCTGTTGAACAGGGGCTGAAAAATTGGGCCTTAGGCACTGGTGGCACAACACTACAACCCCTCACAGATACTGTACTTGGAGCACAGCAATGAGCCCTGTTGCAAAGTATTGCTTCAAAAATTGTAATGACACGCCCCTGTTAAACAGGGGCTGAAAAATTGGGCCTTAGGCACTGGTGCCACAACACTCCAACCCCTCACAGATACTGTACTTGGAGCACAGCAATGAGCCCTATGGCAAATTATTGCTAAAAAAATTGTAATTACACGCCCCTGTAAAACAGGGGCTGAAAAATTGGGCCTTAGCCACTGGTGGCGGCACCCATAAACAAAAATGATCTTCCAAGCTATCATCATCAATCGTATCATTGAGGACTCGGAGGAGGAGGATAGCCAGTCAACATAACAGCACAGGCACTCAGCATCAGCATCAGTCTTGAAGGGATGTGACATGTTAAAATCAATTAGTCTGTTATATCAGCATCAGGTGTGTGGTAGCTGGTGGTGATCCAAGACTGGTTCATCTTGATGAAAGTCAGTCGATCAACCGAGTCGGTGGACAGGCGCACCCTGTGATCCGTGACAAATCCTCCAGCAGCACTGAATGTGCGTTCCGAAAGAACGCTGGATGCAGGACAGGCCAGTAGCTCAATTGCATACTGTGCAAGCTCTGGCCAGTGATCCATCCTCAAGACCCAGTAAGCCAGAGGATTTTCGGTGGGGAAGGTGTCCAAGTCTGACCTTGCCCCTAGATATTCCTGCACCATGTTTATCAGACGCTGGCGATGGTTGCTGGAACCGATCATACTTTGGGGCTGCGGACTAAAGAATTGTCTGAACGCATCGGTCAGACGGCCACCTTCCCCACCGCTCCTTCTTTGACTGGCCGAAGCCTCAGCAACTCGTTGTCCAGGACCAGGAGTTTGTAACCTCCCAGTCTCTGGGAACGCGTTGCACAGACCTTTCTGCAAGGCCTCCCGGAGTTGTCTCATCCTCTGCTCCCTCTGCGACGGTAACATAAGGTCCGCAACCTTACCCTTGTACCGTGGATCAAGGAGAGTGGCCAGCCAGTAATGGTCCCTCTCCTTGATCCGAAGAATACGAGGATCCTTCCGCAGACTTTGCAGGATCAGGGAGGCCATGCAGCGTAGGTTTGCTGAGGCATTCGCTCCGGAGTCCTCTGGGTCACTAAGGACGACATGATCCGCAGCCACCTCCTCCCAGCCACGTACAAGTCCACTGGTTTCTTGGGACTGTAAATCATCCCTAAAAGACTGCTGCTGATGATGCTGAGTGCCAGCCTCCACCTCCATGCTGACACAATCCTCCTCCTCCTCCTCCTCCTCCTCTTCCTGTGCGATGGGTGGGACAGAAGGAACACTGTCTGGGTAAAGGGGGCCTTGAGAGGCAAGGAAGTCCTCCTCTTCCTGCCTCTGTTCTGCCTCAAGTGCCCTGTCCATTATTCCACGCAGCGTGTGCTCCAACAGGTGGACAAGAGGTACAGTGTCACTGATGCATGCACTGTCACTGCTCACCATCCTCGTGGCCTCCTCAAATGGTGCCAGGACAGTGCATGCATCCCTGATCATGCCCCACTGGCGTGGAGAAAAAAAACCAAGCTCCCCTGACCCTGTCCTGGTGCCGTAGTCGCACAGGTACTCATTGATGGCCCTCTGCTGCGTGTGCAGCCGCTGCAGCATGGCCAACGTTGAGTTCCACCTGGTGGGCATGTCACATATAAGGCGGTTCTTGGGCAGGTTCAACTCCTTTTGCAGCTCAGCCAGGCGAGCACTGGCATTATAAGATCTGCGGAAATGCACACAGACTTTCCTGGCCTGCCTCAGGACATCCTGTAAGCCCGGGTACCTGCCCAAGAACCGCTGCACCACCAGGTTAAGGACGTGAGCCACACAGGGCACATGGGTCAGTTGTCCCTGTCGGAGGGCGGAGAGGAGGTTGGTGCCATTGTCGCAAACCACCATTCCTGGCTTAAGCTGGCGTGGCGTCAACCACCTCTCGGCCTGGCCCTGCAGAGCAGACAGGACCTCTGCCCCAGTGTGGCTTCTGTCCCCCAAACACACCAGCGCAAGCACGGCATGGCATCTTTTTGCCTGCGTACTTGCGTAGCCCCGTGAACGGCTACGGAGCACCGCTGGTTCATAGGACAAACCACAGGAAGAGGCCATGGAGGAAGAAGAAGAGGAGGGGGTGGAGGAGAGAGGTGTGTCACAACCAGTAGTAGCATTTTGGAGGCGTGGCGGTGGGACAACCTCCAACACTACTGCACCTTGTCCTGCATCCTTCCCAGCTGCCAAAAGAGTGACCCAATGGGCCGTGAAAGAAAGGTAACGTCCCTGTCCATGCCTGCTGGACCATGAGTCAGCGGTAATATGCACCTTACCGCTGACCGCCCTGTCCAGCGAGGCCAAGACATTGCCTTCCACATGCCGGTAGAGAGCCGGAATAGCCTTCCGTGAGAAAAAGTGGCGTTTGGGAACCTGCCACTGAGGAACCGCACATTGCACAAACTCACGGAAGGGGGCCGAGTCTACCAACTGAAAAGGCAGCAGTTGAAGCGCTAGCAATTTAGCCAAGCTAGCATTCAACCGCTGGGCATCTGGATGGCTGGGAGTGAACTTCTTTCGACGGTCCAGCAGCTGGGGCAGGGAAATTTGCCTGCTAGAATCGGACGTCGGTGTACTGCTAGCAGAGTGGCCGCAAGTACTTGGCTGTGACACACCTAATTCTACACCTTCATTCCTCTCAGTGCATGTTTCAGAGAGGACTGAAGTTATAGTGGGGTTGGAGATCCCAGCTGATGCGGTGCAAGGAGAGGTCCGCTTTGTTCTTTGGTGTGGGTCTTTGAGGTAGGCTTGCCAACGAGCTGCATGGCAGGTCAACATATGTCTGGTCAGGCATGTGGTACCCAAGCGGCTGATGTTTTGGCCACGCGATATACGCTTGAGACATATGTTGCAAACAGCAGCTGTGCGATCTGATGCACTAGCCTCAAAAAAGGCCCACACCAAAGAACTTTTTGAATGACGGGCAGAGGCAGCGCCCTGCACAGGCGGAGCTCTGCGGTGTGATTCCGTCGGTGTACTGCCCTTACGCTGGCCACCAAAGGGCATCCTGCCTCGTTGGAGATGTGCCTCCTCCTCATCCTCCTCCTCCTCCTCTCTCCTATTAGGCACCCACGTGGAGTCAGTGACCTCATCATCACCTCCCTCCTCATCACTGGAGGCAATCTGGCAGTATGCTGCAGCTGCTGGAACATGACTGCCAGATTGGTGTCCTTGAGCATCCCCTCTGTCTGCTCTCACGCTACTGCCTTCCTCTAGCTGGGTTTCATCATCAGACCCTTCGAAACGCTGGGCATCCTCCTGGAGCATGTACCCAACACTGTGCTGAAACAGTTCGGGGGACTCCTCAGGAGGAGGACATGGTGGGTCTAGGGAAGGAGTGACTGATGATGAGTCTGACATTGATACCAGGGAAGAGGACGCTTTGGCAGCTGCTTTTCCAGTACCCTGAGCCTGGGTGAGAGAGGATGAGGAGGAGGAGGAGGGCTTGGTCATCCACTCTACCAAGTCTTCGGCATGATGTGGCTCAACATGTCCAGCTGCCGAAAAGAAGGACAAGCGTGTCCCATGGCCATGTGCTGATGACAATGCACCGCGTCCACGACCAGCACTGTTGCCCCCAGACACAGAGCCTGCTTGCCCTCTTTTATTGCCTCCTGACTGTCTGCCTCTCCTTGTTTGCCTTCCAGACATTCTAATAGATGGCCTGCAGGGAGATGGGAAAAAAGCAATAAGGGCTACCTTCAGGTGTCCTTCTCTGTCCCTTGAAACAAGGACTTTGACAGTGAAAGAAACTGACACACTCTCCCTACCTACAGTTTTCTGTCCCTAGAAAAAATGTTTTTTTTAAGCACAATTTAGCACAAGGAGAATTACCTCACTGTCCTTCCAGGTCCCTGGAAACAAGGACTTTGACAGTGAAAGAAACTGACACACTCTCCCTACCTACAGTTTTCTGTCCCTAGAAAAAATGTTTTTTTTAAGCACAATTTAGCACAAGGAGAATTACCTCACTGTCCTTCCAGGTCCCTGGAAACAAGGACTTTGACAGTGAAAGAAACTGACACACTCTCCCTACCTACAGTTTTCTGTCCCTAGAAAAAATGTTTTTTTTAAGCACAATTTAGCACAAGGAGAATTCACTCACTGTCCTTCCAGGTCCCTGGAAACAAGGACTTTGACAGTGAAAGAAACTGACACACTCTCCCTACCTACAGTTTTCTGTCCCTAGAAAAAATGTTTTTTTTAAGCACAATTTAGCACAAGGAGAATTACCTCACTGTCCTTCCAGGTCCCTGGAAACAAGGACTTTGACAGTGAAAGAAACTGACACACTCTCCCTACCTACAGTTTTCTGTCCCTAGAAAAAATGTTTTTTTTAAGCACAATTTAGCACAAGGAGAATTACCTCACTGTCCTTCCAGGTCCCTGGAAACAAGGACTTTGACAGTGAAAGAAACTGACACACTCTCCCTACCTACAGTTTTCTGTCCCTAGAAAAAATGTTTTTTTAAGCACAATTTAGCACAAGGAGAATTACCTCACTGTCCTTCCAGGTCCCTGGAAACAAGGACTTTGACAGTGAAAGAAACTGACACACTCTCCCTACCTACAGTTTTCTGTCCCTAGAAAAAATGTTTTTTTTAAGCACAATTTAGCACAAGGAGAATTACCTCACTGTCCTTCCAGGTCCCTGGAAACAAGGACTTTGGCAGTGAAAGAAACTGACACACTCTCCCTACCTACAGTTTTCTGTCCCTAGAAAAAATGTTTTTTTTAAGCACAATTTAGCACAAGGAGAATTACCTCACTGTCCTTCCAGGTCCCTGGAAACAAGGACTTTGACAGTGAAAGAAACTGACACACTCTCCCTACCTACAGTTTTCTGTCCCTAGAAAAAATGTTTTTTTTAAGCACAATATAGCACAAGGAGAATTCACTCACTGTCCTTCCAGGTCCCTGGAAACAAGGACTTTGACAGTGAAAGAAACTGACACACTCTCCCTACCTACAGTTTTCTGTCCCTAGAA
This sequence comes from Rana muscosa, assembly GCA_029206835.1. Lineage (NCBI taxonomy): Eukaryota > Metazoa > Chordata > Amphibia > Anura > Ranidae > Rana > Rana muscosa. The sequence goes on from CM055118.1 coordinate 476,599,499, forward strand.
AAAATGTTTTTTTTAAGCACAATTTAGCACAAGGAGAATTACCTCACTGTCCTTCCAGGTCCCTGGAAACAAGGACTTTGGCAGTGAAAGAAACTGACACACTCTCCCTACCTACAGTTTTCTGTCCCTAGAAAAAATGTTTTTTTTAAGCACAATTTAGCACAAGGAGAATTACCTCACTGTCCTTCCAGGTCCCTGGAAACAAGGACTTTGACAGTGAAAGAAACTGACACACTCTCCCTACCTACAGTTTTCTGTCCCTAGAAAAAATGTTTTTTTTAAGCACAATATAGCACAAGGAGAATTCACTCACTGTCCTTCCAGGTCCCTGGAAACAAGGACTTTGACAGTGAAAGAAACTGACACACTCTCCCTACCTACAGTTTTCTGTCCCTAGAAAAAATGTTTTTTTTAAGCACAATTTAGCACAAGGAGAATTACCTCACTGTCCTTCCAGGTCCCTGGAAACAAGGACTTTGACAGTGAAAGAAACTGACACACTCTCCCTACCTACAGTTTTCTGTCCCTAGAAAAAATGTTTTTTTTAAGCACAATTTAGCACAAGGAGAATTACCTCACTGTCCTTCCAGGTCCCTGGAAACAAGGACTTTGACAGTGAAAGAAACTGACACACTCTCCCTACCTACAGTTTTCTGTCCCTAGAAAAAATGTTTTTTTTAAGCACAATTTAGCACAAGGAGAATTACCTCACTGTCCTTCCAGGTCCCTGGAAACAAGGACTTTGACAGTGAAAGAAACTGACACACTCTCCCTACCTACAGTTTTCTGTCCCTAGAAATTTTTTTTTTTTTAAGCACAATTTAGCACAAGGAGAATTACCTCACTGTCCTTCCAGGTCCCTGGAAACAAGGACTTTGACAGTGAAAGAAACTGACACACTCTCCCTACCTACAGTTTTCTGTCCCTAGAAAAAATGTTTTTTTTAAGCACAATATAGCACAAGGAGAATTCACTCACTGTCCTTCCAGGTCCCTGGAAACAAGGACTTTGACAGTGAAAGAAACTGACACACTCTCCCTACCTACAGTTTTCTGTCCCTAGAAAAAATGTTTTTTTTAAGCACAATTTAGCACAAGGAGAATTACCTCACTGTCCTTCCAGGTCCCTGGAAACAAGGACTTTGACAGTGAAAGAAACTGACACACTCTCCCTACCTACAGTTTTCTGTCCCTAGAAAAAATGTTTTTTTTAAGCACAATTTAGCACAAGGAGAATTACCTCACTGTCCTTCCAGGTCCCTGGAAACAAGGACTTTGACAGTGAAAGAAACTGACACACTCTCCCTACCTACAGTTTTCTGTCCCTAGAAAAAATGTTTTTTTTAAGCACAATTTAGCACAAGGAGAATTACCTCACTGTCCTTCCAGGTCCCTGGAAACAAGGACTTTGACAGTGAAAGAAACTGACACACTCTCCCTACCTACAGTTTTCTGTCCCTAGAAAAAATGTTTTTTTTAAGCACAATTTAGCACAAGGAGAATTACCTCACTGTCCTTCCAGGTCCCTGGAAACAAGGACTTTGACAGTGAAAGAAACTGACACACTCTCCCTACCTACAGTTTTCTGTCCCTAGAAAAAATGTTTTTTTTAAGCACAATTTAGCACAAGGAGAATTACCTCACTGTCCTTCCAGGTCCCTGGAAACAAGGACTTTGACAGTGAAAGAAACTGACACACTCTCCCTACCTACAGTTTTCTGTCCCTAGAAAAAATGTTTTTTTTAAGCACAATATAGCACAAGGAGAATTCACTCACTGTCCTTCCAGGTCCCTGGAAACAAGGACTTTGACAGTGAAAGAAACTGACACACTCTCCCTACCTACAGTTTTCTGTCCCTAGAAAAAATGTTTTTTTAAGCACAATTTAGCACAAGGAGAATTACCTCACTGTCCTTCCAGGTCCCTGGAAACAAGGACTTTGACAGTGAAAGAAACTGACACACTCTCCCTACCTACAGTTTTCTGTCCCTAGAAAAAATGTTTTTTTTAAGCACAATTTAGCACAAGGAGAATTACCTCACTGTCCTTCCAGGTCCCTGGAAACAAGGACTTTGACAGTGAAAGAAACTGACACACTCTCCCTACCTACAGTTTTCTGTCCCTAGAAAAAATGTTTTTTTTAAGCACAATTTAGCACAAGGAGAATTACCTCACTGTCCTTCCAGGTCCCTGGAAACAAGGACTTTGACAGTGAAAGAAACTGACACACTCTCCCTACCTACAGTTTTCTGTCCCTAGAAAAAATGTTTTTTTTAAGCACAATTTAGCACAAGGAGAATTACCTCACTGTCCTTCCAGGTCCCTGGAAACAAGGACTTTGACAGTGAAAGAAACTGACACACTCTCCCTACCTACAGTTTTCTGTCCCTAGAAAAAATGTTTTTTTTAAGCACAATTTAGCACAAGGAGAATTACCTCACTGTCCTTCCAGGTCCCTGGAAACAAGGACTTTGACAGTGAAAGAAACTGACACACTCTCCCTACCTACAGTTTTCTGTCCCTAGAAAAAATGTTTTTTTTTAAGCACAATTTAGCACAAGGAGAATTACCTCACTGTCCTTCCAGGTCCCTGGAAACAAGGACTTTGACAGTGAAAGAAACTGACACACTCTCCCTACCTACAGTTTTCTGTCCCTAGAAAAAATGTTTTTTTTAAGCACAATTTAGCACAAGGAGAATTACCTCACTGTCCTTCCAGGTCCCTGGAAACAAGGACTTTGACAGTGAAAGAAACTGACACACTCTCCCTACCTACAGTTTTCTGTCCCTAGAAAAAATGTTTTTTTTAAGCACAATTTAGCACAAGGAGAATTACCTCACTGTCCTTCCAGGTCCCTGGAAACAAGGACTTTGACAGTGAAAGAAACTGACACACTCTCCCTACCTACAGTTTTCTGTCCCTAGAAAAAATGTTTTTTTTAAGCACAATTTAGCACAAGGAGAATTACCTCACTGTCCTTCCAGGTCCCTGGAAACAAGGACTTTGACAGTGAAAGAAACTGACACACTCTCCCTACCTACAGTTTTCTGTCCCTAGAAAAAATGTTTTTTTAAGCACAATTTAGCACAAGGAGAATTACCTCACTGTCCTTCCAGGTCCCTGGAAACAAGGACTTTGACAGTGAAAGAAACTGACACACTCTCCCTACCTACAGTTTTCTGTCCCTAGAAAAAATGTTTTTTTTAAGCACAATTTAGCACAAGGAGAATTACCTCACTGTCCTTCCAGGTCCCTGGAAACAAGGACTTTGACAGTGAAAGAAACTGACACACTCTCCCTACGTACAGTTTTCTGTCCCTAGAAAAAATGTTTTTTTTAAGCACAATTTAGCACAAGGAGAATTACCTCACTGTCCTTCCAGGTCCCTGGAAACAAGGACTTTGACAGTGAAAGAAACTGACACACTCTCCCTACCTACAGTTTTCTGTCCCTAGAAAAAATGTTTTTTTTAAGCACAATATAGCACAAGGAGAATTCACTCACTGTCCTTCCAGGTCCCTGGAAACAAGGACTTTGACAGTGAAAGAAACTGACACACTCTCCCTACCTACAGTTTTCTGTCCCTAGAAAAAATGTTTTTTTAAGCACAATTTAGCACAAGGAGAATTACCTCACTGTCCTTCCAGGTCCCTGGAAACAAGGACTTTGACAGTGAAAGAAACTGACACACTCTCCCTACCTACAGTTTTCTGTCCCTAGAAAAAATGTTTTTTTTAAGCACAATTTAGCACAAGGAGAATTACCTCACTGTCCTTCCAGGTCCCTGGAAACAAGGACTTTGACAGTGAAAGAAACTGACACACTCTCCCTACCTACAGTTTTCTGTCCCTAGAAAAAATGTTTTTTTTAAGCACAATTTAGCACAAGGAGAATTACCTCACTGTCCTTCCAGGTCCCTGGAAACAAGGACTTTGACAGTGAAAGAAACTGACACACTCTCCCTACCTACAGTTTTCTGTCCCTAGAAAAAATGTTTTTTTTAAGCACAATTTAGCACAAGGAGAATTACCTCACTGTCCTTCCAGGTCCCTGGAAACAAGGACTTTGACAGTGAAAGAAACTGACACACTCTCCCTACCTACAGTTTTCTGTCCCTAGAAAAAATGTTTTTTTTTAAGCACAATTTAGCACAAGGAGAATTACCTCACTGTCCTTCCAGGTCCCTGGAAACAAGGACTTTGACAGTGAAAGAAACTGACACACTCTCCCTACCTACAGTTTTCTGTCCCTAGAAAAAATGTTTTTTTTTAAGCACAATTTAGCACAAGGAGAATTACCTCACTGTCCTTCCAGGTCCCTGGAAACAAGGACTTTGACAGTGAAAGAAACTGACACACTCTCCCTACCTACAGTTTTCTGTCCCTAGAAAAAATGTTTTTTTTAAGCACAATTTAGCACAAGGAGAATTACCTCACTGTCCTTCCAGGTCCCTGGAAACAAGGACTTTGACAGTGAAAGAAACTGACACACTCTCCCTACCTACAGTTTTCTGTCCCTAGAAAAAATGTTTTTTTTAAGCACAATTTAGCACAAGGAGAATTACCTCACTGTCCTTCCAGGTCCCTGGAAACAAGGACTTTGACAGTGAAAGAAACTGACACACTCTCCCTACCTACAGTTTTCTGTCCCTAGAAAAAATGTTTTTTTTAAGCACAATTTAGCACAAGGAGAATTACCTCACTGTCCTTCCAGGTCCCTGGAAACAAGGACTTTGACAGTGAAAGAAACTGACACACTCTCCCTACCTACAGTTTTCTGTCCCTAGAAAAAATGTTTTTTTTAAGCACAATTTAGCACAAGGAGAATTACCTCACTGTCCTTCCAGGTCCCTGGAAACAAGGACTTTGACAGTGAAAGAAACTGACACACTCTCCCTACCTACAGTTTTCTGTCCCTAGAAAAAATGTTTTTTTTAAGCACAATTTAGCACAAGGAGAATTACCTCACTGTCCTTCCAGGTCCCTGGAAACAAGGACTTTGACAGTGAAAGAAACTGACACACTCTCCCTACCTACAGTTTTCTGTCCCTAGAAAAAATGTTTTTTTTAAGCACAATTTAGCACAAGGAGAATTACCTCACTGTCCTTCCAGGTCCCTGGAAACAAGGACTTTGACAGTGAAAGAAACTGACACACTCTCCCTACGTACAGTTTTCTGTCCCTAGAAAAAATGTTTTTTTTAAGCACAATTTAGCACAAGGAGAATTACCTCACTGTCCTTCCAGGTCCCTGGAAACAAGGACTTTGACAGTGAAAGAAACTGACACACTCTCCCTACCTACAGTTTTCTGTCCCTAGAAAAAATGTTTTTTTTAAGCACAATATAGCACAAGGAGAATTCACTCACTGTCCTTCCAGGTCCCTGGAAACAAGGACTTTGACAGTGAAAGAAACTGACACACTCTCCCTACCTACAGTTTTCTGTCCCTAGAAAAAATGTTTTTTTAAGCACAATTTAGCACAAGGAGAATTACCTCACTGTCCTTCCAGGTCCCTGGAAACAAGGACTTTGACAGTGAAAGAAACTGACACACTCTCCCTACCTACAGTTTTCTGTCCCTAGAAAAAATGTTTTTTTTAAGCACAATTTAGCACAAGGAGAATTACCTCACTGTCCTTCCAGGTCCCTGGAAACAAGGACTTTGACAGTGAAAGAAACTGACACACTCTCCCTACCTACAGTTTTCTGTCCCTAGAAAAAATGTTTTTTTTAAGCACAATTTAGCACAAGGAGAATTACCTCACTGTCCTTCCAGGTCCCTGGAAACAAGGACTTTGACAGTGAAAGAAACTGACACACTCTCCCTACCTACAGTTTTCTGTCCCTAGAAAAAATGTTTTTTTTAAGCACAATTTAGCACAAGGAGAATTACCTCACTGTCCTTCCAGGTCCCTGGAAACAAGGACTTTGACAGTGAAAGAAACTGACACACTCTCCCTACCTACAGTTTTCTGTCCCTAGAAAAAATGTTTTTTTTTAAGCACAATTTAGCACAAGGAGAATTACCTCACTGTCCTTCCAGGTCCCTGGAAACAAGGACTTTGACAGTGAAAGAAACTGACACACTCTCCCTACCTACAGTTTTCTGTCCCTAGAAAAAATGTTTTTTTTTAAGCACAATTTAGCACAAGGAGAATTACCTCACTGTCCTTCCAGGTCCCTGGAAACAAGGACTTTGACAGTGAAAGAAACTGACACACTCTCCCTACCTACAGTTTTCTGTCCCTAGAAAAAATGTTTTTTTTAAGCACAATTTAGCACAAGGAGAATTACCTCACTGTCCTTCCAGGTCCCTGGAAACAAGGACTTTGACAGTGAAAGAAACTGACACACTCTCCCTACCTACAGTTTTCTGTCCCTAGAAAAAATGTTTTTTTTAAGCACAATTTAGCACAAGGAGAATTACCTCACTGTCCTTCCAGGTCCCTGGAAACAAGGACTTTGACAGTGAAAGAAACTGACACACTCTCCCTACCTACAGTTTTCTGTCCCTAGAAAAAATGTTTTTTTTAAGCACAATTTAGCACAAGGAGAATTACCTCACTGTCCTTCCAGGTCCCTGGAAACAAGGACTTTGACAGTGAAAGAAACTGACACACTCTCCCTACCTACAGTTTTCTGTCCCTAGAAAAAATGTTTTTTTTAAGCACAATTTAGCACAAGGAGAATTACCTCACTGTCCTTCCAGGTCCCTGGAAACAAGGACTTTGACAGTGAAAGAAACTGACACACTCTCCCTACCTACAGTTTTCTGTCCCTAGAAAAAATGTTTTTTTTAAGCACAATTTAGCACAAGGAGAATTACCTCACTGTCCTTCCAGGTCCCTGGAAACAAGGACTTTGACAGTGAAAGAAACTGACACACTCTCCCTACCTACAGTTTTCTGTCCCTAGAAAAAATGTTTTTTTTAAGCACAATTTAGCACAAGGAGAATTACCTCACTGTCCTTCCAGGTCCCTGGAAACAAGGACTTTGACAGTGAAAGAAACTGACACACTCTCCCTACGTACAGTTTTCTGTCCCTAGAAAAAATGTTTTTTTTAAGCACAATTTAGCACAAGGAGAATTACCTCACTGTCCTTCCAGGTCCCTGGAAACAAGGACTTTGACAGTGAAAGAAACTGACACACTCTCCCTACCTACAGTTTTCTGTCCCTAGAAAAAATGTTTTTTTTAAGCACAATATAGCACAAGGAGAATTCACTCACTGTCCTTCCAGGTCCCTGGAAACAAGGACTTTGACAGTGAAAGAAACTGACACACTCTCCCTACCTACAGTTTTCTGTCCCTAGAAAAAATGTTTTTTTAAGCACAATTTAGCACAAGGAGAATTACCTCACTGTCCTTCCAGGTCCCTGGAAACAAGGACTTTGACAGTGAAAGAAACTGACACACTCTCCCTACCTACAGTTTTCTGTCCCTAGAAAAAATGTTTTTTTTAAGCACAATTTAGCACAAGGAGAATTACCTCACTGTCCTTCCAGGTCCCTGGAAACAAGGACTTTGACAGTGAAAGAAACTGACACACTCTCCCTACCTACAGTTTTCTGTCCCTAGAAAAAATGTTTTTTTTAAGCACAATTTAGCACAAGGAGAATTACCTCACTGTCCTTCCAGGTCCCTGGAAACAAGGACTTTGACAGTGAAAGAAACTGACACACTCTCCCTACCTACAGTTTTCTGTCCCTAGAAAAAATGTTTTTTTTAAGCACAATTTAGCACAAGGAGAATTACCTCACTGTCCTTCCAGGTCCCTGGAAACAAGGACTTTGACAGTGAAAGAAACTGACACACTCTCCCTACCTACAGTTTTCTGTCCCTAGAAAAAATGTTTTTTTTAAGCACAATTTAGCACAAGGAGAATTACCTCACTGTCCTTCCAGGTCCCTGGAAACAAGGACTTTGACAGTGAAAGAAACTGACACACTCTCCCTACCTACAGTTTTCTGTCCCTAGAAAAAATGTTTTTTTTTAAGCACAATTTAGCACAAGGAGAATTACCTCACTGTCCTTCCAGGTCCCTGGAAACAAGGACTTTGACAGTGAAAGAAACTGACACACTCTCCCTACCTACAGTTTTCTGTCCCTAGAAAAAATGTTTTTTTTAAGCACAATTTAGCACAAGGAGAATTACCTCACTGTCCTTCCAGGTCCCTGGAAACAAGGACTTTGACAGTGAAAGAAACTGACACACTCTCCCTACCTACAGTTTTCTGTCCCTAGAAAAAATGTTTTTTTTAAGCACAATTTAGCACAAGGAGAATTACCTCACTGTCCTTCCAGGTCCCTGGAAACAAGGACTTTGACAGTGAAAGAAACTGACACACTCTCCCTACCTACAGTTTTCTGTCCCTAGAAAAAATGTTTTTTTTAAGCACAATTTAGCACAAGGAGAATTACCTCACTGTCCTTCCAGGTCCCTGGAAACAAGGACTTTGACAGTGAAAGAAACTGACACACTCTCCCTACCTACAGTTTTCTGTCCCTAGAAAAAATGTTTTTTTTAAGCACAATTTAGCACAAGGAGAATTACCTCACTGTCCTTCCAGGTCCCTGGAAACAAGGACTTTGACAGTGAAAGAAACTGACACACTCTCCCTACCTACAGTTTTCTGTCCCTAGAAAAAATGTTTTTTTTAAGCACAATTTAGCACAAGGAGAATTACCTCACTGTCCTTCCAGGTCCCTGGAAACAAGGACTTTGACAGTGAAAGAAACTGACACACTCTCCCTACGTACAGTTTTCTGTCCCTAGAAAAAATGTTTTTTTTAAGCACAATTTAGCACAAGGAGAATTACCTCACTGTCCTTCCAGGTCCCTGGAAACAAGGACTTTGACAGTGAAAGAAACTGACACACTCTCCCTACCTACAGTTTTCTGTCCCTAGAAAAAATGTTTTTTTTAAGCACAATATAGCACAAGCACAAAACACACTGACACTCTCCCTACCTATCCTTCTCTTTCCCTAAACTAAAGGAATCCAGGTTAAGCAAGAAAGAAATAAAAGTCACTGTCCCTGCCTATGCTGCTCTATCCCTGCTCCGGAACACACTACACTAGGCCGCCGTGCTGGCGGCCTTTTATAGTGTGGGGCGTGTACTAAACCCCCTCAGCAATAATTGGCCACAGGCATCCTGCCTGTGGCCAATCATTGCTCTCCTCGCTGCCGGCGCTGTGATTGGCCAAGCATGCGGGGTCACAGTGCATGCTTGGCCAATCACAGCGCCTGGATGACACTGCGATGGCGTAGTGCATTGTGGGCCGTTCGCGTCACTCGAATTTGGCGCGAACGGCCCAAATCGTTCGATCTTCGTCGAACGATCGAACAGCCGATGTTCGAGTCGAACGTATGTTCGACTCGAACACGAAGCTCATCCCTATCATTCAGCTTCTAACTTCAGCTTGTTCAGTTAAACTTTGACAAAAATATCAGGAAGCTGATTGGTTTCTATGCAGAGCTGCACCAGATTTTGCACTCTCCGGTTTTAGTAAATCAACCCCCATATGTATTAATGGCCAAATAACCAGGTGAAAATGAGGGGGGAAAAAACTAAAAAAGAAAATGAATGCAGCCACCACATTTAGGCCCCTTTCACACTGGGGCGGGCAGGTGCGGTGGCGGTATAGCATCGCGATTTTCAGCGCCGCTATACCGTCGTTATCACCGCGATATGCGGCCGCTAGCGGGGTGAATTTAACCCCCGCTAGCGGCCGAAAAAGGGTTAATACCGCGGTGTCCCATTGATTTCAATGGGCAGCCGCGGTAAAGAAGCGGTGAACACACCGCTCCTTCACCGCTGTAAAGATGCGGCTAGCAGGACTTTTGGAGCGGTCCTGCTAGCGCACCGCTTCAGTGTGAAAGCCTTCGGGCTTTCACATTGAAGAATACAGGGCACGATTTTTCAGGCGGTATAACAGCGCTAATTATAGCGCTAAACCGCCTGAAAAACGTGCCAGTGTGAAAGGGGCCTTATGGATTCGTAAATTGCAATATATTATATATTTGTTTTTGTTTTGTTTTTTGTCAAAGCTTAATTGAACAAGCTGAAGTTAGAAGCTGATTGGCTACTATGCACAGCTGCACCAGATTTTACACTCTCCAGTTTTGGTAAATCAACCCCTTCCTATCTAAGGCCTCATGCACACTGGACTTTAAAATAACGTTATAAAAACGTCAGTAGCTTTCAATGTTTTTGTTTAGCGTTTATTAGCGTTTTTAGTGCTTTTCCGCGTTAGCGTTTTTTAGAGTTTTTTTATTTTCATTTTTGTTTTTTTTGTTTTTCAATGGATCAAAAACGTAAAAGAATGCAGGTGAGCTGCGTTTTTGAGCGTTTATCAGCGTTTTTGGACGTTAGAGCGTTTCTACAGCTGAAAAACAGTTGATGCATGGACACATAGGATAACATGATGGGGAGTTTATTGACTAGAAAAAAAAACATCTGAAGCCAAAAACAGCAGCTGTAAAAATGTCCAGTGTGCCATGAGGCTTAAAAGGTATCTATGCTCTGGATGGGGAGCAATGGAGACACTTTTTCTTTTTTTTTTTTTACAGCAGCACTGTCAATCTATCAGATGCACTGAAAAAAAGCCAACTCCTGTGATGAAACATGTAGTTGCCATCATCCCTTGTAGATTCAAATTGAAAATAACCTCTTGTTAAGAGGGATTATGTAGGCAACGAATAAGAAACAAATGATATCAAAAATTTATATTTATTGTAGAAAGAATAATTAATATAAAGACAATGTTAAACATAATTGTTAAAAACATGGATCATAATTAAACTAGACATAAAGATACTATCCATCATCAATAACATATCACCAGATCAACTGGCGATGCGCACAGACGTGTCCCCGACGCGTTTCAAATGCAAAGCATCCTTCTTCAAGGGATATTACAGTATCAGTCTATAATAAATCAAAACACAAATTTCTATTAAGCATCAAACAAGTGAAAAAACATCCCCATTCCCCCACCCATTAGAGTGTAGAAAAAAATGGAGACTCACTTGTATTCAATAATATGTACCAAAAGATCCGTGAATACATCTCCAAGGCAGAAGCACATGCAGTGGGAATTACTCCTCACCCAGTTCCCCCAAATGGAAAGACGCAGCTCACTATCTCCACTCCTCATAAGCGAACAGGAAAAGAGTTCCAATCAAACTGGCGTTTGAAAAAAGGAAGAGGCAACTATAAAAACAAATACAAAAGGGGAAAGGGACAAAAATATTGATATTTGATTGGCAGGAGAGAAGACTAGCTCTCCAGGGTATTGAGGGGTGAGGATCTGATATTAATAACTCACCCAAGTATCCAAGGGACAAGAGCATCTGATCCTCTCCAAGAAGCCCAAAGAACAGGTAAACCTGCTGGTCCCAAACCATATACGAAGAGTCCCACAGATTCGGGGTCCTTCATAAATGTCCCTTCCAGAAATGCTGATAGTCCCAACTATCTCCTGCCTCAATTGATGGCAGAGGGAAATGACACCAGCAGTTCCCTTTGGCGCTCTTTTATACTTACCTAAACGGCTCCAGGCGGTGATTGCGTCTCCCACCATGTTGCTGCGTCCACGTGGTAAGGACGCGGCACACGGTGCCTCGTCATCACTAGGCGACCGACCATGCACGTCGCCACTCAGACGGCGCGCAATGACCTCACTTCCGGCGACCGCAAGCGCCGGAAGTTGGTCGGTGGCCATTTTGAGTATGGGCTATTGCGGCTGAAGGAAGGGCAAAACTTCATAGGTCCAGAAGGACACAAGAAATTTGCTAGCCGAGATGGAAAGAAGGGGCTAATACTGAGGAGACACAGACCAATCTTGTGGGTCCAAGGGAGACATGAGAGCCGATATTGAAAAGGAGAGAATTCCTCCCCAAACCACAAATAGGACCACAGATGGTACTAAAAAGGGGTCCAAAAATTAAAGAGACTAATACCACCGTTGCCATGGGATACCCCAATGGGTGCAGTTGTGCAACTAAGGGTATCGATAAAGGAGGTACCTCCAAAATCTCCCCCGGCAACGGATGAGAAGTGGAGATGGAGCAACAGATAAATACCCATGGGAGAAGAGGGAGGAGAAAAAACCCCAACCAAAGAATGCCTGTATGATGTATTGGCAAATGCCTAAGGAGATGCACATCCAAGGAAAAGCAGGAACATAAATCTTATATTAAAGACATGAATACTGAAATAGTCATGAATTATAACAAAAAATGGCATTTGCAGACAAATACATAATTATACATATATACATGTCAATCAAAGGCCTACAAACCAAATTATACAAACATATATAAGAATATGTAAATAAAACCCTATCTATGTATCCCCACTCTGTGCAATGATTACCACGTGTCCCACCCAGGATAATAAGGTATCTCAGGGAGGGAGAGAAGGGAGCAACCTAGGTGTGAAAAAAGGGCCCCATCTGTCCAATCCCTAGGGTCAGAAAGAGGGGAACCTATTTAGGAGATAGCCAATGGCTTGCCCCCTGGTCAATAAATCAAAAAAGGAAAAAGGGGTTAAGGTACTTAATACTGGACAAAAGATCCAATTGGAGATTAGTCAGTTTTGCCAGAGCTAAATCCCTCCAAAAAGGGCCTGTAGCTCTCCGCCTCATTCAGGCCCAGGAGTGTAGTGGCCTTCAGGTGTCATTTCTCTCTGCCATCAATTGAGGCAGGAGATAGTTGGGACTATCAGCATTTCTGGAAGGGACATTTAGACTCCATTCACACCTGAGCATTTTGTAGCCTGAAGCCTGAAGCTACAAAACGCTAGAGGGGAAAAAATCCATTATTCTCTATGGAGATGGTTCACATCTCCACTCCAAAACGCCTGAAGCCGAACGCCTGAAGCTCAAACAAGTTCAGGACCCTTTTTTGTCGCGCGAATTGGACAGATTTGGGCGTTTTTCTGCCTTTTACATTGGTGACCCTTGGACCTGTACAAAATCGCGGCAAAAACGCGGTAAAAAGCGCGTTAAAAACGTGTTCAGGTGTGAATGCAGCCTTATGAAGGACCCCAAATCTGTGGGATTCTTCGTATATTGTTTGGGACCAGCAGGTTTACCTGTTCTTTGGGCTTCTTGGAGAGGATCAGATGCTCTTGTCCCTTGGATACTTGGGTGAGTTATTAATATCAGTTCCTCACCCCCCAATACCCTGGAGAGCTAGTCTTCTCTCCTGCCAATCAAATATCAATATTTTGTCCCTTTCCCCTTTTGTATTTGTTTTTATAGTTGTCCCTTCCTTTTTTCAAACACCAGTTTGATTGGAACTCTTTTCCTGTTCGCTTATGAGGAGTGGAGATAGTGAGCGGCGTCTTTCCATTTGGGGGAACTGGGTGAGGAGTAATTTCCACTGCATGTTCTTCTGCCTTGGAGATGTATCCACGGATTCTTTTGGTACATATTATTGAATACAAGTGAGTCTCCATTTTTTTCTACACCCTAATGAGTGGGGGGATGGGGATGTTTTTTCACTTGTTTGATGCTTAATAGAAATTTGTGTTTTGATTTATTATAGACTGATACTGTAATATCCCTTGAAGAAGGATGCTTTGCATTTGAAACGCGTCGGGTACACGTCTGTGCGCATCGCCAGTTGATCTGGTGATATGTTATTGATGATGGATAGTATCTTTATGTCTAGTTCAATCATGATGCATGTTTTTAACAATTATGTTTAACATTGTCTTTATATTAATTATTCTTTCTACAATAAATATAAATTTCTGATATCATTTGTTTCTTATTCGTTGCCTACATAATCCCGCTCAACAAGAGGTTATTTTCAATTTGAATCTATCAGATGCACTAGTAGAATTAGATGGACTTGACTTATGAATTGAAAACACTCCAGCTAACACAGTTTAAGCAGTTACACCAATAGTTCAACAATAACTTTTTTCTTTAAGGATAAAAGTTTTACATTAATGAATAAAAACTGATCATTGCAAGGACCCCTGTCAGTGCTAAAGTTAGGGTTCCCACCTGTCCAGGATTCACCCGGACAGTTCGGGTTTGGAATCATGTGTCCGGGTTTCAGACTGCCTGGAACCTGGACACATTATTCAGACAGGACTACGGCTTCCCAGCAGATTTTCTGGCTGCAGTTGTCTAAACCAAGAGTGTCTATTACACTCTCTTTCATGCTGCCCAAAGCCAGCACTAACAATTTCCCCCCCCCCCTCCCGCAACACAGACGGGAGAGGAGAGAGAGCTCGATCTGCTCCTCTTCCTCCCACCCTTACCCCTCTATGTCTGCCCACACTCCTCAGAAAAGGAAAGTGGGGGCCGGAAATGTGAAGTCCAGCAGCCTCAAATACATCTGGATGAGAGGTGCTGACTGCCATGGGGTGAGTGAGCTCACCATTCATCATTAATCATTCTCTCTCCTGCGTACACTAAGGTAAATCAGGGTTCCCTGAGCACCCCTCACATTAGAGTTCCCCTTTACACCAGGCCACAGTGTTCCCCCTTACATGAGAGTCCTCTCCGTTCTCAGTGTTCCCCCTTAAATCAGGGTTCCCAGAACATCCCTTATGTTACAGTCCCCAGAGTTCTCCCTCACATCAGATTTTGCAGAGTCCCACCTTACAGTGAACTCTGTGGATCCAGATGTAAAAGGGGAAGTCTGTGGATCCAGATGTAAAAGGGGACTCTTGTGATTAAAGGGTATGTAAAGGTAAAAAAAAAAAAAAAAATAACCTCCACTGTGCAGCTCGTTTTGCACAGAGTGGCCCCGAACCTGGTCTTCTGGGGTCCCTCGGCGGCTGTCTCGGCTCCTCCCCGCAAGAACTCATCACCTTCATGCAAGCTCGCATGGTGATGAGTTCTTGCGGGCGTGCTCCCGTGATACAGCCGGCTGCCATAGCTGCTCACTGTATAACTCGGCCCCGCCCCAGGCGCGCCGCGTCATTGGATGTGATTGACAGCAGAGCGAGCCAATGGCTGCGCTGCTTTCAATCAACCAATGAATGAGCCGAGAAGCCTGGCCGAGAAGCAAGCGCGTTCACGGCGTGGGACTTTTGAGGGGTCAGGTAAGTAAACAGGGGGGCTGGGGGGCCGCTAATCCACAGATGTTTTTTCACCTTAATGCATAGAATGCATTAAGGTGAATTTTTTTTTACCTTTACAACCCCTTTAAGTTCATATTTTTAGAAATGTTATTTAATTGCAAAATATATGTATAGTTTATACTGAAGAAAAAAAAAATTCTGTGCACCGCTAAAGTGTTCGGGTTTGACTTGAAGAAAAGGTGGCACTGGCAACCCTAGCTAAAGTGGAACTAAAGTCTACATTTCAAACAGATGTGAGCAGGCAGGCTCTTTTGTTGCAGAAGAGCCATGCAATATATAAAATCCTAGAAAAAAAGAAAAGAAAACAAATGCAGTCACCACATCTAATGATTTTAGATATCTCTTTAAAAAGTCACCCCATTGCAGATGTTTCTGAGTTCTATTTATTCTCAAGTATGTTGCATGCTCAAACCTTCAGGTAAAGAGGTCACAGCTCATGTTATGTAATACTCCTCCACCTTTACTAGCAGCTATGTGTGACAGGGAATATGCAGGTCCCAAGCCTGCCACAGCATGTTTAGCCTCATCCTCCATGTGCGTGACAGCCAGACTCCAATCCCTCATGATGTCACAAAGAAGGTCACCTTTGTTAGCATATTCCAGTAATTTATATGCAAATACTTGTACAGTAAGGTTTATACTTCCCTAAATGACTGCATATTTGGAACAAACACTGTATGCATACCTTCAAAACACAAGAAAACAAATAGAAAAAAAAATAACATATTCTGTAAAATAAAACTGTGTACTACACAATAGGAAATCTAACACATTGCTATTTAATTAAATTAAAACTTTAGACTTTGTATTGCTTAGCAGAAAGAAAGTTTTCTAAATTTCAAAGAAATTGAAGTGTAAATACTACAAACAAGCCATGAAGTTTCTATGCAGCCCTAGAGCACAGAGGGCTCACACCTACAAAAATAATATAATAATACTTATAATTAATAATCATAATCATAATAATAATACAAATACTAATATTTATTATTATTATTATTATTAGTAGTAGTAGCATTATCATTATTATAAATAATAGTAATAATTATAATAATAATAATGAAAAGGAATCTATGGTCATAGCACACACTTTTATTGTGTAATTGTAATAAAAATACAAATATTATTGACAATCCAATAAAAGCTTACTTGAAAAACCTCCTATCCTATTGTGAGTTCTGCCTGTCTCATGGCCATTTCTTTCCACAACTTCCTGGTCTCCCTGTATACTTTTCAGCCTCTGCTGTTTACTTTCAATGTCTAAGGACTATATATCCCATGGTACTTTGCTTCACGCAAGCAGTGATTCCTGTACTGACTTCACCTCCTGAAACTCCTTCTCTCAGCACCTCTGACAACCTTGAAAGGGGTCCTCTAGTTAATGGGGTTGAGGTGGCAGGTAGAGGGGTAGGTCAGGAGTATAAGGTAGGAAGATGGGTTACTGTAGTCAAAGGGAGTTTTTAGGGGCTCACAGAAAACAGTGGCAGCTGGTGGTAATTTTTTTGGGGGGTCATCGGATCGGGTTAGTCGGTCAGTGCACTTACGCCATCCATGGCGGGTTATCACGGGCGGCTTCCCTGGCTCTCCTCCACGGGCATCACGAGTAGCTTCTCCTTCCCCTGCTCGGCGGCTTCCGTCTCCCCCATTCTCCTTGGCGGCAAATCAGAACGCTTCTCCTTTTGGCCAATCAGGAAACGGGTCTCAGACCCACGCTTACTGATTGGCGGAGAGGCGATTCAGTGTGAGGATAGGGAATATTCATTCCCTATTCTTACACACCTGGATGGGCTCCGAGTATATTCTCAGTGCCCCGAGCCCACCCTATTTTGAAGTCTATTAGAGCCTTTGGCTCTAATTGGTGCTTCAAAAAAAAACACCCACCCCGCATTGGAATTCATGAGTCCTGAAAGGGGCCAGATGCATGGATGGGGGGTGGCGGCGATGGAGAAGGGGGTGGCGCTTGTGCGCCCTTAATGAATGGGCCTCCCCTGACAGAAAAGGAAGGCCAGCCCTGGGTTCGAGCAGCCTAGCAGATTTGTCAGGTTGGGTGAAGATGTGGGGGTGGTAAGCTCAGAGGTGGCAGCCCTAGATCTCACCGCTGACCCTAACAGCTGGGAGAGCAGCCCATCTAGTAGGGGTGGTGAGGGTAGTGCAAGTAGGCCTAGACAGTTGGTGGTAACAGGGCATTCTTTAATCAGAAGGACTGATAGAATAATTTGTCGCCAGGATCGCCAAATGGTTTGCTGTCTCCCTGGTGCCAGGGTTCGGCATGTGGTTGAGTGAGTGAGTGAGAACTTGTATAGCGCTGCAAATGTGAACTCAATCGCCTCAAGGCGCTTGTCATCCAGTGTCGTTAAGATCCTTTAGAAGAGATGAGTCTTTAGTTTTTTCCGGAAGGCTCGATGGTTTTATTCCATGCGGATGTTCGTGGGTAGCGCATTCCATAGCCTTGGTCCTTGGGCAGCAAACTTTTGTTCTCCCTTGGCTTTGTAGCGAGTCTTGGGGATGTGGAGGAGGTTTTGGTTGGTTGATCGGAGGTCGCGAGTAGTGGTGTAGTGTTTTATTTTCTCGCATAAATATTGAGGTGCGTTTCCTTGTGCGCAGTTGTGGGTGAGGCAGAGGGTCTTGAATGTGACCCGATCCTTTACGGCGAGCCAATGGAGGCTTCTCAGGGACGGTGCGATTGATTTCCAGGGTTTTTTCCCCGTTACCAGTCTGGCCGCTGTGTTTTGGATGACTTGTAGACATGCAATCTGGTATTTGGGTAGTCCTAGGTAAAGGGAGTTAGCGTAGTCAAGCCGGGAATTGATGATGGTTCCGACTACTACTGCTCTGTCTTTTTCCGGCATGAAGGGGATAAGTCTTCGTAGCAGGCGGAGAAGGTGGTGAGATCCGCTGACTACTGATCCTATTTGTGCGTCCATAGTCATGTCTGAGTCAAAGATGACTAGCAGGCTTTTAACTTTGGGGCTTGGGGTTATGTTTTGTCCAAGGATGGTGGGTGGCGTCCATGCGGTCCTAGCGTTTTTCTTTCGGTTAGCATGGAAAATTAGCAGTTCTGTTTTGGATCCATTAACCACTTAAGCCCCGGACCATTTTGTAGCTAAAGGACCAGAGGTGTTTTCAGAATTTGGCACTGCGCTGCTTTAACTGGAAATTGTGCGGACATGCAATGTTGTACCCAAACGAAATTTGCGTCCTTTTCTTCCCACAAATAGAGCTTTCTTTTAATGGTATTTGATTGCCTCTGCAATTTTTATTTTTTGCGATATAAACGGAAAAAGACTGAAAAATTTGAAAAAAAATGATATTTTCTACTTTTTGTTATAAGAAAAATCGAATAAACTCAATTTTAGTCATACATTTAGGCCAAAATGTATTCAGCCACATGTCTTTAGTAAAAAAAATGTCAATAAGCGTATATTTATTGGCTTGCGCAAAAGTTATAGCGTCTACAAACTAGGGTACATTTTCTGGAATTTACACAGCTTTTAATTTATGACTGCCTATCTCATTTCTTGAGGTGCTAAAATGGCAGGGCAGTACAAACCCCCCCCCCCAAATGACCCCATTTTGGAAAGTAGACATCCCAAGGAAATTGCTGAGAGGCATGTTGAGCCCATTGAATATTTTTTTTTTTTGTCTCAAGTGATTGAATAATGACTAAAAAAAAAAAAAAAAATTACAAAAAGTTGTCACTAAATGATATATTGCTCACACATGCCATGGTTATATGTGGAATTGCACCCCAAAATACATTCTGCTGCTTCTCCTGAGTACGGGGATACCACATGTGTGGGACTTTTTAGGAGCCTAGCCGCATACGGGGCCCCGAAAACCAAGCACCGCCTTCAGGATTTCTAAGGGCACAAATTTTTGATTTCACTCCTCACTACCTATCACAGTTTCGAAGGCCATAAAATGCCAAAATAGCACAAACCCCCCCAAATGACCCCATTTTGGAAAGTAGACACCCCAAGCAATTTGCTGAGAGGCATGGTGAGTATTTTACAGCTCTATTTTGTTTTTGAAAATGAAGAAAGAAAATAATATATATTTTTTTTTTTCCAATTTTCAAAACTTTTTGACAAAAAGTGAGATCTGCAACATACTCACCATACCTCTCAGCAAATAGCTTGGGGTGTCTACTTTCCAAAATGGGGTCATTTGGGGGGAGGTTTGTGCCATCTGGGCATTCCATGGCCTCCGAAACTGTGATAGGCAGTGAGAAGTGAAATAAAAAATTTACACCCTTAGAAAGCCTGAAGGCGGTGATTGGTTTTTGGGGTCCCGTACGCGGCTAGGCTCCCAAAAAGTCTCACACATGTGGTATCCCCGTACTCAGGAGAAGCAACAGAATGTATTTTGGGGTGTAATTCCACATATGCCCATGGCATGTTTAAGCAATATATCATTTAGTGACAACTTTGTGCAAAAAAAATAAAATAAATAAATTGTCTTTTTTCCGCAACTTGTGTCAACATATAAAATATTCCATGGACTCGACATGCCTCTCAGTATATAGCTTGGGGTGTCTACTTTCCAAAATGGGGTCATTTGGGGGGGTTTTGAACTGTCCTGGCATTTTATACACAACATTAGGAAGCTTACATCCACTCTTCTAACCACTTGAAGACAAAGCCCTTTCTGACACTTTTTGTTTACATGAAATCATTATTTTTTTTTGCAAGAAAATTATGTTGAACCCCCAAACATTATATATTTTTTTAAAGCAAAGGCCCTACAGATTAAAATGGTGGGTGTTGCTTTTTTTTTTTTCCACACAGTATTTGCGCAGCGATTTTTCAAACGCATTTTTTGGGGAAAAAATACACTTTTTTTTAATGCACTAAAACACACTATATTGCCTAAATGTTTGATGAAATAAAAAAGATGATCTTAGGCCGAGTACATTGATACCAAACACGACATGCTTTAAAATTTCGCACAAACGTGCATTGGCGACAAACTACATACATTTTTAAAAGCCTTTAAAAGCCTTTACAGGTTACCACGATAGATTTACAGAGGAGGTCTATGCTAAAATGACTGCCCTCGATCTGACCTTCGCGGTGATACCTCACATGCATGGTGCAATTGCTGTTTACATATGACGCCAGACCCACGCTTGCGTTCGCCATTGCGCAAGAGCAGGGCAGGACAGGGGTGCTTTTTTTTTTTTATTATTAATTTTGCTTTTTTATTTTATTTTTAAACTGTTCCTTCCATATTATTTTTTTTTATCATTTTTATTGTTATCTCAGGGAATGTAAATATCCCCTATGATAGCAATAGGTACTGACAGGTACTCTTTTTAAAAAAAAAACTGGGGTCTATTAGACCCTAGATCTTTCCTCTGCCCTCAAAGCATCTGGCCACACCAAGATCGGTGTGAGTGTGATAAAATGCTTTCCCAATTTCCCAATAGCGCTTTTTATATCCGGGGGGGGGGCGGACATTCCCTCCCACTGCTTGTAAAAGCAGTCCAGAGGCTAATTAGCCACTAGGATTGCTTTTACATGAAAGCCGGCCGCTGGCTGAAAAGAATGATACCAAGATGATACCTAAACCCGCAGGCATCAATCTGGTATAACCATTCAAAGTCCAGCAACATACCAGTACGTTGCTGGTCCTTGTTGGACATGTATTGTAATCTTTTTTTTCATGCAGCCTGTTGGCTGAACGAAAAAAAAAGATTGATCGGTGGGTATGCCCACCATTGGAATACCTCCCTTCATCCACCCACTTCTAATTATGGGCATACATGCACCATTTATATATGCCGAAGCATGGGGGCATCTTCCCGCAAAAGTTATGCCGCGTACACATGGTCGGACTTTTCCACAGGCAAGCCTCCGTCGGAATTTCGACCGTATGTACGCGGCATTAGGAGCAAAATTGCTCCTCCGCTCCTCCGCCCCTGCTGCCCCAATGCTTCGGCATATATGCTTTTTTTTTTTAACTGTGGTGGTGAAATCACCTCCTACAGCACTGGAGTCGCAGGGATCAGGCCTGTCTCTGCGAATGCTGCAGTTATGTGTGTTGTGTTTTGCAAGTGACAGTGATCGATCGATACTGCACTTGGGTGGCCTGGGCTGGACGGAGGGGCAAAACGCAGGTGCTAGCAGGTATCTGGGCTGATCCCGCTGACACTGCGTTTTTGGGAACCCTAAACTGCTGGGGACACTAGTATAGATCTGATCAGATCAGATATTGATCTGTTCAGATACTATACCACTAAGGGAGGTGTATGCTTCACGCGTGGGTTTTGGCATTACTGGCACTAACCTGATGCTGCCTGGGGTGTGACGCAGGGTTAACTAGGGGCAATTAGGGGGTTAAAACCTTTATTAGATAATATATGGGGGTACCTGACGCTATAAAAACCTGCGGCGAACCTAAAAAAAATAACTGGCTACCTATCGGCACCAGCATAACTAATACAGCGTTTAGAAAAACGATCGCTTAGTGACACTGGCAAAAGGGGGTGAAAGGGTTACCTGGGGGGGGGCGATTAAGGGGTTAAACCTTTATTAGGTAATATATGGGGGTACCCGACGCTATAAAAACCTGCGGCGAACCTAAAAAAAATTACTGGCTACCTATCGGCATCACCGACAATAAGTCAGCGATCAGAAAAACGATCGCTTAGCGACAGTGGTGATAGGGGGTGAAAGGGTTACCTGGGGGGCGATCAAGGGGGTTAAATCTTTATTAGGTAATATATGGGGGTACCTGACGCTATAAAAACCTGCGGCGAACCTAAAAAAAATAACTGGCTACCGATCGGCATCACTGACAATAAAAGAGCGATCAGAAAAACGATCGTTTAGCGACGGCGGTGCTAGGGGGTGAAAGGGATATCTGGAGGGCGATCAGGGGGTTAAACCTTTATTAGGGGGGGTTAGGGGGTTACACTGGACCTAAAACTAAAAACTGTAGTGACACTTTTACAGTCACAAATGTCACTGATTGCAGTGATCAGTAAATAAATGGTCACTGCAATCAGTGACACTGTGACTGGGGGTTGGGGGGTGATCTGGGGGTGTCTGGGGGGGCCCCGGGGGGGCGATTTGTGTGCCTATGTGTCCTGGTGTCAGTGTAGTGTTTTGTGCACTGACCTGATGTCTTCTCTTGTACGGCGCTCGGTATATGTGAGCGCCGCATGAGAGATGACATCACTTCCTCTGCCTGTGTAAACATTACACAGCAGAGGAAGCTTTCTCATTCGCCGGGAGCGATCGCGAGGGGGTGGCCGGAATCGAACGGCCGTCCCCTCATCTCGGATCGCTCCCCAACGGAAAACGACCGCTCACTGTATAGAAGGGGGGTCCGATCGGACCCCCCAACTATACAAAGGCAATCACGTAGATATACGTGACTTTGCCTGTCGGTGTCATTCTGCCGACGTATAACTACAGTGGGCGGTCGTTAAGTGGTTAAGCTTAAGTTGACCAGGTTGATAAATAACTGAGAGGGGCTGGGCATGAATCAGCTGTCTTGTTCCATGTTGGAACCAATGACATAATACATGGAAGGTGGAGGCTCCTTAAGAACTAATTTAAAGAACTAGGCTGAAAGTTGAAAGGAAGGACCTCCAAGGTAATATTCTCTGAAATATTGCCTATGCCATGTGCAACACAGGAAAGACAGGGGAGATTAGAAAACTGAATACATGGCTAAAGACCTGGTGTAAGATGAAAGAAATTGGGTTTCTAGAGCATGGGGATGACTTTTCATTGGGGTACAACCTATATGCTAAAGATCGTTTGCACCTAAATGGAAGGGGGTCTGCTGTGCTGAGGGGGAGGTTTATGAGCAGACTGGAGGAGTATTTAAACTAGTATTAAGGGGCGAGGGAAAATTAGATCATAATGTGGCAGACAGGGGTCAGTAACTATTGGTTGGTGGAATGGGGAAAGATGGAGGGAGGGCTATGGCAGGTGATATGAAGGTTCCTATGTTACAAATGTTCGCCCTGTTCCTGAAGAATAGGGTCTATCTGTAAATTTAGTGTTATCTGAGCTGTAAATAGCTCAGAGTGATTGTATAAAGTACATTTTGCTTCTGTTCCAATTTGGCTGTGTTGTGTGCATTTCTCACTGTTGCCAGTAGGGGTCACTGTCACCACAGGCCAGTGTGAGAAATACAGCAAGTTAAGTGCATTGACTATTCTTTCCCCAGAAACAGCCCAGTGGGAGTGTTCTTACTGCTGTGCATTCTGGGAGAGGATATTTGAGGGACAGATGCCATGATTATTTCTCTCTGACCTCATGGCCCTCCTGGCCTAAGGTATGTGACAATTGTTCTGCTCTACCTCGGGGCCTGCTGGCTCGAGGCTGTGTTTCTGCAGGTAGGCCCCTGAAGTCTGTCTGGGGCCTACTTAACTGAAGGTGGTCCTGTGCTGTCTTGCCTGTGTGGAAGAAGCCACACAAACTGAGAAGATTCCAGGGGGGGACCCTTGCTGGAGAGAACCGGGCTGAAGGCTGGTTTCTCAGGAAGGGCCTGGTGACTCGTTTGGAGGATGCACCCAAGTTAACTTACCTCACAGTACTGCTTAAAGGTTCTGGTACTGTGCAGCTGTTCTACAACTATCTAACTGCTGGCTAAACAATCCTGTAGCAGAGGATTATCCAGGAGTTCCACGTATCGCTAAGTCTGTGGCAGAGACTTGTCTGTGCATCATACCGGCTGCTGGGTCTGTGTGAGAGGCCTATCCGGTTGTTGCAAAATCCAATGACAGAAAGCTGTTTGTCCTCTGGATCCAAGAAAGTAATCCGTGATCTGCAAATAAGGTATCTGAACTTCCCCTAACCCTCTATCCTTCTACTACTACAAGTTTGTTTATTAAAGCATTGGAAAAAGACTGAAGTGACTGGCACTCACATCTGTTTGAAACTTCCTAACATAGACTCTTAGTTCTGGGACGGTGAAAGGTGGGGTAACGGCAAGACCCAAATTTAATCCAGCAGCCCTCTAGGGGGTATCGCTACACAAACAACCATTGGAAATGGTACTACTTGTACTAAAATAAATCCATTTTCCAAAAACGTGTGCAAAATGTAACAATGAGTTAAAGCGTTTGTTCACCAATGTCAGAAGTCTGCCAAGCAAAATACGTGAGTTGGAAGCTTTGGTGCATGATGATGAACTAATATTTAATTGGTATTGCTGAATCTTGGCTTCATTCTTCACATGACGGCTATTAATAGAGAGAACCTAGTGGATGGAGAGTGTGATGAGGCTGAAGCATTATGGGTGGAACTGTACATGTGTGTGTACTACAAAGGTTGTCATTTGAAATTGTTATAGACCTCCCAGTGTTAATGAGGAGGTAGAGACTCAGTTCCTTGCACACATAGAAAGGGCTGCAAGGGCTGGGACAGTGAAAATAATGGGGACATTTTAACTATCTGGAAACTGACTGGAGTAATGGCACTACTGGAAGAGCTAAAGGGCAAAAATGTATAAACCTATTACAAGGCAATTTTATGGTACAGTTCATAGAGGCCACCCAACTATAAATGATGCTCTGCTGAACCTGGTAATCTCAAACCATGCAGAGCCTATTACTAATGTTCATATAAATGAACATCTGCATAGCAGTGACCATAACATGATTTAATTGAATGTAAGCAACAAACAAGTACTGGGAATATAAAAACACTTAACTTTAAAAGAGAAAATTTTCCAAGGATGAGGGCTGCTCTCCAAGACTTAGACTGGGAGGGAATATTGGCATCAATGAACACAGAACAGAAATGGGAATTCTTCAAAGAGACTGTATGTGAACACATTGCAAAATATATTCCATGGGCAATAATTTTAAAAGGCTAAAAATAAAACCTATGTGGATCACGGCCAAAGTTAAAAAATATAGCTTCAAAAAAAGCTATAAATAATAAGAAAAGAGCTTTTAAAAAATATAAAAATGAAGAAACACTATCATTGTTTAAATGTTACAAAGAATATAACAAAATATGTAAAAAGGAAATCAAGGCCGGGTCTGAGCATGTAGACCCTTTACAAAATGAACTACAGTGGATGACTGAGGACAAAGATAAGGCAAATGTATTAAATACCTTCTTCAGGTATGGCTCATGTCCATAATAGGGATGATATTGACACAGCCCCAAATGATCCACAATGGTTCAAAATTGAAATGGTCCTGAAATATTTAGACAGAATAAAGGTGAATAAAGCACCTGGACCAGATAGCATCCACCCACGGATCCTAAAATAATTGTGCTCTGTCATTTCAAAGACATTGTTTCTTATTTTTAGAGACTCTTTAATGACTGGAATAGTACCACTGGATTGGCATAAGGCCAATGTGGTGCATATATTTTCAAAAGGGATCAAAGTCTTTACCAACTATAGACCTGTTAGTTTATCTTCTATAGTTGGGAAAATACTGGAGAGCTTAAAAAAAGACCACATAGATGAGTTCTTGCTGAAAAAAATATTTTAAGCAACAGACAGCATGGATTCATCAAAGACAGAAGTTGTCAGACAAACCTGATTTCTTTTTATGAGGAGGTAAGTAAACCTTGGACAGAGGGGTGGCTGTGGACGTAGGGTTGTGGTGTGGTGTACCCCAAAGTTCAGTGTTGGGAACGTTACTTTTGGATATCTTTATAAATTATATATAGTCTGGGATTAAAAGTACCATTTCGGTCTTTGCAGATGACACTAAGCTATGCAGTGAGAATAACATCCTTACAGGATGTCTCCAACTTACAAGCTGGCCTCAATGCACTATTTATTTGGGCAACTGTGTGTCAAATGAGGTTAATGTTGATAAATGTAAAGTTATGCACTTGGGGGCAAAGAATATGCATGTATCATACATACTAGCGGGAGTAAAACTGGGGGAATCAATGATGGAGAAGGATCTGGGTGTTCTAGTAGATCATAAGCTCAATGATGGCATGCAATGCCAAGCTGCGCTTTCCAAAGCGAGCAAAATCTTTTCTTGTATTAAGAGAGGTATGGACTGCAGAGAGAGATATCATTGATGGTAATTGACTGCAGCTGGCTCAATATGCCTGGACATGCCTCATCCAGGAGTGGTGAGTGGCATCTATGTTGGGTTCCCCAGGTGTCATGGCACGTGGGGCGGGATGACGTCATGCGTCCCCACGCCACCGACACACATGCGGCCTACTGGCTCGCATTTTATTCAATAGAAGAGCAACTGCACTCTTACTATCAAGAATGTATTTATTTATTACAGGTAGTTATATATTATATATGATCAATTTACGCAGCGCTTTAGTACATATATATACTGTATATACATATATTGTACATTCACATCAGTCCCTGCCCTCAAAGGAGCTTAGAATTTAGGGTCCCTTACTCACATTCATATATACACATACTAGGGCCATATTAGACAGGAGCCAATTAACCTACCAGCATGTCTTTGGAGTGGAGGAGAAAACCGGAAAACCCGGCGGAAACCCATGCAGGCACAACGAGAACATGCAAACTCCAGGCAGGTAGTGCCGCGGTTGGGATTCGAACCAGAGACTCTAGTGCTGCTTGGTGGAAGTGGAAGATTACAATTTTATACCTTAAAACCTGTAAAAATACATCGTTTCTAGTCCATGGCGTCCAGTGTTGTGCCTACACTGTGTCTCTCCAGTGCCACCATCTTGAATTGAGATCCAGACATGCTGCAGGGATCATTGCCAGGTCTATGGGAGGTTGAAGATCCTGCGGCATGTCTATGCATGGGTAGACAGACTGCGGGCCCCACAAGTAAAATGGCCCTGCGCCATTTCTGCACATGCATGAGATCCCGCAAGCGCCCTTCTGGGATACATAACGTAGAAATCCTGGAAGGCACTTCATAGGACTGAATGTATGCGCAAAAATGCTGCAGGGCATCCCGGAGTTACCCACAGTACGTCATCCTCGCCTAGGTGATAAATTAAAACCCAAAGCCAAAAATGTTATATATTGTAGATTAATAATCATTAACCACTTCAATACAGGGCATTTTCACCCCCTTCCTGCCAAAGACCAATTTTCAGCTTTCAGCGCTGTCACACTTTGAATGACAATTGTGCGGTCATGCGACGTTGTACCCAAATTAAATTTTGATAATTTTTTTTCCCCACAAATAGAGCTTTCTTTTGGTGGTATTTGATCACCTCTGCGTTTTTTATTTTTTGCGCTATAAACAAAAAAAATCGACAATTTTGAAAAAAACATAATATTTTTTACATTTTGCTATAATAAATATCCAATTTTTTTCAAAAAAAAAAAATTTTTCCTCAGTTTAGGCCGATATGTATTCTTCTACATATTTTTGGTAAAAAAAATAAAAAATCGCAATAAGCGTATATTGATTGGTTTGCGCAAATGTTTTAGCGTCTACAAAATAGGGGATAGATTTATGTCATTTGTATAATTAGTATTTTTTTTACTACTAATGGCGGCGATCTGCCATTTTTATCGTGACTGGGACATTGCGGCACACATATTAGACACATTTGAAACTATTTTGGGACCATTCACATTTATACAGCTATCAGTGCTGTAAAAATGCACTGATTACTGTATAAATGTGACTGGCAGTGAAGGGGTTAACACTAGGGGGAGATCAAGGGGTTAATTGTGTGTCCTAGGGAGTGATTCTAACTGTGGGGGGAGGGGACTGATGAGAGGAGCAGACCGATCGTTGTTCCTATATACAAGGAACATACTATCAGTTCTCCTCTCTCCTGACAGGACGTGGATCTGTGTGTTTACACACACAGATCCACGTCCCTGCTCTGTGATGAGCAATCGTGGGTGCCCGGCGGCCATCACGGCCACCGGGAACCCGCATCGGGTCCACAGTAATGCGGCGGCGCGCGCGCGCGCCACAATGCCGGGAAGACAAAGACGTCATAGGACGTCCGCCCGGAGGGAGGAAGGGTGCCTGCCGCCGTCATTTTACAATACAGCGGTAGGCAAGTGGTTAAATGTGGTGGCTGCATTCGTTTTTTTTTTCCAGGGTTTTCTCTCTCTGTTTTCACCTGGTGATCTGGCCAGTAACACACCTCCTGTATTAGAGTGCCCCCCAGTCTGGATGAAGAAGCAACAGAGACATCATCAGTGTTATATCTACTAGCATATTTAAAGGTAAAGGCAGAAGGTTTTTTATCTTAATGAATTCTGTGCATTAAGATAAAAAACATCCTGTGTGTAGCAGCCTCCCCAGCACCCCCTAATTACTTACCTGAGCCCCATCTCTGTCCAGCAATGTCCATGAGTCCCTAGGCCATCAGAGATTCTCCCTCCTGATTGGCTGAGACACAGATAGGCTCCAGCGTCTGTTAATCAAAGTCAGTTAGCCAATCAGGAGAGAGAGGGGCCAGCATGAATGGCAGCTTCGTGTCTGAATGAACACACGGAGCTGTAGCTCGGCTTAGGTGCCCCCATAGCAAGCTGCTTGCTGTGGGGGCACTCAACAGGAGGGAGGGGCCAGGAGAGCCAAAGAGGGGCCTGAGAAGAGGAGGATCCGGGCTTCTCTGTGCAAATTCAACTGAACAGAGCAGGTAAATATAACATGTTTGGTATTTATAAAAAGAAAAAAAAGATTTCTTTAAGAAATTGAAGCAAAACTCCAGTTAACACTTTATAAGCAGTTACAGCAAACAGTTTTTTTCTTTTGGGATGAAGGTTTTACATAAATGAATAAAAGCAGAGCATGGTAAGCACCCCTGTCAGTGGCAAATGGATTGTCTCAACCCTCCAACTTCTACAGCTACAGGACAGCTTGATCTATTGAAAAACAGACTTTTTGGCCAGATCACCTGGTAAATATAAAAGAAAGAAGGAAAGCCTAAAACAGAAAACGAATGCAGCTACCACATCTAGGAATTGGTAAGCTGCAATGTAATAAATGTTTGCTTTCGGATTTAATACTGCTTTAAGGACCTGGATAAAAGAAAGTATTTATTTTAATTAATTATTTATTTATTTTTGCAATTGGGTTATAGGGAGGGGGTGGAAGCAGGAGAGAGGATCATTAGAAGGGGCCGCTTTTATCCTCAACTACATTGGCATTTTTTCTGGAAACCGAGTAGCCAAAAACTGATCCCAGGATTTGTAACAATTGACATTGAATTCTGTTTGATGAACGGGTCAGAAATAGCAAACAATTGCATGATTGCATATGATCATCGTGTCTTCCTGCGTAGGTACAGTGGCTGCTATGTGGTAGAAAGCCTGCAATCACTTCTGAGTCAGTACAATCAATTTTCTTGGCACTTTGTGTAATGACATGATAAAAATAACCAAGATGGCAGAAAAAACACTGTAGACTGTATCTGGCTATCAAAGAGTTCCTAAAATACAGGCAAATTTTACACTAAATTGGGCTTCCATATTTATGGCATAAAGGGAATCTGAAAGAAACTGCAGCTTCCAACTGCGGTCCTTTTAGTTGCTTTATAAATGTGGATTATTTTTAGAAGTGGAATTGTTTCAATAGAGCCGAGCAATAAAGAACATTATAAAAAATTACTTTAATCCATTAAGAATAATTACAGTATTAGATTTCTTCTAATAATCTGTCCGTCCTTTGTCTCCAGTAATCCTTACATTGATATATATATATAAAGTAGATGGGATTTATGTATTCTTTGTCCGAGCCGGTAACATAGTGTTCTAGTTTGCTTTATGATTATTAAGAGCTTTGGCACATCAGGAAGCCTGAAATAAGATTTCCTGTTAGGAGGTAGACACATCGCTAATTAAGTATTAAACCAACGTGGGCTTTTTTCTTTCCTGAATGTAGTTAATAAACCTGCCACCTGTGTCCAATAAGCAGGCCTTCTGATAACAATGGGGTACATTTATTTTTGGATATGCTTTGTTCATCCTAAATGACCCATGAACGTAAAAGAGGACATCCATTGTAAAATATGCTTAGAGACACTTATTATATAAAATTAAATACTTTGGGACTCAGATTGAGACATGTACTGTATAATATAAAATGTAACACTTCGGGACTCAGATACTGCTGGTAAACATAGTCAGGGCCGTCTTTAATGTTGATTGGACCCTGGGCAAAATTTTTCTTGGCCCCCCCCCCCCCCCATGCAATTTTGCTCTCCACCTGCTCTGAGACATACAATAAATATCAGCTAGACTTAAAATCAGTTTACTGTATCAGATCAGGCAGTGATTGCGATTGGCTGCCAGAGGTTACAACATATCATTACCTTGTTGCCTTATGAGGAATTTTTATGAATAATTTCCTTGTAAATTGGGAATATCTGTAACATATATGTATATATATAATTTAGAGTAGGAAATATGTGGGTCTGCAAAGGGTTAAACTGGGCTGACAAGCTGGGCTTGAGGACAATCTAATTACCTGTCCTCTTATTTGAATATGCATGAATGCAGGGTAACAAGAGCTGCGGAGTCTTAGGGTCTGACGAGATAACTTAGTAGTCAAACAAGCTAGAAAAGAGATCACATCTGAAACTGGTAGTCTATGCGGCACCACTTTTTATCCTCTGGATCAGGGATGTGCGATTGGCGGACCTCCAGCTGTTGCAGAGCTACAAATCCCATGAGGCATAGCGAGACTCTGACAGCTACAAGCATTACACCCGGAGGCAGAGGCATGATGGGACTTGTGGTTTTGCAACGGCTGGAGGTCCGCTAGTTGCATATCCCTGCTCTAGATAAAGGCGTGTGTATTCTCCCATATTAACACCCATATCCATTTAAGGGGTAATTCTTCCTGGCTAGTTCCATGCATAGCTAAGCGCCCCCTTCAAGGGAAGTTAACGACCTCCGGTTTAATTAATTTATCTTCAAATCCAATTATCACTAAAGAGTGGGCTAGGGTGGGAAATTAATATAACGGCAGGAAGGAGGAGAGAAATAACCGCAACCAATCGTAACCACCCTGGGTTAGTCAATGGGAGAGGGCTCCATAAAAAGGACCCCCCATCCAGTAGAGAGAGAGAGATGAGAGAACCTGGGCCCAGGATTCATTATAGGTAATTATTAAGACCATCTCCCAGCACTTACCCCTTATGCTTGCATTTTTCCTATGTTTGTCTGTCTATTTGTAATGTAATGTATATACTTTGTGTTTGAAACTAATATTTACTCCCTTGCCAAAGACTGCAAATGTTTGCGGTGTATTAGATAGACTAATAACCTTAATTCTTTAATAAATGCTTGTTATATTGAAGTTATCAAATCTTGTCAAAAAGAACTCTTATTTAAACCATATCAATAATCATAATCATATTAATTGAATATTAAATATTAAATATTAATATTTAAAAATCAACAACCTCTTACTGACTGGTTGCTAGCACACATTATGGCTCACTGATTAGTTGCTAGAGGTTACGGCACATGATTTCTTCTTGTTGATTGGTTTCTAGAGATTACTGTACAGTAATACTGCTCCCTGATTAGTTGCTAGCGGTTACAGCACACAGGGGCGGAACCAGGGGGGGGCAACAGGGCAATTGCCCCCCCCCCGAGACCATCTGTCACACTCACTTGCTTGCTCTGTTTTTTTTTTTTTTTTTGCGCCTGATCTCCCGAACTTTGGGGACGCGGTACGTGGCACACATGTAGCCCCATGTATCCTCTACAAATGTGCAAAGTTTGGTGTCTGGGAGACCTACGGCCGGGGAGAACCGATTTTTCAAAGCCGGGCACTCCTTCTATAGACTCCCATGTTAAACATCAGTCTAGTCATGGGCACAGTGAGGCATGCAGATGGACACCCTAGGCTTATACTCGAGTCAATACGTTTTCCCAGTTTTTTGGGGTAAAATTAGGTGCCTCGGCTTATATTCGAGTCAGCTTATACTCGAGTATATACAGTACTTGTTCTGCGGCTGCCGCTGCCTCTCTGAGTCTCTCTCTCAGTTTCTCACATCAGCCGATCAGCGGCGCCGAGAGAGAGACTCGTCTAATGTAGTTACTCGGCGCACTGACACGATACCAGGAGCGGAGGAGGAGGTGGGTGGAGCCTCTTCCCTGCACTCGTTGCTAACGCCTGGGCCACTTGGCGTCTAGCAACTAGTGACGTCAGTGAGTCACGTCGGGCCGCTCTGCGGGCAGGTGTTATAGTGTGCGGCTCCACAGACGGGTAAGAAAGCGGGCGGCTCTGCTTGCGGCGCGGTTTGTGGGCAGGTGGCGCGGTTCGTGGGCAGACCGTGCTGCTCAGTGTGTTGGCAGCGCAGGTGAGAGTGAGAAAGCAGGCTCAGTGTGGCAGCTGGCCAATCAGCTAGCCGGGAGCGGGGGAGCAGAGAGATGAGATCATCTCTCACCGCCCGTGCCTGCCCTGCATTCCTGCAGTGACTTCCGCCCTCACTGTGCAGGCAGCAGAGAGATTACATTATCTCTCTGCTGCCTGACTCTGGGAGTCTGGGACACAGCAAGAGACAACCAAAACTACACCTTAGCAGGCAAGTTAGTGACAATCCGCAAGGTGTGGCAGGCGACGTGGCAAGTGACAATCCGCAAATTGTGTCAGGTGACGTGGCAAATGACAATCTGCATCTGGTGGCAGGTAAGTGACAATCAGCAAGGTGTGGCAGGTGACGTGGCAAGTGACAATCCGCAAGGTGTGGCTAGTGACAATCCGCAAGGTGTGGCAGGCAACGTGGCAAGTGACAATCCGCAAGGTGTGGCTAGTGACAATCCGCAAGATGTGTCAGGTGACGTGGCAAGTGACAATCCGTAACATGTGGCAAGTGACACGCTCAGGGCTCCCACTAATTGCAGGCGACGGTGGCAAGTGACACACTCGGGGCTCCCACTGATTCTGCATTGAACTATTTAATTTTATATTACAATGTAATAATAGAAATAATGCGCTTCAATCATCCTGACACCATAACAACCATGGTGACGGGATGATTGAAGCGCCGACACCAGCCATTTCCCCGATAAATTTCCCACAAAAAAAACATATTTTTTGTCAGTGCCCCTCCCGAGAAAAGACTCTGGATCCGCCCCTGACAGCACATCATCTGCTTCATTGCAGATGGACGTGATATACTGTACATATGAATGCCGCCTTTATTTACATATGAATGCCGTCGGCCTCAGCTATTTATATATGAATCCCGCCGCTATTTACAATTATTAATGCTCCCGTTATTTACATATGAATGACGGTTATTTGTGTAGCGCCCTGTTCCTATTGAATAGGGGCTATCTGTAAATTTTGTGTTATCTGAGCTGTAAATAGCTCAGAGTGATTTAATAAAGTTAATTTGCTTCTGTTCCAGTTTGGCTGTGTTGTGTGCATTTCTCACTGTTGCCAGTAGGTGTCACTGTCACCACAGGCCAGTGTGAGAAATACAGCAAGTTAAGAGCATTGACTATTCTTTCCCCAGAAACAGCCCAGTGGGAGTGTTCTTACTGCTGTGCATTCTGAGAGAGGATATTTAAGGGACAGACGCAATGTTTTCAGTCTCTTCTACCCAGGGGCTTGCTGGTTCTCTGACTTCATGGCCCTCCTGGCCTAGGGCTGTGACTCTTCTACCTCAGGCCCTGCTGGCTCGAGGCTGTGCTACTGCAGGTAGGCCCAGAAGTCTGTCTGGGGCCTATTTAACTGAAGGTGGTCCTGTGCTGTCTTGCCTGCGCGGAAGAAGCCCCTCAAACGGAGAAGATTCCAGGGGGGGACCTTTGCTGTAGAGAACCGAGCTGAAGGCTGGTATCTCAGGAAGGGCCTGGTGACTCGTTTGGAGGACGCACCTAAGTTAACCTACCTCACAGTACTGCTGGATGGCTTAAAGGTTCCGGTACTGTGCAGCTGACCTACAACTAACTGACTACTGGTTACACAATCCTGTGGCAGAGGATTATCCAGGAGTTCCATGAATCGCTAAAGTCTGTGGCAGAGACTTGTCCATGCTTCATACCGGCTGCTAGGTCAGTGTGAGAGGCCTATCCGGTTGTCGCAAGATCCAGAGACAGAAAGCTGTTTGTCCTCTGGATTCAAGAATCTCATCAGTGATCTGCATTAAGGTATCTGAACTTCCCCTAACCCTCTATCCTTCTGCTACTGAAAGTTTGTTCAATAAAGCATTGGAAAAAGACTGAAGTGACTGGCACTCACATCTTTCTAATATAGACTCTTAGTTCTGAGACGGTGAAAGGTGGGGTAACGGCAGGACCCAAATTCAATCCAGAAGCCCTCTAGGGGGTATCGCTACATTTACATGTAAACACAGGGTCTGCAGGTGAGTCATCTGTACACAAAAATAGGGCAGAGCTGGGCAGCATTAGTAGCAGCAATTCACACTGAGATATCAGGACACAACACAGGACTAAAACTTCAAGGGACGAGGGAATTTAAACTGGGATAGTTGGCAAGTATGAGGCAGCTGTTTTGGGCCCCACAACAATGACAGGGCCCAGGGCAGCTATCCCTTTTGCCCTGCCTTAAAGACGGCCCTGAACATAGATGATTGTTTCTACATTTCTAGAAGATGTCTATATACAAATGCAGGGCTGAATTTAGCTTTAGGCACTGTTGGCCTAGGTCTACAGGCTGCAAATGTTAAAGGGAGACACTGGGTGATTAAAAGGAATGACGATGAGTCCACTTTATTTTTTATTTTTATGAACAACATATTCTGCTTGGTAACCAAAATGCAATAGCTTCTGTAGCGGGTGGTTGTTGCTACTAGTTACTATCATCCACAAATATTCACCTTGCTGCAAGACTTCCATACGTCACTCTCCAGTAGACAATGAACAGTCATTTGCGTTGTTTTGTTTTTGTTTATTTGGGGGATATAACTTGGTTGGGGAAAGGGTATGGGATGCCCATAGAACAGACTTAAAGTGGTTGTAAACCCACTTTTTCAACTTGCACCTACAGGTAAGCCTAGATTAAGGCTTACCTGTAGGTGCAAGAAATATCTCCTAAACCTACACGGTTTAGGAGATATTTACTAAAAATGACAGGCGCCGCTGTCTACGGCGCATGCGCGCCGTAGACAACGGCGCATTCATGGGGTTAGTCCCATTCACAAAATCGGCTACTTCCCAGCAATCGCTGGGCGTAGCCGAATGTCACAGCTCTCGCGCGCATGCGCAGAGTGACGTCTCCGCCGCTCCGGCCAATCACAGCGCCGGAGCGGCGCTGTGATTGGCTGGTGCGGCGATACCCGGAAGTAAGCTTCCGGCTATCGCCGCAGCGATGGATGCAGCTGAAGAGGGAGACGAGGACGGCTTCGGGGGCCCCAATCTAAGGTAAGTGATGCATAATGAGCTATTATGCTAGTCATATTAGCTCATTATGCCTTTGTCTTGCAGGTGGTTATGAAAAAAAAATAAAAAATATCGGGTTTACAACCACTTTAAATTTGCCATATTTACTTGAAGAATTGCTTTAGCGGTTGCGCTTTGCATATTCTGGATAAAGCACTTGAAAAAAATGATGGATTCTAACCTTGACAGTCTCTGACTTTACACTTCTCCTCTGCACAACTCCTGCAGACTGTTAAGCCTCGTACACACGACCGATTTTCTCGTCCAAAACCGGCAAGAAAAGTGCCGCGAGAGCTTTTTGATCGAGAAAAACGTTCGTGTGTATGGTTTTACGACGAGAAAATTGCCGTGAATCTCGACGAGAAAATAGAGAACCTGCTCTCTATTTTCTCGTCAGGATTCCAGATTTCCTCGCCGTGTTTCTCGTCGGCCTCTTTTGTGACGAGAAAATGGTTTGTGTGTATGCTTTAACGAGTCTTTCAAAAGCGCGCATGCTCAGAAGCAAGTATGAGACGGGAGCGCATCTTCTGGTAAAACAAGCCTTCGTAATGGAGATAGCACATTCGTCACGCTCGAAATTATTGCATCATTTAAATGTTGTGCATTGAAATCTTCTTTAGAATGTTACATTAATCAAAACGAGTGACCTTCTTTTGCTGCTGATATTCACACAGAGTTATGACTATCTTTTTTTAACCTTTTTCATGCTGCTCTTAAGAAGATTTATGTGTATTATATCGTGCAAGTTTTTATGAATATTTTACATTTTTATATTTTTCAAACTGATGTTAATTTTAATTTCGCAATGTTTTGATAGTGATCTCCCATTGAATATTTTAATATATAGTTGTAAAATGTAACACCCTCTTTTTGGGAAATCAGATTATTTTATTTTTTAGGGGGGTTGTTATCTGTCCCTTTTTTTGTCAGTCAAATGTCTCTGCTTACTCCAAAGCAAAATTTTAAATTTTTACAAATACACATAGTCAAGTATGAACGTAAACAAAAATAACATTTATTCATGTTTCAAAAAAAATAAAGAGAAGGCAGCGCTGGAGAACCTGCTGCCATTTGTGCATCCCAGGGACCCCAGACCACACATCAACCCTGTGTGGACACTAAAATTGGGAGCTTGAGAAGGCCAACATTTCTGAGCACAATCTGATGCTGGCCTCCCAGAGGTCAGGAACAGCAGCAGGTGAGATATATGTCCCAAGTGTGTGGTACTACAACAGGCTGCCTTCTGTCCGACCACAATGAAGCAAGGCCATCACTTCCTCGTCTTCCTGGCAACCTTCCCTGCAGCCTTCCCTGAAGCCTTCCCTGCAGCCTTCCTTCTTCGTTTGGCTGGAGGCTGGGCCACTGGAGGGGTACTCCTGTCAGGAGGAGGAGGAGGAGGAGGAGAAGGGGGTGGGGCAGAAGAAGAAGGTGGAGGTGGAGGAGAAGGGGGTGGGGCAGAAGAACAAGGTGGAGGAGAAGGGGGTGGGGCAGAAGAAGAAGGTGGAGGTGGAGGAGAAGGGGGTGGGGCAGAAGAACAAGGTGGAGGAGGAGGTGGAGGAGAAGGGGGTGGGGCAGAAGAAGAAGGTGGAGGTGGAGAAGGGGGTGGGGCAGAAGAAGAAGGTGGAGGTGGAGGAGAAGGGGGGTGGGGCAGAAAAAGAAGGTGGAGGTGGAGGAGAAGGGGGTGGGGCAGAAGAAGAAGGTGGAGGTGGAGGAGGAGGTTGAGGTTGGGACAGTTGTGCCACCTCACAAATTGCAGTATTGGGGGTAATTTTTCCCATCACCCCCTTGTTGAGCAAGGTGATGAGCAGGGGCTCGCATAGGAGGCGTTGCTCCATGCTCATCACCTTGAACTTTGCCTCCACTAGGCCGGCAATGGCCTCTTCAGGGGATGTGGGCTCTTTGAGGGTGGCATGGGCCTCTTTAATAAGGGCCATTGCTGCCTCACTGGTGGTCCTGTCCCTCCTGCCTCTTTTGGGAAATCGGATGGGAGGCACCTGGGATCTGGTGCTTCTCCTTTGCCCTGCCACCTCCTGCCTGCCACTGGGCCCTGCCACCTCCTGGCTGCCACTGGGCCCTGCCACCTCCTGCCTTCCACTGGGCCCTGCCACCTCCTGGCTGCCACTGGGCCCTTCCTCCTCCTGCCTGACAGTTTCCAGACCTTCCTCCTGGCTGATTTCATCCTGTGTATGAAAAAGGGACATAGTTTAATATGTTGCTTTAATCTTTGCCTCCAAATTTATAATCATGATTGAACCAATTAGAATGTAAATCCTGAAATCAGTTTCTAAAATTTACAACTACATCAGATTGACTATTTAGCACCCAATTAAGTGCAGACTAATGTCTAGAGATCTTGATTTCACTTGTGGAACTCTAAATAGTTTATGTTTGTCATCTTGACATATTTGGCAAACATTAATTTTATCCCAATACATTTTCATTTAATACTATACCTGGCTCCAGATGGCCAAATCAGGATCATCCAGGATGGCTGCCTCCTCGTGCTCCAGAGAAGGCTCAGGTTGGCTGCAGGGAAGTCTGGGGGGAAGAGTGGAGAGTGATGGCCTTGCCTCAATGTGGTCATCCAGGAAGGACATCCTGCTGTAGTACAACA
Source organism: Rana muscosa (assembly GCA_029206835.1). NCBI lineage: Eukaryota > Metazoa > Chordata > Amphibia > Anura > Ranidae > Rana > Rana muscosa. The sequence continues at coordinate 476,637,499 of CM055118.1, forward strand.
AATTCGGGACATACACATCATCTGCTGCTGCTCCTGACCTCTGAGAAGCCAGGACCTTAGAGCGTTCAGTCCTGTAGGTGCCTCTCAAGCTCCCAATTTTAGTGTCCACCTGTTTTGCTGTGGCTGTGGGCACCTTGGTATGCACAAATGGGAGCAGGGTCTCCAGCGCTGCTTTTCTCACCCCTCTTTTTTTGTGGATGGGGTTTTTCGTCTCCCACAGAGCGGGCAGCTCCCTTACCCGGTCTATAAATTCCGCAAGTAATTCCTTGTCACTTATAAAGACATTCATTTTGGGTCTACAAGTAAAATAAATAATATATAACTAATGTGAGGCACACAGTCTAACCTCCTTAACATCGTAGTCAACATATATATTCTACAACATTCTCAAGACAGTATAGGCCAACAATTTGTACAAGTCACAAAATCACATACCTTCGTTCGCACGTCCGTAACTTGAACTCCTCTCTCCGCACACCGAACGTAGTATAGTCACATGTGTGTTTGCTATATATACACCACGCATGCGTCAAACTACGAACATGTCGCTCCGCACACGTCGCCCGCCCATGACGTTCTAACTAACATCTTTTCCCCGCCCCTTCTCTTTCGGCGCGCAGACAGATATGGCGGAGTTACAGCAGGTGTCTGATAATTCCGCAACTAACGAGGAGGAGACAAGCCCAGAGACCGAGGAAACGTCACGATCAAGGAGGAGATTCAAGGCATCTAATATGTCTTTTGCGGAGATGGCGGAGATGGTGGACATCTTGCTCAAGTCTGATTATGACGCAAAGCATGGGCCGTATAGCAAACCAAATAGAAGGAAGGCCAAAATCCTCACTAAAGTTGTGAAGAGTCTGAAGACGAATTTCGGGGTGAAACGCTCAAATGAGCAGCTCAGAAAGAGGTGGTCAGACCTCAAACTGAGGGAGCCAGAGCAGTTAAGGAGCATTAAGAGAATGCTAGCAAAAAGTAAGTAAAATGTACACTTTTATGCTATTAATGTTTTTCTCAACTTACATGTTGCTCCTTTTTGTGATTTTATCATATTGGACTCCCTTCCATAATTTAATAATTTGAACTTGGTTTGGCACAGTAATCGTTCGTTACGTTACAGACACTTCGTTCGGCCACTATCCGCTGTTTTGGCTTATTTTATAGCCACAAAAGTAATTAGACATCTGCGTGTTTTTTTAACATTTGTGTTCAAAATTTTTAGGCTAGATGATGTGTTTGTAAAGAGAATGAAATGCAAACTTTAGTCAGTGTAAAGGAGAGGACACTCAGCAGCTGCTTCCACATCTGTACTTTGGAGCACTATAGTGTGGGCCAACAGACCCGCCTTTTTTGGGTGTCCCACACAGGTGCATTAGTGATTTTTTGTGGTGCCTCCATGTCTAAAAACTGACAGCCAAAGGTGAATACTAAACATATTATTGGTCAGAAATAATGCATTCATCTTTAGAATCCACACAAACACACACTTGTACCCCACTTCCAAACAATTTAGCCTGTTTTTATTTTTCATAGAGAATTTCAGTGTGATAAATAGAGCCTTTGTTTGATTCTCATAGGGGAGAGAAGACTGGGAGGAGAACACTCCAGGGAGCACAGGAACCCCACAGCTTCACAACAACCCCAAACTCCCAAAGACCCACAACCGAAAGATGTTGAGGAAGTTGAGGTGGAGGAAGGAGAAGTGCAGGAAGGAGAGGTGGATGACGTTGTGGAACTGGTCACCACAACAGGTCAGTATCTGTCACCACAGCTTCAGGTAAGAGAGGTAGGCCTGCAGAGTTATAATACCTTTTTATTTTGGTTTTAGGGGATGTAAATGTTGTGGTGAAGGCTAGTACACGTTTCTCTGCTGACAGTGCCCTCCGAATAATACAGCAAGTGATGGAATGTAGCACGGAACTGGACAGAATAAAACAAATAATTCATGTGATGGATCAAACATTTAAAGACATTCTCAATGTTTTGGGGAGAATCAAATAAGTCAACCAAACCCCCATTTATTTTTCAGGAATGACTGTTCATCAACCTTTTATACTGTTTTTGACAATCAAACCAGCCAAAAATTGAATATGCACACAGTGTGTCAACATGTGCTATCTGCCATCAGGGGATATCCATGTACGTCTTTTGGGGGTGCAACCCCTTCCTCGTATCTAAAGTAGGTGAACTGAGGAAGGGGTTGCACCCCCAAAACACGTCCATTGATCACCCCTGATGGCAGATAGCACATGTTGACAATAGGGATCAGGAGTCTCAAATCCCTAGTGGAAATTAATACAAAATGTGTGCATATTCAATTTTTGGCTGGGCAAGGGGTGGCAAGACCCCATATTAGGACGGGCACATAGAGACATAGTTTGTGTAAGTGAATGTGTCAGATTGCTCAGAGGTATCCAATGTTGTAATTTTTGGAATGCAACTGTTTTTGTATTTTCCTAAGAAAATAATTGGCGGTTTGTGGCCAGGAGAAAAAAAAAAAAAAGGGAAACATGTGTGTGAATGTGCACAGAGTAAAATGTTTGAACAGAAACAACGTGTAGCTTCTTTTTTCAATACGCTCTAACCTGATTTGTGTTTTTTTTTAAGGTTACATAGTGAAATGGTTGTTATTTACTAAAGGAAAATACACTTGGCACTACAAATGCACCAAGACAAACTAGGAGACAGGAAACAAACCTAAGTTAAAATTAGAAATCAGATTTTTATTTTAATCATTCTCCAGGAATCTTTAGCCATAGCCTGGCATAGGAATTGCCCCCCTACCCGTGAAATATTCCATATATTTGTCCCGAACCTCACGGGCATTTTGGGGGGGCAAGCCAGGACGGGCAGATTCCAGGCCCGGCAGGGGATTAGCAGGTGAAAGTCCAGCCTCAGGCAATACTGAGGCCATATATGAATTTGATTTTCTGCTGAGAAAATTGTGTAGCACACAGCAGCATGAAACTACATAGTTTATTTTGTAGTCCGCCAAGTGGATGGAAGTCATAAAAATGCGGAACCGGCTGGCCATTATGCCGAAGGCATTTTCAACGACTCTTCGGCCCCTGGCCAGCCGGTAATTGAACACCCTCTTCTCTGGGGTCAGGGTCCTGTGAGGAAATGGCCTCATAAGATGCGGTCCGAGTCCAAAGGCTTCATCAGCCAAGAAAACAAAGGGGAGTCCTTCAATATTCCCTGCATCCGGTGGCAATGCAAGGTCGTCACTCTGGAGACGGAGGGCAAACTCCGTCTGGATGAAGGATCCCCCATCGGACATCCGGCCATTCTTCCCTACATCAACATAGAGGAATTCATACCGTGCTGACACCACCGCCATCAGCACAATGCTATGAAACCCCTTGTAATTGAAGTAGTAGGACCCAGAACGGGGTGGCGGCACGATGCGGACGTGCTTCCCGTCTATGGCACCACCGCAGTTGGGGAAGTCCCACCGCGTGGCAAACTCCGATGCCACAGTCTGCCATTCCTGTGGCGTGGAAGGAAGCTGGGGAGTCAAACAAGATGAAAGAAAATTAGAAATTAAAAATATTACATTACAAGGAGATTATAATAAAAAACATTAGAGGCCAACATCAATCAAATTTTACGTTTATTAAGGTGTTTTCAATAAGTATAATGGAAGGCTCATGTTTCATATTCATCACCCCCTCTGATGGTCCATTAATACATGATTTTGGGGGGGGGGGGGAGATGTGTTTGGCCACAGGATAGCAGTGCAGTGGCGGTGCGTCCAGAGTGGGCGCTGGAACACTGCCCCCTCTCTCCTGTGCCCGTCACTCAGAACAATACATAGGTTCTTGCCTTGCATTAACCTATGTATTGTCAATGCCGCCCACTATTCAGGTGGATGGCCCCCTGTTAAGTGACCAACATATGAATAACTGCGGCATTTATGGGGTGAAAATTGCATATCAGAAACAGGGAGGCAAATAGGCTTGCACATTACAGCCTGAGGGATGTAATTGGCTTCATAAAAGTTAAATAGGGGACGCAGGGGGGGGGGGGGAGCATTCCTTGGGTAAACACTGACAGGCTGCTCTGCCAATCATGTTCACCAAGTCTGTTTAATGGTAACATGATTGGCTGATGCAACATCAAGGGAAGGAGAAGACATCAAGGACAGAAGAAGGATGGCGCTGACCACAAGAAGGTATGTGCAGGGCTGGGGACAAAATGGCTGCATTGGAGGGAACAAAATGGCTGCATTGGAGGGAACAAAATGGCTGCATTGGAGGGAACAAAATGGCTGCATTGGAGGGGACAACTGGGGGCGTTTAATAGGCACCTTTGCAAAAATGGAGGAAGTTTATTTCCTAAATTGGGGTTGGACCCCCAAACATTTGTTGCAACAGGCGCCCCTGCTGGAAAGGTTAGTGAAGGGAAATATGCATGGAGGAGAAAAAAGGGGCAATCTAAAGCTTCCAGCATGCATGGGGACAAAGGGGACATTCTCAGCATATTACAATCATGGTAATTAGGGAAGGATGAAAGAAATACAATACATTATCATACATGAAATACATAAAATGTGATGTTAATGGAGAAAACTTACCCTAATATAGTCCTCCTGCTGGACTTGTATAATGGCAGAACAGGTGTCTGGGATTATGAGGCCCAGAGCCTGGGGGGAGATGCCTGTCGTGAACTTCAAGTCTTGAAGACTTCTCCCTGTCGCCAGATAACGCAACGTGGCGATGAGCCTCTGCTCAGCACTGATGGCTTCCCACATAACGGTGTCCTTCCTGGTAATATAAGGGGACACCAAAGCCAACAGTTCCTGAAAAACGGGGTCAGACATCCGCAGAAAATTCCTGTAGTCCTCAGGATTATTCTCGACTATCTCCCGCAGCAGAGGCATGTGGCAGAATTGGTCCCGCTGGAGCAACCAATTCTTGGTCCATGAACTCCTCCTCACACCATTCATGGACTGGTCTTGGTCCAAACCAAGCAGACCAACACCAAGCGCATGCACAGCACGAACTCGACAACGAGAACGTCCAGGCGACATGGCTAGGAAACGGTCGTCTGATCAGAACGTACAGAACAGAACGCACTTTAGAACAGCAAGGTCTATGAATAACGAACTGAAAATCAGAAACGAACGGGCAAGAACGCACTGTAAAACAGATACGACCTGCCTAGACGCCTTGAAAGTCAAGATACGAACCCACAAGCACAAACTGAACCTCAGAAAACGAACTGAAAAGCACGAAGACTGAAAAGCGCGAATCGTCTCTTCCCAAACTTTTACTTCACACGCAGTAATACGAGATCAGCAAAAGCAGCCCAAGGGGTGGCGCCAAGAAAATCGATCTTCCCCTTTATAGTGCCGTCGTACGTGCTGGACGTGAGCGCGGAGAACAACAAGGAAATTGGGAAATGTCAGTGTGTACGCATGGAAAGCTTGACGAGAAACTCGTCAAGGTTAACAAGAATCTCGTCGAAAAAAACGACGTGATTTTAACGACGCGAAACTCGGTCATGTGTACGAGGCTTTACTCCCTGGACTCTTCTCCTCCTGCACAAACCTCCCAGTCACAGCATTAGTCTTTTCGCCCCATCATCTTGAACTGCACAAGGGATCACTCTGAATAATCCCTGGCTGTTGCTAAACTCGCTGAATTCTGATAGGCCAGGGGTCTGCAGCACCCCTTCTTGACGGCCTAGTTATTTAGCAGAAATAAATGATAGATGGACTACTGATCCCAGCCAGCCCGACTTGCAAATCCTGTACCCTCAGGCCACATCGATTTGTCACAAAACTCCACAGTCTCTCCTCTGACCCTGCACCCAGCTCCCCTGTCATGCCTCTTCCAGATATCCACTGTGCCTCACTCACCAAACTTCATGAAGAATTTACCCGATCCGTGTGTACCGACTGCTTCTCCAGCTCCTGTTCCAGGACACCTTCTCCATGACCGTGTAAGGAGAGGCACCTTCCCAGCTCCCGAGCTCCTCCGCCGAGGCCTGCACCCCCCCCCCAGATGGGGGTGAGCCTCCTGCTTCAGTCTAACACTCCATTCTTCACTTCACCCAGCTGACAACTCCCCTCCAGTGGGCTGGACCTGAGTTTATGTAGGAGGCCTGCCTTTACTTCCAACCAGTAATTTTACAATAAATAGATACCGCATATACTCGAGTATAAGCCGGCCCAAATATAAGCCGAGGCACCTGATTTTAACACAAAAAACTGGAAAACGTATTGACTCGAGTATAAGCCTAGGGTGTCCATCTGCATGCCTCACTTTGCCTCACTGTGCCCATGCCTCACTGTGCCCATGCCTCACTGTGTCTATGACTAGACTGACGTTTAACATGGGAGTCTATGGAAGGGGTGCCCGGCTTTGAAAATCAGTTTTCCCCCCCGGCCGTAGGTCCCCCAGATAACAAACTTTGCACACTTGTAGAGGAGAAATGGGGCTACATGTGTGCCAAGTTATGGGTCCAGGGGGCCTACGACCGGCCAGTACTGGGTCCCCAAAGAAATGACCATTTAACATGGGAGTCTATGGAAGGGGTGCCGGGCTTCGAAAAATCGGTGCTCCCCGGCCGTAGGTCCCCCGGACAACAAACTTTGCACACTGGTAGAGGAAGAGGCTACATGTGTGCCAAGTTTGGGGTCAAAGGGACCTACGGCCGGCCGGTACCAGGTCCCCAAAATCCGGGAGATCAGGCGCAAAAAGGTGACTCGAGTATAAGCCGAGGGGGGCATTTTCAGCAAGAAAAAATGTGCTGAAGAACTCGGCTTATACTCGAGTATATACGGTATATAATAAATTATTATCTTATAACATATAGCATAATAATATATGATTTAGCTTGTACTTTTCAGCAGCAGCAGATTCTCATTCTCCCTCTTAACTGTGTGAGAAAGACATGGGATTATGGGTAAATCTTATACACATAAACCCATACTTTCTTACCTGCCACCTGCTCATGATCTCTGCCTGGACATGACTACTTTCTTACCTGCCACCTGCTCACGATCTCTGCCTGGACCTGACTACTTTCTTGCCTGCCACCTGCACATGACCTCTGCTTTGGTCTTGACTTCTCTCTAGCTTGCTGCCTTCCCATGACCTCTGCCTGGACCTGACTGCTTTTTTACCTGCAACCTGCTCATGATCTCTGCCTGGACCTGACTACCCTCTTGCTTGCCGCCTGCCCATGACCTCTGCTTTGGCCTTGACTACTCTCTAGCTTGCTTCCTTTCCACAACCTCTGCTTGGACCTGACTATTCTCTAGCCTCCTGCCTGCCGGTTTTCATTAAAGAGGATCTTTGCAGATATTCATTTTATTTTTCATATAGCTCCTACAGAGTCTATGGTGCAATCTAATGTCCCCCCAACTATTGGTAAGCTTGCGCACCAGACACACACAATCACAGTGTGTGGAATCCAATTTACCTACTGATGTAATGTTTTAGGAATATGCAATTATTTTTCTGTAAAAAAAAAAGTTGTAGCTCAACAAATGACATATTTTCACTCTTGTTTAACTTATATTGGGCCGATGGATTGCCTATTCTAAAGCCCCATACACACGATCGGACTTCAAACAAACATTTCCGTGGATTTTTGTTTGAAGGGCATTGGCCGTGAACTTGTATAGCATACACACGACAGGACTTATTCAACAAACTTTCCGAAAATCATGTGGTTTTTCTGCTCTTTACCACCACCCTTTGGTCAACTCATGCTATTGTTGGTTGATTTTAACATTGGTTCTGAGCATGTGTATATGTACTTCGGACAAAAGTCCGATGGGTTTCTGTACACACGGCAGGACTTTGCACCGTAGGACTTTTGTTGCCGAAAAGTTTGTCTGTTTGCAGAGCGAACTTTTGTCCAATGAAAACCGAAAAAGTTTGTCCGATGGAGCGTACACACGCTCTGATTTTTTTGAAAACCTGTTTGTTGTCAAAAAGTCTGACCGTGTGTATGAGCCATTATATAGAGAAATTATATTTTGGCAAACTCAAAAGTTATTGACAGATTTTTTTCCCACTCATCTTTCTGCTTTGGAGTAGGACTTTCAAACAAAAGGTGCCAAATTCTCCAGGGTTCTAATGTTGACTTTTTGGAAAAAGCAGAATTCATGTAAAAACAAAAACTGATGTCAATAGTTTCATAAGTTTCTAGAGCACCAACAGTCTAAAACAATAAACAGGGCAGTGACCAAAACATAAATGTCAGGACTAGGGATGAGCTGAACACCCCCCTGTTCGGTTCGCACCAGAACCTGCGAACAGCCAGAATGTTCGCGTGAACTTTAGAACCCTATTATATACAATGGACTCGAACGTTTGAAATCTAAAGTGCTAATTATAAAGGCTTATATGCAAGTTATTGTCCTAAAAAGTGTTTGGGGACCCGGGTCCTGCCCCAGGGGACATGTATCAATGCAAAAAAAAGTTTTAAAAACTGCAGTTTTTCCGGGAGCAGTAATTTTAATAATGCTTAAAATGAAAAAAATAAAAGTGGAATTTTCCTTAAAATTTTGCACCTAGGGTGTGTGTATAGTATGCATGTAAAGTCGCGCTTGTTTCCCGTGCTTAGAACTGTCCCTGCACAAATTGTCATTTCTGAAGGAAAAAAAGTCATTTAAAACTCACTCGCGGCTATACTGAATTGTCGGCTCCCAGCAATACATAGAAAAGTCATTGATAAAAAAAAAAAAAAAGCGTGGGGGTTCCCCCAAATTCAATTACCAGGCCCTTCAGGTCTGGTATGGATATTAAGGGAACCCTGCCGCAAATTTTTTAAAAAAATGAGTGGAGTTCCCCCCAAAATCCATACCAGACCCTTAATCCGAGCACGCAACCTGGCAGGCCGCGAGTGAGTTTTAAATGACTTTTTTTCCTTCAGAAATGACACTTTGTGCAGGGACAGTTCTAAGCACGGGAAACAAGCGCTGCTTTACAGGCATACTATACACACCCCCCAGGTACGAAATTTAAAGGAATATTTCACTTTTATTGTTTCACTTTAAGTATTATTAAAATCACTGCTCCGGAAAAAAACGCCATTTTTAAAACTTCTTTTTGCATTGATACATGTCCCCTGGGGCAGGACCCGGGTCCCCAAACACTTTTTAGGACAATAACTTGCATATAAGCCTTTAAAATTAGCACTTCAGCTCTCTCCCATAGACTTTTCGAATTTGCCACGAACACCCCAAATTGTTCGCTGTTCGGCGAACGGGCGAACAGGCAATGTTCGAGTCGAACATGAGTTCAACTCGAACTCGAAGCTCATTCCTGGTCAGGACACTAACCCCTAGAACCCAACCACCATTCCTTAACTGAAGCCAGGGCAGTATATGTTTCTGATTGGTTCCCAAGGGTAATGAACATTATACATTGCTGTTTGATACATTTTGGCAAATTGAGCTAACTTGATGGTGCTAAGGGAGCCAAATTCACATATTCAGTATGAGGATGGCCATACATTACACAATATTCTTGTACAATTTTCCTTTAGATTTACCAAAACCATATAATATGAGGTCAACCCTAAACATTTTCAATTTATATGCAATCAGGCAGGCCCTTGCAATACATAGTTGAAGGTAAATCTACAGGAAATTGAAAAATAAAATTGTATAATATATGGCCAGCCTTAGGTAAGAATGAAAAAGGATCTTTACTCTCTGCATACTTGCCAATTCTGGTGCTTTTCAGAATCCACCTAGTGTTTTTTTGTAGGCCAGCACTGATGCGAATACAAAGTTATCCACAACTCTGCCCCCAGCTACATCACCAAACTTACTTTAAAATATCACCCAAAAGCCCTCCAGCTGCCTTGTCAACTCCTCCCATGCTTACCTCCAGGACTTCTCTAGAGCCCCTCCCATCCCCTGGAACTCCCTACCCCAATCTGCGCAGCTATCTTCTACTCTGTCTGCCTTTCAGGGTCCATTAGGGGCGCCGGGGCACCCGGGCACTGCCCCCTCTCTCCGAGCCACCCCCGATTTCATGGCCGCCGTGGCCACCCCCTATTCATGTCAGGGCACAGGGGGCATGAATTATAGCAGGCAGGATTTTTTTTTTAAACACCTGATTAGAGCTAGGGTGGGCTCAGGACGCAGAGAGTGTGACTGGAGCCAACTCAGGTGTGTTGCAACAGCAAATATATATTCGCTGTTGCAACACTGATCCTCCTGATACCCTTCACTGATAGTCTTCACCCGATTGGCTGAAAGGACAGGTGATCCTATTGGACGTCTAGGAGGAGGGGAGGAGACACACAGCGGAAGCGAGGAGGAGGAGAGCCGCTGGCCGATGCCAGGATATCTGGTTCCCGCCAATGCCTGGATACTCAATCCCTGCCGCCGCTCCTCGGATGCCCGATCCCCGCCGATGCCTAGATGGGGTACGTGCCGGTTGACCGACCGCCAGATAGCGTGTGGGGGTTTGAGTTGCCGTGAGGACGGGGGGGGGATTTGGTTGTTTGCCACCCCCCCAAACAAAAAAACATCAGCCGCCACTGCTGCCTTTAGGTAATTCCTGAAAACTCATCCCTTTTAAGGGAAGCCTATCCCTCCTCTATGTAAAATTTGTACTTATACTTTTTCCAATAACTCGTCCCTCACAGTTATCGCCTTTCTACCACTTGCCACTCCCTTTTAGATTGCATGCTTCATTGAGCAGGGCCCTCCTAATCCTCTTGTATTGAATTGTATTGTAACTATACTGTCTCTTTATTTTGTAAAGCGATTCACAAACTATTGGCCCTATATATACCTTGTACATTACTAATATTATTAGTTTTGGTGCTGTTGTAGTATTTATATTTGCAAAGCGACAAATGATTGAGGATTGCCCTCTAAACGCGCCATGGATCAACATCATTATTAACATACACTATATTACCAAACGTATTGGGACGCCTACCTTTACACGCACATGAACTTTAATGGCATCCCAGTCTTAGTCCGTAGGGTTCAATATTGAGTTGGTCCACCCTTTACAGCTATAACAGCTTCAACTCTTCTGTGAAGACTGTCCACAAGGTTCAGGAGTGTGTCTATGGGAATGTTTGACTATTCCTCCAGAAGCGCATTTGTGATGTCAGGCACTGATGTTGGAGGAGAAGGCCTGGCTTGCAGTCTCCACTCTAATTAATCACAAAGGTATTCTATTGGGTTGAGGTCAGGACTCTGTGCAGGTCAGTCAAGTTCCCCCACCCTAAACTCGTTCATCCATGTCTTTATGGACCTTGCTTTGTGCACTGGTCCAGATTATTTGGTGGAGGGGGGATTATGGTGTGGGGTTGTTTTTCAGGGGTTCGCGCTTGGCACCTTAGTTCCAGTAAAAGGAACCCTAAAGGCTTCAGCATATTAATACATTTTGGACAATCTCATGCTCCCAACTTTGTGGAAAAAGTTTGGGGATGGCCCGTTCCTGTTCCAACATGACTGTGCACCAGTCCACAAAACAAGGTCTATAAAGACATGAATAAGCGAGTTTGGGGTGAAGGAATTGACTGGCCTGCACAGAGTCCTGACCTCCACCCGATAGAACACTTTTGGGATGAACTAGAGCGGAGACTGCGAGCCAGGCCTCCTTGTCCACTTGGCCTTCTCGTCCATTTGTGAGGTCAGTGCCTGACCTCACAAATGCGCTTTTGAAAGAATGGTCAAACATTCCCATCAGGGCCGGTGCTACCACTAGACAAACTAGGCAGCTGCCTAGGGCACCCTGCTGCCTAGGGCGCCTGGCCACTGGTGTTTCTACTCTCTTCTCTCTGCATCAAGCAACTAAGTCTCAGCATCAGCAGGCAGCAGCCACTCTGTTTGCACATAGTGTCAGAGGCGCAGCGGAGGACTGTGTCTGTGTCCCAACTCCCGAAATAATGGAAGCAAGCAAACATTAATTGATGGGCACTGGTGAGGCTGCATTTATGAGTGCTGGTAGGCTGCAGTGATGGGTGCTGGTAGGCTGCATTGATGGGTGCTGGTAGGCTGCATTGATGGGCGCTGGTGAGGCTGCACTGATGGGCACTGGTGAGGCTGCCTTGATGGATGCTGGTGAGGCTGCATTGATGGGTGCTGGTGAGGCTGCATTGATGGGTGCTGGAGAGGCTGCATTGATGGGTGTTGGAGAGGCTGCATTGATGGGTGCTGGAGAGGCTGCATTGATGGGTGCTGGTGAGGCTGCATTAATGGGCGCTGGTGAGGCTGCATTGATGGGCGCTGGTGAGGCTGCATTGATGGGTGCTGGTGAGGCTACATTAATGGGCGCTGGTGAGGCTGCATCGATGGGTGCTGGTGAGGCTGCATTGATGGGTGCTGGTGAGGCTGCATTGATGGGTGCTGGTGAGGCTGTATTGATGGATGCCGGTGAGGCTGCATTTGATGGACGCTGGTGAGGCTGAATTTGATGGGCGCTGGTGGGCTGCATTTGGGCGCTTCATTAAAAAGGTGGGGTATACATGGGCAGGAAAAAGGGGGTGGAGTCAGGGGTGGAGCCAGCGGTCGGCAAAATTAGGTTTTCGCCTAGGGTGTCAAAACTCCTTGTACCAGCCCTGATTCCCATAGACACAGGCCTCGTACACACGACCGATTTTCTCGTCGTAAACAGTCAAGAAAAGTGCCGCGAGAGTTTTTTTGTCTAGAAAAACGTTCGTGTGTATGGTTTTACGACGAGAAACTTGACGAGAATCTCGACAAGAAAATAGAGAACCTGCTCTCTATTTTCTCGTCAGGAGTCCAGATTTCCTCGTCGTGTTTCTCGTCGGCCTGTTTTGTGACGAGAAAATGGTTCGTGTGTATGCTTTTACGACTCTTCCAAAAGCGCGCATGCTCACAAGCAACTATGAGACGGGAGCGCATCTTCTGGTAAAACAAGCCTTCGTAAAGGAGATAGCACATTCGTCACGCTAAAACGAACTGAAAGCACGAAGACTGAAAAGTGCGAATCGTCTCTTCCCAAACTTTTACTTCACACACGGTAACACGAGATCAGCAAAAGCAGCCCAAGGGGTGGCGCCAAGAAAAAAGATCTTCCCCTTTATAGTGCCGTCGTACGTGCTGGACGTGAGCGCAGAGAACCACGAGGAAATTGGGAAATGACAGTGTGTACGCATAGAAAGCTTGACGAGAAAATCGACAAGCTTAACAAGAATCTCGTCGAAAAAAACGACGTGTTTTTTACGACGAGAAAATCGGTCGTGTGTACGAGGCCACACTTCTAAACCTTGTGGACAGCCTTCCCAGGAGAGTTGAAGCTGTTATAGCTGCAAAGGGTGGACCGACTTAATATTGAACCCTACGGACCAAGACTGGGATACCATTAAAGTTCATGTGCGTGTAAAGGCAGGCGTCCCAATACTTTTGGCAATATAGTATATCTTCAGAGTGAATAGCAAAGAAATGGTCTTTTTATAACATTGACGTATCAGGCCAGTATCTGAGGTCCCTACTAGTCAATCACTGATTAACCTCCTCTGTAACAGAACTGATTGATATAATTTCAACATATGTTACTTTAGGTAAAATAAAACAACATAATTAAACCAGTGATCAAAAAGCAACTAGATGGAGGATCCAATTATAATGACAGCTCAGTGTCAGCAAAATCGAATGTAAATTTGATTACGGAAGAAAGTGATCGTATGGTCTTTTGATCATGGTGTTCTTTTATACTGCTTGTGTAATGTATTCTAAGAGAAATGCTGATCTAGTGCATGACTGAGTTTGCTTTTTTACACCCCTATAAATGTGTCCTTGCACAGATGTGGTACCAAAAACAAATGAACGCTCAGTCGTTTAACGAGAACACATGTGCAGCTGGTGCAGAGCTGGTAACTTTCCATTAACGGGTCGGCAAGATCAGCTACTACAAGTGAAAAGCTTTACAGGCTCCATTTGAAGTTCAGTATCCTTAATATTTACATGAAAGAAATCCAAGGCAGGACAGACACATAACGTTTATTGTACCGCTATTTATTTAGCACCAGCATCATTAATCCAATCCAAACAGATGGTGACATGTTGTAAAAGAAAAAGACGCATCAGTTCTTCAAGGTGGAGCAAGGGTATTGTAAATAGAAAGTATTAAATATTAACGACCTACATATACATATTTAATATCTTTGTAATGACGGTAGCACAAAAAAATTATAACAGTGTAACTACCAGCACTTGTTCACTGAAGTGGATGTAGGGGGGCAAACAAAAAAAGAGAGACTTATGCCTTGTACACACGATCGGAAAGTCTGACGGAATTTTTTAATCGGATATTCCGACCGTGTGTGTGCCCCATCTGACTTTTTCCGTCGGAAATTCCGTTGGAGTTTAGATAGAGAACATGTTGGAATTCCGATGTGATTTTGGCCGGTTTAAAAGTCCGACCGTGTGTACGGGGCATGAGGCAAAGAAATGAACTTCAGAAGTGGAGCGGTCATTAAAATTCACCCTTATATCAATCAATAGGGCACATCAATATGGCAGCATTACCAAATCACACCTTCTCTATTTGTCCTGGTGACTAGTGATAAATTTGAGTTCATTGACCTACTATGAATGTCATTGATCTAATATAGCCATGTGACCATATTGGGTCTATATCTTTGATCTAATAAGGCCTTGCATGGCCTAGTATGGCCTTATGGTCATAATAGGTGATGTCATAAGTACCCCCTTTGTATACCCGCTGCTGTGGGGCTGGGAATCTCTTGCCTGCAGCTCATTGGCCTAGCAATGACAGCAAACTTCTGGGTTAGAATTGATCCCTTCTGTTGACTATTACCCCTGTGACTAAAAGTAAGGTAAAATCCAAGATTTTGAGCTGTCCCTACCACAAGAATAGAGGTGAAATCATTCAATGGGTATATTTCTTCCACTGACAAGTGTCTAAGAGGGGTATTACCTGACTTTGGATAGATTTGTTCTTACTCCCTGCTGTAACAACAGGGAATGCAAAACAACTGAATTTAACCATTCCATACTTCTAGGGCATATTTGCCAACATTGCAAAAAAATAATTCGGGCACGTTTTTTTGCATGTAGGCGTAGCCTTGCTATAATTAGGGGGCTGGGCATTCGTTTGTAGGCGTGTCACATCCTAATAGGAAAATGGGCGTGGTTTACGAACAATAGTGGGCGTGGCTTAAATGGGCGTGGTTAGAGTCCCAGAGGAAGGAAGAAAGAAAGAGAGAAAGAAAGAAAGAAAGAATGAAAGAAAGAGAAAGAGATAAAGAAAGAAAGAAAGAGAGAAAGAAAGACAGAAATAAAGAAAGAAAGAGAAAGAAAGAAAGAAAGAAAGAAAGAAAGAAAGAAAGAAAGAAAGAAAGAAAGGAAGCCAGATCCTACACCACAATAGAAATGTGTGTATTCCAGAAAGTTTAACAAAATCGGCAGATAAAGATACTCCAAAACACCTGTTGTTGGCGCTTCAATCATCACGGCACCATGGTTGTTAAGGTGTAAGAGTGATTGAAGCGCATTATTTATATTATTACATTGTAATATAAAATTAAATCATTCAACTCACCATAATGCCGGACCAGTGGAAGCGTGTCACCTGCCACCAGATGCCTCCCCAACAGTCTGTCCTTACATCAGGTGCCTCCCCAGCAGAGTCCATCCTTGCATCAGGTGCCTCCCCAGCAGAGTCTGTCCTTGCATCAGGTGCCTCCCCAGCAGAGTCTGTCCTTGCATCAGGTGCCTCCCCAGTAGTCCGTCCTTGCATCAGGTGCAACACGCACTACACTGATTACTACAACATGCACTACACTACACCACCCACTACACTACACTACACTAACTACTACACTACGCTGATTAATACACTACACCAGGGGTCTCCAAACTTTTTACTTCGAGGGCCACATATATTTACAGATATTCGTGGGCCAAAAAAAAAAAGTTATTTATAAATGAATCCCCAGCCATGAAAGAGAATAGAATTTAAAAAAAGGCTGCCATCAGCGGGGCTGGATGGTGCACCTGTATCCTCCGCCTGCACCTAAATGCCAGAGCCTCGTGCACCAAGGCTAAACATTAAGTGTGCATGAGGCCTTACATCAGTGTTCCTGTGAGAGCCTCCCTGCCCATTTGTGTCCCCAGCAGAATTTCCCCACACAATTGTATCCTCATCAGACTCTCCCTACATGCTTGTGTCCCCACTCTTGCACATTTCTGTTCCCATCACAGCCACCCCCCACACATTTATGTCCCCATCAGAACTCCTGCCACACGCTTGTGTCCCCTCAGAGCCACCTCCCCACACCCATTAAAACCCTTCCTGCCCATGTCCCAATCAGCGCCCCTACGTGTGTCCCCCCATCAGAGTCCCCCCCATATTTGTGTTCCACATCAGAGCCCCCTCCACACTTGTTTCCCCCATCAGAGCCCTCTCCACACTTGTGTCCCCCATCAGAGTCCCCCTCCACACTTGTGTCCCCATCAGAGCCCCTCCAGACTTGTGTCCTCATCAGAGTTCCCTCCACACTTGTGTCCCCCAACAGAGCCCCGCCACACTTGTGTCCTCCATTAGAGCCCCCACCACACTTGTGTCCCCATCAGAGCCCCTCTACACTTGTGTCCCCATCAGAGCTCCTCCACACTTGTGTCCCCCATCAGAGCCCCTCCACACTTGTGTCCCCCATCAGAGCCCCTCCACACTTGTGTCCTCCATCAGAGCCCCCACCACACTTGTGTCCCCATCAGAGCCCCTCCACACTTGTGTCCCCCATCAGAGCCCCTCCACACTTGTGTCCCCCATCAGAGTCCCCTCCACACTTGTGTCCCCCATCAGAGTCCCCTCCACACTTGTGTCCCCCATCAGAGTCCCCTCCACACTTGTGTCCCCCATCAGAGTCCCCTCCACACTTGTGTCCCCCATCAGAGCCCCTCCACACTTGTGTCCCCCATCAGAGTCCCCTCCACACTTGTGTCCCCATCAGAGTCCCCTCCACACTTGTGTCCCCATCAGAGCCCCTCCACACTTGTGTCCCCGTCAAATGCACCCTCACTGCATTTGTGTCCTCCATCAGAGCCCCCCCCCTGCACATTCCTTTCTGCTGAACTTACCACCCTCTTTTACACAGACAAGAAGCCCCGGAGAGTCCGTACCTGCAGTGACTCTGACTACGGAGACCCAGGGACTTTACAGTCCAACCCTAATACTTGCAGGCGTCGGCGGCAGCGGCGGGGGGTGGAGGATAATCGCATCCACATGTGTAGTGAAGAGCGGGGAGGGGCCGCCGAAAGAGAGAGAAGCTGCGATTGGCTGCCCCTCTCCTCATGCACTGAACACAAGAGGTAAAGAGGAAAGAACACTCGTGGCGGCGGTGGCGCCCATTTTGGAAGTAGCGGCTGCCGTTTTTAGCCTAAAACATTCCCGAATTTCCCAAGACAAAACGGGACAAAAACATTTGGGCTTGTCCCGAATTGGGACAAGCCCAATTCGGGACAAGGGTCCAAAATTCGGGATTGTCCCGGGAAATTCGTGACTGTTGGCAACTATGCAAGGGTGTCAAACTCAATTTCATCGTGGGCTGCATTAGCATTATGATTGCCCTCAAAAGGGTCGGTTGTATGTGTAAGATTAGATGTCCAGCGCATCCCCTCCCCTTTATATTAGATGTCAAGAGCCACCCACCATTAGGGATGAGCTTCGTGTTCGAGTCGAACATACGTTCGACTCGAACATCGGCTGTTCGATCGTTCGACGAAGATCGAACGATTTGGGGCGTTCGCGCCAAATTCGAGTGACACGAACGGCCCACAATGCACTACGCCATCGCAGTGTCATCCAGGCGCTGTGATTGGCCAAGCATGCACTGTGACCCCGCATGCTTGGCCAATCACAGCGCCGGCAGCGAGGAGAGCAATGATTGGCCACAGGCAGGATGCCTGTGGCCAATTATTGCTGAGGGTGTTTAGTACACGCCCCACACTATAAAAGGCCGCCAGCACGGCGGCCTAGTGTAGTGTGTTCCGGAGCAGGGAAAGAGAAGCATAGGCAGGGACAGTGACATTTATTTTTTTCTTGCTTAACCTGGATTCCTTTAGTTTAGGGAAAGAGAAGGATAGGTAGGGAGAGTGTCAGTGTGTTTTACTGTGCGAATCCTTGTTTCTAGGGACAGGGAAGGACAGTGAGGGAATTCTCCTTGTGCTATAGTGTGCTTTAAAAAAACATTTTTTCTAGGGACAGAAAACTATAGGTAGGGAGAATGTCAGTGTCTTTTACTGTGCGAATCCTTGTTTCTAGGGACAAAGAAGGAAAGTGAGGGAAATTCTCCTTGTGCTATAGTGTGCTTTAAAAAAACATTTTTTCTAGGGACAGAAAACTATAGGTAGGGAGAGTGTCAGTGTGTTTTACTGTGCGAATCCTTGTTTCTAGGGACAGGGAAGGACAGTGAGGGAATTCTCCTTGTGCTATAGTGTGCTTTAAAAAAACATTTTTTCTAGGGACAGAAAACTATAGGTAGGAAGAGTGTCAGTTTCTTTCACTGTGATAATCCTTGTTTATAGGGACAAAGAAGGAAAGTTAAGGGAATTCTCCTTGTGCTATAGTGTGCTTTAAAAAAACATTTTTTCTAGGGACAGAAAACTATAGGTAGGGAGAGTGTCAGTGTCTTTTACTGTGCGAATCCTTGTTTCTAGGGACAGGGAAGGACAGTGAGGGAATTATCCTTGTGCTATAGTGTGCTTTAAAAAAACATTTTTTCTAGGGACAGAAAACTATAGGTAGGAAGAGTGTCAGTTTCTTTCACTGTGATAATCCTTGTTTCTAGGGACAAAGAAGGAAAGTGAGGGAAAATTCTCCTTGTGCTATAGTGTGCTTTAAAAAAAACATTTTTTCTAGGGACAGAAAACTATAGGTAGGGAGAGTGTCAGTGTCTTTTACTGTGCGAATCCTTGTTTCTAGGGACAGGGAAGGACAGTGAGGGAATTCTCCTTGTGCTATAGTGTGCTTTAAAAAAACATTTTTTATATGGACAGAAAACTATAGGTAGGAAGAGTGTCAGTTTCTTTCACTGTGATAATCCTTGTTTCTAGGGACAAAGAAGGAAAGTGAGGGAAATTCTCCTTGTGCTATAGTGTGCTTTAAAAAAACATTTTTTCTAGGGACAGAAAACTATAGGTAGGGAGAGTGTCAGTTTCTTTCACTGTGATAATCCTTGTTTCTAGGGACAAAGAAGGGAAGTGAGGGAAATTCTCCTTGTGCTATAGTGTGCTTTAAAAAAACATTTTTTCTAGGGACAGAAAACTATAGGTAGGAAGAGTGTCAGTTTCTTTCACTGTGATAATCCTTGTTTCTAGGGACAAAGAAGGAAAGTGAGGGAAATTCTCCTTGTGCTATAGTGTGCTTTAAAAAAACATTTTTTCTAGGGACAGAAAACTATAGGTAGGGAGAGTGTCAGTGTCTTTTACTGTGCGAATCCTTGTTTCTAGGGACAGGGAAGGACAGTGAGGGAATTCTCCTTGTGCTATAGTGTGCTTTAAAAAACATTTTTTATAGGGACAGAAAACTATAGGTAGGAAGAGTGTCAGTTTCTTTCACTGTGATAATCCTTGTTTCTAGGGACAAAGAAGGAAAGTGAGGGAAATTCTCCTTGTGCTATAGTGTGCTTTAAAAAAAACATTTTTTCTAGGGACAGAAAACTATAGGTAGGGAGAGTGTCAGTTTCTTTCACTGTGATAATCCTTGTTTCTAGGGACAAAGAAGGGAAGTGAGGGAAATTCTCCTTGTGCTATAGTGTGCTTTAAAAAAACATTTTTTCTAGGGACAGAAAACTATAGGTAGGAAGAGTGTCAGTTTCTTTCACTGTGATAATCCTTGTTTCTAGGGACAAAGAAGGAAAGTGAGGGAAATTCTCCTTGTGCTATAGTGTGCTTTAAAAAAAAAATTTTTCTAGGGCCAGAAAACTATAGGTAGGGAGAGTGTCAGTGTCTTTTACTGTGCGAATCCTTGTTTCTAGGGACAGGGAAGGACAGTGAGGGAATTATCCTTGTGCTATAGTGTGCTTTAAAAAAACATTTTTTCTAGGGACAGAAAACTATAGGTAGGAAGAGTGTCAGTTTCTTTCACTGTGATAATCCTTGTTTCTAGGGACAAAGAAGGAAAGTGAGGGAAATTCTCCTTGTGCTATAGTGTGCTTTAAAAAAACATTTTTTCTAGGGACAGAAAACTATAGGTAGGAAGAGTGTCAGTTTCTTTCACTGTGATAATCCTTGTTTCTAGGGACAAAGAAGGAAAGTTAAGGGAATTCTCCTTGTGCTATAGTGTGCTTTAAAAAAACATTTTTTCTAGGGACAGAAAACTATAGGTAGGGAGAGTGTCAGTGTGTTTTACTGTGCGAATCCTTGTTTCTAGGGACAGGGAAGGACAGTGAGGGAATTCTCCTTGTGCTATAGTGTGCTTTAAAAAAACATTTTTTCTAGGGACAGAAAACTATAGGTAGGAATAGTGTCAGTTTCTTTCACTGTGATAATCCTAGTTTCTAGGGACAAAGAAGGAAAGTGAGGGAAAATTCTCCTTGTGCTATAGTGTGCTTTAAAAAAACATTTTTTCTAGGGACAGAAAACTATAGGTAGGGAGAGTGTCAGTGTCTTTTACTGTGCGAATCCTTGTTTCTAGGGACAGGGAAGGACAGTGTGGGAATTATCCTTGTGCTATAGTGTGCTTTAAAAAAACATTTTTTCTAGGGACAGAAAACTATAGGTAGGAAGAGTGTCAGTTTCTTTCACTGTGATAATCCTTGTTTCTAGGGACAAAGAAGGAAAGTGAGGGAAATTCTACTTGTGCTATAGTGTGCTTTAAAAAAACATTTTTTCTAGGGACAGAAAACTATAGGTAGGGAGAGTGTCAGTGTCTTTTACTGTGCGAATCCTTGTTTCTAGGGACAGGGAAGGACAGTGAGGGAATTCTCCTTGTGCTATGGTGTGCTTTAAAAAAACATTTTTTCTAGGGACAGAAAACTATAGGTAGGAAGAGTGTCAGTTTCTTTCACTGTGATAATCCTTGTTTCTAGGGACAAAGAAGGAAAGTGAGGGAAATTCTCCTTGTGCTATAGTGTGCTTTAAAAAAACATTTTTTCTAGGGACAGAAAACTATAGGTAGGGAGAGTGTCAGTGTCTTTTACTGTGCGAATCCTTGTTTCTAGGGACAGGGAAGGACAGTGAGGGAATTATCCTTGTGCTATAGTGTGCTTTAAAAAAACATTTTTTCTAGGGACAGAAAACTATAGGTAGGAAGAGTGTCAGTTTCTTTCACTGTGATAATCCTTGTTTCTAGGGACAAAGAAGGAAAGTGAGGGAAATTCTCCTTGTGCTATAGTGTGCTTTAAAAAAACATTTTTTCTAGGGACAGAAAACTATAGGTAGGGAGAGTGTCAGTTTCTTTTACTGTGCGAATCCTTGTTTCTAGGGACAGGGAAGGACAGTGAGGGAATTCTCCTTGTGCTATAGTGTGCTTTAAAAAAAACATTTTTTCTAGGGACAGAAAACTATAGGTAGGAAGAGTGTCAGTTTCTTTCACTGTGATAATCCTTGTTTCTAGGGACAAAGAAGGAAAGTGAGGGAAATTCTCCTTGTGCTATAGTGTGCTTTAAAAAAACATTTTTTCTAGGGACAGAAAACTATAGGTAGGGAGAGTGTCAGTGTGTTTTACTGTGCAAATCCTTGTTTCTAGGGACAGGGAAGGACAGTGAGGGAATTCTCCTTGTGATATAGTGTGCTTTAAAAAAACATTTTTTCTAGGGACAGAAAACTATAGGTAGGAAGAGTGTCAGTTTCTTTCACTGTGATAATCCTTGTTTCTAGGGACAGGGAAGGACAGTGAGGGAAATTCTCCTTGTGCTATAGTGTGCTAAAGCATTCCTCATCAACCATCTTTGAAATCCTTGTTTTTTTGGACAGTCAGGGAAATTGTCGTTGTGCTATTCTGTGCAAAAGCAATCATCCTCAACCATATTTAGAAATCCTTAAGTAAAGGGACAGAGAAGGACACCTGAAGGTAGCCCTTATTGCTTTTTTCCCATCTCCCTGCAGGCCATCTATTAGAATGTCTGGAAGGCAAACAAGGAGAGGCAGACAGTCAGGAGGCAATAAAAGAGGGCAAGCAGGCTCTGTGTCTGGGGGCAACAGTGCTGGTCGTGGACGCGGTGCATTGTCATCAGCACATGGCCATGGGACACGCTTGTCCTTCTTTTCGGCAGCTGGACATGTTGAGCCACATCATGCCGAAGACTTGGTAGAGTGGATGACCAAGCCCTCCTCCTCCTCCTCATCCTCTCTCACCCAGGCTCAGGGTACTGGAAAAGCAGCTGCCAAAGCGTCCTCTTCCCTGGTATCAATGTCAGACTCATCATCAGTCACTCCTTCCCTAGACCCACCATGTCCTCCTCCTGAGGAGTCCCCCGAACTGTTTGAGCACAGTGTTGGGTACATGCTCCAGGAGGATGCCCAGCGTTTCGAAGGGTCTGATGATGAAACCCAGCTACAGGAAGGCAATAGCGTGAGAGCAGACAGAGGGGATGCTCAAGAAGGACACCAATCTGGCAGTCATGTTCCAGCAGCTGCAGCATACTGCCAGATTGGCTCCAGTGATGAGGAGGGAGGGGATGATGAGGTCACTGACTCCACATGGGTGCCTAATAGGAGAGAGGAGGAGGAGGAGGATGAGGAGGAGGCACATCTCCAACGAGGCAGGATGCCCTTTGGTGGCCAGCGTAAGGGCAGTACACCGACTGAATCACAACGCAGAGCTCCGCCTGTGCAGGGCGCTGCCTCTGGCCGTCATTCAAAAAGTTCTTTGGTGTGGGCCTTTTTTGAGGCTAGTGCATCAGATCGCACAGCTGCTGTTTGCAACATATGTCTCAAGCGTATATCGCGTGGCCAAAACATCAGCCGCTTGGGTACCACAGGCCTGACCAGACATATGTTGACCTGCCATGCAGCTCGTTGGCAAGCCTACCTCAAAGACCCACACCAAAGAACAAAGCGGACCTCTCCTTGCACCGCATCAGCTGGGATCTCCAACCCCACTATAACTTCAGTCCTCTCTGAAACATGCACTGAGAGGAATGAAGGTGTAGAATTAGGTGTGTCACAGCCAAGTACTTGCGGCCACTCTGCTAGCAGTACACCGACGTCCGATTCTAGCAGGCAAATTTCCCTGCCCCAGCTGCTGGACCGTCGAAAGAAGTTCACTCCCAGCCATCCACATGCCCAGCGGTTGAATGCTAGCTTGGCTACATTGCTAGCGCTTCAACTGCTGCCTTTTCAGTTGGTAGACTCGGCCCCCTTCCGTGAGTTTGTGCAATGTGCGGTTCCTCAGTGGCAGGTTCCCAAACGCCACTTTTTCTCACGGAAGGCTATTCCGGCTCTCTACCGGCATGTGGAAGGCAATGTCTTGGCCTCGCTGGACAGGGCGGTCAGCGGTAAGGTGCATATTACCGCTGACTCATGGTCCAGCAGGCATGGACAGGGACGTTACCTTTCTTTCACGGCCCATTGGGTCACTCTTTTGGCAGCTGGGAAGGATGCAGGACAAGGTGCAGTAGTGTTGGAGGTTGTTCCACCGCCACGCCTCCAAAATGCTACTACTGGTTGTGACACACCTCTCTCCTCCACCCCCTCCTCTTCTTCTTCCTCCATGGCCTCTTCCTGTGGTTTGTCCTCGGAACCAGCGGTGCTCCGTAGGCGTTCAAGGGGCTACGCAAGTACGCAGGCAAAAAGATGCCATGCCGTGCTTGCGCTGGTGTGTTTGGGGGACAGAAGCCACACTGGGGCAGAGGTCCTGTCTGCTCTGCAGGGCCAGGCCGAGAGGTGGTTGACGCCACGCCAGCTTAAGCCAGGAATGGTGGTTTGCGACAATGGCACCAACCTCCTCTCCGCCCTCCGACAGGGACAACTGACCCATGTGCCCTGTGTGGCTCACGTCCTTAACCTGGTGGTGCAGCGGTTCTTGGGCAGGTACCCGGGCTTACAGGATGTCCTGAGGCAGGCCAGGAAAGTCTGTGTGCATTTCCGCAGATCTTATAATGCCAGTGCTCGCCTGGCTGAGCTGCAAAAGGAGTTGAACCTGCCCAAGAACCGCCTTATATGTGACATGCCCACCAGGTGGAACTCAACGTTGGCCATGCTGCAGCGGCTGCACACGCAGCAGAGGGCCATCAATGAGTACCTGTGCGACTACGGCACCAGGACAGGGTCAGGGGAGCTTGGTTTTTTTCTCCACGCCAGTGGGGCATGATCAGGGATGCATGCACTGTCCTGGCACCATTTGAGGAGGCCACGAGGATGGTGAGCAGTGACAGTGCATGCATCAGTGACACTGTACCTCTTGTCCACCTGTTGGAGCACACGCTGCGTGGAATAATGGACAGGGCACTTGAGGCAGAACAGAGGCAGGAAGAGGAGGACTTCCTTGCCTCTCAAGGCCCCCTTTACCCAGACAGTGTTCCTTCTGTCCCACCCATCGCACAGGAAGAGGAGGAGGAGGAGGAGGAGGAGGAGGATTGTGTCAGCATGGAGGTGGAGGCTGGCACTCAGCATCAACAGCAGCAGTCTTTTAGGGATGATTTACAGTCCCAAGAAACCAGTGGACTTGTACGTGGCTGGGAGGAGGTGGCTGCGGATCATGTCGTCCTTAGTGACCCAGAGGACTCCGGAGCGAATGCCTCAGCAAACCTACGCTGCATGGCCTCCCTGATCCTGCAAAGTCTGCGGAAGGATCCTCGTATTTTCGGATCAAGGAGAGGGACCATTACTGGCTGGCCACTCTCCTTGATCCACGGTACAAGGGTAAGGTTGCGGACCTTATGTTACCGTCGCAGAGGGAGCAGAGGATGAGACAACTCCGGGAGGCCTTGCAGAAAGGTCTGTGCAACGCGTTCCCAGAGACTGGGAGGTTACAAACTCCTGATCCTGGACAACGAGTTGCTGAGGCTTCGGCCAGTCAAAGAAGTAGCGGTGGGGAAGGTGGCCGTCTGACCGATGCGTTCAGACAATTCTTTAGTCCGCAGCCCCAAAGTATGATCGGTTCCAGCAACCATCGCCAGCGTCTGATAAACATGGTGCAGGAATATCTAGGGGCAAGGTCAGACTTGGACACCTTCCCCACCGAAAATCCTCTGGCTTACTGGGTCTTGAGGATGGATCACTGGCCAGAGCTTGCACAGTATGCAATTGAGCTACTGGCCTGTCCTGCATCCAGAGTTCTTTCGGAACGCACATTCAGTGCTGCTGGAGGATTTGTCACGGATCACAGGGTGCGCCTGTCCACCGACTCGGTTGATCGACTGACTTTCATCAAGATGAACCAGTCTTGGATCACCACCAGCTACCACACACCTGATGCTGATATAACAGACTAATTGATTTTAACATGTCACATCCCTTCAAGACTGATGCTGATGCTGAGTGCCTGTGCTGTTATGTTAACTGGCTATCCTCCTCCTCCGAGTCCTCAATGATACGATTGATGATGATAGCTTGGAAGATCATTTTTGTTTATGGGTGCCGCCACCAGTGGCTAAGGCCCAATTTTTCAGCCCCTGTTTTACAGGGGCGTGTAATTACAATTTTTTTAGCAATAATTTGCCATAGGGCTCATTGCTGTGCTCCAAGTACAGTATCTGTGAGGGGTTGGAGTGTTGTGGCACCAGTGCCTAAGGCCCAATTTTTCAGCCCCTGTTTAACAGGGGCGTGTCATTACAATTTTTGAAGCAATACTTTGCAACAGGGCTCATTGCTGTGCTCCAAGTACAGTATCTGTGAGGGGTTGTAGTGTTGTGCCACCAGTGCCTAAGGCCCAATTTTTCAGCCCCTGTTCAACAGGGGCATGCAATTACAATTCTTGATCTAATAATTCACAGCAGGGCCCATTGCTGCACCCACCAAGAGTAACTCTGAGGGCTTACAGTGTTGTGGCAACACCACCACCACCACCACCACCACGAAAGGCCCAATTTTTCAGCCCCTGTTCAACAGGGGCATGCAATTACAATTCTTGATCTAATAATTCACAGCAGGGCCCATTGCTGCACCCACCAAGAGTAACTCTGAGGGCTTACAGTGTTGTGGCAACGCCACCACCACCACCACCACCACCACGAAAGGCCCAATTTTTCAGCCCCTGTTCAAAAGGGGCATGTAATTACAATTCTTGATCTAATAATTCACAGCAGGGCCCATTGCTGCACCCACCAAGAGTAACTCTGAGGGCTTACAGTGTTGTGGCAACGCCACCACCACCACCACCACCACGAAAGGCCCAATTTTTCAGCCCCTGTTCAAAAGGGGCATGTAATTACAATTCTTGATCTAATAATTCACAGCAGGGCCCATTCCTGCACCCACCAAGAGTAACTCTGAGGGCTTACAGTGTTGTGGCAACACCACCACCACCACCACCACCACGAAAGGCCCAATTTTTCAGCCCCTGTTCAACAGGGGCATGCAATTACAATTCTTGATCTAATAATTCACAGCAGGGCCCATTGCTGCACCCACCAAGAGTAACTGTCAGGGCTTACAGTGTTGTGGCACCAGCACCACCATCAAAGGCCCAATTTTTACTACCACTGTTCAACAATTATATGTAATTAAAATTCCTGATATAATAGTTGACAGCAGGGCATTCCAGCACCAACCAAGAGTAACTGTGAGTGCTTACAGTGTTGTGCCAACACCAACAACTAAGGGGCCTATTTCTGCAGAGTATATACGGCAGGTCCCTACTTTCAAACATCCAACTTACAAACGACTCCTACTTGCAAACGCAAGAAGACAACAGGAAGTGAGAGGAAATCTACCACTAGGAAGGAAAATTCTCTCCTGTAAGAATAAATATGGGAGAAAGGTGTCTCCTCTGTACTGATGCTTTATCAGCAATCCTTGTTTCAAGAAAAACACCACATTTCAAAAACAGTTGTCATTGGGACGGAAAGTGAGGTGAAATGTTCTGAACAGGGGCACAGACAGCAAAACAAATGTTACAGGGGTGATAACCCTTACCTATGTTTTCCAAAAAGTTTAAAAATAGATTTTTGGTCTGGAGCTACACTTAAACAATGTACCTGTTCAAAATTACAAACAGATTCTACATAAGAACAAACCTACAGTCCCTGTCTTGTATGCACCGCCTGTATACGGCTGTTCAGAGTATATAGGGCCTTTTTTATTTTATGTGCGGGGTTCCCCTTAATATCCATACAAGACCCAAAGGGGCTGGTAATGGGCTGGGGTGGGGGGGGGGGGTCATGGGGTAGCTATGCCATTTTTCTTAAAGATTTTCATCCATATTACCGGGACCAGACATTACATTAAAGCCGCAAGCAGTTTTAAATGGCTTTTTTTTCCTTTAGAAGTGTCATTTTGTGCAGGGACAGTTCTAAACACGGGAAACACGTGGCACTTCACAGGCATACTTTAGACACCCCCCAGGTACGATATTTAAAGGAATATTTGACTTTTTTTTTTCACTTTATGCATCATTAAAATGACTGCTCCCGAAAAACGACCGTTTTTAAAACTTCTTTTTGCATTGATACATGTCCCCTGGTGCACAACCCGGGTTCCCAAACCCTTTTTAGGACAATAACATGCATAATAGTTGTTATAATTAGCACTTTAGAATTCGAACGTTCGCATCCATTGTATTTAATAGGGTTCTAATGTTCGTACGAACTTTCGGTCCGTTCGCGGGTTCTGGTGCGAACCGAACCCGGGGGTGTTCGGCTCATCACTACCCACCATCAGAAGTTGAGTCTCCCACTCTCCCTTACATCACAGTGCACCCCCTTTCCTTATTCTGCTGCTGGGAAGAAGCTGGATGCATTGATTGAAAGAAGAACGTAATGCCGCGTACACACGACCGTTTTTAATGTCATTGAAAAAACAAAGTTTTTCTCAACGTGATTCTTCTCAAGCCTGCCTTGCCCACACACGATCGTGAAAAAAAATGTTCGAACAAAGCGCGGTGATGAACGAAACGTACGACGGCACTATAACGGGGAAGTTCCATTCGGATGGCGCCACCCTTTGGGCTGCTTTTGCTGATCCTCGTGTTAGTAAAGTTTGGTGAGAGACGATTCTCGCTTTTCAGCCTCATGCTCTCCAGTCCGTTACAGCGTCACGAATGTGCTATCTCCATTATGAACGTTAGTTTTACCAGAACGAACGCTCCCGTCTCATAACTTGCTTCTGAGCATGCGCGTTTTTTTTCACGTCGTTAAAGCCTACACACGGCCGTTTTTCACAATGAGAAAAAAGACGACGTGAAAAACGACGAGAAAAATAGAGCATGTTCCAAATTTTTAATGCCCATTTTTCACGTCATGAAAAATGCTCTGGAGCCTACACACGATCGTTTTTAATTACCAAATAAAAAAATGGAATTTTTCTCGTAATGAAAAACGGTTGTGTGTACGCGGCATAAGGGTCTGCAAGAGGACCAGAGGAGGGCTGGAGCTCTCCAGCAGCTGCAGAAGAGGTACGAGGGCCACATGAAATGGCCTGGAGTGCCGGATTCGGCCCGCGGGCCTTGTGTTTGACGCTTGTGCTATACTTTATAAAAAAAAAAATACTTTAAGAAGAATTCTAGGTATGGGGTTTTATACATAGTTGCATTGGCTTAGCTTTGAGCAATGTAGCCATGCATATACCATACTTGTGGGATCCCTCTAGAAGCTGGAAATCACTATGGTAGACACCACAACTCTAGTGATATTCACTAGCTTACAGGTCCTGCGCTGAGTGGCTACCCTGCTGGAGGCCGCTTGGCATTGGCGTCATTCAGAAAATGCTTTGCATTTTCTTAATGAATGCAATGCATTCCCTAATTGGATGAGATGAAAAGTGTGATTTCACCGAAAGTGTGAATGCAATGCATGAATCTATCTATGGTGATAGAGGGGGTAGCAGGAGAGAAAGGTTGGCGCCCGTGCACCCTTATGGATGCACCACCACTGGCCTCTGGCTCTAATCACGTGCTTAAAAAAAGAAAAAACCCCATTGGAATCCATGCGTCCGGCGCCTCGCATGTAGATTAGGGGACTGGACGCATGGATAGGGGGGCCCTGCGCCCTGCATAACGGGCCGCCACTGATAGAACTCCTACAGATCCTGTGCCTCTCTGTGCAACAGTAGCAGCTCTCGTCTCTGTCTCCCCTGGTCTCAGCATTTAGCAGACTCTGGCAGCTGACTCCAGCCCTCCTCTAGTTCTCCTCCAGACCCTGCACTTTCTGCTTCCCAGTTTCTTCCCAGCAGCAGCACAAGGTTAAGGGGGTGCACTGTGATGTAAAGGAGAGAGGGTGACTCTTGACTGCTGATGGTTGAAGGGCCCTTGACATCTGATATAGGGGGGGGGGGGGCGGTGAAGTGCTCTGGACATCTGCTTATAATTATTATGAGAATAATACAATTCTATGCCAGTTGAAAAGGAGTGTCGCATCCTGCTGGTATTACCCACAAGAACACAAGAAACATTATTGGAGACTGTTTAGACAGAAGACCATGGCAGAACCATGTCCTGTTTACAATCAAGTTTCCTGTGGATGATACCAGCTGTGTGCAACCCTTTTCAGACCTGCATCATCTGCTACACAGATACAACCGCCCTTTGAGGGCAACTATAATGCTGATGCGGCCCGTAATGCGTGAAATTGTGGTTGACACCTCTGTTCTAGAGGGATCTCACAGGAATGGTATATAAATCGCTATATTGGTCCAAGCTGGATCATTGTAACTCTGTAAAAAAAATGTTACACCCAGAACTCTTCTTTAACCTGAGAGATCTTTTATTTTATAGAATGTTAACCACTTAAGCCCCAGAAGGATTTACCCCCTTACTGACCAGAGCATTTTTTGCGATTCTGTACTGCGTCGCTTTAGCTGACAATTGCGCAGTCGTGCGACGCTGTACCCAAATAAAATTGACGTCCTTTTTTTCACACAAATAGAGATTTCTTTTGGTGGTATTTAATCACCTCTGTGATTTTTATTTTTTGCGCTATAAACAAAAAAAGAGCGTCAGTTTTGAAAAAGAAGCTATATTTTTTACTCTTTCCTATAATAAATATCCCCAAAAAATATATAAAAAAACATTTCTTCCAGTTTAGGCCGATATGTATTCTTCTACATATTTTTGTTTAAAAAAAATCGCAATAAGTTATATTGATTGGTTTGCGCAAAAGTTATAGCGTCTACAAAATAGGGGATAGATTTATGGCATTTGTATTATTATTATTTTTGTTTACTATTAATGGCGGTGATCTGCGGAAACATCGGACTCTTTTCACACTATTTTGGGACCATTGTCATTTATACAGCGATCAGAATAGCCACTGATTACTGTATAAATTACACTGGCAGGAAAGGGGTTAAACACTGGGGGGTGATCAAGGTGTTAAGTGTGTCCTAGGGAGTGATTCTAACTGTGGGGGGGATGGTCTGACAACATGACAGAGATCACTGCTCCCGATGACAGGGAGCAGTAGATCCCTGTCATGTTGTTTACATCTCCCCGTTCTGCCTCTCCTTGCCGCAATCGCAGGTGAGGGTCCCAGGGGCGGAGGAGGGTGTCTGTCCAGGATTGAATTTAGAACACCGTTAAAATCCCCCAGGATGAATAGCAGAGCATCTGGCTTATCCAATAGAAATGCTACTAGTTCCCTCAGCACTATTGTAGAAAAAGAAGGGGGTATATATACACAGCCAATACACATGTCAAAGTAAACAACTTACAATGCAAAAATATATATCACCCCTCTGGGTCAGAATCTTTCACCAGTTCAGGATAGTCCAACGCTTTATGAAAAAGGATGCACACCCCCCTGGAGTATGTAGTGTGCGTTAAATGGTATACCTGCTGTGCCCAGGAGTAGTTCATACATCTAAGTGTCTCGTTAGTGAGATGTGTCTCTTGGAAACCTATAATAGCTGGATGATACCTGCGCAGAACCGAGCTAACCATCTGCCTTTTCAAAGGGTCATGCAGTCCCCTGTCATTCCAGGTAACTAAGGGTTTATCAGTCATAGTATAATAAGAAAAAAACATATGAAATGTAACAACAGGGAGGCAGGTGTGCCAGCCAGCAGAGTAGGGCACCTGAGGTTTTCCATAGTACTTGTGTGAGCAGGTCGTCTTTGGTATAGCTGAGATGGGCAGAGTTCAGATATATAACAAAAAATTAAAAAAAGTAAAACAAAACAGGAAAGGCCGGGAAACCGTACGGCTCGGCCTTGATTATCTAACAATAGGCAAAACATGGATAAATGCCAACCGGGCAAACTTTCTCGTGGAGTAGTGCCCATCATTTGGGGCCACAACTACAAGCAAAGCTGAAAAACAGTGTTTTTTGGAAAAGGTAGCCTTCTCTCGGCGCCTACCTTCATTAGCAGGTAACATAAAATAACATAACAACATAAATAGCTCCGGTATATGTAGAAAGCCCTTTACAGAAACGTTGTATCCTGGCCTAGGCATACAAGGCCCAGGCCTAGGGCAGCATTTTGCAAGGAGGCAGCACGGAAAGAGTCCCCGCCGGCTTGCGCTACACTGTTAGTGTAACACAAGCTGCTTCTAATTTTGACTGTCCTATCATCCTGGACCAAAAGAACGTCCTCACTGTGCTATATGTTTTCTGCTGCACCATTGGCATGGTTATATCTTCTTAGTCCTCTCCATAAAATTATCAGAAATTTGTGCTTAAAGTAGAACTATAGGCAACACTTTTTTTTTTTCATTTTGGATTGAGTGAGGGAGGGTTAAAGCCCCTGTCAGTTTATTTTTTTTTTACCATACCTGTCCCATTGCAGAGATTTCCCTTCACTTCCTGCCCCATAGCCAAACAGGAAGCGAGAGGAAATCTATGCAAATTAAGGGAATCCAATGCCCCCCCAGGCCCTAAGAACTAGTGCCCCCACTCGAAAATTTCAGGGTGGGTCTTAAACATAAGGGGGTGTGGCCTTACAGGAAGGGATGGGTCATATTTAAATTAGGGGGTGCACAAGTTTAGTCAGGCCTAGGGCAGCACAAAGCCTAAATACACTACTGCCTTACAGAACATAATTTTCTTGACTTGAAGTAGATCTCTTTGCAGATACATCTCTTCGGGTTTCAGCATATTCACGTTGCCTGGCACGCAGTGACTGTTCGTTGACATCCAGCCCGTCTGCTGCATCTTTAGCTGAGTTGAAGAAATGAGCCTGATCTCTAGCAGTGATCCCTAGACATGTCGGGTAAAGCATTGCATACGGCAGGTTTAAACGTTGAAGGCATTGTTTGACATCTTAAAATTTAGCACACCTTTTCTGCACCTCGGCCGAAAAGTCGGGGTAGAAGGACACCCTGACACCATTAAAAAGTATGGAGGATTTTTCTCTGGTCAGCCTGAGCACTTTTTTCCTGTCCCGGTAGTGCAGTAGGCGTGCTAGGATTAGTCTGGGCACATTACCTGGGAGAAACTTAGTAGGATTGCGCTGCACTCATTCTACTGCAAACAGGGGAGTGAATGCATCCCTTCCAAAAATTTCCAGAAGCCATTATTCAATTAATTACGTAGGGTCACAGCCCTCCACCTTTTCTGGCAAGCCCACTATCTGAATATTGTTTCGTCTAAGACGATTTTCGATATCATCCATCTTATCACTTATAGCATTCGCCAAGCTAGTCATGGCACGTGACTCACTAATCAGAGGGGGCAGCTTGTCCTCCACATCACTGATGCGGCCCTCCATCGCAGTTGTCCGCTCTCGCATTTTCTGGAGGTCATGTTACATCAGCGACACCTCCTCTGTAAGCTCCCCCAGTTGTTCTTTAACATAATTCACAGATGCTGTACACTGATGAACAGCCTTTAAGATTTGGCTCAGGGTAGGTTGAGTGTCTCCCTCCATTAAGTCTGCAGGGTCAGTATTGTAAGAATCGTCAGGGGGGGTGCAAAGTCTGCCTCAGCTACTGAGTCCAGCCCCAGGCCCTGCACTAAGTCACTGTCATCCTCCATCTCCTCATGAGCTCCCGACCTTGTGCTCCAGAGAGCTTCTGGGCATAATAAAGCATGTCTTTAGGGGCATCCTTGTGGTCGCTCGTACTCCCTCTGCTGCCTTGCTCTTTAGATTTATCAGTGCCTCGTGGTGTTCCATTCTGTAATGCTGCAGCCGTACCATGTTGGGACTCCAAGGCTGCCCCGTCCTCCTTGCCCTTGCGAG
This sequence comes from Rana muscosa, assembly GCA_029206835.1. Lineage (NCBI taxonomy): Eukaryota > Metazoa > Chordata > Amphibia > Anura > Ranidae > Rana > Rana muscosa. Next base: position 476,670,695 of record CM055118.1, read on the forward strand.
TCATCATTGCGTGCAGTGAAGCAGGAGAAGTATCTCCAGATTCCTCAGGGTGAGTAGAAGAGGCTGCTGTCAAGCACACCTAAATTAACTGCCGGTGGAAGGATTGGTGAAAGGATCGTTAGCGGGAACTCCGTGAAGCAGGTCCGCTCACATGCCTGGTACGGCCACACCCCCGTGTATGTATTTTCAGTGTTTTCCCATAGGATAGACAAGTGTCAGGGACTTGTAGGAAAAGAGAGAGCACAGGTAGATGGGGAAATTGGAACAGGAGGGAAGAGCTTACCAGGAATCGTGGGTAGGTAATGTAAACTAGTGTTGAATGTTAAGAAGGCATGATTAAAGTCCACAGAGAGGTAATTATCCACCTATGAGGACCATAATTGTTCAAATTTGGACATGGTGTCATTAAAGTAGAACTTTAGTCAGAAAATTAAGTCCTGTCAAATCACTTCAGATCCCTTTTGCAAGTATAGCTATGTAAACTGCTCTGCACATGCTCAGTTGGTCTCCACTTTTGGGCACTGTGCCAAATTTGTAGAGGTCAATCTGCTGACACCCTAAATATCTACTGCTGTTCAGGGGCTCTGTGTTCTATCAAAATAGCCAATTAGTCGAGATCTCTAATCATGTCCGGTTACTGTAAAGCATCAGTAATTGCAGACTTAGATGACCTCAACTCAGTAGAACACCTTTGGGATGAATTAGAGGGAAGACTGTGAGACAGGCCTTCTCGTCCACATCAGTGCCTGACCTCACAAATGCGCTTCTGGAAGAATAGTCAAACATTCCCATAGACACACTCCTAAACCTTGCGGACAGCCTTCCCAGGAGAGTTGAAGCTGTTATAGGGTGGGCCAACTCAATATTAAACCCCATGGACTAAGACTGGGATGCCATTGTGCGTGTGAAGGCAGGCATCCCAATACTTTTGTTAATATAGTGTAAATGAACTATTAGGTCATAATGCCTTCACATTAGTAGTCTGTTCTAAAGTAGATAGGTGTGAGGGGTATTGGAAGGGGCATTGGAAGGGGAGGAAGGCATGATACAGGGATTTCTTTGTTAGATCAGAGAGAAAAGTGCAGGGTGGTTATGGAACTGTGTGTTGTAGGTAGTGCTAAGGGGTTAGGTATAAAAGGGCTTATTGCAGTTAGGTATGTTTGATGCAGAAAGTTTGAGTTGAAGTGTTGTGTGTGGGCTAGAAGTATAGGGGTTTATGAAAAGGTGACGAGGTGGGGAAGGGTGCCGACTCATTTCTTACACTGGAGCCCAGCATCTTCAAGCTATGCTTGTGTTAAATCACAGCTGGAGGTCTGGTGTAATCCATTACCTAATGGTACGATATAAGTCATGCTGCAAAACTTGAACCTGTTTGAAGTGATATTGGGTCTTCAAAGTGCCATTTAAAGCAGAAGACATTCAATCAACTTGTGGTCTGAAAACATAAACTATATTAGGAGCTATGCCTAGTCGGTTTAGTCACGCAAACTCTGTGTTTATTAATGCAACACTTACGCCACCATGCACATTGCGATAACAAAAGCTAAAACCATCTGTAAGCTAAAATGCTTAAAATTTCATTTTGTGCCGATTCCAAACCTATCCTTTATATCTAAATATCTAAAATGCCATGATCCTGTTTCCATAACTAAAAACAATAAGCAATTTGCTTCATATTGCTGCCTTGAGAACATGCTAGTTTAAGTTTGGGGATACAATTGCAATTTACCACTTCACAGTAAAAAGAATGGTCTGAACATAAAGTAGCGAAACTTAAGGGAAGTACTACTATGTTGGTGGACAATTAGATGCCATAAGGTCCCCTTTGGACTGGACATACAATGTCCTCTGCTCAGTCCAGGTACACTTTGCAGCTTATCATAAGTGCAGATGTCTTTGCAGGCATATTTAAACTGACAGATATTTATACAATATCAATCTCCCAAAGTTCTCTTTTACAATCATTTGAGTCCACCTCCATATCCTCGTGCCTTATTGAATAAATCTGAAAGAAAGAAATATTTGTGTTGCTCTTAGCAGCCAATAACATAACTGCTTTCAATCTGAACCTGCAATTAAAATTAATTTAGTTCCAATATGCAGAACTAAAGATGCATGTTCAGATGCAAGCTCAGATTACTTTACTAAAGAACTAACATTTTGGAAGACCTCCAACTTACTTCTAGGAAATTATTAAACTGGAAAAAAAGTCTAATCCTGTCTGTTCTTAAAATTGTCCCCCTTCTATTTATTCTGTCTATAATAATTCACTTGTAGATGATACATTTTCAATTCTATATACACTCTTTTTACTTTTTTATTTCTGATTTAACAAGTAATTTCTTGTTTTTTTTCTTGGCCCACATTAGTAAATTTTTTTCAGGGTGATCGTTTTGGTTAGATTAGGGTTAAATGGAGGCATTGTGATTGTCGTAGAGTAAGTACTAATTGTTTTATTAGTGGTTCAATATCATATTTTAAATGTATTGTAAATGTGAAAGTGGTTTTACATATGTTTTGTGCACTTTATTTGCTCTGCTGAGTTTTGTGGTCCACTGGAGCTGCTGTATATAAATCAGAGTCCCAATTGGCCTGATAAAGGAGCAGAAGGCTCTGAAATGTGTAGCCATGCCCACAGGACAACCCACATGATGTCACCAGCGTGTTTATTGGCACTTCTGGTTTCCAGCGGGTCTGAGACTCTTACACAGAGTCTGGTGGATGCACCAAGCAGGAAGAGCAAGAAGAGACATCAGTGAGACAGACAGAGGTGTTCTAGTGGGGATATGCCTTTGATTTGAACATCCATTAAGTGGCTAATTGTTTAATAAAGTGGATGTTACCTATCCTACCTAACCTGCAAAAAAATATATGTGTACTTACCTATTTTTAATGTGCTCTGGTCACATGATCCCGCAGCTCCGGCTCTCCTGTGTCAGTGAGCGGCTTCTGCAGGGAAGAGGAGGGAGCACCAACAATGACTGGACCATGGGAGCCTATGGGTGAGGTCTCGGCTCCCAGATGTCCCAGCCATTGTCAAGCGTTCCCTGAGCCAGAATTCCAGGATCAAGTGACATGACAGGAGAGGATTTAAAATACACAAATGTACAGTTTTTTGTAGCGATACCCCCGAAGGAGCTGCTGGAAATAATTTTGGGTCCTGCCGTTACCCCACACTTCCACCGTCCCAGAACTTAAGAGTCTATGTTAGTAATTTTGAAAAAGGTGATTGCCAGTCACTTCAGTCTTTTTCTCAATTGCTTTATTACACAACTTCAGGTAGGGGATAGAGGGTTAGGGGAAGTTCAGATACCTTGGTTCTGCAGATCACTAATGCGGTTCGTTCTTGAGCCCAGATGACCACAGCTTTCGGTCTCTGGTTCTTGCGACAACCGGATAGGCCTTTCACACCGACCTAGCAGCCAGTATGAAGCACGGACAAAGTCTCTGCCACAGACTTGAGTGAAAAGTGGAAAACTCCTGGATAATCCCCTGCCACAGGATTGTTTAGCCAGTTGTCAGTTAGTTAGGTCAGCGGCACCGTACCTGAACCTTTAAGCCATCCGGCAGTACTGTGAGGTAGGTTACTTGGTGCATCCTCCAAACGAGTCACCAGGCCCTTCCTGAGATACCAGCCATCAGCTCGGTCCTCTCCAGTAAGGTCCTCCCCTGGAATTTTCTCTGCTTGAGTGGCTAATTCCCGCAGGACAGACAGCACAGGATCACATTCAGTTAAGTAGGCCCCAGATGGGCTTCTGGGCCCACTTGGAGCAAACACAGCAGCACAGCCTCCGGCCTGGAGAGCCATGGGGCGAGACAAACCCCGAAGCACATGACACTGCCCCTTAAATATCCTTCCCCCAGCATGCCCAGCTACAAAGAAGCTCCTGATTGGGCTGTTTTCTGGGAGAAAGAATATCCAATATACTTCAGCTGGCTGTATTTCTCGCACTGGCCTGTGACAACAGTGACACCTACTGGCAACAGTGGGAAATGGGCACAAACAGCCAAAGCTGGAACAGAAACCAACAATTTACATAATCACTCTGAGCTATTTACAGCTCAGATACCCCTAAATTTACAGAATAGCGACTGTTCAAAAGTAGCAGGGCGCTACACACTCCCCCCCACTACAATAGACGATGTCCCCATTGTCTGAAAAAAAATTACTCTCAATCCTGGGAGTCGGTATCTGAACCACAAAAACTTGGATGGGGAAGGGAAGGGTGAGGTAGTAAGAAGAATGGTTACAGAATTAACATGAACACACACAGTAAAATGATATCACATATGTTATCAACCCTCACTCTCTATCTAACCACCCACTCTCCAGCAGCTTGATAGGAGATCCGGTCACCTGAAAAACAAAATTATGCACACACAAAAATAGCACAGCACACCTGATTAACATAGGAGCAAAGCCTCACTCCCCTGGAGAAATTAAGCTAACCTCCAGCTTTAAAGTGGAAGTAAACCCACTGTAAACTTTGGGGGTTATAGCTCCACGGTACTAAGTGCATAAACCGTTGTACTTTGAGCAGAAAGGCTTTTATTCGTGAACAAACCAAAAGAAACAAGCTTGATTCAGCACACAGAAAAATATCGAAACAAAGTCCGGCTTGTCTTCAGCACAAGTATAAATCAAAGAAAAAGGCACATACAGTTTGTAGGGGAACTTCCAGGGCTCTTGCTGAACTTTACCAGCTCCTAGCAGACACACAGCTCATCTCAGGTGCAATCCTCATACTCCTCTCTCACACCTCTAGCACTACTTCCTGTTATATGAGCTGTTTTCCTGGAAGCCCTTAACCCCCTGTGTGCTGACTCTCAGTGGTCAGGAGTGGAGGCTCTATCCCACCCGAATGTCACTTTAGAGCCTCCGAAATTCCGGGCCCCAAATACCTCTCTATTAATACAAAGAGGACTGCAAGCCAGTCCTCTCTGGGCTATTTATTTTGCCCGGAACTCCTCACCCATTCTGGGCGACCTCCTGAGCACCATTACTACTCATTAAAGGGACCATAACCCAAATATTGGTGCTATATAGCACCTGTCCAGGACCCAACCTTGGCGTCCTGTACATATCCCCCCCCTCTGCCTCAACGCGGAGGTGTTGGAGGCACCACTCGATATCATACAATGGACTCGGGAGAGGGCATCGGCATTCTGATGTTGTCTCCCGGGTCTGTGTTCTACCACAAAATTGAACTCCTGGAGAGAAAGAAACCACCTTGTCACCCTGGCATTGGTGTGCTTGTTTTATCTCATCCAGGTAAGAGGAGCGTGGTCTGACATCAAGCGAAACCTCCTACCTAGGAGGAAATATCGTAGGGAGTCCAAAGCCCACTTGATGGCCAGACACTCCCGCTCTACCACAGCGTAGTTTTTCTCAGCTGCCGTCAGCTTCCTGCTAAGAAAAACTACGGGATGCTCTTCCCCATTGCTTTCCTGCGACAAGACTGCTCCCAATCCCTCACTTGAAGCGTCTGTCTGCACTACAAAATCTTTTGCGAAGTCCGGAGCTACCAGCACCGGATCCTGGCATAATGCCGTCTTAAGCTTTTGAAAAGCTTTCTCGGCTTCGGCATTCCACTTTATCATCACTGACTTTCTGCCCTTGGTCAAGTCAGTCAGCGGTGCAGCAATGGTGGCGAAGTTGGGGACAAACCTCCTGTAATAGCCAACTATGCCCAAAAACGCTCTGACCTGCTTCTTGGTTAGGGGATGGGGCCAGTCCTGTATGGCCTCCACCTTACTCATTTGGGGCTTCACCAACCCCCTACCCACGATATACCCTAGGTACTTGGCTTCCTCCATTCCAATGGCACACTTCTCCGGATTGATGGTGAACCCTGCTCTTCTCAAGGAGTCTACCACTGCCTGAACCCGGGGAAGATGGGACTCCCAATCAGTGCTGAAGATGATTATGTCATCTAAGTAGACAGAAGCATACTGTTGATGTGGGCGCAACGTTTTGTCCATGGCCCTTTGGAACGTGGCAGGGGCAGAGTGTAGACCAAATGGCATCCTTTTGTATTGGAAGTGGCCTTCCGAGGTGGAGAAGGCTGTTTTCTCCCTGGCTTCCTTGGTCAGGGGGATCTGCCAGTACCCTTTCGTGAGGTCCAGCGTGGTGATGTACCTGGCAGGACCTAACCTCTCAATTAGCTCATCTACCCGTGGCATGGGATACGCATCAAATTTGGAGACTTCATTAAGTTTTCTAAAATCGTTACAGAAGCGGAGGGTGCCGTTGGGTTTGGGTACCAACACGATTGGACTCGACCACTCGCTCTGTGACTCTTCAATGATTTCAAGTTCGAGCATTCTTTTAACTTCATCAGATACTGCCACCCTATGAGCTTCTGGGATACAGCAAGGCTTTAACCGGATTTTTACATTGGGTTCAGTTACGATGTCATGTCTGATGACGTTGGTGAGCCCGGGCAATTCTGAAAACATGACCCTATTTCTTTGCAGAAACTCTTTTGCTTGCTGGGTTTGGGGTCTAGTCAGGGTGGCAGCAACCTGCACCAGATCGATCCCTGCATGGTCCCCTGACTGTACCCCTACCACCGCAGATACCTGTTCTCTGTCTCTCCAGGGTTTCAATAAATTCACGTGATAGATCTGGTAGGGTTTTCTTTTCCCTGGCTGGTGGACTTTGTAGTTCACCTCACTTACTTTCTCTACTACCTCAAACGGACCTTGCCACTTGGCTAAGAATTTGCTCTCCACCGTGGGTATTAGAACAGCAACCCGTTCTCCTACTTGAAATTGGCAAATTTTAGCCGACCGGTTGTACACTCTTCTTTGGGCATCCTGAGCCTTCTGCATGTGCTCCCTCACCAGCGGCATCACCTTAGCCACCCTCTCTCGCATTTGAGAGATATGCTCTACCACGGTTTTATGTGGTGAGGACTCACTTTCCCACGTTTCTTTTACTAGGTCGAGCAACCCCCGGGGCCTTCGTCCATACACTAGCTCAAACGGTGAGAAGCCTGTGGAGGCTTGTGGAACCTCCCGGATGGCAAACAACAAGGCAGGGAGTAACATATCCCAATCCTTCCCGTCTTTTTGGACCACTCTTTTCAACATGGACTTTAGGGTTTTATTAAACCTCTCGACTAGGCCATCGGTCTGCGGGTGATAAACGGACGTCCGCAACTGCTTAATCTGAAACAGTTTACACAAGTCCACCATCACCTTTGACATAAAAAGGGTGCCCTGGTCCGTCAGCATCTCTTTGGGGAACCCCGTTCGTGAGAACATTTGAAACAACTCCCGGGCAATGGCCTTAGAGGAAGCTTTCCTCAAAGGGATTGCTTCTGGATACCTAGTTGCGTAATCTAGGATGACTAATATGTATTGGTGCCCCCTTGCCGACTTTACCAGGGGTCCCACCAGATCCATAGCGACCTGCTCGAATGGGAACTCAATAATTGGCAAGGGTACTAGAGGGTTTCTATAGTGGGGCACTGGGGCAGTTAACTGGCAAATGGGACAAGATGCACAATATCTTTTATCCTCGACCTTCACTCCTGGCCAGTAGAACCGGTCGGTTATCCTGGCCTCTGTTTTCTCTGCCCCCAGGTGTCCTCCCAGTGCGTCGTTGTGGGCTAGATCAAGGAGCATCCGCCTATATAGTTGGGGAACTAGCAACTGCTCTACAGTTTCCCCTCGGCTCTCAGCTACCCGATATACCAAGTCCCCCTTCAATGCAAAATGAGGAAACCTCTGATCTGCCCCTGGCACTTGTGAGACCCCATCAATGACAGAAACCTGCTCTCGAGCATTAATCAAGGTAGGATCCTGTAATTGGGCGGTGCCAAATGCACCCCTGGATACATCCAGGTCTGGATGCACTGGCCTCGAGGATGTTTCCCCCTCCTCCTCCTCAGCCGGAGAGAGCTCCTCATCTTCCTCCCCCAGCATGACTTGTAATGGGAAAACTTCCCCCCCCCTCAGAGATCCAGTCGGTTTTAAGACCTGGAACAGAAACATTATCATCCAAATTAGTATTTTCTGTAACTTCATTGTCAGTGACAGGTAGCTCCATATTTGTGGGGGTTTCCAGCCCGGATCCCTCAGACTCTGTCCCTTCCCGGCCCAGTGTCCCCAGTTCTCCGGGCAGCCCTATCTGTACCTGGTTCCATAGTTCAAGGAATAGTGGACAGTCCCGCCCCACTATGATGTCATGTATTAAACTCTTTACCACCCCAACCTCTTGTGTAACTGAAATCTGGCCATAGGAAACCGTTACCGGGACCAGGGGGTACTCCCATGGATACACACTACCCGTAGAGTCTTATTCACTGGGCCGAGTCTCCCGAGCACCCTGGCATGTACCAGTGTTATCATGCTACCGGAGTCCAGTAGCGCTTTAGCAGGAAGGTGGTTCACCCACACTTCACACTCGAACCGTCCTTCAGCCAGATCAAGATGAGTGGCACACACTCTTTGAACATAGAAGGAGCTTCTCCGACCGGTACCACAGTCCATAGGCTCCTCCTGCAGCGGGCACTGTGCCCGGGTATGCCCCCATGACCGACATCGCCAACACTGTAGGTCCCCCATCCGTGGGACGGGAACCAACCTTTGTGGTTCTGCGGAAGATGATGCAGGTTTGCGGGTTCCAATGTCAGGCAGGGCTTCTCTCCTAGGTGCTGTGGCTGGTCTGGTTGCCCTTGGTGTGGGTTCCCGACGCTTGGCAGGCCCAAGCAGGTCCTCTACCACTGTGTACCTTTCGACCAACTCAACCAGCTGGTCAGCAGTTGCAGGGTCTCCATGGCTTACCCAGCGCTGCAGGTCATCTGGGAGGGACCGGAGGTACCAATCCCTCACCACCCGTTCTACCATTTGTGGGCCCGACAATTTTTCCGGCTGCAGCCATTTTTTCACCAGCTGCACTAGTTCGTCCATTTGGGACCTAGGTGGTCGGTCAGGTTTGTACCGCCAGCGATGCACCCTCTGAGCCCGGACGGCTGTGGTCACTCCCAGGCGGGCCAGGATCTCTGCTTTCAGCCGCTCATAGTCGCTGATGTGCTCAGATGGGAGGTCAAAATAAGCCTTTTGCGGGTCACCGGTGAGAAAAGGGGAGATAATACCAGCCCATTGGTCACGGGGCCACCCCTCTCTCTCTGCTATCCTTTCAAAGGTAGTGAGAAAAGCTTCTACGTCATCACTGGGTGTTAGCTTTTGTAAAAAATGAGTGGCTCTCACGGACACTTGGTTGCCAGCGGCAACGACCACTTGCTCTCGTCCCTGAGCCAGCCGCTGTACTGCCTCCTGCAATGCGGCCACTTGTGCTTGAGTGGACCCCTGCTGGTCCGTAAACTGGGCGGCTAGCAGCCGTGTACTTTCCTGCTGCTCAGCCATCGCTTCCTCATGGCGACGGTTTGCCTCTGCTAGAGCTTGTTGTTGGGCCGCATTGGCTTGCTGTTGGGTCACAGTGGCTTGTGCCAAAGCCTTGATGACCTCCTCCATGCCTTTGTCTGCTGTCTGCAATGTCTGAGCTGACTTCACCCAAGACATGCCATAAGCACCTTGTCTCTTTAAATGTCAGTTTGTTTTAAACGGTTTTTGCAGCTGCAAATGCACTTTGCACGCATCCAAGGCACCAGTTGTAAACTTTGGGGGTTATAGCTCCACGGGACTAAGTGCATAAACCGTTGTACTTTGAGCAGAAAGGCTTTTATTTGTGAACAAACCAAAAGAAACAAGCTTGATTCAGCACACAGAAAAAGTATCAAAACAAAGTCCGGCTTGTCTTCAGCACAAGTATAAATCAAAGAAAAAGGCACATACAGTTTGTAGGGGAACTTCCAGGGCTCTTGCTGAACTTTACCAGCTCCTAGCAGACACACAGCTCATCTCAGGTGCAATCCTCATACTCCTCTCTCACACCTCTAGCACTACTTCCTGTTATATGAGCTGTTTTCCTGGAAGCCCTTAACCCCCTGTGTGCTGACTCTCAGTGGTCAGGAGTGGAGGCTCTATCCCACCCGAATGTCACTTTAGAGCCTCCGAAATTCCGGGCCCCAAATACCTCTCTATTAATACAAAGAGGACTGCAAGCCAGTCCTCTCTGGGCTATTTATTTTGCCCGGAACCCCTCACCCATTCTGGACGACCTCCTGAGCACCATTACTACTCATTAAAGGGACCATAACCCAAATATTGGTGCTATATAGCACCCGTCCAGGACCCAACCTTGGCGTCCTGTACACCACTCTCATCCTTTCTAAACTACTGCCATAGTGCTGATCTATAAGGATATACATGCCTCCTGCATGTATCCTTACCGGTCAAATGTCTCCCCTATGTCTATTATAAGAACTGAAAAACTGCAGATTCTGTGGGTGGATCTGTTGTCTGGAGCTCGGTGGGTGGAGTTGTGAGGTCAGCAGACTCCCCGCCCACCTCTACACTCCTCTTGTCAACATGCATAGTCTCATGTGTATTCCTTACACTGAACTTCTGCTATGATCACTAACATCCAGTCAAAATCCAGAAAAGTAACCACATGACTTCAGAAAAGGAGTGGGGGAGGGAATTAAAAAATAATGCTCAGGCTTAGTGCATGAGATATGTAAATAACCTGTCATTTACAGCAAGGGGGCGGAACGGACAAAAGTTATCCTGTTTGTCCGTTTATCATAGTGAAAAAAGAAAAGAGGATTGCTCAGAGCTGGATTAACTCTTTGTGGCAAGACTGGGCACAGATGATGGGAAATCGTATACACTACATTGTGACAGCAAAAAACAAATAAAAAAAAATTGGGTTTACATCCACTTTAACTGTAAAATAAGACTAAATTGTAAACTTAAATGTCCAGCCCTTGCTATCAGCAAACTTCCACCACCTAGTGGCAGAAAATCAATATGACACAAAAAGAAAGTCCTTAATAGCAACGTACTGGAGCAGGTGAGAAAAATCTTGACCACGAAGTTCTCCAACCTGACACTATCTAGCTATGTATCACATAGTCCATTTTTAGCAAGAGATTTTTTTTCCAGTCTCTTTGCGGAACTAAAATTAGAACAGTCATTTTTCCTTTTTAAATGATCACCAATAAAACCGGGATCCGGCAAGGTCACTGGTTTTCCTTGGCTATCCATGGTGGTAACAAAATAGACAACATTGTCTTTTCCTGGTCTGCGGATGACCACCTTATCAGCATAGATGTGCCGGCCATAGTTCCACTGCAGCAAGCATTCGTTGAAACGCTCATCCATCCCAAAGGAATATCCAGCTTTTCTGAAAGGTTTTGGCACAGACAAATGGTCCCTAATAGCTTCACTGTACCATTGTTCTCGTTTTGACTCGATTTCCTGCATGAGCTCTTTGGGGGCATAGGGAAACTCCAGGCCATACTCTCTGGGGCAACTTTCTTTATAAGCACTCTTTGCAACCGGGCAAGTTTTGGCAGCGCTCTAGTGTTTCCCAGTCCAGGAAGCACACATGGATTTGGCGACTTCTGCACCATGGATCTGGCAGATGATTTCTCAGGTGCAATTGGGCTGTTAGGGTTTGACAAAGTCTCTCTAATAATACTGGGGGGTTCCACACTGGGTGTTGTCTTCCCTGAATCTATGGCTGCCCAATCTGAAAAAGTAAAGGCCAAGGCAACATCCTCCCCATTAGCCCACAACAGTTCTTGTGACAAAATAAATCATCATCTCCAGAAACATCTGACAGAGAGTCTAACTCAGAGTCCCTTAATTCCTCCGCAGGCAAATATTTACATATAGTCCCAGACATGTTTTCCCCAGATCTCTCACCAGTTCCTGTCGTGGATTTTCCAGGGGTCAGGCCTTCCTCTGGCTCCAGTTCTGGTAGTCTGTGGGGTAGGCCTCTGCCGCGGCCGCGGGATGCCTTCACATATCCCACCTTCCTCTGAACAGGTGCAGCAGGGGCAATGTCCGCTGATGGCTCTTTGGTAGCAATAGCAGCGACATCTTCTGTAACAGGAACACTCACCGTAGCAGGCGTGATGAGTGTAGGTTTCACCCCAGGAGCAAGGGCAGCAGCTTCTACTGTAGCAATACCCGTGGCCCAGTCTACTCGGTAGGCACGGGGTGACATGGTAGGTTGCTCCACTGTGAACAGGTACTCCCCGCAATGCAGGCACCGGACAAATGGACGGGGATGTTTGGCCAGTCCCTCACACTTGGGGCATATCATACCCAGCGCTTTCAGGTCTCCGATCGTGTACAACACAAACCGCCCATGCGGCTTCAGGCGAATGCCGGTATCCATCAGCAGGGTTCCGGACAGCATGGCAAGGGCTAGTAGGAAACATCTTAGGCCCCATCGCCGATTGCATCAACGAAAATGCAGACATGGCTGAAGTCTGATCCTCTCTCTCTTCAGCGCCAGACACACACACGCGTCTCATGCTGCAACAGGCGGTAACTCCTCCCACTTGTTCTTTTAGTCACGTAGTTCCCTGGGCTTTCTTTGCTCCGCTCCGCCTACGCAGTTAGAAAAGTTGATCTGAACTTAACCCCTGTTGTCCCGGAAAAGTAACAAAGTTCAAGGCCCTCTTTAGCATAGACTCTCAGTGAATGACTTTCCTTAGGTTTCTATGGGTAACGGCAATCCCGGACAAGCCCCCACATGTAGCGATACCCCCGAAGGAGCTGCTGGAAATAATTTTGGGTCCTGCCGTTACCCCACACTTCCACCGTCCAGTGACTTAAGAGTCTATGTTAGACTTAGGCTTTATTACACAACTTCAGGTAGGGGATAGAGGGTTAGGGGAAGTTCAGATACCTCCTGTCCCCCCTCCGCAGCCTCTGACCTCCTGTCCCCCCCTCCGCAGCCTCTGACCTCCCCCCCCCCCACAGCCTCTGACCTCCTGTCCTCCGCCGCAGCCTCTGACCTCCTGTCCCTACTCCGCAGCCTCTGACCTCCTATCCCAACCTCCGCAGGCTCTGACCTCCTGTCCTCCCCCGTAGCCTCTGACCTCCTGTCCCC